>OX387340.1:18736793-19936793 GCA_947562085.1 Eudonia lacustrata | reverse complement strand
CTAAAATATGGTTGAGCGAAGCGATGGCTGATTCATACGTCATGCTCGTGAACGGGTGCCGCCTGTGGAGGCTGGTCTGCTCTTGCATACTTATCTTATTTTGAGTATTATTAATTATAGTTTGACTTTGTTTTACCTAAACAATTTTTGACTTTTACTAGAGTACTGTAGTGGTGCTGTATGACATTGTGGAAATTGAAACTTTTACATAATTATCTGATGTAAATTTGTTAACTTACATTTTTTATTTTAACAGCATTGTCCTACAGATAACAAACAGCGTTGCGTTAAATACATCATTAAGTTTTTATTTAGAGTTTCTTGAGTGTGTCATGCTCTCTTTACTGTCTCTGCGGTGGTGGCATGTGCGTCGGGTCGTTACGTTCCCTAAAATATGGTTGAGCGAAGCGATGGCTGATTCATATGTCATGCTCGTGAACGGGTGCCGCCTGTGGAGGCTGGTCTGCTCTTGCATACTTATCTTATTTTTAGTATTATTAATTATAGTTTGACTTTGTTTTACCTAAACAATTTTTGACTTTTACTAGAGTACTGTAGTGGTGCTGTATGACATTGTGGAAATTGAAACCTTTACATAATTATCTGATGTAAATTTGTTAACTTACATTTTTTATTTTGTTTTTTTACATGTTGTGGTTGTCTTATATATATTTTTTGTGTTTATTTATAATGGAAAGTGTTCTGCTATGATAGGGCATTTTCCAATATTTTTGACGCTGTAAGGGAGAAAAGAGCTGGACACTTGCTGAGTTTCTTGCCGGTTCTTCTCAATACAAGATCTCCCGCCCAGAGTAGATTTACGAACCGATGGCATAATGACATTCACAAGAGCTACTTGTAGCCTTAACTGAATAAATGATTTTGATTTTGATTTTGATTTTGAACTTCCAATGGCAGAGAAGAGTCAGTTCCTACAATTTCTAATTAAGTGTGGACACTGAATGGAATTCATTACTAAATAAATTAAAAAAGGAATACTCAGTGTCATCTGTTTGGTTACGCCACATTAATCAAGATCCCTTTAGAAGGAAAATTTCTTTGGCGGAATACGAAGTCATGGGTGTTGTAACAATAATCCAACTTGTGACCAATTTTTATCGCGGGAGTGGACACTCCCAAAAATTGTGAGGATGATGTTTGTAAAGCAATGTATACCCTTGTCATTAGCGAGAACCCCGAAGTCCCATCGACCAGCACATTTGATTTTGCTCCTGTTTCAAGTTTAAACTTCTCACCAATTGAAGATAAAAAATCAGATCCTAGAAGAATAGCCCCACCGTAATACATCTGTGGTTACTTTAAAAAAAAGTCAAAACTGTAATTTTTAAATTTTGTTCAGACTAAAATCAGTTTATCAAGCACAGACGAAATTGAATATATTCAATACAGAGAGTATGCCGGTCGAAGGTGGCTTTGCATCCCAAGTAGCGAGCTGATCAAATTAATTTCTCACATGCAAGATGTACTTAATTAATTTCATTTTGAAATATCACTTTGATAAAGTAAATTTAAATTAATATAATAATGATAGTTGATTTTGATATTTTGAATTAAGATAAAGATTGATTAACCACATATTCAATAAATATTGTAAGCCGCTGCTTAGTATACAATTAGTGTAAAGATATAAATAAGATTTTGTCTGGGCGAAAGCTGGTTGATGACGAGTCGGATAAGGTACAAATAAAAGCAAAAAAATATCACAGTAAATGTTTTAAAAGAAAAAAAGAATAGGTACTTATGAAAGATCAATAATTGGCATACCTATTTTAAATAAGAAATAAAATAAGTTCTAGTTAAGTCCTATGCTCAAAATAAGAAAAGATCGCTCAATCCATTGCCTATAATAATTATAGGCAATTTAGGCAAATGATATTTTTGTTTTGAAATAACTTAAGATAGTGTGTTTATATTGCTTGTAATTGTTAATAGCTTCTTCTAATCTAATCATAATAAGACGACATTTTTGTACTTTATTACAAATTATTCTAGTTTCTTATTTAAAAATGCTAATTATTGGTCAGTTAAGGTTCCGTTCAGGATTTGTTTACGAAACATTTATCGTGTTTCACCTGCTAGTATTTTAATAAATTATATTAGGTATTAATCTTATTTGCAGAGAATTGGGTTACATTTTTTTTACAAAAGTTCTTGTAATCATATTATAGTGCTCCATTCTGTCAATAAAATTAACATGCAAAATTGAATTTTTAAAAGTCCTTTACACTATAAAAACAATTTCAATTATTGTTCAATAAAAGCCGTCTTTAAAATTCAAATGTGTATTTCTTTACATAACCTTTATTTATTAAAACTGGGATCCCGAGTGTAGATCGAGTACGCGGATATTGTACCAATCTAAGGTTGCCAGATCGGAACTTACAGAGTCCGGGACAATTCCATGTCGGGCCGTGACTATCTATGGCTATGAATATGTAAAAAAAATATAAAAATATAAATTACGGAATATTTAATTTTATATTTGTATTATTAGGAAAATACATTTTCAACAACAAACCCGCACGCTGCCTGCCGCCTGCCGTGTCATATTTTGTTGTTAATTTTTTTTATTAGGTAGGTATTAAATTTTTTTGGAATCCGGGACAATAGATCGAATTACTGGACACGGGACAATACGTAAAATTCCGGGACAATCCCGGAAATCCCGGACATCTGGCAACCTTATACCAATCAGATCAGAGCGGAGAGCGCTACTTGTCTCTCAGAACATTATCTAAAGCTATTTAGCTATTGTTCTGAGGTTCTGAGATGAGACTTGTCTAGTACCTATTTTGACGTCGAAGATAAGTCAATTTCTAGTTTAATTTTCTTTAGGGTTATGCTTAGGTTCTCAAAATACTTATCATTAATTCACTGGAGTAATCCAGGGGGAGGACAGTCTCATACAAAGCGCAAAATTACAAAGAAGGCAGCGACATCTTTTTTAAAGCCCATAAAACTTTTATGAAATCTACAAAAAAATACACTAGATGACGCTACGTGCGTTGAGGAATCTGTGAAAAAGTGCGATTTTAATTTATAAGTTTAAATTTTGCGCCAAAACGGATGGCTAGTGTTATGGCGTCCGCGTGACGTCACGTTCATATAAATAAATCATTTTTGCTAGTAGAAGTCTAGGAGATAATGTAAACATTTTCACTAAATCGAATTTAAATATGAATTCTAAAGTTTAAAAGTGCTGTGGGGTCCCTCAGTGCGGTAGTTCATCACTTAAGAACCCAAATAAATTGTTTGTTCACGTGCCAAACAACAAAAAGACGAGATTTATGTGGCTTAAATCTTGCCCGGCGAAATCCAAAAGATATAAATCTAAAATCTCATATTTATTTCTGTGAAGATCATTTTGATGTAAGTTTTTACTTTATTTCGTATGTTCATAGGGTGTGTGACTTTGTTTAACTTTTAATATCTAGTACGAACCATTTTTGAGGTTATATTTATGTTTGAATTATGTACTATATTCAAATCAAATCAAATGTCTTTGTTGTGGAACACACGTAGTTAAAAAACGGTCTTATTTCATTGACATACAATAGTATAGCAGTAATTAAATCTATAACTATGAAATAACAACAACCAGAAAATACATGCATATTGAAACTTACTAAAATACAAAATTTAATCATACTTTATTCATTTTCTAGTTACCAAATGATATGGACAACTTTATGGAGTATCATATTATGGGTTCCGTGTCGCAGTTTCGCATAAAACCAGGATGTATACCTACAAAATTTAAATGTCAACCAGATAGAAGAAAACGAATATCTGATACCAAAGAACAATATACTCAGAAAAACAAAGAAGGACATTAATTGAGGAATGTATAAAAGAAAGTAGTATTACTACAAATCCTTTGGAGCTTGGAGAGACATCATCTGGAAGTGCAGCAGGTAACCTACCTATTTGTTTAAGTGGATATCAACTCTGTTAATTATTAAAATGATGCAGAAGTAGGGTACATTTAGTACTGATTAATAAATATACTCCACCAACCCGCACTAGAGCAGCGTGGTGGAGTATGCTCTAATCCTTCCCTCATCAGGGAGGAGGCCAATACTCAACTAGTGGGTGCGTTGTTAATACTAACTACATGGCTGTAATGATGAATAATAATACATATACATAAGCAATGTGATGAAGTTCGCCTCCTAAGCTAATGGTCCTGGGTTTG
The DNA here is from genome assembly GCA_947562085.1 of Eudonia lacustrata. NCBI lineage: Eukaryota > Metazoa > Arthropoda > Insecta > Lepidoptera > Crambidae > Eudonia > Eudonia lacustrata. The sequence goes on along the minus strand of OX387340.1, from coordinate 19,932,577 downwards.
TATCCCGGAAAGTAAAAATGTTTGTGTGATGAACATAAGTTAATGTTTTTGACTCATAGATGTTCATAGTAGTTACTAGCCAACCATGATAACTTAACAAATGTCGATGTTATCAAAAATGTGATTATCAAAATCAAAAATCTGATTTTATTGCTAAAGTAATAAAATCAGTATTTGCTTAATAGCGTTTTACCATGTACTATGTTACTTAAATAAGCATTGTTTTGAAATGTCTAGTTGTATAACAAGTGTAATCATAATATTATATCGTAATTTAATGATAAGTCTTTAGTTCCCTATTTTTATTATTATTTAATCAATGTGGTTGCTTTTCAGTTCTGCATGGAGACATAGAAAACATTACTCAAGAAAAACATAAAAATGCAAACAAATCAATCCAGGTTTATATGACACATAAGTTCAGAAGTAAAGCTATTCAAACAGAAATTAAAGTTACAAATCAGACGTCATCACCAATGAAACCTGATCTCCAATCTGTTTCTACATCACCATTTAAGATTTCAAGAAACACTACTCATGCTAAGCCAACAACATCGATCTTACTTACAAGGAAATTATTTGCAACAGAAGGCCAATCCGATAGTGATATTTCTTATACACCATCTATAACACACAGAGAATCATCATCTCTTCAAATGACATCAACTTCAGATTGCAGCGAGTTGATACAAGATGATAAGAAGCAAAAGGAAGAAGGCATCTCAAATTTTGCATTGTACCTTACATAAAATTTGCAGAAATCCACGTTCTAACATTGGGGTCCCTAAAAACTGTTATTTTTTAATAGATTTACTTGAAAAAAATACAAATATACTTGCTCCTCATATACTTGTTTAAAAAAAATTGATTAAATAACTCATTCAGAGAACTTGGTGATGACTTTTCTATAACTCCAAGTTATGCTAGCAAGATTTTTTTAAACATATTCCTTTGTTAGTTAGCATACCTAATGCGTCCTTTTATTGTATATCTAGATAAAGATAGCATTAAAAACCACTTACCTATGGCTTTTAGACATAAATATCATCATGTAAGTTGCATTATTGACTGTTGTAAAAATGTAATAATGTTCTTATAAAAAAATGCAATAACGATAATAAAAATTGTATTAATATGTAAGTACATACAATTAATTGAAAATCTTTCTGAATAAACTATTTTTATTTTTTTATTTTCACGTGTTTTATTTCATATGTTTCCTTCTTAGCGCCCGCGCCACTCGAATTACAAACACAGTAAAATCGTTTTGGGACTTCTAGAAGAAAATTGATAAAAGCACAATTTTCTTTTAGAAGTTCCAAAACGATTTTTACTGTGTTTGTAGTTCGAGTGGCAATTAACCTATAGAGCCTATAAAATATATGTATAGGTATAGGTAGGTATACATAAAGTTTCCGGGGCTTTAACGCAGATGTCGTTTCAATACTAGTTATCATTAAATACCCGCAAAAGGGCACTCTTTTTCCGTAATATTAATTTCCTCTTTGAGTAATCTGACCTTTACCACAGAATAAATAATACTTTACGGTGTTCCCAGTTTCTGATGAACAGAAAATAGTGTTGTGACAAGAAGATTGACATCAATTACTCACTCATTCATTCTCATTACAGTAAATAAAATGAGTAATGTGATTTGATTCAGGATCAAATCACATTACTCATTTTATTTACTTTATTATGAAATCTCCTAGACCAGTTTTGTTTAATCGATATAAAAATATTAGAATGATAACTTTGAAATGGCGAATTACATACTCGCATTATATAAAATTAAACAAAAATGCAATGGATATATTTTTATTCGTCATCGTCAGACATAGAGATGAGTCGTTCATGAATGAATCCTTCAAATGGACTAGTCCACTTAGCAAGTATATCATTTAGTTCATACTTTACTGAAGGAGGGTAAAGCGAACAGATAGATTACGAACAGCGCGTGCGGAAACGAGACAGTTGCACCGGTCGGAGTCGGAGTCTGCCCACACTCAATTTGACGTCTTAGGGTATGAAACATTATTATTTTAATGACTTATTTTTACTTGATTATTAGTTGACGGCGTAATTTGTTTACGTTTTGAATTTGATGTATAATATTCTAGTCTACGTCAAAATAGGTATGAGCGCGATCCGTGCTGTATGCGATAATAACATTGTTTAGTTTTAATAATTGTACTTTGACGATGTTTTTAAAAGTAATTGTAAATAGTTGATGTTTTAGTTGTCGTAAAAGTAACCCATGTGAAAATTCACTCGGAGACAGAGAAAATGATATGTGAGAAAGTGATAAAAAATGGTTTTAGAACGGGTCAGATTGATTTTACATTTTGGAACGGGATCTAGTGATTGTTGACGTAAAACGGTACTATATTGTTGAGGTTATCTCCATTTCAACGTTATTAATTTATAGTATTCTGTTTTGTCTTAATTGTTATGCAGTAAATGGTACTCCTACACAGTGGTTAAATCTGTATTTTTCTTTCAAAAAGATGGATGATGTAAAAATAATGCAATAATTAAAATACTTCCAAAATTTTCGAATAATAACAGCTCCCAAAGCAAAACAAACACTGACAACTAAACTGTCAGGTGAAATTTCTCGGTACAAAAAGACATTCATATACCTACCTCTTAGATGAATGAAAGGTCTCGCTGCGCTCGACTAGATACCGCGCTTCCTACAAACAATAGCTTCGTGAATGCGGCAACTCATTGCTAATGTGCGCGAAAAATTGTGTTGCCAGTACTCAACTGTTACCCGATTTAATGGGAAATATATTTCATGCTGTAGCCTATTAGTTAAGTTACTGGTTATAGGTAATTATGGTAGGTAATTGTAAAATACTTAAAAATGAATAATTAATTATAAGCGATTGTATCAATATATTTGTCTTTAGGTTAGGCGTACGTTTCTTCTTTAAAAAAATGGTAGGTTATGTATATCAATGATTAAGCCTAATTTTTTATGTATTTTTATTGACATGTAATATTTACAAATTTTTATTAAAAGTAATCATATATAAATAAGGTGTTACGAAAATAGTGCTTTCTATTTCTATTCTACCCGTCAATAGTTTGGTTACACATTATTTAGTACCTATATAACTCTTTAAAGTCAGTCTTACGAAGGTTAATTTACAATTAAAAGTCGTGTAGAAAAGAAAAATTTTGAATAAAACAATAAACACATTATAGGTATACATTTAGTTTAACCTACTATAAAAACTACTATTTTTATTAATAATTAAAAATTACATTCCAGTAACTTGTTCAAGTTTACGATACATTTGCCTTTTGGAAATTTCATTTTTTTGCAAATTTTCTCTTTTGGATATACAAGGTGGCCGGAAGATTGACGTCCAAAAGAAAAAATTAGGTCTCTCGTGTCGTGGGGTATCCGAATCACCCCCATGTATATTCCGCGATTTTTCACGGTTTTCGAGTTATGAATTTTTTTCTAAATTTTTGAGAATTTTCGAGCGATCAACTTAAAAAATTTCTAGAAAAAAAAGTAGAAGACTTTTTTGTATTTTTTTTTTTGCAACGAAATCTTCATAAGTTGTACTTTTATGCATAAAACAATTAGCTTCGTAACTTTGATGAAAATTTGGAAATGCAGGTCTCTAGAATAAAAAATACGATTATTGAATTATGACTAGAACATTAAGATTAAAATTAAAAATCTAAACAGATGACTGCATGGTTTTTTAGTGATCCTAAAACATGCGACATACTCTCAGCTTTCATAATCATTAAAAAAAAGTAGTACTTAATGAGCTACTTTTCCTAGAATCGGCCTTCAAAGACAGCCACGTGGTATTTTTTTTAAATAATCCATGTGATTAAAACAAAAAGTCTTGCTATTTTATGGTTCCTAATGTTAAATTGGTTTGTTAACTAACCAAAAAATGCCTAAAAAATTGACATTTTGTTTAATTTTAGTTTTAAATTTTATCAATTCTGCGCGTTGCATTCTTGCGAATCATGGGTTGTAAAAGTGAACGCGATTATTTTACCTGCAATAACAATAGGTCGACCGCGAGGATAGAGACGGAATAATTGCCTTCTCTCTCACTCTCAGTAGCGCGGGCGACAACCCAAGCCAACGCCAAAATGTTATCTCAGTCGTACTCACTTTGTGTTTACTGCTACTCGTGTCGCCATCGCTCACCCCAAATTTGCTTGCCCTACTTTTTTGACTACTTTGCTCGTTTACTGGACTGTTTTGCCTTCTGATTTGGACTTTGTTTACTTGGAAGTGAAAGAGATGAGTTACACATTAAGTGAATATGCAGAAATGCATTATTTTTATGGAGTTGCACAAGGCAACGGCCGTGAAGCAGCGCGATTGTATCGCGAACAACTTCAACGACGTGGTGGGCCGCAACCTGCACATTATCCCGACCATCGTGTTTTTATTAACACGCACAACACGTTGATGGCAGGCCACATTCCTGGTCAACGCGGTGGTCGTGAAGGAATCCCTCGAGTCGATCCAGATCGCAGAGAAAGAGTGCTCGAAGAAGTTCAGCGAAATCCGTCCACGAGTACGAGAAGAATGGCTCGTGCTCTGGGCATCCCAAGAACGTCTATTCAAGCCATACTTCACGATGAAGGATATCACTCTTTCCATATCCGACGAGTTCAAGCTTTGCTACCTGCAGACTACCCATTGCGCGTTTAATTTTGCCAAACCATGTTACGAAAACAGCAAGAAGATCCTGGATATTTCGATAAAGTTTTGTGGACCGATGAGTCACGATTTGAGCGATTTGGAATATTCAATATTCATAATTACCACTCGTGGGCAATCGAGAATCCACACGAAACGAGAGATTCATCTTTTCAACACCGGTTTAGTGTTAACATGTGGTCGGGTATCCTCAACGGCGAACTTATTGGCCCGTTTGAATTGCCATCCAGACTTAATGGAGAAATTTACAAAAACTTTTTAGAAAATGAACTACCATTGCTGCTGCTAGATGTGAATCTTCAGCTTCGACGCACCATGGTTTTTCAAAATGATGGCGCCCCGTGTCACTACGCAACGCAAGTCCGAAACCACTTAAATGAAACTTACCCCAACAGATGGATCGGACGCAGCGGACCAATCAGATGGCCTCCACGCTCACCTGACCTTAACCCAATCGACTTCTTTGTGTGGGGCTATTACAAGGAAATCGCTTACGCCCGAGAATGTTCGAGTGAACAAGAACTTAGAGAAAAGATTACAGAAGCCGAACGTGTTGTGAGAGAGAATAGGGAAGCTTTTAGACGATTAAAAGGCAATTTTTTACGAAGGTGTAGAATGTGCATTGCTGCTGGAGGTGGCCACTTTGAAAACCTTTTGTGAATTTAAAAAATAAATTTTCTTTCTGATTACCATCTCTGATTTATTGACAAAACCACCTCTTACTTAAAACGTTTGTTAACTAATCTCTTAAGAATTTTTAGTTATCAGCAAATTGACAACCTTAAAATTAAAAACTCAAAATGTTATCTAATCTTGGTTTTTTTGCGGCAATTTTTGGTTAGTCAACAAACCAATTTAACATTAGGAACCATAAAATAGCAAGACTTTTTGTTTTAATCACATGGATTTTTTTTTTAAATGCCACGTGGCTGTCTTTGAAGACCGATTCTAGGAAAACTAGCTCATTAAGTACTATTTTTTTTTAATGATTATGAAAGCTGAGAGTATGTCGCATGTTTTAGGATCACTAAAAAACCATGCAGTCATCTGTTTAGATTTTTAATTTTAATCTTAATGTTCTAGTCATAATTCAATAATTGTATTTTTTATTCTTGAGACCTGCATTTCCAAATTTTCATCAAAGTTACGAAGCCAATTGTTTTATGCATAAAAGTACAACTTATGAAGATTTCGTTGCAAAAAAAAAAATACAAAAAAGTCTTCTACTTTTTTTTCTAGAAATTTTTTAAGTTGATCGCTCGAAAATTCTCAAAAATTTAGAAAAAAATTCATAACTCGAAAACCGTGAAAAATCGCGGAACATACATGGGGGTGATTCGGATACCCCACGACACGAGAGACCTATTTTTTTCTTTTGGACGTCAATCTTCCGGCCACCTTGTATAATGAAGTCGAATTTGTAAATACTTCTCAACTACTAGCCGAATCAAATTAACTTGATGTATAGCACCGATAACATGGCTTGTGTCAAAGTCGAAATATCGTCTAGAACCCGTCCCAACAAATCACCGCGAGCCTAGCAAACATTTTTACACCTTATGTGTATAGATTTCAAAGATACTCATTAACTAATATAAAACTAGGTTAAGTATATAATAAATAACAAATAAGTACTAATAATAAATAACTAGTTAAGATAAATGAAATAGGTAACACCACATTATAAAAATCTCAACCACGGGGAACTTGATTCTCGTATACGCGGCAACACCGAATGGCGTTTATAGTTCATGTTATTTTATGTTGAAATTTCAAAATTATACGATAATTACTGATGGTATGTGATCCCAGTGTCCTTCTTATTTCTTGTAGCATTATTTTTACACAATATGATTACGCAAACTGTCATTTTACTTCGGATTATGCTCAAAATTAATTAAAACATTCGGTACGTACACCTCACACAAAGCTGTCAGAGTGACTGGCTCGGGTACGCCAACTTGGCGTAGTATTTTTTTCGCATTTGACAAGTACGCCGGCGGTATCTAGTCGAGCGCAGCGAGACCTTCATTCATCTAAGACCTACCTATATTCTATTTAATTAAGTACTGTTCGATGCAACAGCACCAAACACTGTGATTAGGTATTGTGTTTGACGTCACAGCCCGCCGCCCGCCGGCGCTGACGCGCTTGCATCGGTTGACATAGTTTTAAGTTAGTATGTACATTTCCGCGCTACGACGACGGTCGTGTCACCTACTCGTAAACATTAACATTGTAGAACATCAATATAATTTCTTAGTTACTTAAACATTTTTATCATTTAACATTTACCACCAACAACCCCCGCTCAACCCCGAACATTGGTCCTTCGATTCGTGGACCTCGCGCGTCATATATTCGTATAGGGGCGGTGAGGTGTTTGAACTAGTGAACTACAACTACAAGTGAGTGTGAGTGAAGGGTTGTAAGTGGACAAGAAACATCCAGAAGCTACATAAATATGGCATCTGTCGAGTCACAAAACTTATTGGCCGAAGAGATATCTAAACATCTGAGAAATTTTCGTAAAGACGGAGCTGAAAGAAAGACTAATGTGGAGTACTTCAAAAGGAGCTGGAATAAATTAGAGGAATATTGGAACGAATTCCAATTCAATCATGACCAACTGGCCATGGAGTTGAGTCAGAATGAACCATATTTTACGGAGAAGTTATATGATAGGGTGAAAGAAAATTATACAAACCTAAAAAGAATGATTAATGAAGGGTATCAGCATCTTTTATCGGTTTCTAACTCAGCTGTAGCGGAAGAGAAACCAGCCGAAGCTCATTCGTCTGGAACACAACAGGGACCGCAACGTTCGACAGAAGACGCTCGAAAAAATCAGGGCAACTTTAGTAAATTTGATGAGTCGTTGCGGAAACAGGAGGCAAATTTTAGAGCATTTGCCAGGACTGTGGCTAACATTTGTCCAGAACAGATCATAGAAAAGTGGGAACTGGAAGACTCGCTCAAACTATTAGAAAACCGTTGGTCTGCAATCGATAACCTTCACTGGGAGATTGATTGTGAGCTAAACGGAAAAGATTTATCTTACGAATCGCAATATGCTAAGTATGAAGATCAGTATCAAACATTGAAAAAGACAATTAACAAAAGGATGTGGTCTGAAAAACATCGGGAAAAAACAACACCCCAGTTAGAGATGCCAGTATTCAGTGGCAATTATAACGACTGGATACCATTCAAGGACCTCTTTATAGAGGTTATACATAACAATCCAACATTATCTCACGCACAGAAATTACAGTTTTTAAAGTCTAAAATTAGAGGTGAAGCTGAGCGACTAGTGAAACATTTGGCAATCAGTTCGGATAATTATTTACCTTGCTGGGAAATTCTTACCCATAGATATGACAACAAACGATTCATATTTACATCGCACATGAATATTTTATTTAGCCTGCCGAATATACAACATAACAGTACTATACAAATAAAAAGAATGCACGATGTAACTAAAGAAACATTAAACTCTATAAAAAATCTTGAAGTCGATATTTCAACGTGGGACCCCATACTTGTTCATATTTTATGCCAAAAATTGGACTCTGAAACGTATTCGAGATATATTGAATCTGTAACAAACACACGTGAGTTGCCTGTTTTGCAAGAGCTGTTGGACTTCCTAGAGGGCAAATTCACAACTTTAGAAACATCTTTTCAGAGAAAACCCGAAACATTCAAAACTAATAACCAAAAATCATTTTATACGAATAAACCGAATTTTAATTCAGTACAAAAATATAATAACAATTGCGCAAAGTCGTTCTGTGTATCGAGTTACAATTGTCCATTGTGCAAAAGTGAACACGGTATCTATAATTGCAAAACGTTTTTACAAATGCAGAATGACAAAAAGTTAAGCACGGTCAATAAACTCGGAATTTGCATAAATTGCTTATTTTCGCATAACGGAAAACCGTGTCATTCAACAAAAACATGTCGAAAATGTCCCGGACGACATAACACCATCATGCACGAAGCCCTGGTCAAACCCTATACCATTGGAATGTCATCGTCGCCCGCCCCCAAACCAGCCGCCGCCCGCCCAAGACAGCCCGGTGATAGCGTCGAAACTACGTCCAACGTGGCGCGTGACGAACACTCTGAAATATTATTAGCTACGGCTCAACTTACAGTGTTAGGAGCGAATGGAACATCTTATACAATGCTAGCTTTAGTTGACCAAGGCTCACAGATATCTATTATTACAGAGCATGCTGCGCAATTATTAGGTATTAAAAGAGAGAAATGTAAAGGAGTGATCTATGGTGTAGGTCAGAAAGAGAACAACTGTAAGGGCAAAATAAACATAACATGTACGTCATTATATAATGATTACACTTTTAATTCTGAAGTTATCATTATGAACAACTTAGTAAAAAACCTTCCAAACAAAACATTCCCGAAACCATCGTGGCAATTCATTCAAAACATTAATTTAGCAGATCCAAAATTTTATCTAAGTAGGCCGGTAGACCTACTCCTAGGGGCTGATATTTATTCAAACATTATTTTAAGCGGAATTATAAAAGGAGATGACGAAACACAGCCAATCGCTCAACAGTCACAGCTTGGCTGGTTACTACGTGGTAATGCTCAAACTTTTCATTGCAACGTCGTATTATCAAACATTGAGGATATTCAGCGGTTTTGGGAAGTAGAAGACATCCCGGAGGAACAAGATTTGTCATCAGAAGAAATGCAATGCGTGCAATATTTTCAAGAAACAACATTACGTCACGAAAGCGGTCGATATGAGGTTCGACTCCCGATGAAACCGGATTTTCAAAATAAAATCGGATTATCTCAAACAAAAGCTATAGCTCAATTTCGTAACCAAGAAAATAAATTTAAAAAACAATCTAAATTAGCAGAGGCTTATAAAACATTTATGATGGAATACGAACAACTAAAACACATGGAACCGGTGAACGGTAATGCGAAACCCGAGTGCTACTTACCTCATCACGGCGTAGAGCGAGCTGAATCCACAACTACTAAATATAGAGTTATTTTTAATGCCTCTAGTAAAACATCAACAGGGTATTCTTTAAATGATTTGATGTATACAGGACCCAATTTGCAACAAGATTTGCAATCCTTGTTAATCAAATGGCGTCAGTTTAAATACGTTTTTACAGCGGACATCGCTAAAATGTACCGCCAAATTTTAGTAAACAGAGCAGATACATCCCTACAGAGAATAGTGTGGAGAGAGTCTGCGGAACAACCTATACAGTCGTTTGAACTGACAACTGTTACGTACGGCACAAAAGCGGCACCATTTCTGGCGATGATGACCCTTAAACAGTTAGCCGCTGATGAACGGGAACATTTTGCGGAGGCAGCAAAAGTGGTGGAAGAAGCCTTCTATATGGACGATTTGGTCCATGGAACACAGGAGCTTACAGAAGGTCAAATGCTGATCCGTGACCTAAATTCGCTGCTTGAATCTGGTGGTTTTACATTGAGAAAATGGACTTCCAACCATCCGCAATTATTACATAATATTTCCGACGAACAGAAGAATAACATTGATTTTAATTTCAAAAGTGAAAATATACCAAAAACACTTGGGTTATGTTGGAATCCAGAAAACGACACATTTTCATTTAAATATCAAATATCAAATCAACCCAAAATTACAAAACGTACTCTGTTATCAGAGATTTCTAGAATATTTGATCCTTTAGGCTGGTTGGCACCCCTAGTAACAAAAATGAAAATCTTATTCCAAAAGGTATGGAAATCAAATATTAAATGGGATGAAGCAGTATCAGATAACATCTACAAGGAGTGGACGAAAATACAGATTTGATTAAATATTTTAAAATACCTAGATGGTTAAACAGTAAGAAAGATGACGTAATAGAACTTCACGGGTTTTGTGACGCGTTCATTGAAGCTTATGCGTGCGTGGTGTACGCGCGAGTAAAATCACAACACCAAATTGTGATACTCGCCGCCAAAATGAAAGATGTGCCCTTGAAAAAGAAACTTACACTACCTAAATTAGAATTAAGCGGAGCACACTTGCTATCAAAACTTATTAGTAAAATAAAACTAACATTAAATACGTGTGAAATAGAAGTGTATGGGTGGACGGACTCGAGAGTTGTTTTAGGCTGGCTGCAAGGAGAAGCTAGCAGGTGGAAGCCTTTTGTAGCAAATCGAGTCAAACAAATAACAAACATTATACCGGCAGCGCAGTGGCACTACGTCAACACAAAAGAGAACCCAGCTGATCACGCTAGTAGAGGCTTATAAAAAATAAAATAAAAAATAAAAATAAAAATCTTTTATTTTCAGACCATTGTGATCCATAGATTATTAGTCTATTAGTAACAGTATAACTTAAAGACTATGTTAGTATATGTTAGTATACACAAAATGATTAAAAGTAATTAATTAATTAAAAGTAGTTGACGCCCCAATTGGTAGGCTCATCGAACCCTTGCCACATGTAGCTCGGTGAACCTGCCAACCAAGACTGAATCCAGTCGTTCCCCCACCATCCTCATGACTCTGTTCGAGCTCCGCCGCACCCTGTTCACCAGCGAAGCAACCTTTTTACGCATTAACGCGTAAAAGTCATCCACACTGGCATCGGCAAACATACCCGACGCACTACAGTAGCGTGGGAGCCGGAACAGAGCCCTGAAGATGTTATTGTATTGAATGCGTAGGGCATTGTAGGATTTCTGAGTAAAGTTGGCCCACAGGCTACTCGTGTAAAATGTTTGACAATAGGCTTTAAAGATCGTAATTTTGACCTCTGCTGTACATCGAGCAAACCTATGCGCCACCATGTTACCACGTACCGACAATGCCCTACGCTCCCTCTCAATATCCAAATCATCACACATATTTTCAGTGACCACATGACCTAAATACTTAAACTGTGTGACACGGTTCAAAGTCACTGCGTTCAGTGTGAGCGGTGGTATTGTGGACGGCCCTTTAATGTTAGATTTAAATAACATGAACTCACTTTTTTTCGCGTTGTACTTCAAACCGTGCGACACAGCATAACACTCACAGGCCTTCAACAGCGTTCTAAGCCCCCCGATTGAAGGACTCAGCAACACCATGTCATCTGCATAACTAAGATTATTTACACACACATCATCTACAAAGCATCCGACATGTGTGTCATTGACATAAATGTTAAAAAGACGAGGGGATGTCAAACCTCCTTGTCTCACCCCACATTTCATATAATACTCATCAGAGTATGAATTTCCCCACCTCACAACATTTATCTGATTTCTGTACCAATAGGAAAATATACCAATGACATCAGGAGACACACCAGCATTTTCTAACTTTGTCCACAGTCTGTTATAAGAAACCATATCAAAGGCCTTGGACAAATCCAGGAAACACGCATAAACAGGAGTTTTCCTTTTAACATAATAGTTGACTGTATGCTTCAAAGCTAATATGGCACTCTCTGTAGAGAGCCTTGCCCGAAAACCGAATTGCGTGTCCTGCAACGATGACATTACTCTGTCAAGCTGCTTATCCAGTAATCCATCCAAAACCTTTGCTACGATTGTGGCTAAAGAGATTGGTCTATAATTTAATTTATCTGATGTGTCTCCAGTAGGATTCTTAACAATTGGTATTACAATCGTCTTCATAAGGTCCTTAGGTAAATAAGAATGTCTCAAGCACAGAGTAAACAGCATACCCAATACTCTACAGAGATGAGGTCCAGCATGCTGCAAGTGCTCGACACTTGAGTCCGTCATGGCCAGGTGACTTCCCTCGTTTCATATTTTCATATTCTTTAAAATTTCTAATACATCCTTGGCAGAGAATCTAATAGGCTGCTGACCATGACCATACTCAGCATCTCGCACCGACAGCAGACCGGGTTGCACTATAAAGTTGTCCTTAAAAATATTGGCTATTTTCCTCTGATCGCTAACCCAATCAACACTAACAGGGAGTCTCATTTTACTATTCAACTTTTTAGTTCCCTTCCAAAACTTACTAAACTTTTTGGCTGAGTGTTGCGAGGCAAGAATGTCCATTTTAATTTGCTCCTGATTATTTATACAATATTTTAAGTGAGATTTAAATACTTTCCTACTCTCACACATTTTTTCAAAGATAGGGCCATTGTTGGGCTTTCCATAATGAACATAAAGTTGAAAATCAGCTCTAGCCTGTTTATGTGCTTCCTTAACATGCTTATTCCAGCCATGCACAATTTTAAATTTAGCTGGCTTCACTGACTTCCTACTTGCTATTGATGCTTGACTCAGAGCATGAACAATGTCATGATAGAGCTTTTCAAGTACTTGTCCATGCTCTAAGTTATTACACATCCTATCCGCACAGTAACTGAGTTCACTAGGAAAATGGATGCACCTTAAACTATTATTACATAATTGGTAATATTTATCAATTTCATCCGCTTCCCTAATCCCCCATACATTATTTTTACACAAAGAATTATTACTTATTTCCAACTTAGACTTAATTACCCCTAGATTACATGTTATTTCTAACGGAAAATGATCAGACCAGTACACATCATAATGGACCTTGGCACTAAGCACTAACTGCCAAGCTGACTTAGTGACCAGACAATGATCCAGCCAGCTTTTACAACCATTTGCCTCACTGAGAAATGTATAGGTATCTGAAGAGATTCCCAGCTTTGTAATATCAGCGCAAACCCACTCATTGTCTGAACAAAACTCTAACAGTTCACTACCAAACAAGGCTGTAGGGTGGGCATTTAGATCACCCAAGATAAATACCTGTTCCACACTGTAGTCATGAATAACTGCACTAATCTCGCCTAGAACATGGGCAAATTCTGGAAGCTTAGACTGACAGTCTGTGGGCATATATACACTAAAGATCAAAATCTCACGATTTTCACCTATTATTGCTTTTATCGCAACGATGCGATCACTCACGCACTTAACGACCGAAACACTATGGAAAACACTTTTACGCCACATTAGCGCCACGCCGTCGAAGGGCCGGCCCCGCAGTACGCCCACTGCTGGGTCCATGGATGATTTCGCCGTGAAACTGAAGTCTTCATTTATGTCTCCAAGCAAAGACAAATCATGCGAATACAGCCAAGTTTCCTGCAGGGCCAACACATCTGCTTGTTTACATAAACTTTTATACACCTTCTATACCTTTCTTGACGTTTTTACAATTAAACGATATTAATCGGGTTTGCTCCATTTATTTAATTTATTTAATTTAATAATTGTAATTTGTTCATGACACACGGTTCCCTGGCACCTCCAGCGAACTATTTTGTCTAAAATGTATAAACTTTCTAAATGTAATTCCATCGGGCCATAGGCTGTCATTCAAAAATGTATACTTATACGCTTCTCAATTTCAAAAACAAGAGTTGTGGTGGAAAGGTCCGAGCTTTTTAACCTCATTTGAACCGTCCAGCATACCTCCGACATTTGTAACAGAGCAAGAGAAAAAGTCGGTACAAACAAACATTATCCAAACTAAAAACGACGGTCGCGATGTGATAGAAATATTACTTACAAATTATAGTCAATTTAATAAAATATTACTTATTTTAGCGTGGATAACCTTATTTTAAAAAAAGCTTATAATTAAATGCGCTAAAATGAAAAAAATAAACAATTTACTTTAAAACTTTTACTATCAACTTATATCGTCATCATTACCTACACAATTTACAAGTTGATAGTAAAAGTTTTTTTTTTGTAAAAGACACAACTAAGATTGATCATCTTTCTTTACTTTTATCCGTTGGTTTAATGCTCTAAGTTTTATCCTTACGCAACGACAATGGAAAAGTAGTTCTAGAGGAACTTTCTCAAAAACGTTCATTTGACAGCGTTAATAGGTTCCCAGCTCAGAACAATAACTTATTCTGAGGTTCCCAGAGCGTCACGCGGCATGCCTTTGGTCGTCACCGCTGTCGAAACCTGCCGCGATACGCATTTAAATGGAAAACTTCGATCGCTCGTTAGCTCCAAAGATCGACCGTTGCGCCAACGTATTTTCCAAATCATTGTCGTTAAAATATTTAGCGCAATACGAAATGTGCTGAACATGACGTTTTTGGTCGAGGTTTGGTTTTAGTTATATTTGTTCCCTACCGATGTGCCGAATCGCTGTTTTGGTGGATCGAGTCAACTCGAGTCGATATATACGGTATTCGAATCATGACTCGAGTCTGCGATATGAATACAGTATTCGAGTTCTATGTCTAGTATTCAAACGTCGATTCCAGGACTCGAGCCTGGCAATTCGAGTCCAGAACTCGATTCCATTACCAATCTTGAAACAAAAAAGAAAAATCGAAAGAGGAGTAAACTAAACAGCATGTAGGATTAGCATAATGAATGACATAACGATAATAAGTCAAACGTTTTTAATAAAAATATTTATGAACATTACAAAAGTAAAACGGATCATACTAAGGTATCTAGGACCCAGAAATGAGGTCAAGTTCACATACAGAACCAATCTAAACGGGGGTAGTTGGAGAATCGTCAATGTGAAACGAGTAAGTAAGGATGAGCTTTTTTTAAATGCCAAATTATATTAAATTACTTGTTATTTTAAAAGTTTATTTTTATTACAAATTAGTTGTGTTTTTAAAGTCTTTAATACGGAATCACAGTTTTTGCACTTTTTTTTTATTACAGTCCACTTTCTAAAAACACTTCCATACACCAAAGGCTTTTTTCGGCGCCATTTTGTAATAAAGTTAACTAGGTACTTCAAAATTACTTCACTACTAGGTGAACAAACAATTAAATACACTTACAGTAACAGTTTTCTGGCATAACACAAGAAATCAAAACAAAACGTTGCAGGTTCAAACTTGTTTTATTAGGCTTCACTTCATTGCTTAAGTAAACACTGATCGAGTACTAGCGAGATCGAATACTAAACTCGAGTCAGTTGGACTCGCATAATAGAATCGCGTCAACGAGTACAAAATCAATCCCTAGTACTCGTATAAAAATTAACTGTTATTCGAGTATTTACCACTAGACGAGTCCAAAGCAGGAATCAACTGTGAACGATAGCGATGTGCCGAGTGAGTACGGCTTGACTCGCTTGACAGGGCCGCCCGCGGCTCCGAGGCCGGCTCCGGCGCCGCCGCTGCCGCCGCCGAGCTCCAGCGACGCCGTACTCGACGGCAGCTGTAGATGATTGCCACCACTACTACTACTCCCAGTATGCTGTATATCAGCGTGTAGTGGTGCAGGTCATGGACGGAGAGAGTATCGTACAGCGGTTCCTGTTCTTTCATCACCTTTATCTGTTGTTCTAAATCTGAGAATATCTTGTTGGAGCTTTCTGTTTCAGTTTTATGTTCTGGGATGGTTTCTACCGAAAAGTTTAATATGTGATTTATAGGTGCTATGAAGGACTCCGGGGTATGTTGGGCCAAGTGTCAGAATATCCAGTGTCAAAATGACAAGGCAATAATGCCCAATTGCTAAAATGATCAGTTGTCATAATGTCTATGTGTCAAAACAACAAATTTACCGTTACATAATAAAATAAAAAAATCTAGATTTATACTTACTTGTACCAAAGCATGTGCCCATATAGTACAACCTGGAGATGACACCACGACAATAAATTACCCATAGTATACCTAATGACGCTCCCAATCTATATATAAAAAAACATTTAAAAACATTCAATAATTTAGCCACAGGACATAATTTTTAATTAGTAACATTTACACATGATGTATCTGTTATTAAACTAGTACGGCCAGGTTAAAGACCTCTCATCGGTAATTAATGGAATCAGGCGTTATTTTGCGGAAATCCATAGTACAAAAAAATGTAATTTAAATAATATGTAGTGTTAATTCCGCTAACTCACTCGTTTATACAGCTTGGATGCAGTACGCATGCACCGCCCTCCCGCCCGCAAAAAGTATGCACATGCAGGAGAAACAATGCGTGCAAGCGAAAATGCACACCAACACCGATACCCGACACGTGTTTCGCCTCTCCACGAGGCATCCTCAGGAGCTGTTGACTGGTCGAGAGCTGCGCACCGACTGTTACGGCTACGCAGCTCCCGGCCGCTTTTATAAAGCGCCATCGTTTGACATTTGTGACGTACTACCCGCGACAATACGTAATAATGGGGATGGAACTAAATTTGTTTGGTTAAACTACCCGCGACAATACGTAATAATGGGGATGGAACTAAATTTGTTTGGTCAAACAAATTGTCAAACGCACTTCATCTGTTCTTAGATGTTAAATCCCGATGCAAATCAAAGCATATCATGCCTAATGCTGAAGCTCTAAGAGTCAAAAAGCAAGCAAGCCAAATTACGCGGAAAGAAGATTATTGCATGCGTAAGTGATGCATTCGTAATGACTCGTGTCAAACGAAAATTTAGTATGTACGAAAGGGACAAATATTGGTTTGTTTGTGTTAGTTTTTTTCTATTGGCTCGGGCGGCGATCAGGTGACAAGTAAATATTTATTTTATTTAAGTAGGCCAAGTTCAGTATCGCCGCGATCCTGTGACGTAATACATGTCTACGCGTTTGATGCGCCGTCGCCGCCGCCGCCGCCCGACCGCCCGGCGTGGCGTACTTTTGTTTGTAATTGTTGACAATTGTTATGTTAGTGTAGTTGACTAGTGACTGATAAAGACGCAGTGCGAATTGTGCGAAATTTAACGCTTCGTTAGTGTTTTCTAAAGTTTACGCGAACACTACACATTGAAATGAAACAACTTTTACGGATCTACTCGCGTTTATTTTACACATTACTTATTTAATGTTTATCCTGACGTTTCGAACCCTTTGCGTCTCCCTGTGACCACGGACCCTGCATTCTGCAGTCTTCATTTCAATGCTTCGTTAGTGGTGATAGGACACGTAAAGTAGAGTTAGGTATCTAGTTAAATGATCTGGATTGTGCGAAATTGACGCATAAAGTTAGTCTTTTTTTATTACGATGTCTCGGTATTCTTATACTGCTTCGGAATACACCGACATGATTTTAATTTATGGAGAATGCAATGGAAACGCTGCATCAGCTATACGGACATACCGAGAGAGATATGGAAACACTCGTGTGTGTCCTACTAACGGCCGCGTTATTAGATTTTTTCTTGTGGGGCTATGTCAAGAATGATGTGTACTCAACAGACGGACGTTAATACTGTAGATGAATTAAAAAAACGAATAATAAGATCCTTTGAAAAATTTAAAAACATGGCCGCTAATGACGATCTACTGCCTAAAGTTAGAAATAACATTTTGAGAAGGTGCAATTTATGTGTTCGGGTTCATGGGGGACACATTGAAAATTTCAAAATTTAAAAGCAAAATGAATTATTTAAACTTTACCTATAATAATGCAAATTGCAAGTGCAACGTTGTGATCTTATTCGGCATTAATGGCGCCAAAACGTCTCGTCACCTGACACTGCGCTGTTGCCGCTCTTATCAAAGGTCAGTCACCTAACATTTCCTAATGGTGTTCTATTTTGCTTGCGTTTTTGTTCTATTTAGTTTGTTTGAAAAATAAAAATAAAAAATTTCAGCGCTAAGATTTATTTGATAGTTTTCAAACGAAATTGACATTGCCTTTATGTATAGGATTGAATAATTATTTAACTATTCCCGCACGTTGTGAAAAGATATTTCAAGTGGGCACTACTATGAATAATACGTGTGTAATATTTCCGAATGAGCTATGCAGCGGAGTGTACTTGGCTGGTACTATCTGCGAACCTAGAAACGGAAAAATACCTATACAAATTTTAAACACTCGTGAAGAGGATATATGTCTTAGTTATTTTAGGCCCGAAGTAGATTTAATCAACAATTATACCATAAGTACTTTCGAGCGATGTGATAATTTAAGTGACCGAGTAAAAACTTTTTTGCCACTTTTAAATTTAAAACATTTAAATAGTGAAGAAAAAACTTCCATACTAAATTTATGCGCCAAATACTCGGATGTATTTTGTTTACCAAACGACAAGCTAACGACAACAAATCTTTACCAACAAAAAATTATTTTAAAACCTGACTCTGAACCTGTGTATGTAAAACCATACCGTTTACCTTTTAGTCAAAGAGCCGAGGTAGAAACACAAATAAAAAAAATGTTAGATGATGGCATAATAGAACCCTCCACTAGTGAGTGGTCTAGCCCAGTCTTATTAGTGCCCAAGAAGCCAAATATTGATGGAAATAGGAAATGGAGACTTGTTATCGATTACAGGAAATTAAATAATCAGTTAATAAATGATAAATTCCCGTTACCTAACATTAGCGACATTTTGGATTCACTATCGGGATCAATATATTTCAGTACACTTGACCTTTATCAAAGCTATTATCAGTGTGACCTCGAGCCCGAGAGTAGACCATATACAGCTTTCACCACTCCGCCACCGTCTGGTCAATACCAGATGAAGCGACTTCCTATGGGCCTCAAAATTAGCCCTAGCGCATTTTCTAGACTAATAATGACAGTAGCTATGTCCGGTCTCAACTATGAAAAATGCTTCGTGTACATGGACGATATTGTCTGTTTTGGGAGAAGCCTTAGTCTGCATAATAAAAACTTAATAGATATATTCTCAAGATTGCGAAAAGTTAACCTCAAATTAAACCCTTCAAAATGTGATTTTTTAAAGAAGGAAATATTATACCTAGGTCATGTGGTCTCATCAAATGGTATTAAACCCGATCCAGAAAAGGTCAAAGTATTACAAAATTATCCAGTTCCAAGTAATGTCGATGAAGTAAAAAGATTAGTCGCATTCTCCAACTATTATCGAAAGTTTATCCCGAAATTAGCAGAGAAAACATTATGTCTAAATAACTTATGTCGTAAAAATGTACCTTTTGAGTGGTCCCAAGACTGTCAAAACTCGTTTTTATCACTAAAAAATTCCTTAATTTCTCCTCCAATACTACAGTACCCCAATTTCGACTACGATAATACATTTATTTTACAGACAGATGCTTCAAATTTTGCCATAGGCTCAGTCTTAAGTAACGGAGATAATAAACCGGTAGCTTATGCCAGTCGTAGCTTAAATAAGGCGGAGCTCAATTATCCAATAATAGAAAAAGAGCTTTTATCAATTGTTTGGTCAATAAAATACTTCCGTCCGTATTTATTTGGAAGAAAATTTATCATAAAAACGGACCATAGACCGTTAGTATATTTATTTAACATGTCGAATCCGTCAAGTAGATTAACTAAGTTCCGCCTACAGTTAGAAGAATACGATTTTGTTGTTGAATATGTAAAAGGATGCGATAACGCTGTTGCGGACGCGTTATCACGGATTCGCATCTCGAGTGACGATTTATAGTAGTTTATGCAACTGTCATATAATGAAGGGTATTAAAACACGAGTGTGAGTTTATGAAACGAGCGCAGCGAGTTTCATAATAGTAACGAGTTAGTCAAACAACAAGAGTAAAAGCTGACAATAGTTTATTTAACTTGCCGCCATTAAAATCTAACCAATGAGAGCGCAGCTGCGCGCGCAGGGCCAATCAGGAGCGAGCGCGCGCTGTTCTTTTTTTATTTAATTGGCACAAGATCTTACCAAAGTGTTTTGTGTATGTAAGTTTAGTAGTTTCGACGAAGTTTTCACGTATAACCCAACTGTTTTCAAAAGCCAGCCTAATATCAAAATTTTATACAACTTGTATGAGGATTTTGACATAAGGCTCGCCAGGTTAATTGGTCGCGTTTTATTGATGTTATAATGAGATTTTACGATATCGATGTGGATATTATACCATCATGTGAAATTGCTTAAATTGAGTGTTTTGTTGTCTGCGCTATAACAGTAGTAATTATAAGTCAAGTATTGGAAACATAAGTAGAATGTTACAACATTAGTGTAGATAAAAAATATTAAACAACCATGTTATGTCAGTTTTAACGAGAGCGCAAAGAAAAAAACAGTTAGAAGACGAAAGTAAGAGAGTTGGAAGCAGCTCTGTGGAAGATAACATTCCCTCTAGCGATTGGACTGACCACCCAAGAGTTATCGAAATGCTTAAACTACCACAGGACTACACCGAATTATGTTTTTCTAGTGAAAATGAATGGAGTAAGATAAAATTAAATACACATTATGAGACACGCTATTTTGCTTATTGCGAAAACAAACAACTTATAATTATGAAACCTAACTCTTTATCATACTGTGCACGAGCTGCCTGTGTGAGAGACTTAGCGTTATTATGTAATAAAATGAATATAAAGTGTGTTTATGTCATTAAAAATGAATTAAATAAAATTTTCAAACAATAAATATTATGACGAAGTGGACCGGTCCACGAATATGTATTGTGAAAAGTGTTAAAAGAATATATGACCAAGATTTAAAAAGAATTATAATAAATGATTACCAGTTACTGCCGAGTAGTGGTCACGCCGGTATAAGGCGTATGATTAATAATATCCGTAAAACATTCTTCTGGCCAGGCCTGGAGAAGGATGTTACTAGTTACGTGAATAACTGTGACAAATGTAAAAAAGAAAAATACTTTATAGTAGATTGTACACCAAGGGGATAAAGCACTGTATTATGTCACGGGCGCGATA
The DNA here is from genome assembly GCA_947562085.1 of Eudonia lacustrata. NCBI lineage: Eukaryota > Metazoa > Arthropoda > Insecta > Lepidoptera > Crambidae > Eudonia > Eudonia lacustrata. The sequence continues at coordinate 19,911,228 of OX387340.1, read as the reverse complement.
TTTGAATCCTGAGCGTAACGAAGGACTCCAGATTTAACTCCCGAGCGTAGCGAGGGGGTTTTGAGTTGATTCCCGAGCGAAGCGAGGGAATCAAAATGGAGTCCTGAGAGCAGTGAAGGATTTAAGCGCGCCCAAGGCAAAATCAGTTTTATCCCTGAGGAGTATACTCTACTTTTCTCACCTTTTGCGAGACAATAAAAACCAAGGCTACTAGAAAAAGTATTTTATTTATTAAAATACTATTTTCATTACTAATTATATATAATTGGCACAGTAAATAACAATAAAAAGTAAATTAAAAATTAAAATTGATGTTTGATACATTAGTCCAGTTATGTAAAGATATGGTTATATTTTTTGGTACGCTTATGTTAGTTGAGGTGGAATTTATTTGAGTAGCAGCACCCAATACATCAGAACCTTGAGTGTGAGGGTCGTTTGGCACAGTAAAGGTTGGGGAAGGTGGTGCTTGAGGCAGTGGGCTTGACGGGATATATTTTGAGCTAGATGGCTGTGGTGGCAAAGGTTTCCAAGGATCATCAATAATGGACGTAGTTTTCAGATGAATGTTGTCACCAATACGACAGCTTATCTTGTTTTTGTTTTGTATGGAATTCTCTATGTAGCCCTCCGCTACTGCATCGGATTTCCAGCCACCATGACGTTTTATCTGGGCCATATCTGCTCCTGAATCTGCCAACAGACTTGCCGATGTTCTCCTCAAACAATGACCCGTATAGAGCTCGGGATTTTGCAATTTGAGGTATTTTGCAATTTCTTTTGGCATGGCGCTGATTTTATTCTTGCCAATGACTTGCCTGGTGCATTTGCCATTACTGTAACCGATAAAAAATCTGTTGGTGTTTATATTAGAGGGGCGCAGAGCTTGGTACTTTTCAACAATTCTTGCATAATCTTCACGAACTATGAACGAACGTTCTCTATTTGTTTTGGTATCTGGTAAGTTAATCAGCAATAAATCTGCATGTTTTTTGATATCATTGACTTTTATGTTTACGAGTTCATTTCCACGACATGCGCCATTCACTCCAAAAATCAAGGCTACCTGTAACAAAAAATAGGATTGTGAGTAAATAGATAGATACACTACTACATTTTTTGACCTTTATATTATAAAAAAAGCTTGCGACAAAACCTTAGAATGTGTATTTTTTAAATGTGTGCCATTTAAATACCCTTTTATTCATTAACTATTTTATAGAGCTATTATAGGTAGGTACTAGAAACGTAACTAAAAAGTAGGCAGTACTCATACTTACTTTCATGGCCAGAAAGCTGTGATCAGGAGCCTCATTCAGAAAAGTTTCCAAATCTTGCGCTGTCAATACTTTTGACTTCTTTGCTCGATGACCATCTGATTTCCTCTTTAAACATACCAATAACTTGCTATATGTATTTATCTTAATGTCGTGTTTGATGCTTATTGTTAACCTGAGCATCGAATAGATACACCACAGGCTGCTGGACTTCTTTGTACACGATAAATACTCGAAATAAACAAGAAGCACTGACTCCGACACAGACTTTGCGCCTTTTGCAGTTTTCCATTTGTGGAAATCGTCGTAAGCTTTCAAGTATTTTTCCTTCGACTTCTCTGGTAGTAGGTTATTAACAATACCTAAGGCGTCTAATTTAATGAACTCCGGAGTTAAATCACTTTCGTCACTCGACATTTTCTTTATGTTTTATTCTATCTTCTTTTGCAGTTTTGTCTGATACTGATTGCACCGTATTGAAATACTCGCGGCTTTTGTTTTAAGTATTGATTTTTTTTCGTTCGGCTTGCCGTGGCGTGGCCAGCTCGATTTTCGAATAAGTTCGATTTTCAAATAAATGAGGCGCAGCGCGCGCCGCCGTCCACCTTCTCGCCGTCGGCCACCAGCAGCTGCAGCAGCCGCGCGCCGCGCGATTTTGACGAAATTAGACTTTAAATGCATAACAATAAGAACTAAGAGAAGTGAGAATCACATTACTGCCCGGCGGGTTATAATGAAATTCAGTACAACATTACACCCCGGCAAAAGACAAGGGCTATAATGATTTACTTTGAGTAAGGTTTGCATGATATATAATGAGGCATTGTCGAGCAGGTGGTGTGAAAAGTACATTAAGCAACCACTGTGCATTACCGATACGGCCCACAGTGCGTTCGACAGAGTTTTCTTAGACTTAGTAGGTCCATTGCCTAAGGATAGCTATAACTATACATACATACTTACATTACAATGCGATTTAAGTAAGTATATCGAAGCTTATCCGCTCGCATCGAAAGATACGGTGTCAGTAGGGGAAGCTTTTGTAAACAATTTCATATTAAGATACGGGATCCCTAGATTTATCGTAACAGATCAGGGCACCGAGTTCACATCTGCAATAATGAAAGAGATTTGTAAGATTTTGAAAATAACTCAATTAAAAAGTACTGCTTATCATCATCAAACTATTGGCTCATTTGAAAATAATCATAAACATTTAAATACTTTTCTACGAATTCAAACAAATAATGAACCACAGTATTGGAGCTCTTGGCTGCCATACTGGTGTTTCTCATACAATACGACTGTCCATACGGAGACAAGATATACTCCATTTGAACTTGTGTTTGGGAAACCCTGCAATCTACCTTCTAACCTAACAGACTCACTTGATCCCTTATACAGCTATTCTAGTTATCCTTTAGAGCTTAAGTATAGAATACAGAAATCGCAGCATGACGCGCGTACTAACTTAGTTAATAGTAAACATGTAAGAAAGAAATATTATGACAAATATATTAACCCTATTGTTTATAGACCCGGAGATCTTATAATGTTTAAAAATTAAAATTGTACTAAATTGGATCGTATGTATTTAGGTCCATATCAGGTCATAGAAGATAAGGAACCAAATGTAATAATTTCATATAAAGGAAAAGAAAAATGTATTCATAAAAATAGGACCAAATTATATAGTCGATTTAATGTTAATTAATGTAGTACTTACAAAAAAAAAATGTAATCATATCATTTTTTTTTTAAATATTTTTGTATATGCTGCCATTTAAGGTTGATGTTCAGGAATGTTTTCCTCTAATACGTGTCGCTTTTGTCGATAGACAGATCGTAGACACATAACACAACGACGTTCTTCCATTACAATTATTAATATCAACAAGCAATCCAATCCAGTGACATGCACACGGTAGTCCATAAACGTTAACAGGGGTCAAAAAGAACTGATGATAGCGAAAAATTAAGACTTCGTACTCGAAACAACAAGTGAGCAATGAACAAAGGAGGGAAGCGTACCGGCGCGGCGCTGACGCAGTTTCGATAAAAACACACCTAAATACACCCTGAACGTATTTTGTGACTACCCGTCTAATGGTTCGTGACGTGAATTAAAGGAATTAGTCGATTAACAAAAGCATACATTTTAAAAAACGTTGAATAATCGTCGAAATATTACGGTTTTTTCGATTACCAATATCTCAATTCTCCGGAGACTTTGAAACTTATTTTCATAATATTATTTTATGTATTAATAATAAGCTTTCTTTTGAAAGATAAGCTAACTCTGTTGGACTTACGCCCATTTTGACTCATCATTAATGAAGATGGAATTAGAATTTGTTTGTTTTTAATTAATATCACTCCATCTACGCAATATAACTCTTCTTTCATATAATAAAAATATTTTAAATAGTCTGGTAAATTATGTTTATGATCAGGCCAACCTTGATATATTTATATAATTAATCTTTCGTTGTTTCTTGTTTGACAATAGTAAGCTTTTTATGTGAAATGGGCATATTATTAACTATCATTTGAACATGATGTAAAACTGACTTGCTAATGCGATCATCGTACAACTCCGGTAAAGGCGTGCGCGACAAAGTATCCGGTATGAACATATATTTTCCTGGCTTATAAGTCACTATAAAATCATAGCCTTGTAATCTTAATATCATTCTCTGCAAGCGTGCTGGGATTGAATCGATTTGTTTTTTAAATATGCTTTCTAATGATTTATGGTCTGATTCGATGACTACTCTGTTCTTTCCATAAATATATTGGTGAAATTTTTCACATGCAAACACGATAGCTAACATTTCTTTCTCAATTTGTGCATACCTAACTTGTGTATCTGTAAGAGTACGTGAAGCATACTCTACTGGACGGGCTCCTTGCAACAGCACTGCACCTAACGCCACACTGCTAGGAACTACCGATATTACAACGGGGTCATTAACATCATACAATGCTAACACAGGAGCTTGACATATTAACTTTTTTAATTTTTCAAATGCACCTTTATGACCATCTTCCCAACTCCATGAAATATCGTTTTTCAATAATCTAGTGAGTACATAAGTATGTTCCGAATAATTGGGTATAAACTTTGAAAGAAAATTAATTACACCTAAAAACCTTTCTAAACCTTTTCTATTAACTGGTTCTGGCATACTTGCAATAGCCTTAATTTTCTCTGGATCTGGTTTCATTCTGTGTTTTCCAAAAGTATGACCTAAATATGTAACTTCCTCTACACATATACGACACTTTTTTTTGTTGAATTTTAAATTAATTTTGCGAGCCCTATCAAGTAACGCTTTTAAACGCTCATCATGTTCTGACCTTGAACGGCCCCAGCAAATCAAATCATCACTGAATGAGTCAACCCCTTCCAGGCCTTCTAGCAGCTGTTTTAGCTTGGCGTGAAACACTTCAGGTGCACAGTTTAAGCCAAAGGGTAAGCGTAAATATTGATACCTTCCGAAAGGTGTAGAAAAGGTATATAGATCTGCACTTTCATTACCTAGTTTTATAGCCCAAAATCCGGATTTAGCATCTAAAACTGAAAAGTATTTGGCCCCATGAAGCTTCGTAGCAAAATCATTTATCGTTGGAAGTTGAAAATGAGCACGCAGTATAGCAACATTAAGCAGTCTAGGATCTAAGCATAAACGCAGTTGCTCATTCTTTTTGACCACAACCACTAACGCGTTAACCCACGGGGTCGGGTGCATAACCTTTCTGATGAACCCTAACTGAATCATTCTGTTCAACTCACCTTGCAACTTATCTCGTAGCCCTAAGGGAACTTTTCGACGAGCACAAACAACAGGTGGTATGGATTTGTCTACAACGATATGATATTCACCTGGTAAACAATATTCCATTAAATAATTCCGAATTTTCTGATTTAATATCGTAAATTCTTTTATCTACACAAGTGTTGTAACATTCTACTTATGTTTCCAATACTTGAGTTATAATTACTACTGTTATAGCGCAGACAACAAAACACTCAATTTAAACAATTTCACATGATGGTATAATATCCACATCGATATCGTAAAATCTCATTATAACATCAATAAAACGCGACCAATTAACCTGGCGAGCCTTATGTTAAAATCCTCATACAAGTTGTATAAAATTTTGATATTAGGCTGGCTTTTGAAAACAGTTGGGTTATACGTGAAAACTTCGTCGAAACTACTAAACTTACATACACAAAACTCTTTGGTAAGATCTTGTGCCAATTAAATAAAAAAGAACAGCGCGCGCTCGCTCCTGATTGGCCCTGCGCGCGCAGCTGCGCTCTCATTGGTTAGATTTTAATGGCGGCAAGTTCACTGTGACAATACACGTACGCGTGAATTTAATGTTTCGCACTTTATTTTTATACCTCCATGACAAATAACAAACTCCTTTTAACGGTATTAAATCTCAACTGTAAGATTGCAATCTAATATTTTCTTTTACATTAATCATATCAGTGTTGTAACCTAATATTAAAAATCGAGCATATGACAAAACATTAATATCCGCTCCAGTGTCCAATTTAAACTTCTCGTTGCCAAACTCACCCCTTAGAGTTTCATACCAGTCTTCCGACGAGCAGTTCAACTCCGACACATTGTATAACATCGATATATAAAAGGACCCGTCGTCGTCCTCGTCGCTCTGATCACTGCTACACACAGCAATGTCATAATTTTTTTTTATTTTAGCACTCTTTTTAAGTTTACCCATTCTTGCAAAATGTCCACTCTTCTCACACACGTAACATTGTACAGCAATCGCCGGACAGGAGGTAGGCTCAGAGCACTGACCTCCACACCTCTCACAAAAACGGTTTTCATCACGGATCATGGGATGAGCTCTGATGACGCACCCCGGGTCGGGCCGCAGCGCAGCCCCGTCGCGCCCCCGCGCCCGATGTCGCGCCGGCCGCCGCTGCCGCGGGCCTTGCCGCCGCCGCCGCGCACGCCAACCGCGTCCACCTGCACCTGCGCCTGCACAGGCCCCAGGCCTGTACCCCGCGATTCCAACAGGCGGTTGCTGTCACTTGAAATTTCATCGACTTGGCAAATTTTAACGGTTTTTTCTAATGTTAAATCATCCGTTCTCAATAGCCGATCTCGTACGACTATATACCTTATACCGCATAAAATACGGTCGCGAATCAGTTCTTCTTCTAATTTTTGAAATTCGCAACTTTTAGTCAATAATTTCAAGGCAGTCAATTGATTAATCACCGATTTCTTGGTTCCGTGTGAAAAAATTGTATCTCGGCAATGTAATATTTGATTTGACACCGAAATAACCGTAATTTTTTTTCATTAGCTCGATTACGTCTTCTCGCTCACTTTCTTGTTCGAACGTAAATGTCTCGTAAACATCAAATCCATCCGGACCTGTCAGGTTAATCAATAAACTAGCTTGAACATCTCCTTTTTCCTTGTGCACCCCAGATGCTTTTGAAAACAAGCTAAACTGCGTATTCCAACGTTTCGACGTTGCCCTCCAGACTCAACTCCGGCGGTGGTCGCGCGTGCTCCATAACAAATATTTAACACGATACTAACTTCGTAACTACTTCGTAAAAAACCGTTAACACCTTTGTTAATCAACGTTTTGCATAAGTTTTCACCGCTGTCACCATGTAATGTATTGAAACACGTGAGTCTGGCAAACAACTACTTTATTAATATAATACCCGCCCGCACAAGTTATTATAAAGATACCCCCAACATTTTCGTAATAGAATGAATACGGATAGTAATCAAAACTCACACTCATCATCATCTCAGCCAAAAGACGTCCACTGCTGGACAAAGGCCTCCCCCAAGGGTATGAGGGGTATTTGCCGTAATCGCCACGCTTGGCAGGCGGGTTGGCGATCGCAGTAGGTTGAGGGTAACCTCAGAGAGATGCTGCTGCCCATCCTCTGGAATGGTCCCTTAGTCGGCTTTTACGACACCCACGGGAAGAGATGGGGTGGTGCAATTCTTTGTCCCCGGCACCACACAGGGAAAACTCACACAAAAAAACTCACACTAGGCACCCTGATCTTCGCTACAACCTGTAGTTTTCGAGATACAGATGGCCAAGCCAGGATGAGCGCTCTTCCTGGCTTGGCCACCTATGACACGTTATAACTTCTAGTAATTTTTTTTTTAATACTTAGCTCGGCAAATGACTCCATCCCACCTGATGTTAAGTGGAAATGAAGTCCAGACGCGAAGACAACTGGTGCAGCGTGGAAACAAACGAAGCATCAGTCAACTATAACTTACATAGCTTAGGATGATAGCAAAGATTATAATAATATTCTTTATATAGTTATGGTAGCCTGGTCTGGTACCTACTTTATGTTGGAAATGTTTATTCTAGTGCAACTAAAATACAAATAATAATAAAAAATACATACATACCTACACAAAGCAGTTAAGTAATCAACTAATAGTAGTATACTATTACTTATTCTGTGCTAATAGGTACAGTTTTTCGCCCGACGGATCAATCAGTTGTGTCTCAAAAGCACCCACGGCACAACCAAGTATTCGAGTTTTCGTCAGTTGGGCCTTAGGTATTTTATTTTCCCCAATGGATCGATCAGTTGTGTAGAAGGGAATCAAAAGTGCCCACGGCACAGCCAGTTGAGCATAGTAGTTGTCCATGGGACCGGAAGGCTTTTGAAAGGTAGACCGACAAACTCTGATCTTTGACGACGTTACTATCTGTGAAGTCTTAGAGTTGATGATGCTGATGACCATGCCAAGTTATGCTTTTTTACTATCATAGGTAATATTACGATGTAGATTTTTTAAAGAAAGACGTTAATGGTCATAAATTCCTGTTTTCTATTTAATTAATAATAACAAATATTGCATTTTCTTAGAATCATAAAAAAAACTAATTTCATACTCACGAACACTTTACACAGTTTACGTCAATTAATATACTAACATGTTTTCAACTTTGTCTTGCATTTCAGCCGGAAATAAATAATACTTTCAAAAAATGATTTTTGACCTATAAATTACCAAATAGTTGAGATGTCACTACTTAAATGAGTTATTGAGGTAAGCCGACGAATGGGTCCTCCTTTTTAACAGACTTCTAAAAAGGAGGAGGTTACCTACTCAATTCGACTCGTATAATATATATACAGGGTCTAACAAAATCAATAAGCGAACGTTTAAGGGCAGTATCTATACATCATTCTGAATACAATGACAAAAAATGGGCTCCAGTTTTATAGTGATTTTTCAAAGTTATGTTTTCTAACAAACTAAATCAATTAAAATAATGCACATCATGAAACATGCTGTATCTTTACTAACACGCACGCAAGTGTCAATAAAAAGACAGTACAGATACACGCACACAATTGAAAACTATTGTATAGCATTCATACACACACGGCTATCTTTGTGTGCGTGTAGTAGCTGTACGGGTTTGGAAAGGGTGTATTTTTTGGTGAATTATGATAATGTTTTGTTGATGATCTCGGTAACGATCCTGTAGTTTTGGACCAAATTTGGTGAGCATGCTCAGTGTGATGTATAGATGCTCCCCTTAAACGTTCGCTTATTGATATTGTTAGACCCTATATATTTTTTTATGTCTGTTCGCGGATTTAACCACTACATAGTACCTTTTCTAACCACTACATAGTAGTGGTTAGAAAAGGTGGCTGATAATAAAAGCAAATAAAAAATTATGCCTATTTGAACGTTTATTGGACAGCAAAAGTGACGATTCACAAACAGGACAGGTCCCTACAGAGCTTTGTACATCACATCCATACTCTGCAAATGAAATCGAACAAGCGCGAGCGAGCGCGTAGTAGGTATATTTAGGCATTATTGCCGCATGCATGTTTGTTACACAAGTTTGTTGCAAGTGTGGTAGCAGCAGGGGTGGTAGGGCGGGTTGGGGCAGGTGAACGCCTGGCAGGGCGACACGCTTGGGCAGCATTCGCCGGGGTACCACACGGTGCGAGCGTACCGCCCACTTGGCCGGGTGCATGCGCCATGGTTGAAGCAGTGCGCTTTGCAAGGGTAGTCGTAGCAACAAGGGCTGAAAATATATTACATTTGAATGTTAGTAATTGAAATACGAATGTGCGTATGCGCAAGTTAAACAATGGGTGAAATAATGAGGTTTTATGCAAAGTATTTGTATGGTTCAGTTAAGTTACTATATTTCAATCATATTGTTTTTTATTTTACTTTAAGAAATAAATAAGATTAAATCTGGGTAAAGTCGTGGATAGGCGCTCCTAGCCGCGGGATGCGAGCAGCACAAAACCAGTTTGGACATCCTTGGGAGGAGGCCTTTGTTCATCAGTGGAAGTCTTTTGGTTGAGGTGATGATGATGATGATAGCGATTTCCTGAATAAGAACCCCTTTACACTAGGGCTTCTCTACCGTAAGCGTTTGATTTACGTACGCATGCGTAGCGCACGTTACTCCTAGCTTGTTGTAGTTGTAGCACAGTACAGTACACGCTTCACGTTTAAAGAACGCCTAGGTACTCTGAAGAAATACTAGTATAAAATACTAGTGTAAATAAATAAAGTAATTTTTAAGTCGCTGAACATTAATAAAAAATAAATTAAAGACAGATAAGCAGCCACAATAGAACAGAAGCCACTGTTGCTACTTACGGATCTGAAGGCGCGTTGGTAGGTCCCGAGCAGTAAGCCGTGACCTCCCGCTGGAAGGGCTGTTCCCTCGGCTGGCCGCACCTGGGCCGCTTATAGAAGATGCTGTACTCGCCCTTCACACATCCGAACCTCGGGCAAGGTCGGACGCACTCGTAGCCTCGTGGGAGAACTGACATATTTGGGAATCGCCGCTAGTGCGTTTTTGTAGGTTTTCTGGATAATCTGTAACTTTTAATGGAGCTCATTAAGTTTGGACCAGTTTTTTAAGATGAAGACGTGACTGTCGAGATAAAAATACTTATGCGATTGTAAAGAGTAATTAACCATCGTTCATTAGAGGTCCAGCTACAGTATTATGGTGGCGACTGACCGAAGCGATCATCGTAACGTAACTTTGACGTACCTACCTACCATTCGCGGCGAGCTTGATTTGATACGTCATTGCTGGCTGACCGATAACTGGTCGGAGCTCAAGGAACAAAACAAGGAAACTGCAGATAGCAAGCAACAACATGACGCGCTCGAGCAACAGTAAGTACCAACGCAGCTGTTGCAAGATTTCTTGTTCGTGGGAGGTGTCTATCCTTATATTTTGTGCTCGCGCCTCGGCTCACTGTATTGACCATGCGAATGCTCTTATCATACATGCATTACGTTACGGTAAAATGCTCCGGGTCAGACCAATGATATATAAAAGGTCATTGGGTCAGACTCCACCTTTCAGTTTGCTAATTGTATTTTTTATATTAACAACACAACAACAATTATTAATATGGTACCTAATATATACTTACCAATTGTGTTTCTTTTTCTCGTAATATTTTCAATTTTTATGATATTTAAAAGAGTTTTTAATTTTTATAAAAAAATGTTTAATTTTTATACGGAATTTATGTCAAAACTATTTTTTTTATGATCTTATAGTACATGGTAAAAATCATTTGGCCAGTACTCATTTTAAATAGTTATTTTCTGCAAAGAGTCTTTCTGCAAAATTTCTTGAATCGAGTTATCGCTAGTTATCGATGTAAAAATAATCCTGTCCTTTACATTACACATTTTAGGAGGTCCTAAATCTTTATCACAAATTTTGACGTATCATGCACTTGTACAAAATGTTATTTTACTTTTAAGGTAGGTATGTCTCTTAATAAATTATATATGGTCTTTACCCTAATAAAACTATGTGAAAAAGGTATTATACCTAAAGCTTATCATCACAATGATTACTTAAGTATTCCCTATAAAATTAAAGACACTTTAAATGAGACTGATGAGGAAGACTCTAGAAGGGAATAAATTCCTCCATTTAGGTAATTAAATTTTATGATTTTCATTCTTATTAGGTATTAGTAATTGCATCGCGACCTGTTTCAGCTTTGACTAAATTGTTGATAAGGTTGTTATGTTATTTATAATGTTTCGTTGGATTGTTGATAATGCAAACTGCTGCAGTTAACAATTAGGTTGTAGTATTTTCGCTTTAGGCAGATTTTTTCTAAGGCGCTGCGCAAACGTAGACACTTTTTGTTACCCACACGGCACACCATACAAGGAAACCGAGTTGCTGTATCAGTGTCAGGTGGAAGTAACTGGACCCAAAAAGTGTCTACGTCTACGCAGGGAGGGCTGATTTCATATTCACTGGTAGCTTGTATCCCACACAAGACACAAAAGTGTCTACGTTTGCGCAAGTCAGATAAAATTTAGTCATTGAGTAAGCCGTAACCATCGATTAAATGCCTTGATATTTGACGTGACATTTAACAATCTTTCGTATTACATCAAATTTACTCTAGGATTACATTTTACCTGACTTTGGAACAATCGGCCCTTAAGAGGAAATACTAAGGTCGACTGAATTGAAAAATATGTATAAAAAGTAGACAAAATCAACGTTTCGTAGTCACCCGATTCCTCCTCCAAAACTGAACCGATTTAATTACTTTTTTCATTATAAATTAAAAAAAGGTTTTGGCTATGTCCGTATGTTTTGCTTTTTTATATAATCTCGTCAAATTTTGAAAAAACAGCGGAAAATCTGGCCAATTTTTTAAGTTTTTAAAGGTTCACATCTTTTTTAATAATTAATTTATTAATTAATTTCGTTCACTCTGCCAATACTTTTAATGATTAATTTTTGTTTAATTTTATGTTTTTAAAATAATATTTAAAAGTCTAAAAATTATATTTTAATAACCAATTTGCTTTTAAAAGTAGAATTTTATTATAGTATTTGGTTAAGATACAGCAATAACTAAACCAAAAAGGGTACTTTACTTCAAACATTACTAATATTATTTTTGTCAATATGATATGATATGTCTGTTACATTAATGCAGAGTATTTTTGTGTTGAATGCAATTAAAGTATAGATCGCATTTACATTTATTTTTAATGTAAGAGACATGCTATTTCGGAATCCATTAAGATAATCTTAGTTTTGCTTGCATAGCTCTAAAGAGCTCTCAAACCTAAGCAACTTTGCCGTAGAAGACAAGTAAATAGAATAAAAAGGGAAAAAATACAAGCAAATATTAAAAAATAAAATTTGTTTTTTGCTTCTCCTGAAAAGTAGACCTTTGTACCTTACATTAATTCATATTTCCATAATTGATATTTTCACCAAAGCAGTGCGATGCAAGTTATGCGATACCTACGTCACTAGTAGTATAGGTAGGACAAGCCCCCCATTACCTACTTCTGAATGATATCTATATAGGTACAAAACTACTTGCGTATTTCCTATCCTGGGGCTAACAACTAGTAAGAAGAGCTTAGCTGCAATTTGATGTGGTAATAATTAAATTTTGGGTCATCTTGTTAGCTAGGTACTAAAATTCCAACTCAGCTACTCTTATTAAATTGCCATATTCTTAACTTAACTTGTAGATCAAATTGCAGTTTAAACTACAAAATAGCTACCTACCTATATAATAGCTTGGCATGACACGCATTCTTAGCTTGTGTTTTTAGGGTGGCCGCACAAATACAGTCTCTCATTAGTTTCCTGATCAGGAATTCCGGTTCGGAAATCTGAATGCATGTCTTACATACAAAATGTGAGACAATGCGCAAACGTTCGTTTATTTTCCGAACGAACAAGAAACCTGAGCTGCGTTCAAACTGGTGTTGTAAGTATACCACAGAATGAGGATACCCCGCTACACACTACTTTAAAGTTTAAACAAATAATCAAGTTAACAAAAATATGAAAAATATAAAATTGGAAAAGAACAATGGTAAATATATGACAGATGAACCTAATGAGGTCGCAAACATTCTAAATAACTATTTTGCTTCAATCGGTTCCAACCAAACCACCTACAAAGAGCCGAAAGGTAGACCAGTTATAACATCAAATGACAGCACTATGTATTTAAGCCCAGTAAGCCCACTCCAAGTAGAACATCTTATTAAACACTTAAAAAATAAATCTAGATTTGAATATGATGAGTTTTCCCTCCTAAACTAATGAAATATTGTAAAGACGAACTAATATTACCATTAACTGATTTAATTAGTCAATCCTTTCTAGAAGCAACTTTCCTCAATTTACTTAAAACTACGGTAATAAAACCCATACCAAAAAAAAACTTTTGTGAAAATTTTTGTGGCTTTAGGAAAAAAAGATCAACTACAACTGCACCTAATGCTAACATACAGGAGATTCTCAATATCTTGAACAATAAAAAATATGCAGTCTCGTTGTTGCTTGATCTTAGCAAAGCCTATGATATGGTTAACCTTGGGATATTGCTCAAGAAACTAAGTATTTGGTGTTGGAATACGGGGTAAAGCTCATGAGTGGCTACCTACCTACCTAGAAAATAGAGAACAAGTAGTAATTATCGAATATTTTGAAACTAATAAAAAACATTAACTAGATTTAATTCACAAAAACTAAAAACTAATTGCTCTATACCCCAAGGAAGCGTCTTGGGATGTATTTTATTTTTAATTTACATAAATGACTTGCCACAAATCACAGATGAGAAGTGTATTTTGTATACTGATGATATTAATATTATTATACTAACTAGTAGCAGCGAAGAATTAGTACGAAAAATAGATATTAATTTACAAAACATTAAGAACTGGTTAAGTGATCACAATCTTAAAAGCGTTTACGCCGCACACTAGCGCCACTAATGAAAAAAAAATCATATCTAGTAATTAGAGATAGAAAATCAAATTATGCTCAACAAACTATTTGAATGAAGTAATTTAGCATTTTTACGTCACCTAATGAACACCGCACATGTTATAGTTTAGTTAAATAAGACGTTACAGCCACTTTTAACTATAACGCCATATTAAACTAAACCATAACATGTCAGGTGTGCATTAGGTGACGTAAAAATGCTAAATTACTTCATTCAGATAGTTTGTTGAGTATAATTTGATTTTCTATCACTAATTACTAGATATGTTTTTTTTTAATTGGCGGCTCTAGTGTGCGGCGTAAAAGCTCTATATTTCAAAAACAAAAGTCATTCAATATCATCCCCATCAGAAAAAACCTTTAATAATAAAATGTAAATTTAATGGCAAATGTGTAGAAGAGGTTAATTCATGCAATCTACTGGGCGTAGAAGTTGACACCTACTTAAATTGGAAATCACATGTAAATAAAATCTCGACTAAGCTATCCAGATTTATTTATGCACTTTATGAATTAAAAAAATGCACTGATCAAAAAACAGCAACATCTGCATATTACGCCTATGCGCATGCTTGGCTCAGTTATGGAGTGATATTGTGGGGGAACAGCACTGATGCCAATCACCTGTTCATACTTCAGAAAAAATGTGTCAGAATCTTGGTAAATATAACTGAAGCTGAAAGTTGTAGAAAGCACTTCACATTACTAAAAATTCTGACATTAACTTCAATTTATATTCTAGGTCTATGTGAACTTGTAAGCGAGAATAAAATGATTTACTCCCAAGCAAAAGAACAATATTCAGCACCCCGTAACTTGAGATACAAAGATAGATTAGCATTACCCAACACTAGCTTCACCTGGTAAGATCAGGAGTCTACCACATGTTCATAGTAGTCTATAATATACTGCCTACCTATTTAAAAACCATTGAAAAAGACTCATTATTCCTAGCCAAACTAAAAGAATTTCTTATTTCAAGGTGTCTTTATAGTTAAGTAAGATTAAGTAAGTAAGGTTAAGAGCGTTTACGCCGCACACTAGCGCCACTAATGAAAAAAAAACATATCTAGTAATTAGAGATAGAAAATCAAATTATGCTTAACAAACTATTTGAATGAAGTAATTTAGCATTTTTACAGCACCTAATGAACACCTCACATGTTATGGTTTAGTTAAATATGGCGTTATAGTTAAAAGTGGCCGTAACGTCTTATTTAACTAAACCATAACATGTGAAGTGTTCATTAGGTGACGTAAAAATGCTAAATTACTTCATTCAAATAGTTTGTTGAGCATAATTTGATTTTCTATCTCTAATTACTAGATATGTTTATTTTTTCATTAGTGGCGCTAGTGTGCGGCGTAAACGCTCTTAAGTAAGATACAATAAATACTAGATAGAAAAAAAAAACTTATTGTATCTTAATTTTATTAAATAATTATTTAATTTTATAATTTAACATAATATTATTAACATGTACAACTAATTATTAGGTAGTGTAAGTAAGATACTTAGCGGGTTGTCAACTCTAAAGTCGACCACTCCTCACACACACACACAGTCCTCTTTGGTGGCGGAGTTGTGAGCCTATTCACTTCTCAGTACCCAACCAGGCACTTCATCAGTTCTAAAATCCTACGCGGTTGATTTAACCGGAGACGTCTTTTGGCTGAGATGATGATGATGATGATGATTGCATCTAGCGGGCGCCTCTACTAGTGCCGGAGATGTTGGAAGCCTACTCAATGAAAACCACCGAGCAGAACAACCAACTATGGACAACGCACGTGCCCCGCAGATCCTTTCGCTTCAGGCCCCCTCCGGACCGCTACTCGGACCCGCTCGCTGTGCACGAAACGGAAGCCTGGCCAGACCTCAACCAGGCAGATGAACATTCTCACTTCTACAGCTAACCACATAGCCACCACGAATCCAACCTATGTCCGAGGTCTACTACCTAATAATTAGTTGTACATGTTAATAATATTATGTTAAATTATAAAATTAAATAATTATTTAATAAAATTAAGATACAATAAGTTTTTTTTTCTATCTAGTATTTATTGTATCTTACTTAAATTAAAGAACTCCTGGATACTATAAAGACACCTTGAAATAAGAAATTCTTTTAGTTTGGCTAGGAATAATGAGTCTTTTTCAATGGTTTTTAAATAGGTAGGCAGTATATTATAGACTACTATGGACATGTGGTAGACTCCTGATCTTACCAGGTGAAGCTAGTGTTGGGTAATGCTAATCTATCTTTGTATCTCAAGTTACGGGGTGCTGAATATTGTTCTTTTGCTTGGGAGTAAATCATTTTATTCTCGCTTACAAGTTCACATAGACCTAGAATATAAATTGAAGTTAATGTTAATAATATAAACCTAATAATAATATGTACCTATGTATATACCTATGTATGTACCTATGTATGTACCTATAATAATAATAATATATACCTAATAATAATATGTTAAATTATAAAATTAAATAATTATTTAATAAAATTAAGATACAATAAGTTTTTTTTTTCTATCTAGTATTTATTGTATCTTACTTAACCTTACTTACTTACTTACTTACTTAATCTTACTTAACTATAAAGACACCTTGAAATAAGAAATTCTTTTAGTTTGGCTAGGAATAATGAGTCTTTTTCAATGGTTTTTAAATAGGTAGGCAGTATATTATAGACTACTATGGACATGTGGTAGACTCCTGATCTTACCAGGTGAAGCTAGTGTTGGGTAATGCTAATCTATCTTTGTATCTCAAGTTACGGGGTGCTGAATATTGTTCTTTTGCTTGGGAGTAAATAATTTTATTCTCGCTTACAAGTTCACATAGACCTAGAATATAAATTGAAGTTAATGTCAGAATTTTTAGTAATGTGAAGTGCTTTCTACAACTTTCAGCTTCAGTTATATTTACCAAGATTCTGACACATTTTTTCTGAAGTATGAACAGGTGATTGGCATCAGTGCTGTTCCCCCACAATATCACTCCATAACTGAGCCAAGCATGCGCATAGGCGTAATATGCAGATGTTGCTGTTTTTTGATCAGTGCATTTTTTTAATTCATAAAGTGCATAAATAAATCTGGATAGCTTAGTCAAGATTTTATTTACATGTGATTTCCAATTTAAGTAGGTGTCAACTTCTACGCCCAGTAGATTGCATGAATTAACCTCTTCTACACATTTGCCATTAAATTTACATTTTATTATTAAAGGTTTTTTCTGATGAGGATGATATTGAATGACTTTTGTTTTTGAAATATAGAGCTTTTACGCCGCACACTAGAGCCGCCAATTAAAAAAAAAACATATCTAGTAATTAGTGATAGAAAATCAAATTATACTCAACAAACTATCTGAATGAAGTAATTTAGCATTTTTACGTCACCTAATGCACACCTGACATGTTATGGTTTAGTTAAATATGGCGTTATAGTTAAAAGTGGCTGTAACGTCTTATTTAACTAAACTATAACATGTGCGGTGTTCATTAGGTGACGTAAAAATGTTAAATTACTTCATTCAAATAGTTTGTTGAGCATAATTTGATTTTCTATCTCTAATTACTAGATATGATTTTTTTTTCATTAGTGGCGCTAGTGTGCGGCGTAAACGCTTTTAAGATTGTGATCATTTAACCAGTTCTTAATGTTTTGTAAATTAATATCTATTTTTCGTACTAATTCTTCGCTGCTACTAGTTAGTATAATAATATTAATATCATCAGTATACAAAATACACTTCTCATCTGTGATTTGTGGCAAGTCATTTATGTAAATTAAAAATAAAATACATCCCAAGACGCTTCCTTGGGGTATAGAGCAATTAGTTTTTAGTTTTTGTGAATTAAATCTAGTTAATGTTTTTTATTAGTTTCAAAATATTCGATAATTACTACTTGTTCTCTATTTTCTAGGTAGGTAGGTAGCCACTCATGAGCTTTACCCCGTATTCCAACACCAAATACTTAGTTTCTTGAGCAATATCCCATGGTTAACCATATCATAGGCTTTGCTAAGATCAAGCAACAACGAGACTGCATATTTTTTATTGTTCAAGATATTGAGAATCTCCTGTATGTAAGCATTAGGTGCAGTTGTAGTTGATCTTTTTTTCCTAAAGCCACAAAAATTTTCACAAAAGTTTTTTTTTGGTATGGGTTTTATTACCGTAGTTTTAAGTAAATTGAGGAAAGTTGCTTCTGGAAAGGATTGACTAATTAAATCAGTTAATGGTAATATTAGTTCGTCTTTACAATATTTCATTAGTTTAGGAGGGAAAACTCATCATATTCAAATCTAGATTTATTTTTTAAGTGTTTAATAAGATGTTCTACTTGGAGTGGGCTTACTGGGCTTAAATACATAGTGCTGTCATTTGATGTTATAACTGGTCTACCTTTCGGCTCTTTGTAGGTGGTTTGGTTGGAACCGATTGAAGCAAAATAGTTATTTAGAATGTTTGCGACCTCATTAGGTTCATCTGTCATATATTTACCATTGTTCTTTTCCAATTTTATATTTTTCATATTTTTGTTAACTTGATTATTTGTTTAAACTTTAAAGTAGTGTGTAGCGGGGTATCCTCATTCTGTGGTATACTTACAACACCAGTTTGAACGCAGCTCAGGTTTCTTGTTCGTTCGGAAAATAAACGAACGTTTGCGCATTATTTAAAAACATATCTAGTAATTAGTGATAGAAAATCAAATTATACTCAACAAACTATCTGAATGAAGTAATTTAGCATTTTTACGTCACCTAATGCACACCTGCCATGTTATGGTTTAGTTTAATATGGCGTTATAGTTAAAAGTGGCTGTAACGTCTTATTTAACTAAACTATAACATGTGAGGTGTTCATTAGGTGACGTAAAAATGCTAAATTACTTCATTCAAATAGTAGTATCTTAATTTTATTAAATAATTATTTAATTTTATAATTTAACATAATATTATTAACATGTACAACTAATTATTAGGTAGTGTAAGTAAGATACTTAGCGGGTTGTCAACTCTAAAGTCGACCACTCCTCACACACACACACAGTCCTCTTTGGTGGCGGAGTTGTGAGCCTATTCACTTCTCAGTACCCAACCAGGCACTTCATCAGTTCTAAAATCCTACGCGGTTGATTTAACCGGAGACGTCTTTTGGCTGAGATGATGATGATGATGATGATTGCATCTAGCGGGCGCCTCTACTAGTGCCGGAGATGTTGGAAGCCTACTCAATGAAAACCACCGAGCAGAACAACCAACTATGGACAACGCACGTGCCCCGCAGATCCTTTCGCTTCAGGCCCCCTCCGGACCGCTACTCGGACCCGCTCGCTGTGCACGAAACGGAAGCCTGGCCAGACCTTAACCAGGCAGATGAACATTCTCACTTCTACAGCTAACCACATAGCCACCACGAATCCAACCTATGTCCGAGACCTGCCGGAGACGCCCGAGAAGGCATAACCGGCAGGGGGGCCTAGGATCCGGAACTCCCATACCCTCTTCCCCAGCTGCCATACCCTACCTGTCAGGGTCAGTAGATAGGGACGAGGAACACACAGAATGAGGAATTTAATATGTAATACAATTCCTTATTCTGTGCTCTACTCTGCATCGTTCTACTACGTAGGTACGTGATGCGAACAATGCACGCCACAAGGACATTATATTATTTAACCGCCTAAGGTCCCAGGTTCAATTTCCAGCGGGGGGGTACATGTTTGTGTACTCGGTTTGTTTGGTGGTAGGGCTTGTTTGTCCGCCTGGCTTGCTACCACCATCTTATCTAAATATGCCGCCATAACAGCAATGTTGTGATACGACAGTGCTAGAGATATTTGAGATAATGTCACAGAATTCCGTTGGAATTTGCAACCGTATTTGTGCAGCCGCTCTTAGCACGCATCGCTCGCATCAACGAGTATGTAGCTTATAGTCCGGGAGGTAGCGTTGCATTTTAGGTAGTGTTTTTACGCCGATCGATTGTCATCTTTTTCAACAGATCTCGTGTTACTAATAAGTGAACCAAGCGTCAGCTGGCGCACCCGCGGTGTGTGTAGGTGTGGGAGGTTCCGAAAGTGGTAAAAAAAAAAATAAGTAATGGTACGCCGGCTGAAACTTTTTTCATAAAAAGTTGCAATCATACTGAGCTGAAAAAAAATCGTCAGCTACATCGTGGAGGGGTTCATGTGAGCAGTTGACGCATAGTCTATGCGTCAGCTGCTCACATGAACTGAAAAAAACCACAAACACATATTTCGAGCTGCTTCTGGAGCTGCTAGAGCTCATATAACGTGACCTTCGGGCTAGCTAAGCCGGTCCCCCTAAAATTTCAAAACAATATCTGCGTGTGCGTGCTAGTGGTGGGTCGTCTTTTTTTTATAGTTAGCTTGGTAATGACTCCATCCCACCTGATGTTGAGTGGAAATGGAGTCCAGATGCGAAGATAACTGGTGCAGTGTGGAAACAAACGTAGCATTAGTTAACCTCACTCTGCTGGCCCACAAAGTGCTTCTTCAAGCCTCTCTTGAAGGACCCCATATCATAGGAAGGAGGGAAAACGTGTGCTGGTAGACTATTCCATCTTTTGGATGTGCGATAAAGAAACGAGTCACCTAATTTCTTTGTGCGCGATGGGATATTTGAGACAGTTTACCATAAACTAGTTGAAAAAACAGTATTGTTCGACTAGTTTACGTCTTCGAAGAATACTGAACTGAACGTTGCCGTGGTTCATTTTTGTTGCAATCAATGCAAATATTATAGGGACGTATAGAAAGCTAGTTGTGTACTATAAAGTTATTCCATTAAGTATTTTAAAGCCTTTATTCGTTAGCACTAATGAAGGTCTGGAGTTGATCTGATGATGGAGCTGAAAGACAGTCGAGGGAACTCCTCAACGATTTATAGCAATTAAGTACCTGTTGTTTGGACTTGATTAATTTGTATTGATGAGAACTTTACACCTAGATGTGTTGTGACTGTAAGGGGTCTGACTATGAAGACGATAGGGAAGGGTTCTCCTCAATGTTTTACAGTAGCTACCTTGTGTTTTGACTTAAATCATTTCTGATGCACCCGTTACCTTTTGTTGAGCTTACTTCATACGTTTCAATATGCCAAAATGTTCAGTTGGTACAAAAATAATACCTAATTAAGATTGAAGATTTACATAGAATAGAATAGAATACCATTACCTCTAGGCCGTCCTTTACTGAAAATCGTAAAATAAAATAATTTTTAACAAAAATAAAACATTAAAAAAACAGGAAACCAAAAAAAAAAAACAGCTCTAAAAAGCAAGGAATAATATTGAAATCATATTATTAATACGTAGATCTACCTAGTAGTATGTACCTAGATACGTATATCAGTTTTAAAGAAGGTCTATTGTGATACATCATCATTTCACGAAGAAACAACCAATGTTGATTTAAATAAACAAAAACTTCAAAAAAATGGTATAATATATATATAAAAGAACGAGGACATTTTTAGCGCTCTACTCCAACAGCAGTTCTAGACACACTACGAATAATTCGTTTGATAACTTTCAACCTCTCCGGCATAATCCATAAACTGCGTCATCCTACACTTTTCTGTCTGCTAATTGACTTCCATTCTTCATTCGCTTCAATCCTATAACAGGTCTTAGCAGATCATATCACGGAGAACATGTTCGATATGCTAGATTACCTGCAGATGTTCCATTCATGAAAAAATCCCAACTTTGTGAGCAGTCTTCGATCAATAATAGCAGAGGCCACAGCAGCAGCCATTTGACAAAACAATGACTTCACAGTGATGCTGCTCAGCTTTTTACCACACCGGCATGCAAGGTCCACAACAGCCCGAGCAGACAGGTACTCCTGGGTAACTGCAGCGCTTCGGCGAGCAGACGGCTGGTTCTGTGCAGCAGTAGCAGGGGCAGGGTTTGCAGCGGTTGGGTCGGCAGCAAGGGATGGCTACGGAGTCGCACAACGGCTCCGGCTGCGGCACTGGCATTGGAGGCTGTGAAAATATATTTATAATTATTTTAAATAAATATAAAGAAAGGAAACTAATCTACCTCCCTAAAATATTGATGAACTGTACCGTTGTACCATCTCTTAAAGTGACAACGGTAATAACCATATATCGCTACGCTTTATTAGGAAATGAAAAAGAATTAATTTGGTTCCATTCCACCGCATCAAAAATGTGAGTCCGGCTTTTATTAGAAGATACCATCCATACCAGCAATACCAGAGTTATAGACTTAACCTACGACTCCCTATGCAACCAATGAACTGTTTGATAAAACCACGACCACGTTTTTAGAAAATCATCACATCACGCTAGTTTATAAGGAAATGGAGAGAAACGATTTTTCTTTAACTCTGTCACAAAATTTGGGTCTTGCTCCCATTAATCCCAGCCATGCCAAATTGCCAACATTCTCGAATAACAGACTAAGTTTAATTACAGACTAACCTTATCACACGGTGGGCAGGGCGGTAGACAAGGCAGTATTGGGGGAGCTGGACAAGGCTCCGGACAGGGCCGCACTGGGGCAGGGCATGCCGAACAGCCTCCCCCAGGGCACACTGAGCACCGGCGAAGGTCGTTGCACGACGCGACGCAGGGCTTCGTAGTATACGGATAGCACGCGCCGCACGGGAGCCCCGTACAAACGCATGGGTCAAAGCTGTAGAATGGAGCGCTCATTTTGCAGTTTTTCAATTTTTTTAATCAAAAGATTATAATATTATCAACTTTTATTAGAAAATCAGTAAAGTTTTATGAATTTGTGACGTATACAAAATTTTCGGTTTTTGTTTTTTGATTGACGATTTCAATTTTGGCATTTTATTTTTCCATTTCCATCGCACTTTTCATGCCATGGTATACATTTACTTAAAAAACCGGCCAAGTGCGTGTAGGGCCACGCGCAGTATAGGGTTCCGTAGCCCATCTCAATAATGTGGATATACTACCGGTTTCACACTCCTGACAACGTTATTTAAGTAGTTCCCAATGAGGAATTTGTACTGCGCCAAGTACATTTTATAAGTTATTTATTATTATTTATTTATTTTATCAACAAAAATATAATTACAAATATCGGTTAGTAGTATCTTAAAGTCTATGCTAGGTTTGTCTAGATACTAAGTTCTCAATATAATAATAAGTAATTGAATTAAAAACAGTAAAATAATAACATGACGGTTAAAAGACAAAAAGGCAATACATTAGTGAGCTAACGCGCTCAGCGATATCGATGCAGAACTGACAGCGTTGCACAGTTGGTTGGTTTTTCCTTTTAACTTCGTCATATACACAACTACCGTAAATTTTTTTACGTATCTAAAAACAACCATTTGACTGGCAGGGATGGGGGGGGGGGGCACTTTGACTCTAACAAAATTTTGCACTTTCAAGCTTAATAATAGTTCACAAACGGATGCCTCAATCAAAAAATTGTTTCCACAAACCCGCAATATTTTTGAAATTGCTATCCAATGAGACCCCACACTATGGGGTAGACAAGAAAAAAAATTACATCCCCACTTCACGTGTAGGGGAGGTAACCTAAAAAAAAAATTTTAAAAATTTTACGTCACCACTTAGTCGGCGTGATTAATATGTATATCCATGACAAATTACAGTTTTCTAGTACTAAGAGTCTATGAGCTAGGCTGGGCAAACCTATAAGGTTTTCTTGTTGACTACGAAACCCTAAAAAGTAGTTCTGGCAAGTTATAATTTGGTCGTAAAGAAGAACCGATAGCCGATAACCGCTCTATACTATAGACAGAATGTCATCATCCTCTTAACAAAAGACGTGTAAAGATGAAAAAAATCATCAAAAGTAAAAAATCTCACAAATTGTTGTAAATTTTATAAAATCTAAAAATTAACAAGTGTTTCTTCATAAGTAAAGCCTAAGTTACCGAAATGTGTTCGATGTGCTTCTGCCCAACATGCCCCCCGATCATTCCATGCGGGACGGGTCCATGCACGTACTCTTGTCCTCCGCCGCCGCCATGCTGTCAACCCTGCTGCCCGCCACCCTGTCCCTGCACGCCATGTCCTCCTTGCAATTGCAGGCCGATGTTCAGGCAGTGTCCGGCACCAGTGGTCCCCGATTTGGTCCCTCCAATAATTCCCATGCTACCACAGTGCCGGCCGCGACGGGCACCTCCATGCGACCCTCCCCCGCCCCCACCTCCGCTACCGGTGTGCTGTCCTCCCATGCTACCGTGCTGTCCACCTCCGGAGCCCTGTGATCCGCCACCGGTAAAACTTGAATTCTAACTAGTATAAAACTAAAAATTTCATAGCAATGGATCTTCGTTATTTTATTACACAGAGACAGTTGAAGGCCAGGAAGATCAGAGTACCTACTTTAAACTCTATACCGCATATTGTATTCCATGTAGTTGCAGCTGTTTTTTGTAATTAATAAGTAGACAATAATATTTTCAGAAATAGGTGCCTCGCCAATATATATACCTATGTTTATCTTATTACAGATTTGCCCATGCCCGGAGCCAACTCCTTGCTACCAACCAGTTCTACCATGCTGCAATCCTCAATGTCCCCCGCCGATTATTCCGAAACAAAGGCCAATTTGTCCCCGAGCACCACCAGCGCCGTACCCTTGCCTTCCGATCAATCGCAGCTGCTGCCCTGACTGCGAACTAGACCCAGTCACTCGCAGGAGACCCCTGATTGTCCACGACAGCGTCTACCAGAACAGGCTGTCGGGCAGGCCTGTGGAATGCTTCACGAGACGCAATCCTAATGTCAGATACACCGTCAATAACTATGTTCGACAGGTAAAGTGTGAATAATTCTACGACGCGAGGTATAAAAAAACATAACAGTTAAGCAAATTATGTGGGTACATAAGGTTGCATATCACTACATGGTAAAACCAAGAATAATCATTATTGTTCCTAAGTTAGAGATATTGTTTCTCTATTTAGAATTAAATTATTTATTTTTTCACAGGGTCCACAATCGGGTTGCTGTTATTGCGTCCCTGTTCCTCTTCGGTGATGATGAACTGCACAATATTATGGTGTGACGTTATTTTGATTGTTTACCTGTATTAAAAGTGTACTGTTTTGTAAAGAAGTGTTTTATGAATATTTAAAAAAATAAAAAGTTTTAGATTACCATGCTACGCTTTTTAACACTTAATTGCTCGCGTGGGGTATATATTACCCCACAGAGATTTTAAAGTGTTGTATCTCCGCCATTTTTAAAATAATCGTCACAGTGTTTCAGTAGTTGCCTGAATATCTCCTACCATCCCGATTCAGTAGCAAACTCCACTTTGTACCCTCTTGTTATGTCAAGAGGTCACGTCTGGGGTATATATTGCCCCACGCGAGTTACTTTTTTTGACAAGTTAGTTTTTAATTTTTTGAATGTGTAATTAGGTTAAAAATGTTGAGTTTTACAGTTATCAACAATTAAAATTGTGAGTACATAAAATTTTACGCAAATTATAATGAAAAAAAAAAAAAACAATTTTTTCAACACATAGTCAAAAATTAAATTTATTATATTTTTAGTCGAAAACTCTAAAAATGGCAACTCGACTAACGACCATATGTTAGTGCTAATTACAACGTCGTCGGAAGACGCCAATATTTTACTGCATTCTCAACGTTGCTGGTATCTATGCATATGTTATTTATAAAAACAAATTCGACCACGAAATATCTAGTAGGGAGATTCTCTTGTAGTTGATTTAACAAATACTCACCAACAAACTCGATTACCAATACCGTAACTGCCACGAGTCATACAAAAACGTCAAGTTCAAGGGTGAAGTTCAAGATGCTGGCTTCACGTCCAGAGGCAGCCCATCTTTATGTCTAATATCGAATTATAAAAGTATAACGTTTCTGTGTGCTAAATACCACCAGCAGGTCTGTCATGGCCACTTCATCATGACATGTGATTAATGTACTGATCAAAAAAAGCCTAGACGTATGAATTTATATATTTATTAGTTTAGCATAAATGTTGATAATGAATACTGTTTTCATTTAGTTTAAAGTAGCTTCTGTATGATTGTTATCATAAACTTTATGAAAAGTGGTTAAAATTGTTTTTATTTTACCATTGATATTGGGGTTATATATACCCCACGCGAGTCTTAGTGTAACTTTAATCAAGCGAGTAATTAAGGGTTAATAGCAACCATAGTAGACCAAGATTCCAAGGCCGGTCAGACCTTACTTATTTTCTCAAAGACCAATTAATGTGGTTCATTAAGAAGTAGTGTTGCTCTATGTACTTTGGAGTGTTTGCATACCTGTTAGCTTTGGGTCGATGACCAATCACAGATACAATATGTTAAGCCTTTATTGCTGTAAACTCACACACTAAAGGAACGGAAAATCGTAACTTAACTATTTTTATAGTCTCTGCTGATTTACATGGTTTAGAGAATATTAATTAAAAATTAAAAATATTTAGGTATTTAGTATTATTAATACTACCAGACACTTTCCGTGAGTGATTACCTACTTGAGCCAGACACTATAAAACTTTCGCTGCTGAAGCTTCTACTGTTTTATTGCTTGGAATTCTACCATGCCCCTTTCAGACCTGAGATTTTTATTCTCCTTGATCATCTAAATTTCTATGACTTTTGTATGGTTAGTACATTGATAGTTTAGTATATTTGATGTAAAAAATATTTGAAGAAATCTCTTTCTACTAACATACCTAACAAGTACACCCTTAGATTAAAACAAAAAGAGGCTCGTACCTGTTCATGATAGTGAGTTCGTAGTATTTCATGGAATATATGATCAGCAACGCTATATATTTTGTTGTAGCTTCGAAAAACATTTATTTATTACTGTTTGTGAGATGGCAAGCATAACAAATATTTGTTTTCGTGCAGATTAATAAAACTACACTTAATTAGATTTTTTTATTTTATTTTTGTCAATCACAGTCAAGTTAGGAACGTAACATATTTTTGTCAATCACATTCAAGTTAGGAATGTGCCATATGGCAAATTAAGATAGATATTACAATAATTTAACTTAATTTCGGCAATGGCGATGGGCTCAGGGTGCAGGGTTCTTCGTTAGGTTCGCTGACTTCAAGTTCAAGTGTCGGAGTGTTCGAGACAAATTCTTCATCACCATAGTCAACTTCTATGTCCGAGCAGTTGCCAACCTCCAATAAGCTTATGATAAAATCATCATTCACAGGAATTCCTAAAATAAAAGAAAATACTTAGAAAACACACATCATTTTACAAAGTCACGTTAGTGCGCTAATACGATTGGAACCCAGAGCTCACGATCGTGCTGTTACATTTTTGCTCATATCGTTACTGTTAATTAGTGATATCTAGGAGAAAATTTTGCGTTAATATGTTACTTCATGTATCTGCTTATTTAAAAGAAATGCAGATATAAGAACTCAGAATAATAACTAAAGCTATAGAAACCGGACTAAAATAGCAAAGGTGTCACCAGATTTGTGACGTCATATTTGAGGTAATGTAGTGAGTGACTTTATAAAGGACTCAAGATTTTTTTTGATCACCGATTATCTGATGACCGTTTGACATAACAATACAAAAAATAAAAACTAAGTGTCAACCATTTGTCGCACTCCAACCTCCTTTTCTAGCCATAAGATAGAACGGAACTAAACATAGTTGCACGATTTTTATTTTAGCTATCCTTCTATAGCTTTAGTTATTGTTCTGAGTATAAGAAATGGCAATAAAAACTCAATATATCCAATAAAACTTACGTTGCTGTCTACGGGGGTCAAGGAACGCAGCCATCTTGTCAGCTCGCACGCGCCTACTAAACAATTTTGCCGCGAAAACGATTTCTCATTGGCTACTTGACAAACCTTAGAGCATTACAAACCTTTACAAACGCACGATCATGTCACAGAGTAGATAATTACTCATGTCATGTGATCATGTGGCGTCGGTTTTGAGCATAGATTTAGTATATCTAAATCTATGGTTTTGAGCGTAGAAACGAATATCGCGCGACGTTTGAAATTTTCAAATTCAAAAGTCACGATCGTGTGACTCGGGTTCGAAAGGGGATACAACATTTTCGAAAGCAACCCGCAGTGGGCCCGCGTGGTGGTTTATGGCCCGTTCTGCCTATCCATCCATAGGGAATAAGGCTCGTGCTCCAGCAGTAGGGACATAAAAATGAGCTGATGATTAAGCGCTTCAGCCGCAACGGCTTTAAAGCGTCTGTCCTAAAAAACCGCCCATGGGAAGTGGGCGATGAAGTTCGGGTTGCGATTTTTCGCCATGCTTTTTCAGCGGATCGGTGACCTAACTATAAATAAAATTCTCGAGTTGCTCCCTGCTTTGGAAGACAGTTAAGCTGTTAGTCTCGGTTGTCAAATGGTGGCAGTCGGTAAAACCAATCAGTCCGCATCGGGCTAGCTAGATCTCTCCTGTTGCTATTTCTTGGGAAAACCTGCTATGCACAGCACTGCTAGTACTACCTATCCTCAGAAAAATAACTTATCTGAGTACCTATCCTGAGTACCTACCTATCTTACACCATAAAGAGGTTTTGTGTGTAAATTATTGCTGAAAAGTTTGCGTCAGAAATATGCAGTTATCTTAGAAACTGCGACAACTGAAAAACACTTTGAAAAGCAATGGAGCTCAGCTGAAATGTGGCCTGAAAATAATAAATAAATAAATAATAATAGAAATAGAGAGAACTTATTGTCTTCATGGCATTAAACTAGCTATCTCTACTTAGCATCGAATAATAAAAAATGGTACAGCGCGGCTCCACAATCTTGGACCAGTTTCTGGCAACATTAGACCACCAGCCGAAAGCGTGTAAAAGCGAAGTAGACGAAGCTAAATATAAAATGAACCAGAAGTTTACCCATGACCCTGACCTGATTAAAACCCCAGGTGTAAACGTATTTCCATTGGATTTTACGATACGGCAATAAATATTTCTATTATTGTATTTTTTAATAGATTAATTAAAATTGTATGGTTTAGTAAGCGGTGCCGGTGTCATAAATTTTCTCTTAGCTATTTTTTGTTACTGCGGTCTGTGTCTGTGGACTCTGTAGTAGGTACCAGCCAGCAAATAAGCAACCCGCCTAATGGAAATAAGCTGGTATCACGAGCGCATTGCCGACTCTGAAGCTTCAATCCTTTTACTCGTACATCTATGCTCTGTAATGTGTGACTTTCATATTGGAACACAACAATGCAAGTGCTGCTTGATGGCAAAAATCTTTATCAGAATGGTCGGATTTTGCAAATTTACCACCGGCCAAACCGTTTACCGTATCGGGAGTAAACAATGGACTGTGGATATATATCGTGCCCGCCTAGATTCTACAAAAAAACCGTTGGCGCCGCATTGGTTATAAATAGATGTGGCGCACCTGATGCGCACTCATTTTCTCCATCCAAACACACAAAAAAAACTTTAAAACAAAATTCAAGTAAGTTATTCATCAAATACGTCAAGATGCCTGGTTGCGTGCCTATGTCGTGCCCTACGCCCTGCCTGCCTCCTATGTGCTGCCCAGTTCCTAACATCTGCGCGACCCCAGGACCCATGATCTGCCAGGACAACTCTCCACCGGTCCAGAGGTGTATACCAGTGAACCCGTGCATCAATATTTATAGTTGCCACACGCAAATCATGTGAGACAAGACGGTGACGTGCGCCAGCGTAAACGAAAAAAAAATATGGAAAACTGCCAATTTTAAATACCTACCTACTTACTACAAAAAATTACAATTTTAATGTGTATTGAACATGTTTAGTGTCATCTTATGAAATTAATAATTTATCACGGTCGTTGTGGTTTTATTTCGTACAACAGTGTACCTACAGAGTTCACTAACAGGAAAAGTGTGGCTCTGGTAGACTTTGTATTCTGTAGCACGTAGTACAAAGTTGGGCAGTTTCTTTATAAAATACTGCTTTTACCAAGAATTAATCTATATATATAAAAATCAATTGCTGTTCGTTTGTCTCGCTAAAACTTGAAAATGGCTGGACCGATTTGGCTAATTTTGATTTTGAAATATTTGTCGAAGTTCAGGTTCAGATTTAAACGGTGAGAAACATAAATAATAAGTAACGGAAAATACTAAAAACGACAATTTAATTTTCCAATACAAAATTATGTGTTTGTTTTGTTGTCATGGAAACTGTTAAAGCGGTACGAAGTCCGCCCCTATAAGTATCTCCGAAAGACTTTGTCTTTCGGACCCTATCTAGATATATAGAGATAGGGTCATTTCGCCTGTTCGCGTCCATTTAGTGCAGTTGGCAAGTTTGAAGGAGAAAACAAAAATGTCCCAGCACTAATTTCATTGAAAAATTTATGTAATGTGTTCATTATATAGTCTATTTTAAGGTTACCTTTTAGTTTTGTTCGAAACATCTTGTTTTTTTTTCCATCAGGTGACCCGCCTGCTCGTTTGCCTCCTTCTAATATAAAAAAAAATAGACAAACTTCAGAATTAGGCGTTTTACCCATTTCGCGTCCACCAGCTTAGAAAAGGAATGTGGGAGTGATCTTTTTAAGATAATGTAAAGAAAGATTGGATTTTAACAATTTCCTAATTTAAGAATATAGTTATTTAAAAATCAACATTATTATCATTAATAAATCACTTCAAAGAATATAAAAATACCTATTTATTCTTCTCAACATTGATAGAACTTAAAAATGTCCGTGACCCCAGCGGGATAACCCTTTCAGATCGGCTTCTTTCGCCATGATTTAGTTGATATTATGTTTAAAGTTAGCAAATATCAAAAGGAGAATGACCATTTTACTATGGGAGTTAGGCTAATTTTGCGTAACTATGCGCTTTAATGCAATCAGTAGTAAACAATAGGAAAATGGTTCTGGATTAAGAAGAAAAAAAATCTGTTTAATTTTAAGCGGGAATTTGTAGCAATCTTTATTTTTAGCAGGTATTTTGAGGTTATGACAACTGTAATCATTTGTCAAGAATTATTTATTTAAAATGTATAATTGGTCGTAATATTCAGTCTTTTCATTATGAATTTATTGCAATACTTACATAGAGTACCTATTTATTTACTTAACTAATGCATATTTAAGAAATAGATAAGTATGAGTAGAATAGTTAACTTGATCGAAAATAGAAACTATAATATTATTCGAGGTTCGAGGTAATCGATGATCGATGATTTTATACATCGATGCCATAGACCAAAGAAAATAATGCTTCGGTGTTTTATCTAGAAACAAAAAAAGGGTTGTTTAGCAGACCATATAATAGACTCTGGTCTATGATGATCATATTCACTTTAATCAGTTCAGCATTTATTTATAATAGTTTTGAAACCCCGCATTCTTTATACTGAATTTTTAAATATTAAAAACCATAATTTAGGAGAAATATTTTTAATACATAAATGCTTTAGACGCAATGTAAGAAAAAAATAGCCTGGTTTTGGTCATTCTCCTTTGTTGCAGTACAGTATTTTAGAAGAAATTAAAATTTATAACTTTTTCATACTAAAAGTACGCGTATTAGCCGACAAAATTAAGTTTGTTCTTTAAAAAGACCAAGATGGTGGCCAATTTCAGTTTCATCGGAATCGGCCCTTAAACAAAAAAATTGGCCGCCATCTTGGCATTCTATGGAACCAACTTAATTTGGTCGGCTTATACGCGTACTTTTAGTATGAAAAAGTTATAAATTTTAATTTCTCCTAAAATACTGTTTCTAGGAAACTGAAAAGTAGGAACTGGTTAGATTTTTACACCCACAAAATCTTGGCTATAGTCATAAACTCGCTACTTGCTCCATTCCTGTGGAAAAACCATGTTTAGGTATCAACACCGTGACCCCAGCGGGATTACCATATTAGCGTTATATCTCAGGATGTACTGTAGCTGGAGTTCTCGGTTTTGTCTAACAAATTTTCTCTCAGAGTCAACAAAATCTTTCCTGGATTTCATGAATGTAGCCTTTTATCTTACACCTCAACTAGAACTTACTTTTCGGAGGAATTTTGACGAAAAGTAGGTATTTGATTACTCGGTAACTACAGAAGGTAGAATCCTGGAATTTTCACTGATGGATTCATAATTGAATCAACAAAATCTTAGCACAAAAACTATATCAGTAGCGTGTCTCGTTCCTGCTCGTTTTAAGTCAAATAGTTTTGACGAGCGTGACCCCAGCGGGATACCCTTTAACATGGGATATCTCGATAACTATTGGTCAACAAATTTTGATATTTGCTAACAAATTTAAACATAATAACAACTAAATCATGGCGAAATTTGAAGCCGATCTGAAGGGGTTATCCCGCTGGGGTCACGGACATAACATAAAGTACCAGGCTACCATAACTATGCAGGAGATTGCTTATTAATATTAAAGAATAATGTCTTGTACGTCTTGTAAATACATATTAGAAAAGATTATAATAATACTAGCTGACCCGGCGGACTTCGTACCACAAATAAGGGTTGATCGTAGAAGGGTGAAAATTGAGGATTGTATGTATTTTTGTATGTTGTATCATAAAAAAATAGAAATTAAAAATTTTGTCTAAAAAATAAAAAATAAAATTTAGGGGGATGAAAAATAGATGTTGGCCGATTCTCATAGATACCGGATAAGCACAAAAAATTTCATCAAAATCGGTCAAGCCGTTTCGGAGGAGTATGGCAAAGAGCAATACTGAAGGTGTCCACTTCCCGTCCTTATCTATATCCTACTCATCTTTTATATGAATCCTGTAAAGTTTTAACAGTTCGGCAATTATTTATAAAAAGCACAATACTAAAACAGCACAAAGCTCTTCCTTACAGCACTGAAATTACTAACAAAAGGAGGAAGGACATGGTTTGCACTTATCTCAAATGTACAAAATGCGCTTTCTCATCAAGGTTCTTTATATTCTTAGGACCCTTTCTGTACAACAGGATAAATGCTAAATGCTATATTTATCCATTAAACAATATCAACTGCAAAAAGGTTGTACAGGAAGAACTACAAAAATTGACCTACGACGATACGGAGGGGTTATTGACCGTCGTTAAGTAATTCTTTGTTTATTTATTTCTGTGTGTATTAACTTGTTATTATTTTATTTGTCTTTATATTAGATTGTAATTTAGCGTATAAACTGTTATATATTATTCATTTAAGTTTTGATTTATATTAAAGTTAGACTAAGCCCACATTCGCCTGAAAAACAGGGTTTACCTAGCTCAGGCAACAGCATTTAATTTATTTTAGATTATTAGTTTAGAGCTTATTGTAAACAATAGATGTAAACGTATATCAATAAAGATTTTATTATTATTATTATTATTATTATTATTATGGCAACGAAAACTGTGACACGAGAATTTTATATATTAGATTCTTTTATAGTAATAAGCAATCTCCTGCATAGTTATGGTAGCCTGGTATTTTATGTTAGAAATATTAAACCTAACATGTACCTATGTAAAATATTGTTTGTGCCTGTGGTTTATACATTCAAATTATTTATCTTCAACAATTATTTTATACACAAACAGTACCTACCTAAAAGTGTATCTAAGAGGACAAATTGGTAGGGTTTAAAAAAAGGGTATCTTACAGGAATAAAAGCGCAGTTTTATTAAAAGTGTCTCTACGGGGAAAGTGTATCTCTGGGAGATAATTCTAAAAATTGAATCTGAAATTTTACAGACAAATACTCCGGGTGATACAGGAATCCCCTAATTATTTATTTATTTTTTAATTTCCTGGCTGACGCAAATGGTTAAGGAACTTAAAAAACGCCGTTAATAAAACCAACCATTCAAAAACGTTTCACTTTTATTCACATTTTTTGACGTAACCGAACAATGTTGACAGGACTGAACTGGACTTCACTAGAGTCTTTTGGACTAAACTTCACTTATGCGTGGTGCAACCACGAGTGTAGAGCGGGGATCACGCAGCCGGGCCCATGATGGCCAACGTAGGGCTAGGGCCGTTAAACCTTGACGCAGCCTGGCTCATGGTGGCCCAACGCTATGACGGCCTTGTCGAACGCTGCGACCGGGCATGGGGGCTGGCCTACTGCTAACACTGCATCTGTACATAAAACAGGTCTATGAGGACAAAGTTAATAATAAAAAAATAAAAAAAAACTTAGTTAAAATTGTAATGAAAGTAAATATAAAAAAACTGGCCAAGTGAGTCGGACTCGCGCACGAAGGGTTCCTTCCGAATAATTATTATCTATAAAAGCGAGCAAAAAAAAACACGTTTGTTGTATGGGAGCCCCCTTAAATATTTATTTTTATTGTTTTTTAGTATTTGTTGTTATAGCGGCAACAGAAATACATCTGTGAAAATTGCAACTGTCTAACTATCACGGATCTTGAGATACAGCCTGGTGACAGACGGTCAGCGGAGTCTTAGTAATAGGGTTTCGTTTTACCCTTTGGGTACCTACGAAACCAAAATTAAGAAAAATTGTTTGGCGGGAAGCTAATTATTCGTCAAACAAAACTAGAAACTAGCTAAATTTATTGTGTTGTGGTTTGTTTTATTTCCTTGCAATCGAAGTGAAAAGCAGAGTGTAAAACTCGAGTATAAAACCCATTTTAGCCTCGACGCCGACGGCAACGTGACTATCCACACTCGCCGTACCGGCTCTGGTGGCTATATGTATGTCTCGTTTTATGCTCTTGTTGTACAATCTACTATTTTATCTCATTCTGTCGCCATAACAATGTTGGTAACATTTGTTGTGTTGCACCAGTAGAGATAACTGTTCTCTCTGGCTTCGCCAGTTCCTCAGTAGTTGAGGGTGATAGGTGGTAGGCGATGGAGGAAAGATAAAATTTCCAAACTAACAATATATTGCAGTTTATTTAAGACAACCGAATACTCAAACGTGTGCGTTTGAGAAATCCGTAAAAGTATTTATTAAAGTAGGTACCTAGTAATCCTTTAAAATTCGCTCTGAGTGTCGTGTGCGAGTTCTATTTACTTAATAAATAAATATTTTTAAAAATAGGACTACTGCTTCAGAGCTTAACGTGATCTAATGGTGCAAAAACGCTCACTAAGCACTCCGGTGGTACTCGAATCCACTTCCACTAAGTATATTATACTATGCCACGGCCACGACCTTCCGCATTCCGACCGGTTGCAAAAGTAATACAGTTGTTGATTTTTCTTTGCCAAACAGCTGAAAAGGTCAAGCGCTTGAAAAAAAACCGTTTAAGCAAGCGAAACAAAAACCATATATAAATTTGCTTCTCCGTATATCCTATGAAAAAATGTGCTTCTTCGTGCATCTCGTATTCAAGTGAAGCAACATAGAGCAACCATAGGTCTCGTTAAAGTTAACTACAAATTGTATGGAAACGAAACAGCACAGCACCTAACAACTTTTGAAACCAACTGGCTTCTAGGTAAAGCTCTTTTGACTCCATTAATCCAATAACAAATGTAGTTAAATAACTATCGAAAAATTTAAGAAGTCGCACTCAGCACTCTGATGGTATTTCGTGACATCACGAAGTCGCGATCGGAAGCTAGCAATCTATAAAAGTATTTAAGTACTCGGTTGTAAGTCAAAGCGAGGGGACTCAAATATCATAAGAATCAAGAGTTGACTTAGGGAAAGATGCGCGCGCTGACAACGCGTCACTGGATATGTGCTACTTGACTGTATACTGTGACGAGCGAGCCGCCGCCGCCGCAGCAGGACGGGCGGCAGGGTCCACAGCACGGTCCACAGCCCCCGCATCCACCACTGTAATAATAAACTAAAGTTAGCCCTTATGCTGTCCCATTGCTAGGCAAAGGTGACCAAGAAGGTAAACATAATACCTACAAACCGCGCTCGAGCAATGCACACATAGATTTGGGTTACCAACCATACATTAAAATAACGTATCCTACGTTATTTTCCATCCCCATACTTTATTCTTTTTAATAAAAATAAAATATGGAAAATACTATTATTTCCGACTAATGCGTGCATTTGAACGGAATATTCCTGTTGACTTAATTTCTGAACTACTGAATGATACTCAGACTCGGACTCAGGTGAAGTGAAACGAAACGCAACGCTTAAATAAATAAATTTGGAAAATTGATAATTTTTTTCTTCAAATCCTTTTTTTTATAATAGTTAGTGACAGGTTTACTTTATTTTCCTGAAAAATAGTTGGCAACCCTAACATAGACCCATCTCACGTTTTTACGATATATTAGGTGTCCGTGAGAGGTTATCTTGTTATGCAGCTCTTCTGCAGTCTTCTTATTTTGTGACAAAGGCCTCCCAGTGTTAGTTCGAAAAAATTTGAAACTACATGTAGGGATCATAAAAAGAATAATAGGACACACATACACACTCTGCTACACACTACTTTAAAGTTTTTACTGACACCCCCCACAAACGACATCCTTACGCAAGCACAAGGGACCGTCTACGTCAGGTATAACGCCAGATCAGAACACGCCCCGGAAGGCAGCCTTCATCCGGTACTTTTAAGACGTAGTGTCTTGAGCTAGTTGCCCCGTAGACAGGTAAAGTCCACTACCTAATATCCAGTAAGGTTAAAAATTGTAAAATATCGTGATAATACCATCCGAAATTACTAGATAAAAAACCAACGAATAACATATATTTTTTTGGATTTAAAAACACCGTTTTTTTGAAAACTCTCACCTTATCTTAATTTTTTTTTAAATCGTGAAGAAATTATTCGAGACAGTTGGCACAATAAGCATTAGATACCAAATTAACAGCAAACTCTTGTAGTTTGCCGACGAAACAAAGCTTCCCAAGGGAAGCTTTGCCTCCTCGACCGCCGCCGCCCTATTACCTAATAGTGTAAGGTTACATTATTAGGTATAGGGCGGTCGGTGAGGTTACTGTATTCTAGTGCTTCGCCGATCTCAACCTATTCGTACCTAAATATTAAATTAAATATTAGTCATCAGTACACATACAGTTGCTAAAGCACTTGTGTCATGGAAATCTGAAACAATGACGGTACCACAACCATCCAGACCCGTGAAAATAATGAAAAAGATCGTTTTACTACATTGACCCGACTGGGAATCGAACCCTTGATTTCGGAGATGGCAACACCAGAAACCGGCGTGCGAGACACACGACTACGGAGGTCGTCAAATCTAGGTAGGTAATTAAGTAAAGAGCTATGTTAGTTTTATAGGGCGGCTTTGTCTAGCGCAGGGTCGAAAACTTCGGGGCTTGGGGGCTTGGTGGAGTTTAAGGTTAAAGAACATCTATAAACCTACCTATATTAATTAAATACATTTAAATTATCTTTAGTAAATTTTTTGCCATTATGCTTTTTGCACATATTAAACACATGAAAAACTTACCGAATCGCTGACATAACGCCCTGTAATTGACTGATAATACTCATGCGGTCACACATGTTTCAGTATATAATAAAATACTTAAATAATTAA
Organism: Eudonia lacustrata; assembly: GCA_947562085.1. NCBI lineage: Eukaryota > Metazoa > Arthropoda > Insecta > Lepidoptera > Crambidae > Eudonia > Eudonia lacustrata. Next base: position 19,873,586 of record OX387340.1, on the reverse strand, counting down.
ATAAAATAAATAACACAAAAATTTTGATCTAGTTTCCCAGAATGTTTGAAAGATAATGAATGTGTCAGACTGTCTGACACATTCTTGCATTTGTTTTTATCGATAATCAAAATTGACGTTTGACACAAAATCAGCCAGTATCGGTACGATGAAGGTTTTATTGATTGGTATTTTATAATGATATTATATTTTTACAACAATTTCTGTCGACACACAATAAATTGCAGCTAAATTATATGATTAATAACTCGTAGGCGGATTATAATTTTTTTTTTTAATGTTAAAAGGAGGCAAACGAGCAGGCGGGTCACCTGATGGAAAGTAATCACCGCCGCCCATGGACACCCGCAAAACCAAAGTTATCGCAGATGCGTTGCCAACCTTGGAAAGGAGTTGAATCTTGAGGAGGGAGTAGGAATTGGGAGGGGGGAAGGGTGATGGATGGGATGGAATAGTTAATAGCGCCAAAAATATGTGGTAACTTGAAGCAAAAACATATAATTGAGTACTCATCCAGTAACATACGATGATTGGATAACGATTTATCATTCATCAACTAAACATGAATCCACCTAATGGCAAAGCAAAAGGCATTATAATAATAGTCCTAGTAGCTAACTAAATGATTACTTACCTTTGTGAAGCCAATGTTGGACTAGCATCGAGGAGTGTACGATGGTGCACAGGAAGGATAATGCGACATCGCCTGGACAGAAAGAAAGCTCAATATAAATGTTTTTTTAGTTTTACAGATATTTTTATGGTGCTGAGCTGGCAAACGAGCCTGATGAGGCGCGCGTTAATCTCCTGTTCTTCCTGTAGCATGAAAACCACAGAAATAATACTTTAACATGGACTAATATCATAATAATATTAGGTATTAGTCAATGACGGTACTAAGTTCCTTTCGATGTTGGGCCTATGGTAGGTCAAAGTCAAAGTCAAAGTCAAATATTCTTTATTCAAATAAACTTTACAAAAGTGCTTTTGAATCGGCCATAATTTTTTTACCTACTACCCATTCAGTACGTCTATTTTTTAGCTGTGGAGAAGAATGGGCGCAAGAAACTCCACAGTTTTAATTCAATATGTAACGACATTTACAAAATTATATGGCCGTTACGTTACCAAGTTATACAAGTTTAAAAAAAACCTTAACAATATTTTGGATTAGAAATAGATTGGAGCATTTTAAACCCATGCTGTTTTATTACTTTATAATAATTTTATATAATGTATAATTACTACTTAGTTATTACGGACGACTAACGGACTACTGCTACGGCCTGGTAAATATTTATTAGGTATCAGATATAGCTGTGTTTCAATTGGGTGATTGTAACTTTAAAGTGTCTGCTTTTACCGACACGACACTGGTTTTACAAAATTGTTTGAGAACTTTTATTAAAGCCAGATGCAATTAAAAAACTAAAAAATTCGGTCCTTCAATGGGAACGGCCACGTAGCCGAGTACCCACCGGTCTTTCGTAGTTGATTAACTGGTAGCGCACTTTCTTGTCCTGGTTGTTGAGGAGCATGCCCGGCCAGCTGGTGGGTCGGTAATCGAATGTGCTGTCGTGTACTATGAGCGGCCGCCGCACGGTAACCGGGTCCATACCGCAGGGCAAGCATAGTGGGCCCTATAACGATACAAATAAACTTTGATGAAGCTAAGCTAAGCGAAGGTCGATAAGCATGTCGTGATTCGCCAGAAACACCCATTCAATTTAAACTGTTGATAATTTTAATTGTCTTTTAATTTTTATGTCATAAGTACCATTTTTTACCCTGAATAAATCAATTTGCATTTTTTTATTATGCGGCGCTTCACCCGGCATCTTCAGCTACTGAGAAGCCGATTCCTACATTATATGTAATTGTAGAAACACTACAATAGACCTACCTTTTACATAACAAATGGCACTACACTAGTAATACACGTAAAGCCGTTGGTCCCGGCAGCATTAGCAGTCGTTAACATCCACCAATCCGCACAGGGCCCGCGTGGTGGTTTATGGCCCGTTCTCCCTATATCCATTCATAGGGAAGGCTCGCGCCCCAACAGTGGGGACATAAAATGAGCTGATGACGATGATACCAAATGAACTGAACTCTAAATAAGGAATCATCAATCTATAAATCATCAATCATCATCATATCAGATCAGATCAGACTAAGAATACATAACAAAGTAATGATGGATAATAAAATCTTAATAAAATAAAAAGGAATTAGGTACCTTGACGGGATAGCATGGAATACATTCTGGTGGTTCTTTATAACTTGGTAAATTTAAAACTGGGCTACACATTTTAAAATATGTTTATTTAACTTAAAATTTTGATTTTTATAAAATATATAAGATTTTTGTTTGAGCTTTTTACCAAAAAATTATGTGAATGACTTTTGTTATTTGAAGTTTTCAAAGATTTTTCTGTCTAAAAATTATGATGATTTTGGGGATCCTCTGCGAATGCGACCTATTGAAAAAAAATCAAAATTCAAAATCATTTATTCAGTTTAGGAAAAATTTGCACTCACTATATGCCATCGGTTCGTAAGTCTACAAAGGGCAGGATACCTTGTACTAAGAAGAACCGGCAAGAAACTTTTTCTTTTCTCCCTTACAGCGGCAATAACATTGGAAAATGCTCTATAATCATCGACCATTTATGTACTAGACTCCTGTGAGCGCTTGAAAAACGGTAGGCGACTTTGGTACCACCAGATTCACGGAGCCACAATGACGTTTGTGGCGATGACAGTTAATATTAAGTAGTAAGTACACATATTTTGCAACTTTAATTTAATCTTTATATTTAAAACTTAAGGTTTACAGTAAGCTGAGATTGTTGGTGCTATTCAATGTTTTAAAGATTTTGTTCGAAATTTAAATGTATAGGCACAGTGTTACAAACTTACAGTGGTCCAACGCCTTTGAAGTTGCGCGAAATGCCGCCATCGTCTAGACCAGGGATGGGCAAACTACGGCCCACGGGCCATCTCCAGCCCGTAAATGATCGAAGTCCGGCCCGCGACCGTCAAACAAAAATTCAAGTGCGTGTGTGTTTCAGAAAATGCTAACCTGTCAATATTTTTACTTCACAAAAAAAATAAAAATTTATTGAAAAAATACAGCAAAAAATTCAATAGCCTGGCCCGCCATAGATTTTGTTAGTAAATATTGTCACGCGAATGAAAAAGTTTGCCCATCCCTGGTCTAGCTAGACCTTCGTCATTGTCGCAGGGTTGTCACATTAATTTTTTAGTCTATTTCATATTTTGCTTATTGGTAGGTACGTTTATGTATATCAGGATCCTTAAGTAAAAGAAATATAAGATTACAAAACGATTTATTTTTTTACAAAAATATATTTTTTTTATTTAACACAAAAAGTTTAATTTTTTTACTGTATTTTATTAGTATTTGATTCAGCTTCAGCGCAGCAATTAGCACTTATAAAATAAAAGAGTGAAAAAAGTAAAAAAAATAATTTAAAAAACAATACTAGTACTTAGAATAACAATACGTTTTTGTGCTAAATCTAAAGACTACATTGCTTATAATATTAACGTTTGGGCTAGTTTGTATTTCAACTGAACAAATTCAAATCAAATTCAAATTCAAATTCAAAATCATTTATTCAGTTTAGGCTACAAATAGCTCTTATGAACGTCATTTTAAGCCATCGGTTCGTAAGTCTATCTACTCTGGGCGGGAGATCTTGTACTGAGAAGAACCGGCAAGAAACTCAGCAAGTGTCCAGCTCTTTTCTCCCTTACAGCGTCATAAATATTGGAAAAAGCCCTATCATAAAGGACACTTTCCATCACAAATCAATCAAATCAAGGACAATCACAACATGTAAAAAAACACAAAAAATAAAAAATATCTAAATAAAATATTTAAGTCAGCAAAAACATAATTTAAACGTATGACTTAACAGGTAAAAGTAGCACAGGAATCGCTGTTTTCTTCAATTTCTTCTTGCCATATATGCTAAATATTTCTTCTAAATGTAGGCTACAAATAAAGTTGTTCTTTAGGCTATGGGAAGTTTTCCCTATTAGATCAGGTCTCCCACATTTCTCAATCCAAACCTTGCATCTGAAATTGGTAAATAAAAATATAATATACAGTAGCTTTCTTTACAGTTAAAACAGAGATTTTATACTACGAATAAATCTTTAAGTACTATTAAATTAATATGATTTTATTTAAATGTGGCGATCTTGGATCTCTAAATAGATGTTGTATTCGAAATTGGCACCCCCGAAAACCATAGAAATGATACCCATATTGATTTTACATAAAAAAGTCACGTCCGCCATCTTGGATCTAGAAATAGATATTGTATGCGAAACCGGCACTCCCGAAAACCATGGAAATGATACCCATATTGATTTTACATAAAAAAGCCACGTCCGCCATCTTGGATCTCAAAATAGATGTTGTAGGTATTCAAAATCGGCAGCCACGAAAACCATAAAAATAATACCCATATTGATTTTATATCAAGAAGTTGCGTCCACCATTTTTGATCTCGATTCTAATAGCTAAATAACTCTTGCCTAAATATTAGTAAATTCTAAAATGGCGTTTATCCATAAAAAAACATATTGAAAAAGACATTACGCATATTATAATGTAAAGACCAGAAACACAAGCATATTCTAGAAACAACTAAATAAAATATTAATGTATTAGACTTACCTTTCTTCTGTGTTTTCGCACACAGGTGAAATTTCAAATTTTTATTAACGTGAAAAGATGACATACAGTCTCTTACAGCACATGGTATTAACCATTTTTAATGTTATAAAAATAAATTAAAATTGACTACACGCGTTTCAATACAATGTGCCACTCCTGACGCGTGTGTCCCGAGTGAAGTGTATGGTGAGCCGGAGTCGCACCGCGCCCCGCTCGCCCTGCACACCCCTTACGATTGCTCTGTCTAGACGTGCCCGTTGGCCGACTGTGCATTGCATGCATTTTGGTTCCGGATCCTTTAAAGTTTAAATAGTATATAATTGATCGAATTATAATAAAAGACACTTTCTATTACAATAATTGTAATAGAAAGTGTCCTTCTAATTACTGGTGTGGTTGTCTTTTATATGATGTGTGTTTAATAATTAAACACACATCATATAAAAGACAACCACAACACATAAAAACGCAACAAAAGAAATAAAAATCTAAGTAGCGAGTGCGTGTCCCCGTGCCCTACTAGATTCTCCGAGGGCGAGGGGTTGTAGTACATTTTAAGCGCCAGAGGCAAACAATTTTACATCAGGTACCAAGAAAAATATATAAATGCGTATCATTTATTGTATTTTTTTTTAAATAAATTGCTGTTGTTGTCCGTAGTTGTGGTACGTAGCTAACCAAAGAAAAAATATTTTTCAACTAACCATACGCAGAAGTTGGCACCATAATTACACACCCTCAAGATTAAGATAAAAGTAATATCGTCATCATCATCATCATCAGCCCCACCCGACCCACTGCTGGCGTAGGTCTCTCTTTGTTTATGCCATTTGCCTCGATCCTGGTCTAGTCTGGGCTACGTGCAACCCACGGCCTTGGTTATGTCGTCGACCCATTTTGCCGGTGGACGTCCTCTTTTTCGCCTCTCGGCCACCGCTCAGTCAGCGTTTTGGTCCACCTGTCATCACTTAGTCAGGCCAAGTGTCCTGCCCAACTCCACTTGAGCCTCAATATCCATCCTAGAACATCTTGGACTTTAGTCCGCTTGCGAATTTCGGTGTTAGGAATTGGTACGGAACCTTCAATGAGAATGTATGTCTAGCTAGAACAACTCTACGGATGTTTTAAATAACTGGCCAATAACAAAACAACAATTTTGAATATGACATTCTTCTACTTTTTCTGTATTAAGTCAACCATAAAGAAAATTGTATGAAGTCAACGTCAAAAGTCGACGCCTGGGACTGCCTGGGACTTCTTGGCGGTAAAGTAAAGAGTCATGTCTGCGGTTTTATTTTTATTTTCTAAAATTTGTGTTATGTCGAATATTAATGTGAAATAATGGTGGATATTAACCGTTAAGTTTGCATGAGTGTTGGCAAATGAAACAAAACAGTGCAACGTCACTTTTCAAATTCTCTCAAGAAGTCTGCGTGAGGACTTACTAAAGCCCCACATCTTTACATCTTTTCCTCTTTACTCGAGGGGTTGGGGGGTATATCATTTCTCACTTCTCATTTCTAAGCGTCTTTGTCCGTTTTGAATATTTAAAATTTGTAGATAAGCAGAGCATCTTGATCTTCATCAGACGACGACATTGAGTGCCAATAGTAATTACTTGCTCAGTGTCGAGTGCCTTTGTACTCTGACATGTCTCTGGCATGTCACCCTGGTGGGTTCATTGAATGTCATGCCAGAGTCATGCTGCATGCCACTGGACAATCACGTTTCTTTCACGTTGCTTAGATGGGCAGCGCCTAAGCGAGCATCAGCTAGACGAACCATGCTCAGTGTAGGGTTCCGAAGCCACTAAAGAAGTGTACTACTGATGAAAATAATACGATGTACAAAAGTGCATCAGCAAAAGAGCGTATCTTTAAGTCACTTACGTTTTTCAGTAAAATGCCTGTGACATACGACGGACGTGACAAAACTATTTTTACCCTAGTACCACGAGTACCTAAAAAGGACACTTGTAATGGTCTTTATAACATCTGCCTGGCTAGCACGATCACGTTTTTACCAGAAGGAACGAGAGTGCGGCAAAAGCGTCGTGACGTGACCTTGAATCGACGTACCGAGCTGTACCTACCGGCCAGGGTTGAGTCACACATACCTAGTTAATTTATTATTGTTTGAATTTGGGTGGCTTTTATGCTGTAAACTTACCTTGTTATATCTGTGGGCAAAGTAAAAAAGGACAAACTTATTATGGGATTATGGTTGTGTGTGTTGAGAGTGAGACCTCCTTATACACAACAGGTTTTTTTTCCAGACAATTTCAATAGGCACCTTTATGCAACAAAACTCGTAATCGCGATACCCAAACAAAGAAAAATAGGTGTATACTGATCGGCAGCGCTCAGTGACATACTTGTTATTCTCCGTTATTACAGCAACATACGCTGCCCGATCCGCGTTTGCGGGGACAGCCCGCGTCATCGCGTACTCCTTTCCCGTGTTTTTTTCTGTGTGCTAATGTAGGTGAACTACGAGCTTGTGTGCGTGCGTTTCGAAGCGCCTGTATGAAGTTGCCGCACTCTCGTTCACTCTGTTTTTACCGACATAAAGCATTCGGCCCGTACTGGCAAATATGTGAGTACGAGTATGAGAGGGACGTATGCTTTATATCGGTAAAAACGTGATCGTGCTACCCGGTCTGGACGATACAACTTCTTGGACATTCTGACACTTGTGCATATTGACCAACCCAACGGTCTTTATAACATCTGGACGTTATGACTTCTTGGACATTCAGAGACTTGTACATATTGACTAGCGGTCTTTAAAACATCTGGACGTTATGACTTCTTGGGCATTCTGACACTTGCACATATTGACTAACGGTCTCTAAAACATCTGGACATTATGTCACCTTGGACATTCTGACACTTGGCCCAACATACCCCGGATGTGGCGTTGCGCATATAGGGGTGAATGTGGAGGCTCGATTACGCTTGACAATAGATAAGAAATAATTGTACGACAAACTAACCATTGCTGCATTCTCAATAGTAAAGAATTGAGTGTTATTCGGGCACTGAACAAAACGTTGCGTCCAATTTGCTAAAGAGTCCAGTGTCCTACTACGTCCAGTCTCATCGCTATATTGTAACTTTGTACTTGTACCAAGCCTTTTGCCAAGGTACAGTCAGCAGCAAAAGTAGCAGAACAGCACATTGTCAGAAAACAACTAATCTAACTGTTGCTTGTCAACTTCTAGTAAAGCTATAATGCCAGCCAGCCAGCTAGCTAAACTACAAACAACATAACACGAGCGCACTGCACATATAAACAAATTGTCTTGAGTACCAAACGTACCTAACACTTGTATTCAATTCACTGCGGCAATAGAGCTTATCGAGTTTGGCACGAAACGAGAGACATGTTAGATACGGTAATGTATGTAATAGGTACCGCGCGCTAAATATTAGTACATTCCGCGCACAAAGATCTACCTACGTAAATATACAACGTAACTTAAAAATATACCTACACAAAATATCTACGTGTTCGTTCCGTCGTCGGTCGGTGCCAATGCAACGTTTGGCCCGTGGTTTGGTTAGGGATGTCAGATTGTATAATTGGATACAAAATGTGTACATAATAATTAATAATGCACACATTCAAAATTCAAAATCATTTATTCAGTTTAGGCTACAAGTAGCTCTCATGAATCTATGCCATCGGTTCGTAAGTCTACACAGACAGACAGAGGGCGGGAGACCTTAAACTGAGAAGAACCGGTAAGAAACTCAGCAAGAGCGTTTCTTTTCTTCCTTACAGCCAGCGTTAATACATATATTGGAAAATGCCCTATCATAGCAGGACACTTTCCATAACAAATAAACACACAATTACCTTATGTAACTTATCGATCTGATCTGAACGACGCGACGGCGCGGCGGCGCGGCGGCGACGCCTCGGAGAATCTAGTAGGGGACGGGGGGACACTTGCGTAATGAGAAGGAAGAAGAAGGAAGGAAGAAGAACCTCTGAGAAGGTTTTGATGACTCGGTTTGAGGAACCCTTTAAGTTTCTCGTCGCTTACAAAATGCCTGGTAACACTGTAAAGGCTACCTATTTAAAAAAAAAATTGTATAGCAGATTGCCTGTTATAATTTTATACAAAAAGGAAAGTGCGATTCCTTAGAAAAATCATTACGAATAAATAGTATAAATAACTAGTATTATTTCTATGTTACCATACAAAGTGACATTTTTTTTGAAATTGGTACAGCCTGTTTGTCATATTTTTGTCATTGTGTTTAATAAGAAATCATCATCAGATCATTAAAATTTTATGTCCCCACAGCTGGGGTACGAGCCTTTCCTATGGATGGATATAGAGAACGGGCTATAAACCACCACGCGGGCCCAGTGCGGATTGGTGGTTGTTAACGACTGCTAATGCAGCCGTGACCAACGGCTTTACGTGGCTTCCGAAGCTCGGAGGAGCTCGAGATGATAAATTTTTGGTTGCCCTTGCCCATCGGATGCGAAAGTTGCTTAACCTCAGCACTCGCAGACCTAGCGCGTCAACCACTGCGCCATCGAGCTCCTCAATAATAAGACTTAATATTGTATAATTAACGTTGAGTCAACTAATGGGTGCCTAGTGCGAGTTTCATTCGCCATTCGATGACCTTAACGAAAACGAGAATTTGTATGGCAAAATTTTTACTCTTTTCGTATGTCGCCAGGAGGCGCTGCTTCAATGCCATACTAATTTGCGTTTTCGTAAACGTAATCGAATGAATACGGGTAGTAAACAAAACTCACTCTATAGGCACCACGAAGGGGCCTACTTACACCGACCGGTATGAATAAGTTGGTGTTAGCAGCCCTGGCGAGTCCTCCCACGCTTCGAGACATTGAGCTTTATCCGGACAGTAGTTTTCGCGCGCTTTTCCCGTTCACTCGGGTGCATTTGTTTTTATATTTTTTAATTTGTTTATCGCAACCTCTGTTTCGTTTTTCTTTTTTTATTCTTAAAGGGTCTTTATACAGTATTACGAATGAAGCTGCCAGAATGCAATCAGTGTTAGTTACTGTTTTGGTCTTCTATTTATTGGGTAAGATTTTTATACCTAAATTATTAACCGTGCTGTTTTGTTAGAAGTATAGTCTACAAATCGTCATTTAGTGCCATCTTCATACTGAAGTTCAGTATACAAAGTGTTCTGCGATCCCACATAGCTTGTTTTAACTGGGTTCAGTCCACTTTTTGATGTCGTCCAGCCATTTAGTCTACAAATGCTTGGACTTTATTAGTCTTTTGAAGACTAAACCCCTCTTGTGCCTAGATAGAATAGAGAGAAACGGAATCAGTTGTAAGTTCACGGTTATGAATATTATTATTTATAACTTGGTGGGGTAGTGCCACCAGTGTCCGACAGCAGGAACCAGTGATCGTTATTATTTTTATTTAAACAAACATTTAAAATAGGAGTCAGCAACTGATTTTTTACTTTAGCAACAATTGAATATGGACCACCTGCTTCATAGTAGTATCTAGATTTTTTGGAATGAAATGTTCTTTAAAATAAGTATATATAAAAATCAATTGCTGTTCGTTTGGGTGGCTAAAAGTCGAGAATGGCTGGACCGATTTGGCTAATTTTGATTTTGAAATATTTGTGGAACTTCAAGTAAAAAAATTCGTTGAATTATTCTTATTAATGAATTAATTATCAACAATGTTAATTAATTATAATAATAATTATTATTAATTAACATTGTTGTACCAAACACCACAGATATAAATGTTAATAGCTGTATGTAAATACCTTTATTTTATTATTCATTGTTGTAATCCGACGGATTGATAAATTATTCTAATTTAACCGTAAAATCATTAGTAGCTGAGGATTCCGGGTGAAGTCTCTTGTCTCTTGCCATCGGATAAGATGAAGGCCAATCGCTTCCCCGCCATTTGTGTTGAGAAATAGAGCATTGCCAAAAACTGTATCATTTGTTCCTTAAAGCGCGCATAAAGATACGAGAGTTCATGTGCAATTCATTTATCGAAAAATAATATTGTCGATGGTGTATCTTTTCAAATAAATAAATAAAAAGTTCTAATAAAAAAAGTAAAGCTTTCCAGAGTTATGTATAAAAAAGGTTGATTCATCCTTCTTATAAAGATTAAAAATAAATATTTTTAACTATTTATCCTTTGATCTAGGTGGCATCGAGTACCTATTTAACACATTATACCTACCTACCCAGTGTTTTCTTCGCCAAAAATTATTAAAGAGCTAGCTGACTTCGACCGCTTTGACAGTTTCCATAACAACAAAACAAAATAAATCATTTTGTACTGGAAAATTAAATTATCGTTTGTAGTATTTACCGTTACTTATTATTTATGTTTCTCACCGTTTAAACTTTCCTTTCTCGGACTTTAGAACAAGCCCTTGCTAAACCGAGTTCAATAATGTTTCTCATCTAGGAATCGAACCAAAGACCTTTGGGTTTCATACCGGTGATATTAGATCATAAAGGCTGTTAAGACGAGGTTAACATTTAAAAAAAAAAATTATACATAAAATACCTTAACGTTCATCTTGTTGCGTTACCACATTGCATTCACATCATTTCAATAATTGTCCTAGTGAATGCTAATTATCAAGTATTTAGAAGTAAACAAGAAAAAGATTATCCAGCGTAGATTATCTATAGTGTCTCTACTATCGTCAATAAAATTACGATGTTAAATGCCTATTTGTATACAATTAGGAAGACATGTGCTTTGAACACCTACACAAATTATATAAACAAGTTACACTAGTTTAAAAAACCTACCTTCCATGCTTAATTTAACATACGCAAACAATAAATAGGTACTTATCTATACAGTAAATTGGCACAAGTACAGAGTAACAGCTCATCAAGTCATCTGCGTGTGGCATTTCTGACACATTATCGTGTATAGACTATCATAATTATTTTAAGCTCATGATATCATCAAAGCTACATGGGCAAACCCAGTGTGTAGGACGCCCGGCGGCGCCTTGAAGCAAGGTTGACCGACGACTTGAAAAAGATGGCGGGCAGTGGATGGATGTGCCCTGCCCTGCCTGCCTAAGATCGGGGTGCCTTGGGCGAGTTTTATTTGCCATTCGATAACGTTAACGAAAACGAAAATTGGTATGGCAGTGAAGTCGCGCCTTCTGGTGGAAAACGAGGAGAGTAAACATTTTGCCTTAAATTACTAATTGGTCTCGCTGAGATGAATGATTGGTCTCGCTGCGCTCGACTAGATACCGCGCTACCTAGAAACAATAGCTACGTGAATGCGGCAACTCAATATTGTAGTGTGTGTAAGAAAGGTGTCCTACTTATTTTTTGTAGGTAGTATTATTTTTACACAGTTTAACTACGCAAACTGGCATTTTACTTCGGTTTATGACCAAAATTTAACAAAACATTCGGAACTCGCACCTCACACACAGTTTGGAACGCGACTGACAGCAGGCGACTGACGGGTACGCCGACTTCGGCGTAGTATTTCAAGTACGCCGGCGATATCTAGCCGAGCGCACGCAGCGAGACCAATCATTCATCTCAGCATTTTGCCATATAAATACGAATGACACTCGCACGCACTCGCACTCGCACTCGGCACAGAAGTTTGTGGAGCTCATTTAGGGGAGGATAACGTTCAGGGTGCCTGTACGAGTTTCAATTGTCATTCGATCAAGTTAACGAATACGAGAATTTGTATGGCAAAATTCTAACTTTTCTCTTAAATCGCCAGGAGACGCTGCTTCAATGCCATGTAAATTTTCGTTTTCGTTTACGTAATCGAATGAATACGGATAGTAAACAAAACTCACACTAGGCACTCTGCAGTAGAGATGTAAAATTACTGAATCTGAATGGTCACGACGACGATATGATCAAAAACGATAGATAACCGGACGTTTATTGTCAATTTTAGGCAAATTGACTCAAACTTATAACAATGTATAATTGTTTTATATAATTTTACGCAAATATTGTTGCGAACAAATGACAATTTAAAATGAATAAATGAAAAATTATTTATTTAGTGTCACACAGTAATACACAAATTAAAATTAAAATAAAATAGAAATTAAAAATGTAAAGTGACACAAAAAAGGTATCCACTCAGCATTTGTCAGAACACCAAAGGTGGACGATGATCTTCCGTGGAAGCTACTATACTACTATAATTAATAAATATCACGATTATGCAACCATGCTTGTTGGAGTAGTTAACAACCCGTTACAGATAATCGTACCGTCTTGTGCGTCAAATTACTGATTTGAAAAAAGACAGTGTTAAAAAAAAAGCCACGAGCGGGATTCGAACCCGCACCCCGTGATATGCCGGGTCAGGTGCACTGCCAACTATGTGAGCCACTATAGCATAGTTCCGGTTCGAATCCCGCTCGTGGATTTTTTTCAACACTTTTTTTTTTCAAATAAAACAATGTGATATAACTCGCACTAGGAACCCATCAGAAGTTCAAAAGACAGTGTGCACTCCTAAAACCCCGTGCGCTCCGGTTGCCTTCGTAGCCCTTTTTAGGGCAAAAGGCGAACCCCAGGGTTTTTTACTGAGGTCGATCTTAGCCTTCTTTAGAGAAGGTAAAGGCAAATCCCAGATCCCGGACCATACCCAGATCTTCAGATCCTTCTGATCTCAAGGTCAGTATCTCCGGGAATATGCGAGCATATTTCTCCCTGGGCCAAAAATAAAAAAAGAAAAACCTAAAACCCTCCATGGTAATCGTATTTATAGCTCACCACCATCTTTAAACTATTGTGGTTTTCCTATGTTTTCTCTAGATTGCGAATAGAATTTGGATTCGATTGAAGTCTAATATAAATATTGTTTTTAAGGTGCTTCGGCCCGGCATCCGGACATAGACATCAACAGGTTAGTACATTAGAGTTTTGTAACTAATGAAATAACTTTCGACACTTTTGAAAACTTTGCTGCGGCAGAAGCAAACCATGTTATATAAACGACTATAAATATTTATCCCGCGAAAAATTTAATATAGTATTTTTTATATTGCTTTGTAGCTCTTTCAAATCAAAACTATCAATATCAATATCTATGCCTCCTCAGGGTGCCAGTGTGAGTTTCATTTGACATTCGATCATGTAAAAAAAACGCTAAGCATTGAAGCAGCGCCTTCTGGCGAGATACAAGAAGAGTTATAATTTTGCCATACGTTTACGTTTTCGTAAACGTTATCGAATGGTGAATAAAACTCGCACTAGGCCCTCAGATTTAAACCCATCAAGAAAATCCAATTAAATAAAAATGTAAAAAATGATAATACCGCCTTTAAGTATATGTAGAAAATATATATGAGTACCTACCTACTATACCTTACTTTCCAAATTACTCTTCCATTTTTGGACCCTGAACGTAGCGGCGAACAATTTCTAAATTACCATAAAATCTTTTATTTCTGTAAAAGATAAATATAAATTAAGTGCAAGCAATTTTGCTTTAATCCCGTCATGAAACTTTGATTAAAACGGAACGCGAAAGTTATATGGCCTTACAAATAAACAAAGACTAAGGTCCGAATAGTATTCCGTGTTTTGTCTCTTTTGTCTTTTACATGACAGGAACGAAACACGGAATAACTATTACCTGACCTTATTCTCTGTTTATTTGTAAGGGGATGAAAATGTAAATTAGAAAGAGTTTTTCAAAATACCATACGTACCTACAAAACGTTCAATGCAACAGATGTTTTAAGATTAATTTAAAATCATGCGTATAATATAAAAAAAGATCTTCATAATTTATTTGTAACATTTAAAATGCGACATGCCGGGTTGTATATACCAAATAGCATGAAGTGCGCTTCCGTCCAACATTCAATATTTTTTTTGTAGTCTTTCTATGATATACTAAATAGAAAATAAAAATTAAAGATGGTAGAAATCACGCATAAAACTAACTAACTGCCTAGTTCGCTGACGCCAAGAACAAGTTATAGTATTAATGTTCCTAAAAGATTTCTTGATTTCCCATCTTTATTTGAGTGCTCATAAGTATTATGGTATTATTAAATTATAGATTCACGGTATTAAACAACATCAATTAACTTTCCTCGTTCGTTCGGAATATTACTAACGTCGCGTCGCTGTCGTCGTGTGTGTGACATTTAAATATTTTTGTGAACAACTTAGCTTCAATCTAAGCCTTGTTGTGGCTAGTGAGAGATTTATTCACCATCCGATTACGTTTTCGAAGACGAAGTATGGCAAAAGGAGAATGGCCAAAAAAAAACCCAGACCCGGCGCAAAAGTTTCATACCTCTGATTTTTTATTGACATTAGTGTACTTGCTTCAGTTGTCATCATTGCTGAATTTAGTGGCTAACATGCTTTTTTCTCCATTAAACTTGCGTAGGCGCTCAAGGTAAATAATGTTCTTTTTCAAAGCTGTCAATAATGGTCATTATTTCTTTTGATTAATTATCATATTAGGTAAGCCTGCAGACAGTTAAAGGTACTAGGTTTTATTTATAGTACTTATATGTAAAAAGTAATGTAGTACAATATGTTTATGGGATATTCTAATAATATTATAACTGTCATTGTCATTATCGTTAAGCACAGTAGGTTACCGATAATAATGATATAATTGTTTTTGTTGAAAATATAGGTTTAATTAATATATACATATAAAATATATATATCGCTCACGCCTCAGTCCCTACAGATATAATAATAATATAATAATAATACTTTTATTGACTTAAGAGACAATGGATCTCCATTTTGCACTTTGCAAATGTTAACTACATGTATATTAATATTGTATTTTCTCGTGATTTGTAGTGGCACTGATTTGTTTTCGCTGCCGAATAAATTCACGGCATGTGCGAAGGAAAACTTAATACACTTACTTGCTATACAACAGAGTCGATGGAGGCATACACTCCATAAAAGAATACTACTGTTCATGTATACATGGACAAAGAACACTAGGATGCTGTGCACATGTGATGAGCATTTTTTACTGTCTTATGGGTTATGCAAGACATAACAACGACAGATAATTTGATCACCCTGTTGATAATTTGGACTATGTATTAGTAGATTTAGAAAACTTATAACAGAAAACTTTTTTTTTAAAGTCTGTCGTTGTTTTACCATTGTTGTTGTGCAATATAATATTGGCTTTATCGGTTAATGCTTAATTATAACAATGGCTGCTGTAATACCATTGTGAAAGTTTTTTAATTATGTTGTATTAAATATTATCAACTATAAACACATATATTTTAGTACTAAAATCAGTATTTTTTTACTTTCTACAGTCTTTCTATATAATAATCTTAGGAAATAATGTTAATTATTGACAGATAAAAAAAATATTTATAGGTGTTTGCCTTCAGCGCCTTCGCAAGTTTAATGGGTAAAAGAAGCATGTTAGCCACTGGATTTGGCAATTATGTCAACTGATAATAACTGTACTAAGTTTAATCTAAAATCTGAGGTATAAAACTTTTGCGCCGGGCTGGGTTTTTTTTGTATGGGTCATGGCCATTCTCCTTTATACTCTTCTCGTATGTCGCCAGGAGCCGTGCCGTGTGCCATACTAATTAGCGTTTTCGTTACCGTGATCGAATGTCAAATGAAACTCTCGAAATGCAACCTGCTCGCTCATTCTCACTCACTTTTCACTGAAATATCGCTCCCCGGCTTCTGCGTCATTTCTATTCATAACAATAATAAATAACAATCTAGGCTTTCAAACACATACTTCATTGGCATTCTGTTTTGAAAACTAACATACCGCGGTAAATGTTTGGATTGGTTTAAAGCTATCGAAATGATAAATTGTATTTATTTCTATTTCTAGTTCGTACGTAATAACTATATTTCTTTTAAACACTTTTTAAAGTTACTCGCATGTTTTTTTATTCTGACGTTTTAAGCCCTTTACCGACCTTTACCGTGGTCCACCGTGGTCACAGAGAGACTGCGGTGTTGTGTCGTTTCATAATGAATTTGTAACTAGCAGTGCTTGCTTCCCCGCTTTGTCAGAGATTAAATAATAGTAATAATATATCAGTGAAACAATAAATATCCGTACGCTCTCTTTCCTATGGGTGTCGTCAGAGCTCCGATCTGCTGTACTGGTGGTACCGTGGTAGGGCTAAACGCCCGCCTGCTTGTTACCACCATGCGCATGCGCATAGTTAACAACCATAAAGAATAATATTGTTTAATTACTGTTCCAGAGTCAAGCCTATATCAAACGAAGTCTATTTCAATCGCCCTATTTCCAAACAAGGCAGAAACTCCGTAGGATATCAATACAGAAGGAGCAATGATTATGACCATTATAGCGGTAGGCTCTCATGGGGCAAGACGGTACAATCTCCGCATGATGCCTCCAAGAGTTCCTTATCGAAGACAATCAAACTGCATGAACCGCGGGAAGACCCGCGCCTCTTCTACCAGTCTCATTCGTATATTGAGGAGAATCATAGGAAGAACATAAATAGGGAAGTTTCGGAGATTTACCCAGGAAGAGAAGTAGTAAGGGCTAATGAGTTTCAGAGGCGATCATTACCAATAGTTTCAGGAGAAAGACACATTAACAGAATTGGCTTGGGTAAGGTTCACATAAAATAAACTATCTAGTTTGAACATATAGGTAGTGACAATTAGAAGATCCAACCAATGACCTAAGTTTACACAAGAAAGAGCAAAAAGATTAACACTTGCAATAAAAGAAATCGAGCCTCTGTGCCCATATCATACAAACAAGATTACTATAAAGCATTCGTCCTTCGTCAGGGATTGACCGGGGCGTGCTAAAATGTAGCAATCTACAGAGCGTATATGAAGAAGAAGGAGGACCACTATCTCAATGAAATTAGACACTTGCGATTTGCTGACGACATCGTCATTATGGACGAAACGTTGCAGGATTTACAATACGTGCTGAACGGCCTAGCTGATTCTTCTCTATGCATCGGTCTCCACCTGAACTTGGACAAAACCAAGATAATGTTTAACGAACATGCCATTCCGGGACCAATTGCAGTTCAAGGCAGTATTCTCGAAGTTGTTAAGGAGTATGTCTAGTACCTCGGGCAAACTCTGCAGTTGGGTAGAAACAACTTCGAGAAAGAGGCCAACAGAAGGATACAGCTAGGCTGGGCAGCATATGGGAAATTACGTCGGGTCTTTACGTCGTCGCCTATTTCACAGTCTAAAGATGAAAGTCTTCAAACAGTGCGTCCTACCCGTCATGATATATGGAGCCGAAACGTGGACACTCACGGTAGGTCCACAAATTTAAAGTCGCTCAGTGAGCTATGGAAAGTGCTATGCTTGGAGTTTCTCTGAGGGATTGGATCCGGAACGAGGTGATCCGACAGACAACCAAAATCGTCGACATAGCACACAGGATTAGCAAGCTGAAGTGGCAGTGGGCCGGCCATATTAGCCGCCGATGGGGTAAACGAGTTCTTGAGTGGAGACCGCGTATCGGCAAACGTAGTGTAGGACGTCCTCAGACTTGGTGGAACGACGATCTTCACAAGGTGGATGGCAAGAACTGGATGAGAGTAGCCGCGGATCGTGGTCAGTGGAGTGCACTTGGAGAGACCTATGTCCAGCAGTGGACGTGTGTAGGCTGATGATGATGATGAAGACTAAATGTAAGGAAATCTTAAAGAACTCCAGAAGTTTTGGACTTTAAAAGACTTAACGGATCAGGCGGTTTCTCTCATCCGGAGGTCTCTCTTGACGGCTAACATCATACCACGCTCCAATCAATCCCTAGCGGAGAATCCTGGGGTTCAAATGAATTAATTTCTTTGCTCCCAACTTTCTGTATCTCTCAAAAATGTAAGCTAGTTGACTTTGACTGGACTTGCACCTTACTTCATCGATCGCTAGGTAAGAATTTTGCAATGTATCTATATCTATACTGTTTTCAGGTAACCACAACTTATGTGTAAGATGCCCACACGACCGAACAATCGTAGCCAAACCAGGATCTGATCGGGTTATGCTACAATCGCCTTCTTTAACTACCTGTTCTGGGGTCACACCTCCAAGGGGTGTGCGCTTCTCAACTGTCTATGGACCTAAATTCGGTTCTTTGTTAGAAAAAGGTTCAAATATGATTATTGGACGTATTTCTTACAGAAGTAAGGTAAGCAAATCTAAAAAGATGTTTATATAATTCTTAACGCAAATTTTGTTGCGAACAAATTACAAAAACACAAATGTTAAAAAAAAAAATTATGGTATGTCAGAAGGGTGCGGGTTCTAATCCTGCTCGTGGAAAATTTTTTCAACATTTGTGTTTTTGAAATCTAAGAAGGTTTTAAAAATGTTTAAATTGATTTTCAACGCCATCTAGTTTCACGTCTTGCAAACACTTAGTAACAGTATTGTTAGTAACTTGTTGGATGTATTCTCATTCTTGTTCACATTCGAAACGAAAAGTATAGGTTGTAGATTGTAGTACAAACGCCTGCACATCTACCTATCCAAAACTGTCAAATTTCTTCAATACATTTTTAAACCATATCATTATGGTATTATGTTTAAAGCATAGACTATGTATAATATTGGGTATAGATGTGCCTCTCATAGAAAAAAAGATGGAAAACTAGGTTCCCTGTAGAATAGATGGCGGTAGTAGAAGTTTGCGTGCGCGTTTACGCTTCTTCCCGATAGATGGCGCTGAAAATATATATAATATTTACTAAATAGGTAAAAAAGTGTTTGTGTATAATATTAATTGTAAGATTGATATAAACTTATAAATGAACATAAAAATCAAAAAGTTGTTAACTTATTTCCGAAGGATCGAACCTAGGATTTCTCTATCACTATTATAGCACGAATAGCACGATGCGTCGTCGCAGAAGCTCGGCCAAAGATCTCATTGTAGAAATGACGAAAGATATGGCTATAAGAAAGTTAATAGAAAATAACTAAAATTTAAAATGCTATAATATACTATCGCCACCTAGTGATTTTATATGGATAACCAGTTAGTAACTTGAGGTTCCCCTTACGGAAGATGGCGCTGCCGTATATGAAATTTTTGTAATTATTCAATGTATGGAAGATTCACCCCTCTGGTTTAAAGTCTATTGATAGATAGTAGGTTGATGTACACAAATACGTCTTGTAGCATAATTCTTCATTTGTCCTAATCCTAACATCTCAAAAATATGTTATGCTTTGTTATGTTATGTTATGTTATGTTATGGTTTAAAGCTATTGTAACATCAGAAGTACAACTTAAAAGATAACTAATCATTAATCAATCAACCAGTAGGTATAGCGAGTGTCATGCGTTGGCTTCCTGTACGAGCCTCTCATGAACGCTCACGATGAGTCTTTCTCATGAAGGGTGGTAAACCCTTCGGGTTGCTGGGTTTTAACGACTGCCATCTCACGACAAATATGAGGTACTGCTTAACGTTCCTGCCGAAGCGTGCCAAAGCATGGAAGAACTCCTAATATTTTTGATTTGATATCTCATCTGGTTACGGAAGTAAGATAATTTGACTTATGGCCGACTGTACTTACTCCAGCCATGTATAAAATCCTTTGAACTTTCCAGATCCTCAAAATGTGTAAAATGCAAGTACATGTCATGCTGCACGATTGTCCGCTACCAAGTTACCTGACGTCTCGGTGCGATGACAAAGGGAAGCTCTGCAACTTTACATGCCGAGACACCACCTTAGACTTGTATGGTCATACGTCTTTGTACTGTGGAGACGATCATAAGGGTTCAACGGGGTGGGCTGGAAAACTCCCAGTCTGTAGAGGTAGGTAACAGCTTATATCACCAATTCTGCTTTGATCTGGTCCCCGAATTTTTCGTGTCGCCCGCCGCTGTACTGAGCTAATCATAGTTAGCGAAATCATCGTTTTATTTCTAAACATTCCTTCTGACTGAACAGAAAGTAAAAATAAGAACTCTATAAAAACTATGGTAAATACCTAGTCCTTTTTTTATTGGAAAGTGGAAATCTCGTCATCCAAGTACCAGTACCGCCCGGAGCGCGGAGCAGGCGCGGATGGTTATGTGGGCTTTTCCCCTCCAATTTCCGCCTCCCAGGCAGGCCCGAGGGTTTCGACAGGGATTCGGGAGAAGAAGGGGCCTATACCTACTAAAAACCAGTGTACAGTCACGAGCATAAACATTTAAACAATCTTATTACAATGTAATAAGAGTCAAAACTAGTCAAAAGTATCATAGATTTTATTGAAATGAAACAACTTTTATGGATCTACTCGCGTTTATTTTACACATTACTTATTTAATGTCAGTGAGTTTCAGCATGTCAAGCACGTACTACCAGGATAATAAACTGAAAGTACCACGGCTTTGTCACAGAAAACGCAATAAACCAACCACAGTCGAGCGCCAACCTGCTGTACTTCCATATATGAAAGCTGTCACTGACATGATTGGACATATCTTAAAGCGAACTTCAATCAACACTTACTTCAAGCCGCCGAAGAAGATCAACCAATTTTTACGACCTGTCAAGTGCAACATACCCCTTCAAGATGCAGGCATGTACAAACTGGACTGCGACTGTGGGCTATCTTACATCGGGCAAACAAAGAGAATTGTAGGAACCCGCGTTAAAGAACATATAGCCGACGTCAAGCATAAGCGCAAAAATAAGTCTGCAGTATGCGAACATTCCCTAGAGGGGCTCAACCATTACATCAGATTTGATAAACCACAAATACTCGCTAAAGAACAATAATTCATCCCTAGGATGATACGCGAGGCTATTGAAATTAAAAAACATCCTAATTTTAATATAGAAGATGGTTGGAATCTACCACTAGCCTGGGATCCCATCATATAAAATATTAAATCCCAGCCCCGACACCATACTGCCAGACCAAAAGATACTGTAAGCTCTTTCTGCGTAAAATGGAACGCACCTGATTAAATTTAAATGAGGGTATACAATACAAGCTACCAACTAATTATGAGACGACCAACACCTCAGTCTCCCTGTGACCACGGACCCTGCAAAGGGTTCGAAACGACAGGATAAACATTAAATAAGTAATGTGTAAAATAAACGCGAGTAGATCCGTAAAAGTTGTTTCATTTCAATGTGTAGTGCTCGCGTAAACTTTAGAAAACAATATAGATTTTATTGTTCGTGATTGTAGTACATGTTCACATGGCGCTAGGGTGACTGACAATTACCGCTATTCACCATAGCAGTGGATATTTCTTGTCCTGGAAAGCTCTATCAGTCGCCTTCTGAATTCTATAACATTTTTTTTTCTAATAGATCCACTAAATAAGGCACCAACGACGTCATTTTGTACTTTTTCAGCTCGGAGCTGGTGTACGCCTCCTTCGCTTCCAAATCATGGACACATAAGCTGTAAAGAAATTACTATGAACGGTGATGCTACTCTGTCTGAGGGGTCCACTTGCCGCGTACGATGTGCCCGCGGGTGGCACTGGAGCCCTCGAGCCGCCACCGTGTGCCGAACGGGAGCTTGGACCTACAACCTTACTTGTATACCTAAGCTGTTGCACTAAACATTATTGTGCTGTCGTTTAATCATTACTCCTTTCTATTATTTATTAAAATATTTTTAAATTATGTTTGATTTTATTTATACCTACAATGATTTAATTACAATAATGATAATATGGCATACTTTGTGACTTTTATTTCTATGGGGACTTCTTAGCGGGAAAGTGAAGAGCCATGTCTGCGGTTTTGTTTTATTTTCTAAAATTTGTGTTAAGTCGAATATTAATGTGAAATAATGGTGGATTATTAACCGTTAAGTGTTCGTGAGTGTGCATGAGTGTTGGCAAATATAACAAAACAGTGCAACGTCACTTTTCAAATTCTCTCAAAAAGTCGCGTGAGGACTTAGTAAAGCCCCACATCTTTACTGAGATACTCGAGGGGTCCCCCAACCCCCCAGTGTATCATTTCTCACTTCTCATTTCTATTATCGTTCATCATCATTTAAAGAGTTATAGAGTAAAAAGTTTTCGACTGAAGGACTAGTATCCATGGTCATGAACAAATTTAAAAAAAAATATATATCTATGGGTTTTCTTTAAATATATAGGAGTCTAAACGAGCGGACGTTGCATTCAGATGGTTTCATGGATTGCCTGCGTACCTGCCTACGACAGTTCTGAGGCCCGTTTTCACCAATGACCGTGGACCTATTTTTAGTAAAGCTAAACTCTAAGCTCTGCTAAACGACGATTTTACTCTGGGTGGCGGCGACTACCGTCCTCCTACACGCTTAAGAAGCGTTTAAAATAAATAAGGAGCAGCGTTGGAAGCAGCGTCGTCAAAATGAAAACCTAAGAGCATTAAACCAACATGAAAAACAATATGGATGGTCTAAGAGACTAAGCAATCTTTACACTATTTATGAACAGAAGCAGTCTTGATTTGGTTAATATCATCACTCGTCACGACAACACTAACTCGCCACTTAATATCACAAAATGTGATATTCGTCTACAAATCAAATGAAAAAAAGTTTTGACAAAACTGTGTAGACTAAATCCCTTTGCTTTCTCAAATTAAAGTAAAAAGAAAAGGAAACAACAAAAGAGTCTATTTGAAAATGGAAACATGTTTTGACATTTTCGGCCGTTAAATGTTTTGGATTTTTTGCCCAGTTCTGCCAATGCCAAGTTTTAATTATTAATAACATTCGTACAATGCTGTTTAGTTTCTAAACTTATACTAAAAGATTTTGTAATTATCAAATAATGGGCAGCAACACTAGCAAACCCAACGGAGAACCAGTCATTCAACCACCACGAAATGAGATTGAAATAGGTAATAGTTCAGATCCCAGATCACCAACGCCTGAAATCGTACGTACGCCTTTACAAGTAAGTATAATTAATAAATTGTTCTGAACTAACATACGTAATCTGTTTTACTGCGAGATTCCCATTCCTCTTTAAATCGAGAAATTAGTGGAAATATGGTAATATTCTATCCTACCTAAATTTGCTACTGTGGAGAATTATTTATTATTTTGAGTATTATGATGTTGCGACAATCGCTTTATTATACCACAGTTTAAACTTAAAACACAAACTTTCTAACGCCATATTTTTCGCGCGCATTTTACCATAGAAATGTATTTCAACTCTTGGGGTGATAGTTATTAATGGTCTCTCAAAACTAGTGCCTGCCTTGGTAAATTGTTTAACTACTAGTTAATGGCAGTTCCGTAGGTAACATAAGTTAGGATATAAAAATAACTGGTTAACTTTTATAAGACAGTAACAGCTTGTGCTTTTTATGGTTCAAGTCTAAAAATATGATCTTTTAACCATGTCAATAAAGTAACATTTTAAAACATTAATTTAATTTTAACTGAGACAATATGGTGAAGTCTCAAACAATAAGAGATACAGAGACCATCCATTTTTTGTGTAATAATTTTCGTTTAGGCGCAGAATGTCCAATTCGCAAAATGTCCAACGGTCGCAAAATGTCCAGTTCGCAGAATGTCCATTTCGCAGAATGTCCAGTTCGCAGAATGTCCAGTTCGCAAAATGTCAATTTCGCAAAATGTCCATTATTCATCGTACTTAACGTGATTAATTTACTAATTGAGTTAAAAGTTGGATTCTAATGATAAGTCAAGTTATTATTTAAAATCAGTTTTTATTTTCCCCACATATCTTTCAATACAAGGTATATTTATAAAATCAACATATAACTTAAACATAAAGTGGTCCGCTGATTGAATTTGAAATTAAAGTTAAAAATTTTTAGGGATCTGTTATTAAATATATATTTAAATGTCAATACGTATACGACGTTAAACACGAAAAAACCCTGAAAAAATTGGAAAATAACCAAATAACAATAAAGCAGTTTTTTAAGAAAATTATATTTTTACGTCTCTATTTAAATAATGTTTATATTCGTAAATATTTACATATTTAGAACACTCACCTAAAAATATTTTTTTTAATGTTGAAGTGACAGGTTTTTTTTTTTTACTTTGTTTAAATTTTAATCATCGGACCACTTCATGTTTATGTTATAGGTTGATTTTATAAATATTCCTTGTATATGTCGGGAAATAAAAACTGATTTTAAATAAAAACTTGACTTATCATTAGAATCCAACCTTTAACTCAATTAGTAAATTAATCACGTTACGATGAATAATGGACATTTTGCGAAATTGACATTTTGCGAACTGGACATTCTGCGAATTGGACATTCTGCGAATTGGACATTCTGCGAACTGGACATTTTGCGACCGTTGGACATTTAGCGAATTGGACATTCTGCGCCTAAACGATAATTTTGGCCTAGGTGCCTACCTACCGACAGCAGCAGAAGTTAGTAAAATTTAGTTAAATGTTTTCTTATACATGTTGTATGTAAATTGCCTTCGTTTAGCTGTATGCAGGATTGCAGGTACTAACTGGAACATTTCAGAACAGCTCTTGTGGCTTTAGAAAAAGATATCTGGTGAATGTTGTTTTAATGGACTGCATCTTTTAGCTTTTGTATAGATTGTCGAGATTCATAAAATCAACCCTTAACATAATAATATGATGTCATATCAGGTGAAAGTGGTGACCACTTAAAAGAACCAAAGAAACTAGTTTATATGGCAAAACATATCTAGGCCATTCTAAACATTTATTATTATCTTAATTTTAATCTAGAACAAATTGTATGAGAAAAACTTCTGCTGCTCTGATTTTCTCTTCCAACACAATGAAATAATCCTTAGATGAAACAGATGATATACATTTAAAAAAAAGTTTTGATCAATTTGACTGTACAACTCGCACTTGACCAAAAGATTTTCTTTTCTACTTATTATTTTATAATAATAATATAATCTTTATTGTTCAATTAAAAGGATGACGGGCAAATATCTATGAAACTTGGGCGCAAGACCAACAGTAATGTAACTAGGGCCAGTGGTTAGGACATAATAAAGTTATTATATTTTCAATAATAATACTATCAATGTCACCTGGGTTGGCATGTTTTTTTCAAGTGTAGTGGAATAAAACCCAAAAAAAACAATTCAAATCGTTTTATTGTTAACGGACCTCTTCGTCTATTATCACTTCTAATAAATGATGTGCGTGAGCAATAAAAGGCTCATGTCGTCCTAAACCGAAAATCCGTATTTTGTGACTACCCGGCTAATGGTTCGTGGCGTGAATTAGTCGATAAACAAAAGCATACATTTTATCTGCATGTATTAACAATATTACATTTTTTGAAATGAAATAACTTTTATGGATCTACTTGCGTTTATTTTACACATTACTTATTTAATGTTTATCCTGATGTTTCAAACCCTTCGCAGGGTCCATAGTCAGAGGTCACAGTCTCCCTGTGACCACGGACCCTGCAAAGGGTCGAACGTTAAGATAAACATTAAATAAGTAATGTGTAAAATAAACGCGAGTAGATCCGTAAAAGTTGTTTCTTTTCAATGTATAGTGTTCGCATAAACTTTAGAAAACAATTACATTTTTTTTACTTAAAAAATGTTGAATAATCTTCTAAATATTACAGATTTTTCGATTACCAATAACTCAATTCTTCGCTGACTTTGACACTTATTTTCGTAATATTACACTCGGCGTCAAAAAAATCGCACCTTTTAAAAATCATCTTTAAAAATTCTTAAACCTTATGTAGAGGATAGTGTTGGGTATCATTAGAAAGGTAACAAAAAGGAGTATCAAAAAACAATTAAATTTAACTTTCTGTTTAATTATAATTATACAAACAACATTAAAATTAATAAAATAATAAAAATCCTTAATTAAGTCCTAATTAACAACAGATAATTTACAAAGAAAAATGTACAAAAAGTGTCTTAAAATTAACTTAAAATCTAGTGTTACCCCCCCTTGCCCTGATCACGGCTTCCATACGGTCCCTCATGGACCTCACCAACTTCAGGAGCTCTTCTTGAGGGATAAGCCCCCATTCTTCAATCACCGCGTCTTGGAGCTCCTGTAGAGTCGAAGGAGCTGGATCCCGAGATCGAACCTTACGTTTAAGATGGTCCCAGAGGTGCTCTATTGGATTCAGATCCGGACTTCGCGCTGGCCACTGCATCACAGAGATTTGGGACCTCTGCAAGAAGTCGCTCACGATGCCTGCAGTGTGAGCGCGAGCGTTGTCGTGCATTAATGTGAACCCCTCGCCAAAAGATTCGGCAAAGGGGACCACATGCACTTCCAGGACCTCAGTGACATAGCGGCGAGCAGTCAGCGACCCTTGTCCGCGAGCACCTCCAGTCCGGGAGACGCAGACAAGGTCGGTTTTGCCGGCAGCAGACATACCGCCCCAGAACATGCAGGATCCGCCACCATATTCCACCGTCTCCTGGATGCAGGCTTGGGCGAAACGTTCACCCTGCCTCCGGTATACTCTTCTCCGTCGGTCGTTGCAGAAAAGACACACTCGCGTCTCGTCTGAGAAGAGAACAGCTCTCCACTGCTCAAGGGTCCAATCGACGTGGTCACGAGCAAACTGCAAGCGGGCTCGCCGATGCGCTGCAGTCAATTTTGGACCCGTAGCAGCTCTGTGGGCCGCTATCTTCTTCTCCTTCAATCTTCTTCTAACCGTAGATACGCTTACGGTGCGTCTGCGAACTGCCTGGAGCTGCTGTTGCAACTCAACAGCGTTGGAGAAACGATTTCTCAAAGAGTTCGACACAACGAACCGGTCGTCTCTTTCCGAAGTGCAGCGACGTCTACCCGAACCGTGTCTGCGGATATAGCCACCGGTCTCTATGAAGCGCTGGTACACTCTTCGAACGGAATAACGGCTCAGGTTCAGTTGCCGGGCGACATCACACTGCCGCACCCCTGATTGCAGTAGTGCAACCACTTGAGCGGCTTTATCAGCTGTGGTATCCATCAAAATCTGTGCGTGTGTCCTCTTCAACGGTTGAATAGCGAATGACCCACATTGAACCCGTGTTGACCGTTTTATACCCACAAAGGAAGCGCAACTAGCAACTCTCACGGGTAGCAAAATTTGCATCGAATTTTTGTGACACTTTATTTGTTGCATTAGGTTTTATTTGATAATGAAAAGTAATGTTTTTTATTAAGTTAATTAAGTAACCTTGTAAATAAAATCATAATTAATGCGACTGCATGTGCATATCAAGAGTAAATGACATTTGAAAGTGATTTTCTAAGAGGTGCGATTTTTTTGACGCCGAGTGTATTTTATGTATTAATAATAAGCTTTCTTTTGAAAGCAAAGCTAGCCCTGTTGGACTTATGCCCATTTTGACTCATCATCCTTTACAAAGCAAAATTAATTTAAATTAATTTGACACCTAAGTACCTAATCTTGGGCTTTTATAGATTATGATGATTAATAGGTATAAATAAGTCTATGTATTATAAATTGTGTAATTTGATTACAGGGCAAAGGTGGAGCAAAGCACAATATAACTAAAAATGTGGATCTGAGGAAGACATTTGAAAATGGAAAAGGAGATGAGAAACTCATCCATAACAATCCAATTCTTTCAGCAGTAATAAAGAATCACTTGCAGTCTTATGACCCCAGGTCACCAACCCAAGACTTTGAACGTACACCAATAGTAATTGCTGCTACAGATGACGGCAACAAACAGATATTAAGACTTCAAAGTGAAGACGATTATGGAAGCCCAAGTCTCAGAAATGACAATGAGAATCATTTTGATAGCTGTGAAGAAGCTTTAAGTCCTGAATTAGTGGTACCCAAAAATTTATGTAATGAATTCTTTGATATATCTTTGAATGATACAATCAAAGAAAGTGAGGTACCTCTGGGATCATCAACTGCTTCAAATGAAGCAATAGAAAGCAACATATCCCAAAATCATGTTGAAAGACCTTCAAAGCTTCTAGAGACCAACTTTGATTTCATTGAATGTGACAATGAGACATTCGAAGATAGTGAAGAAATTATAGAAGCTGAAGCACAAGATGAATATGACAATAATATTCAAATTCCTCAGTTCAAGATACTAGATAATGATCCAAGATCACCATCCATTGGTATAGAGCGAACACCAATTGTGGTAGCAAAAACTAATCAGAATAGGGATAGGGATGAAGATAATGTTGAGGAAATGTCTGACGACTCTTTAATTAAAGTACTGCAAAATACCAATGCTGAACTCCGTCATACTGTTACTAAAACACAAGAAAACAATCCTGATGGTCTCCTAATATATGAAGATGAATCAGTCTCTTTGAATGATACACCTAAGAAGTCCAAAACATCTATCAATGGAGGTTGCAGAACCCCACTATCTTGTATGAAAAATAAATCTGAAACTGGGCACACAAGATCAAAATCAGCTAACACACTACTTGATCCTAAAAATCAAAATTTGATAAAACAAAAATTTGCTAAACGTGCTTCACATATTCCAAGATTGAAATCCTTGTCAAAACCAACTAAAATTGCTACCACTGGTAGTACAGTGTCATTGAAGAACATTTCCAGAGCTTCAGTTATTAGTGGGGATTGTGAAAATACTCCGCCACATTCACACCGCGATAGATGGGATAAAGATAATAGTATTGTACTTTGATCATAATAGCTTGCTATGTATTATTATTATTAATAATGTAGTTAGTTAATAATCATCATTAGTTAATAATGTATGACTAATTCCCAATATGTAAACTGCCACCATGGCCTTTTCCCATTATGCACAATTCTCAAAACTTCCATTTACCAAAATGTCTATTTCCCATTATGTACACTTCCTAAAGGGGCCTTTTCCTTTATGTACACTTCTCAATACCTTCATTTAACAAAATGTCTATTTATTTATTTGTTTATTTATTTATTTTTATTTATTTATTTCACAAACATGATTGGCGACAGTTGACAATGACAATTCGCCGCACATTCCAAAACACAAAACGTTCAACCAGGGCCTGATATAATCAGAAAATAAATAAATAAAACAAATAAATTATACTGTATTTATTCACAGCAACCAATTAAACTTAAACTGCGATATTATTACATTCTCCTAAAGAATAAATAAATAATTTTGTTTTAACTTCGTCAGTCAGTGTCTGTTCAAGATAACGTCGTCGTCGCGTCGGTGTAACTTCTTTGTTTGGAAATTTATTAATCATGCTTAAAGTCAATAATTTCCTTCAAAAAGCCCATACTCGTCAGTGAATTGTCTTCAAGTTCTGCATTCAGTATAGAAAGATTTGTATTAAACAATATAACCTGTTTAAACCAATTGTTTTTCAATCTATTGAAAATGCCTTGCTTCAGTTTAATTAAAGTCACTGTGAACTGCCTCTTTACGCAGTTTGGTTTATGAATAAGTAAAAATAAGGTGTTTTTGGTATATATACGTTTAGACGTTTGAAAAAGGTAACATTTTGGGAGGTGGTCATTTAGGGAAGTAGCCAGTATGAGAAAGTTAACATTTAGGGAAGTAGCCAGTTTGAAAAGTTAACATTTTGGGAATTGGTCATAATAGCAACCAGACGTCAAACCTAAAGGATTTACATAATATGTCTTTTGGATACATATTATTGTTGTGGACCATAGTTTTAATATAACTAAATTGAAAACCTAATTAACTAAACATTATTATGATTTATGTTATTCACCTGATAATTATTTCTTAATCCCTGATTAAATGTTTAAAAATAATAAGGTATTTTCTTATCAAATTAAAACAAAGTATTAAATATAATTCAGTAGATTTATTTAATTTTTTTAGACATATAGCAAACATACTTTGAGAAACATTGGTACAAAAATATGTGAAATCACTAATGGTAGGTAATGTTATGTTAAGTTAAAACAAGTGAAACACGGTAAATAAATAACTAACGAGGTTTGCTTGACAGTTATTTTGCGTTTTTCTAAATCGATAAGCAAGTACCTCTGTTAACCTTCAGGACGACTTCATCCACTTTTCCAAGTCATCCATATTCCCAACTCGTTCACTTTTCTAACTCCTCCCCCTACAATTCCTACCTTGTCCATAAACCTAACTCGTCCACAAGTCGTTTACATTTTAGTCGTTTTAAGGGCTCCGTACTTCAAAAGGAAAAACAGAACGGGTCTATCTGTCAAGACCCACTTTCTCAGAAACTGTAAGAGGTGTCGACTTGGATTTAATATGAAATTATCCAAGGTCTGCGGTCTCTTAGAGTTGTACAAAAATCAAACCGCGTCTTCCACTCCGATCAACTGAACGAATCAACCAGTTGATCTGAGTGGAAGTCGATTCATGCTTATGTTCCTATGGAAACAACTAGTTTATAAGATAAATTTTCACTAGTTTCTTTCCTTATTGTTCCTATCACATCAATTTTTAAATTTAAAAAAAATTAATAAAATATTTTTTTTATGAATTTATTTAAAACTTCAACACGATGACTTCGTTCTAAATATTTGATATCTACCTTTATCAGATGACAGCGACTAGTAGTAGTTAGTTTCTAGTGAACCGAGATAGGAAAGTGGACGAAGTCGTCCTAAAGGTTCTGTTACACAAGTGATCCAAGTAACATTTTCATCAAAGTCGAATTTGTGCATTTTCGCCATTTTGGGTTCATTTTTTTTTATGCATTCTTGAATTATACAATTTAAGTTAATCACTTGTTAATTGGTATTAACACATCTCCTAGATTTAGCTGCAACTCTATATCTTTAATACAATATTTAATAAAATTGCACAATAAGCTAAGCGTTTCTTTTTAACTGTTGCCTCCTTTTATGGAATGATTTTGTTAATTCAACATCGAAATGAAGATGGTTTTGAATTGTTATTAGGCCTTAATCCTTTCCAAACTATTAAACTATAACTATAAAACTATAAATTAAACTTCTCGTATAGCAAATTTCTCATTAAAGGTACCTAACAAACCGAACGAGGCTATGAAGTGTCTGATTTCTCTCAAACTAGAATAGGAAGATACCTACCAATATTAAACAGTAAATGCATTTATTTTGGGTGGGAATGGATTTATTAATTTATTTTTTTAATTATTTAATTTTCAACTTAAAACATTTTTTTTCTGTAGGACTGCTAATTACTTTTCGCAAGCATTTGAAAAATCACGCGGTGTTGTGTTCCGTAAAAACGCAAAATAAGGAGACTGCAGAAGGAAAGCTTCATACAAACGCGCACGATCAACACACAACACAAACCTCTCGTCGCCAGGCTTCTGTCACATGTACTTGCGCGCATTAGATAGATAGTACCTACCGAGCGGTTTTTCAAATTAGAGTAGGTAAAAGAGACAAAACACGGAATAACTATTCGGACCATATTCTTCGTTTATTTGTAAGGCACTATGTGTAGGGCATTAGGTTGAACATTTATAAAGTAATTTGACAGTTTTGGATACTGGATCGATGTGCACATTAACGCGTCTGGGTACCAAGTGCGAGTTTCACTCTACATTCGATCACGTTATCGAAAACAAGAATTTGTATGGCCTTTAACTCTTCTCGTATGCCGCCAGGAGGCGCTGCTTCAATGCCATACTAATTTTCGTTTTTGTAAACGTTGTCGAATGAATACGGATTGTAAACGAAACTCACATTAGGCACTATGTACTCTAAACTTCGCGAAGTACCTATTAGTTAGTTTGAGAAGTAGTGATAGTGAGAAATTGGCTATTCGAATCCAACCTAGCAGACAGCGCGCGCTGAAAGAGATACACTAAATATTTTAGTCGTAATATAATTTGACAGTGTTTTCAGCAGCTTTACAGGCCCCGCAGAGCTAAAATAAAAAGAAAAAATATTAATTATAATAGCTGATAATTTCACAGAGTCGTTAATTATTCAAGGTTATTTTAATCAAAGCCTGGGCTGACCCGAGACCACGGCTGGTATAATCCTGTCGAAAAGTCGGATATAAAGGTATGACTATGATACCTTTAAAAAGTAGTTGGCGTTTTAAACCTTCGATTAAGTTATTTTAAATTGGTACACTTAACATAATTAGTAAATCTAACATACTGAATTTCAGATTGCTGATGATAGATAACAATAAGTTCATAAAAATAATTAAATA
Source organism: Eudonia lacustrata (assembly GCA_947562085.1). NCBI lineage: Eukaryota > Metazoa > Arthropoda > Insecta > Lepidoptera > Crambidae > Eudonia > Eudonia lacustrata. Next base: position 19,840,759 of record OX387340.1, on the reverse strand, counting down.
TAACTAGGATGGGTACTAGGTACCAATCTTGAAGCGACAAGTAAATGTTATGTTATCTAATGATAAATACATTATTGTGGAATACATAACACAGATAAGATAACCCACATGCGTATGTAAAGCTATATAAAAATATAATTACTACTTTACAAACAATAAACCTATTAATACATCTACAAAACGCGAAATAACAATATTGTTTTCTTAGGTTTACGCGAAGAAGTTATCTTTGATTATTCAGCGAGTCAACCTTTTCCTGTGCCATGTATCCACCTACGCCATTGCCATTACAGATAACACGTGCCGTCGATGATAAGAGTATGGCAATGTATCTATGAATAGAGGAAAGAAAAAAAGGCCCTTTCCAAACAAATATTAGAATAACCCGCATCCTCAATTTCTCTAAGAATACAGCGCGAGCGCACACCTGGGTGCTAAGTGCGATATTCATTCGTTATTCGATCACGTTAACGAAAACGATAATTTGTATGACAAAATGTTAACTCTTCTCGTATGCCGCCAGGAGGCGCTGCTTCAATGCCATACTAATTAAACGTAATCGAATGAATACGGATAGTAAACAAAACTCACACTAGGCACCCATAATGCCTAATTCTAACACTTCTCGTATGTCGCCAGGAAGCACTCTTCAATGCCATACTATTTTTTCGTTTTCGTTAACGTGATCAAATGTCAAATGAAACTCACACTACGCTCTTCTACGATCCACAATGAAAGCACGGGTGAAACACGGAAAGGTAGGTACTACGTACGCGCGCACTTTTATTGCGCATGAGGCCTTAGTGTTGTCTGCTGAGCTGCCGATCACAGATAGGTACTCGATGTGGGATCTTTTACTATTATACTTTGGTAGACAAAATCAGTTAAGTAGCGAAAGGTAAGATAAAAAGAAAGGTAAAGAATCTAAAATGCTTTTTTTTTAGAAAAAACAAAGTTTTTACACAATATAGTTTACACAATAACAGGAATGTTGTTTATCACTTCAAATCATAAATATTATGCGATAGAATTGATTTCCTTGCACAAATGAATAAAATAAAACATTACCTACAGATAAAGAGTAAACATAGCATCAAGGTCAGGGCATAAAAAAAACAAAAACACAGTAGAATGGAAACTCCCGCTCCGGGCGGGCTCAAGGTCGCGATATGAGAGTAACTGTTAAACAGAATGTTGTCACGGCCGCCGTCGTCACCGCACGCGTGTTATCCTGTTTGTGCGTTCCGTACTTTATAATATATTTCCGTTTTCCGTATTTTATATTTGTAGGTAAGTAATACTTACTAAAATGGCTTCATTTGGTATGGTACTTACTATAACTTATTATCTTTAAGTTTCTATGTAGGTAGGTACGTAACATAATAATTTATAAATCCCATATTTTGTAAAACTAGATTAAATTACGATTTCAAAGTAAAGAAAAACTTATATTTTAGTGATATTATTTTTAGACGTAAGCAATATTCAACAGTAAGCAATCCTGGCAACGCGCCTGAACGACAGAGGGGCGCGGCGTAACGACGTGAAGGGTGAAGTCGGTATATAAATGGCTGCGTTTGGGACTCGGTCAAACAAGTCCGGTGAAGCTGAAAATGCCCAGTGGCAAACAGCAGTCTCTCTCAAAAATAAAAAAAAAAGACTGTCAAAGAAGATCTACGATCGACGGTCCGTTCTACTGTGTTATTGTTTATTCTTATGGTCAGGGTTTGCATAGAAGACGCACAGTCGTACAAATATATAATTATTACCTTATCTAATCACAGATCTACTTGGTCTGTGTATCAAACGCATTTGAATATTTAGCGAAGCCTATTAACTGTTAAAGTTAACACATAAAATACTACACATAACATTTTTAACTATATTCGGTTTGGACTAGAACTTATTGTGTATATTGGCCGCCTTCTACGCAAGCCCTAGTCTTAACACGCAACATCAACAACTTCAAGTTTTTTTTCTACTACTTACACCTATTAACTATTGTCTAATACCTACATACATATTATGCGGGACTATAATAATTTGCTGCATGTTTATGTAGCATTTGCATGTCATCGAGTTGATAGGAAAACATTGCAACAACCAAATTTATTTTAATCTAATTTTGGATTATACGCTCTTGTCCAAACAACAATCTAAATGGACCAGTATGGGAAGTCCGAAACTAGATTTAAATAAGTAAGATATCTATAGAGAAAGTTTCAGGAACCCTGTTGTCAATTTTAAAGTTAAGTAAACTGCAAAAACACAAATGTTGAAAAAATTTCCACGAGCAGGGTTTGAACCTGCACCCTTCTGACATACCGGGTCAGGTGCTCTTCCAATTGAGCCATCGTGGTTCCAACCAGCCCGCCGAAATTATTCAACACTATTTACTTTTTACTTTGAAAGCCAAAGGCGCCCATTCAATGTTAACAACTACCGTCATTAACATCCGATCATAATATTTTTACAAATACTAAAGATCAGTTAAGAAGTAGGCAAGCTATTTATAAATGTTTATATAATTTTTAACGCAAATTTTGTTGCGAACAAATTACAAAAACACAAATGTTGAAAAAATTTTTTTGGCTTTCTTTGGCTTTCAAAGTAAAAAGTAAATAGTGTTGAATAATTTCGGCGGGCTGGTTGGAACCACGATGGCTCAATTGGAAGAGTACCTGACCCGGTATGTCAGAAGGGTGCAGGTTCAAACCCTGCTCGTGGAAATTTTTTCAACATTTGTTTTTGTAATTTGTTCGCAACAAAATTTGCGTTAAAAATTATATAAACATTTATAAATAGCTTGCCTACTTCTTAACTGATCTTTAGTATTTGTAAAAATATTATGATCGGATGTTAATGACGGTAGTTGTTAACATTGAATGGGCGCCTTTGGCTTTCAAAGTAAAAAGTAAATAGTGTTGAATAATTTCGGCGGGCTGGTTGGAACCACGATGGCTCAATTGGAAGAGCACCTGACCCGGTATGTCAGAAGGGTGCAGGTTCAAACCCTGCTCGTGGAAATTTTTTCAACATTTGTGTTTTTGTAATTTGTTCGCAACAAAATTTGCGTTAAAAATTATATAAACATTTTAAGTAAACTGATTTTATCTTTTAAAATCTCTCATGCGCAATGGTAATCCAATCCGGTCAGTTGATGATTGAAACGGTCGTTGAAAATAATCGCTATAGTCAACGCAAAGACTCGTGGCAGACGGTGCAAAAAAACGTGCAAATGAGACAGCGCACATCATGTGCCCTCTCGCACTTACACTGTTTATGAGTGACGTCACAAAGACGTAGTGATACGCGTTGTTTGTATACTATGTTTATCGATGATAATAAGTTTTAAGTGGGTTATTATCGCCAGAAGCACTCTCCTTCTTTATTCTATCGAGTTTTTAAACCAATTCCACAAATCATTGCAGTTAGATCGCGAGGCTTGTTGAAGTCGAGTTCTTTTAACTTGGCAGGATCTTCTTTTAACTCCGTTAGGAAATTTAATTTTTTTTTTTATAATAACACTACTTTGTTGTTGGATATTCCCCTGAACACTAGTTATATTATTTTTAATAAACACCTCCATCTCGAAAGAAATTATCAATTGAAATGGCTGTGACGTTTTAGCGACTTTGTCTTTTTTACAAAACATTTAACGCTCAACTAGAGGGTAAGTAACCTACAGTTTAATTATTGCTAACTACCTTCAATACATAAATTTGTCATAGTATATAAACTATTAGTTATGATCAATACTATAATGAGGTGATTTGTCATATTGTTAGTTATCGACATAACTCACAAACAATGCTTTTTATCGACAATCCTGTAAGCCGTGCGCATCTCTGTTACAAAAGTGATTTATGGCACCGTCTGCCACGAGTCTTTGCGTTGAGTATAGTTGGTTTTATGGCAGTGTACACACGTCTGCATATCAGACTACCTTAACTGTCAAATTTCCTCAATAGACTTTGAACTTTATAACACAGACATATGGTTGAAAAAAATGTATTGAAGAAATTTTAATGTTTTGGATAGGTTGATGTCAGACGCCTGGTCTGTACCTTGTTGACAATGTTGAGCATCCGTCACTTTATCGCAAATCATGACAACGATTTTCACTTCCCCCAACACTTTTCGCAGTACTTTCTATTCAATATGTAACAACTCCTCGAACTTAGTTTCATCGCATTTAATTTTACTCGAACATTCAATACCAAAATATTCATTTCATCGAATTTAATTTCCATATTTTGTTTATTTCATCGAAGTTGTGTTAAATCGATGTTACGTTTCCCATAATTTTGTTTCCACGTAACTTCAGTTCACAAAATTGTTTGTTCAATAGATTTTACTTCATTACATCACGGTAAGTCGAAAATTTTTTTTTTGTTTAAGTACACATTTTAATAGGTATATATTTTTTTAAATTATGATTTAATATTTTTTAGCATAATTTATAATCATGTTATGAACTTGTTTCATAATTTTTACAATAGTTACGCTTTTATAAATTTTTTAAAGAATAAGTAATTGCTATTAAACTCAGTGACAGAAACGAATCAACGTGCAAAATAATACTTAAAAACACTTTACTTTAAAAACGACAACATGGTAAACCAAATTCCCTTATATCTGATAGTTTCAGAATCTCCTATACTGATTTAGATTGCTCAAACTATACATTGTTTTTAATGAGAATAACTAACCAGAACATAATTTCATGCATACATTGCATTTTAAATACAAATAAATTAACTATTTATCGAAATATTATAAGGCCTTAAAACGTCACAATAAAGTAGCAAATTAGGACCATTTTCACAACTATTTTATCTATATAACTTTTATATTTATTATTCATTTTGCAAAGACAGCACTTTTATTAACCGACTTCAAAAAAAGGAGGAGGTTATCAATTCGACTGTTTTTTTTTTATGTTTTGAATAAGCTATTTGACACGTAAAAGAAGTAGATAAGATGGCCCTTAATCTTCTAATTTAAATGACTCTGTAATAAGAAATGTGTATTTTTTTCTAAAATATACATATTAAAAAGACTATTATAATAAGCAATAAGATCACAAGATTTGTCACCATTATATGGATTTAAAATACTGTCTATAATTAATATCATAAAGAGGTAGTTTTATCAAAATTTCATGTTTCAAATTCTTCAGTTTTTTTTGTTTTTGGGGCTTTTTGAGGATTCTCTATAATTTAAAATTTATACACTTATCACTAATCTAACAACATTTATATACCATCTGACCAGGATACCTAATTAATAATTTAATGTAAATTAAGCTCTTATTTCTTACAAGTATGGCAGTTATTATCATACTCAAATTGAAGTTTGGAGGATAAATTTTTCATATTGCACGTGTTCAAAGTATTGCACTTAAAAAATAGTTTTTACTCTCGCTTACATTGTACATTGTAACGAGAAAAAATAAGATATTATTTTTATATGAATACAGTTATTATCTAGGCAAAGACGGCAAGACTAGCAATAGAAGTCAATTCAATGCGATTTATTAAATGGCATATTTGCTATTGGCTGCCGATAGCTTTTACAGCGTCAGAGCGACACACATTTAATTGGCTCAGGCGCAGTGTCCACTGGTCGCAATAGGTCCCTTTCGCAAAACGTCTTTCTCAGAATGTCCCTTCGCAAAATGTCTCTTTCGCAGAATGCCCCCTTGACTGGTACAATTTGTATGGATATGGGTAAGAAATTCAAAATAAAAGTATAGTACAAATCACGTTTATTTATTTACTACAATCAAGCAACTGATATTATGGTTGTATCATTAATAAATTTGTGTTATTGTTTATTGCCTTTTGCAACCAGTGGACATTCTGCACCTGAGCCATTTAATTTTAAAGAACACAACACGGTATTTAAGCCGTGACATCTACTGGTTTCCACTTTGTCTAATGGCAACCTTTGTTAAAAAAGGTCTCATCTGTTTGTAAACAGTATTGCATTGTTGCAAAAGTTACATCAGTAACTGAAAACACAACTCTTCGTTCCTTACAACAAGGATACCATGGTCAGTTGGTAATATTCTATCCACACAAATAGTAATCCACTACGGAATAAAACATATCCAATCTTCAAGTGCTCAGTTGTCCTTTGATTTTTTCTCTTCTGCAGCCGATTCTGTTGGAATGGTTATTAGTATGTTAATTCAACACACACTTTACACAAAACTCTTATTAATGGACTTTTAAAAAAGGAAAACAGTATACAAATAACGTCATTATAACGAGTGGCCGAGCCTTCAGGTCAGCTGACTGCGACATGATTTAAACCTTATTTTGCGGTTACATGCTTAGGGGATTCAAGATGAAATTCAAAAAGGATAATACAATTCAAACTGCCTACTAAGAGTTATTAAAATCATTTAAACCTGCAGCGCTACTTATTAACCAAACTTTTAAAATTAACTTGTCACTGCTTTGATCTCAAACAAATTGTAGTTAATTTTATTATTATCACTATTTGAATTTATCAGGTAGGCAGCTAAACAACTGATAAAAAAATGAGAAAAATGAAAACTGCTCAGACCAAATAGAAAGTTTAACTTTTTATTTGGTCTGAGATATCCACCAAAACAGATTATGTATTAGTCAGTTGCTTTAACAGGGATAACAAAGGGGGAGCACTATGGATTGAATGCAAACAAAAAAACTAGATTGCTCATGCCATTGAAAAAAAACCTAAATATAGTTCAGGGGTTTCTCACCTTGTTCTTGCTCTCGAGTATTCTGTGCAATAAACTCACGCAGATCTGAATATGCCTTGTCCAAGTTGTCATTCATGATTACAATATGGAAATTGTCTGGTTGATTGCCTATAATTAAAAGATATTTAAAGTAGGTTAGTAAACTTCAATTATAAAGTAAAAGGAGATACATACACAATAATAATGCCCTGCCCCGCTGCTGGCGGTACTCTAGGATTAGGTTTTTATAATGTTTTATTGTTTTTATATTAAAATATTGTAAAAAATCTAGTTTTAAGAAAGAAAATGAATAAAAAGTATAATAATAATAATAATAAACCAAAAATTTTGCAATCAATCAATTGATTGCTGGTCATATTGGTAATATCATAGGAAAAGTAATAGAAGCATTACAAACAATAGTTTTGTAAAACTAATTAAAATAACTGCAGAAGATAAGATTAGTCTTTTATGTATTCACTATCTGTGTAACTTATCATAACACTAAAGTAATAACATGTTCATTGGTTCCAACTTCACAAATGTTTTTTTTTGTGCAATCAGTGCTGTTTTTTACTATATGATGTGTTTGGAGCAATCTCTTCACAAAGTTGGCTAAAGCTAAGACAAGTATACAAATGTTATAACAAAATTTATAAAGTGCTGAAATGAAACCACTTTTAAGGATCTACTTGTGTTTATTTTACACATAAATTTAATTTTTATGTTTGTTCCGATGTTTTGAACCCTTTGTGGGATTGCATCGGTTGTCTTAAAATTACTTAGGAACTTCAAACCCTCATTTTATTATTTCTCATTCTATGTAAGTAGGTAATTAACAAATATTTTTTTTTATTTATGATTATAAATAAAAAAAATATAATTACTGAATATGGTGCCACAAATACCAGACAAAATATAAATTCAATTGTTTGTTGGTTACATGGCACTTAAGGTCTTAAAATTTTAATAATATTAATTATTATAAAATATAGTGAAAAAATTACCCCAACCCAGCCAGGAAAAACAAAATCAGTGAAAAAATTCAGTGCTTAAGTCAGCCTTCCTTGTAGCATAATGGTCAGTGCCACCGCCCGGATTGCGGAAGACCCAGGAATCGAACTGTATTTTATGAATTTTATAAATATTTAATTTAGCTTCAGTGCAGTAATTAGCACTTGAAAATAAAAAGTAAAAATTTTTCACTATATTTTATAAATATTTAATTCAGCTTAAGTGCAGCAATTATTATTAGCACTTTCTAAAAAATTGTAATAAAATAAAATAAATTAATTTTAACTATTTATTAATAAATATAAATAACATATAAATACCAATATCATTACCATAATCAATTTCTCGTAGAGCTGTGTCAAGACGTTTCCTCAAAGTTTCTTCACTCTCTGTATTCCGTGCTCGCAGGCGCCTCTCGAGCTCCGCGATGGATGGTGGCATAATGAATACCAACAAAGGGTCCAGGTCAGTACTCTTCACTTGTTTCACTCCTTCAATCTCAATGTCAAGGATACATATCTTTCCAGTACGACGTACATCGTCAACAGCCCTCTTGCTGAAAAGTATGGAAGGTACAGACATTAAACAGATGGTATAACTTATGTTATTTGATTTGATTCAACACGTTTTTTATTACTAAAAACATCTGATCATCATTACAATTTATTCCAAATCTATCAAAATTAAAAACCAAACAATGGGGAGCAAGTTTTCTGTAAAATAATAATATACTTGTAAATGTTATAATATAGAATTTTATAAGAGTTGTTTCTTTAATTGTGATAAAGATAACATTCAGAGGGGATGTTATAAAAAATGGATTATTAGTATTGTAAAAGCTGTATTAATTTGACGTTGTCATTTTAGTTTTGATTTGATAAAGATTTATAGCTATGATGTTTTGATATAATTGAATGTATAATGATAAATAAATTCAAAAGCAAGTTTAGAATAATTTTCAATAGGTTATGGGCCCAGCACGCTTCCACTGCGAGATGATGACCAAGATGATGCTGGCGGATAATATTTTTAGAATACAAATTGCTGGTGATTGTTGGAGTTGATGATGTGCATCATGTTGTAATTGGTGATGAAGAAATCTTATGAAGATATTACTAATATAACTTCAACATCTTTTCTAATATCATAATATTAGAAAAAATGTTTCAGTTTGGTGTTGGAGAGAATATTGGTGTTGGAGATATTTTATGAAGATGTTGAAGTTTGGTGTAGGAGATATTATAGTAATGAAGTTATTGGATGATGTTATTGGATGATGCCGTAGGGGTTTTTTGTGATTTATCCAAGGCCTTTGATTGTGTTTTACATGAAACCCTGGTCAGAAAGCTCTACCACTATGGAATTAGAGATGCATCACTGAATCTTCTTATCTCATATTTGAGTGATAGGGTTCAGAGGGTTGATGTTAACGGTAAAAGATCTCCGGGATCGGTGGTTACAATGGGAGTTCCACAGGGTTCAATTCTTGGTCCTTTCTTATTTTTAATTTATATTAACGACTTGCCTTACTTTGTAAAAGACAAACATGAGATAGTATTGTTTGCAGATGATACCTCACTTTTATTCAAAGTGACGATATTAATGACGATGTGAACAATGCTGTCTCAAAGATAGATCATTGGTTTAGTGTTAACAATTTGCTATTAAATGAACAAAAAACCAAATGTATAAGATTTGTATTACCCAACGTTAAGGAGGTAAAAACCAGTGTAAGAATTAAAGATAAGAATGTGGACCTTGTGGACACCACAGTGTTTCTAGGCATTACGTTGGATGCAAAGCTACAGTGGGGCCCACATATAGATAAATTGTCGAGTAGACTGAGCTCTGCGGCTTATGCAGTAATGAAAATTCGTCAGATCACTGACATTGAAACAGCTAGACTTGTTTACTTTAGTTATTTCCATAGTGTAATGTCGTACGGCATTTTACTGTGGGGCAATGCTCCCGATATTCAAACTATCTTTGTGCTGCAGAAGCGGGCTATTCAAGCAATTTATAATCTAAAAGCTGGTAATTCTCTTAGGGAGAGATTTAAAGATATTAATATAATGACAGTTGCATCACAATATATTTACGAGAACCTAATGTATGTATATAAAAATATTGAAACTTTTTCTAAAAACAGTGATATTCACAATGTAAACACTAGAAATAAAAACAAACTAGCAGTACCTAATACTAGGCTCCACAAAGTAAATAATTCATTTAGAGGCCTGTGTGTACGTTTTTACAATAAAGTTCCAAGTAATATCCAAAAACTAGATATTAATAAATTTAAAATCGCTATTAAAGAAAAGCTTTATAAAAAAGCTTATTATAAAGTGTCTGATTACATTGAAGACAAAACAGCATGGGTTTAAAATGCTCCAATCTATTTCTAATCCAAAATATTGTTAAGATTTTTTTTTTAAACTTGTATAACTTGGTAACGTAACGGCATATAATTTTGTAAATGTCGTTACATATTGAATTAAAGCTGTGGAGTTTCTTGCGCCCATTCTTCTCCACAGCTAAAATATAGACGTCCTGAATGGGTAGTAGGTAAAAAAATTATGGACGATTCAAAAGCACTTTTCTAAAGTTTATTTGAATAAAGAATATTTGACTTTGACTTTGACTTTGATGTTATTGGTGATGAAGTTATTGGATGAAATTATTGGTGATGAAGTTGTTGGTGTTTTAGAAGTTGGTGATGAAGTTAATTGTGTGTAGTATTGGGAAAGTATGTTAACCCACTTAGTCGGATATGGTTTTATAACACCTCTACAGTATAAAATAGATGTACCCTAATATGATACTTTTAAAGGTTTTTTTACAATAACACACATGGTTAGTCTAAATGGCTTAAGTTGGGATTTGAAGTTAGCTGATGGGTATTTATGAGAATTGTTTCTTTAATTGTGATAAAGATAAAATTCAGAGGGAATGTTATTATAATAAAGAATTTTATCTATGGTTTGTTGCTGGCTGATGTGTATTCGAACAGTCTGATTAAAAGTAAGATTGATAATCTATGGCAACACTCTCTTGCACTCTATGCTTTACAATGTGAAGACGTATTTCTAATTTGTAATTGCTAATAAAAGAATTTCACCAACTATTTACATTAGTACTCATTTACTTTATGTCGAGAAGGCCTCGACATATAAATGGCGACGAGGACGTAAGAATTTACGCATTTTTTATTTTTATATAACCTATTTAACAATTCTATGCCAAGATGGCGTTAAACAAACTACGCAGTTTTTCGGAAGAAGACGATGTAGATTGCTTTATAGAAAGGCTACAGGAATATTTTATTGCCAATGAGGTGAAGGATGCAAAACAAGTGGCAACCTTATTAATAATGGTAGATGAATGGGTCTACAAGACATTGAAAAATAATTTTTACCCTGCTTTGCCTAAGGACAAAACCTTACAGGAAATTAAGGAGGCATTACAAAATAGGTACAAGCAGAGAATATCGCATTTCAGAAAAAGGATATATTTTGACAACTTGAGACAGTCTGACTCTGAAGGAGTTGCAAAGTGGTACTCCAGAGTAAGAGATGCAGCAGCGGACTGCAATTTTGGTACATTTTTAGAGTTGAGAATAAAGGATAAATTTGTAACGGGCATGAAACAAGGGCCTATACAAGAAAGACTATGTGAAGAAACTGTGGACAAAACTATATCTGAGTTAATTGAAATAGCCTTAAATAAAGAATCAGTACAGCAAGAGAAACAAATTAACAAGGTGACAAAATTTACAAAAAAAGATTCTACAGATAAACCTAAAGAAGCAAGTAAGAATTTAATTCTCAAGTGTATACATTGTGGACAGCCAAATCATAATTTTTCAAAATGTAAATACAAAAATTACAAATGTGCAAACTATAAAATCACAATAAACAAATATTTAAAAGATTGTAATCATCCATTACCTAGAATAGAAGACATGTTTGCGGCTTTACAAGGTGGACAAAAATTCACAAAATTAGATTTGAGAAATGCATTTAACCATTTAATTTTACATTCAGACACTGGTGAGTTGTTAGCATGGTCCACACCAAAAGGGATTTATAAACTAAAAAGATTACCTTATGGCACTAAGCCAGCGAGCCAAATTTTTCAAGCAAAAATGGAAAAAGTTTTATTAGGGACAACAGGGGTAGTCAATTTTATTGATGATGTATTGGTTACAGGAGTCAATGATAAGCAACATTTGCAAAATTTAAAAGAGGTTTTAAAAAGATTTAAAGAAGTAGGTATTCGTTTGAACAGAAAGAAGTGTTTATTTTTCCAAGATGAAATTCATTATTTGGGGCATGTAATTTCCAAGGAGGGATTAAAAAAGGATAAGTCACATTTAGCGGCTATTGTGGATGCACCACCACCTGAAAATATTTCATCTATTTGGTCTTGGATAGGAATGGTAAATTACTATTCCAAATTTGTACCTCTATTATCAGTCAAATTAAAACCTATGTACAATTTATTACAAAAAAATGTTAAATTTCAATGGTCGAAAGAGTGTCAAGACAGTTTTGAAAATATAAAAAAAGACTTGATTTCGGATAACATTTTAGTTCATTTTGATCAGAAATTACCTCTGAGGTTAGCTTGCGATGCATCTCAGAACGGAATTGGTTCAGTTTTATCACACATTTTACCTGACGGATCAGATCGACCGATAACTTTTATTTCTAGAGTATATACTAAGGCAGAAAAGGGTTATTCTATGATTCACAAAGAGGCTTTAGCTATTTATTGGTCTGTTCAAAAATTGTATCAATATTTAGTTGGCACTAAATTCGAGTTATTGTCGGATCATAAACCACTGCAAGCTCTATTTGGGGAAAAAAAAAGCTTACCTCAAATGGCAGCTGGTCGCTTGCAAAGATGGTCTTTATTTTTAACAGGATTTAATTATACTTTTAAATGTATTAAAGGTACAGAAAATGTTTGTGCTGACTGTATGTCACGGTTACCTATTAATACTAATTTTGAAAATGATAAAAAGGGTGATAATTTTCAAGACCAGGAAAAATGTAATGACTATATAAATTTTGTAGAAAAGCAAACGGCTATTGACTTAAATTTAATTAGATCAGAAACGAGGAAAGATCCATTATTAAGTACACTTTTTAATATGATAAGGTATGGTTTTCCTACAAAAATTGAAGATGATTCTTTAAAGCCATTTTTCACAAGAAAACATGAGCTATATATTGATAAGGGAGTTATTATGTGGGGTTATAGGGTTTTAATTCCGCAAAAATTACAAAACTCATTACTAACAGAGTTGCATTCTACACATGAAGGTATGGTTAAAATGAAAAACAATGCTAGAGGATATTTTTGGTGGCCTGGTATAGATCAAAGTATTGAAAAGTTTGTCAAAAACTGTAATGTATGCATGTCTATGCGCCCTGAGCCACAAAAATGTAATATTATTTCATGGCCAAAGGCAAAAAAACCATTTGACCTTGTACATGCTGATTTTTTAGGACCTATTGATGGGAAAACAATATTAATAATTATTGATTCTTATTCTAAATGGCCAGAGGCTTTCATAATGAAAAGTATAGATTCAAAAACAACTATTGAAAAATTCAGAGAATGTTTTGCTCGTTTTGGTTTACCTAATACATTAGTAACAGATAATGCTGCTACATTTGTTTCGCAAGAGTTCTCGGAATTTTTAAGTAAAAATAAAATCAAACATGAAACTTCTCCGCCATTTCATCCAGCTACAAATGGATTTGCAGAAAATGCAGTTAGAAATTTTAAATCAGGAATGTATAAGGCAATTAAAGACAAGAATAATAAACAGGTTTCCTTTGAAACACTAATGAACAGATATCTTTTTCATTATAGAAATTCTGTACATTGTGTCACATCAGTTACTCCAGCAGAATTAATGTTCCAAAGGAAGCTCAGAAGTAGATTAGATTTATTGTCAGAAATAAAGGAGAAAAATATAAATTGTAAAGGAACAAGAGAGGAAAGATTTAAGGAAGGAGAGATTGTATATTGCAGGGATTCATCATCATCATCTCAGCCAAAAGACGTCCACTGCTGGACAAAGGCCTCCCCCAAGGATATGAGGGGTATTTGCCGTAATCGCCACGCTTGGCAAAAATGCAGGCAGGCATTGCAGGGATTACAGGAATCCAAATAAAAAACAATTTGTAAAATGTGTAATTGATGAAGTTTTGGGACAAAGAACATATTATTGTAAAGTGTTAAATGAAGAATTAGTTTGGAAACGACATTTGGATCAAATCATTAGTTCTTTGCCACAAGACTATAATAAAGAATATATTCCTCATGTTGTAACGCCAGATAAAAGTAATATTCAATTTGATATTGTGAATGATAGAGAGAACATTGTCATTCCAAGTATTGCTAAAGAAACATTACAGCCTGAAAATACTTCATATACTGTTCCAAGTTCTCAGATAAAGGAAGTTAAATTACCAAGTTCACAGATTCAAAAGTATAGTAATGATTCTCAAGCTATTAGTTCTAATAATAATACTGTAAGGCGTTCTCAGAGAACGGCTAAACCTCCAGACCGTCTCAACCTTTAAGAAGAGGGTATTGATGTGTATTCGAACAGTCTGATTAAAAGTAAGATTGATAATCTATGGCAACACTCTCTTGCACTCTATGCTTTACAATGTGAAGACGTATTTCTAATTTGTAATTGCTAATAAAAGAATTTCACCAACTATTTACATTAGTACTCATTTACTTTATGTCGAGAAGGCCTCGACATATAACTGGCTGTTATTAGATTTTAGATATTTAAAAGTAAAGTTTGTTAGGAATGTAATCAAAATGTTTTCATAGAATTGTCAAAAGGAAAAATGGATTATTAGTATTGTAAAAGCTGTATTGATTTGTTGTTGTTATTTTAGTTTTGATAAATATTTTTTAGCTATGAAGTTTTGATATGATTTATATATATATATTTTTTATGATGAATAAATTCAAAGGCAAGTTTAGAGAAATTTTCAATAGTAAATAATAAACACCAACTAACGGCTGGAGAGGTAAACAATGACGAAAGTAAAGCTGACGACTTTTGGCGAAATGCCAGCAATCTCAAAACAACGAGCACATGGCCAACTCAAAATCTTTATAAAGAACTATTACAGAAAATGGGGCACAATTTACCTTGTTCCATACATATTCCCACTAAAACTGGCAGTTTCAATGAAGTCTCCTCTCTTTACTGCAGCTGTCATGCTATCTTTACTGGTAAAATGGTAGTGGACACCATCTTTCTCACCCGGTCGTGGATTCCTTGTGGTGTGCGATACGCTAAATCCAAATTTATCCGGAAATTCTTTGAGAAGGCGCTTTAGTAAAGTACTTTTGCCAGACCCTGAAGGACCACACAGCACCAAAGGACGAGGCCCTTTCTGCACCATGGTCGCGAGATCTAAAGAAAATTAATTCGATTAGAAGGGTTAACTTGGGAGTACAAAAATAAGAAATAAGTTATTATCTCACACTTTATGAAATTCGTGTTTATTTTTCAAGTGTAAACTAATGCAAAATAGTCCCAATTATTTTGAACTGATTTTGGCGAATGAGCGAAAATTAACTTTTATCACACTGACTGAACACAAGTGAACGAACATGCGCTGCACATGCGCGGCACCACCTATATTACTGAGTCTGGGTATATGCGCGGCACACAGCAGCACAGTCGATGGATATTGGATGGATGGATGATTGAGATTGACTTTGACATTTTACAGATCATTTTGAGATTTTGTATTTCGAAAAGGCAAGAGACACAAACTCATGCGGCCAAAGCTTCACAACTTTATTTACTTTATTAACTAACTAAAAAAGCTTAGTGTTGTGTTTTTATTGTTAATTCATTTAAAAATAATATATTTTTAATTTATTTATTTAGGTGTGGTGAAGAACATGGGATATGAGGCTAAGTAGCAAAGAAAAGATTAAATTCCTTCCGATCCATGAGGTTCAGCAAGCAATATGGACTTTACTGCAAACGCACATCACAAAGACTTCATAAGAAAACTTGACTGTTAATTTGTAGTTTTTATTGTAAAATTATTTTTTTACGTTTTTCATGTTTACCAAACTAGTCCAACCTCTAAAATTACTATTTTGTTACGTTATTTATAACATTTTTAACATATTTCAGTCATCATTTTGGTGTCCGTTATGGTGGCGTACACATGCCTAAATCACGTTTGTTGTTAGGCCCTCTTTTAGAGCTTAAAAAATAAAAAATAAAATACTTTTATTTCAGACCATATGGTCCATATTCACAAATTACCAAAAAAATTCAAAAAAACAATAAGTTAATAAGTGCGTAATTACTGCAAACATAAAATAATTTGTGCCTCTTTAGTTTAGGAAATAAATACCTTGTTTAGTGTGTACGCTGCAGCTGGCATCACGATCAAGCTGGCGATGGCGTACACGTGCGTGATCGTTCTCGAAAACGACTTATAGCTACGAAATTTACACACACACATTTAGTGCCTTATAACAAGACTTGTGAATGTCAATTCAAGCTCGCATTTATACAGGGGACCCATATTAGTGCATACAGAAAGCGAACTTTTTTGTTGTATGTATTAATAGTGCGTGAAATACTGACTCTGTCAGTATAATAGTTTAGGCTTAGATTAATAACGCCTAGATGGATAGTCTTCATACAAACGCATCGTCTAAAGTGAGGCAAAAAGCAGATCAATGTAGGCGTGAGCATTACGTGCTTACGGTCGCCGACACGCACACAAACAAAACTTTAATGTTGTGGAGTGTGTACAGTGAAGGAGCAATTTCCCCGAAAGTAGGGAAATGTTATACTTACGTGAAATTATTATTTCACGTAAGTATAACATTTAACTATTAAACTATACTATTGTATAGTTTAATAGTTCATGATAATGTCATTATTATGCGTTAAAAGATAAGTAAAAATAAATGTCTAACATCTTATATACTTTTTTGTTAATAATTTAGTTTAATAAAAGAATGTATGACATTAATCAAAAATATAATCAAAAGAACCACGAAATCAAAAATTTCGCTTTTCTCTTTACTAGAATTTGTAATAAAAATCAGGAGTGGTGGTAGCTTAGTAATAGGAGTCTCGCGCCTCATATCCGTCGTCGGGAGTTTGTATGTGGATTCAAACTCCGTGGGGACGGAACAAACCGCTAGGAGGATGATTTGTAATAAAAGTCATAATATGTCATGACGAGGTGCTTTTTTTATTATATTATTTATACACCTACGCAATAAAACACTTTGCGTCTTACAAATAAACAAAGAATAAGCTTCGATAGTTATTCCGTATTATGTCTCTTTTACTCTAATTTGAAATAACGTTCACATGGCAGAAACGAAACACGGAATAACTATTTGAACTTTATTTTTTGCTTATTTGTAAGGCACTTTTGGTATGACTGATAAATGAAAATAAATATAATTTGAAAATAAGGCATTACTATTTTGCCATTTAAAATTGTAAATGCGGACGAAATTTTATGTGTACTAAGAAGAAAAACTACTTAGAAATAAAACTATTTCCAAGATCTGGGATTCGATAAAATAAATTAACAACATTTTAGTGCTATTAACCACTCTTAGTGTTGTCTTATCGGCAACTTAAGGTAAATTAGCCACCTTCATTCCGATCACTGCTCATCATTATACCATTTATCTTACTTACTGGCAACACTTAACATATGGTGGTTTCAAAAACCAAAAAATATTTTCAATAAGATTTATTTTTATAATAACTAGACATACATAGACCAATGAAAAATGGGAAATTAATTTCTTCTTACTAGTAACACTCTCATAATATCGCGGCTCATATTTTTATTTTTTAAAGTAGTGAATATTTAGCACAATACAAGTCAATTTGTAATACAAACGTATGAAATGTTATGTTAGAAACTATTTTGTCCTTATGCGATGCATTGTGACACCCATTAACTACACAAACCGTCATAATGTGATTAATTGTCGGAGATGTTTACACTAGCGCTTGACCTTGACAACTGACGAACGTTCGATTGGGCTGAGCCAAAATGGCTTAGTTTGAATTGCCTCACTTTTCTTGCGCCTACTCGGTTTCTAGGCGTTAAAACTCTAAAAGTTTAGGTAAATTCGAAGTGGAACAATGTAAAAAAATATGTAAAGTTGTATTCATAGTAGAAGTACAGACAAGTTCAAAAGTGTTTTCTCTACTTTTAAAGTTATTTTTGAAATAATTAATGAAAACTGAATTAAAATCAAGAACTAATCTAGCAGGAAAATAAGATCGTTAACTAGATTCTTGGCAGAAAAGTGAAGGGTCATATTTGCAGTTAAGTTATATTATCGAAAATTTGTGTTTTATAAATATTAATTTACCCCTACGGGAAAGAGGCGTGGCGTATGTATGTATGTCAATATTAATTTGTAATAGTGGTGGCCTATTAACTGCTAAGTGTTTGTGAACGTACATGAGGGTAATAATAGATAGCTACTCCTTACTACATAGCATGCCATATCGGGCATTAACCATTTTTAAGATGTAATTTAAATTTGGTGCATGATTTTTTCCTGTGGCATCATTAAATGAAAAGCCGAAAACTACGTTTTAACATTTGTAATGATCTATGGTGTTCAGCTCTATTAAAAAAAGAAAAAAATCAGTTCTGCGACTGCGAGTGCTCGAGTAGAGGTAAGTTGCTTTATTTTATTTGATGTTTTCGCAGGTAACTCGAAATGAAAGTGCAGGTTTTCTTTTTAGTTCATTATCAAACCAACAAACAAAACAAATCAAGATTTGTGTGCATGATTGAAAATATATCTGTTGTTGATATTGTGTTGCCAGATATGGGATAGTATGCAGTTGTGGGATTTGATTTGTGACAAAATGGGATAGTATGCAGAATGATCCAAATCCATATAATATGGCATAGTATGCAATTAGGTGCACCACCATATTTTCTATTGTATGAGTAAATGTGGTTTTATATAGCATAGAAATGCATCAATTTAGGGTAGGCACTATTGAAATAGCCTGATGATGGAGACAGTAAGTGGTCACAGGATGTTCGCTATTGCAAAAAGCGTTTAACTTAAAAGTTTTTCCGTTAATTTAGTTGATTCATATGTCATACTCGTGAACGGGTGCCGCCTGTGGAGGCTGGTCTGCTCTTGCATACTTATCTTATTGTTAGTATTAATTACTATAGTTTGACTTTGTTTTTCTTAAACAATTTTTGACTTTTATTAGAGTACTGTAGTGGTACTGTATGACATTGTGGAAATTTAACTTATACCAGATGTAAATTTGATATATTAGATTTGTTTATTTGTTTTGTTTTTTTACATGTTGTGGTTGTCTTCTATATTTTTTGTGTTTATTTGTAATGGAAAGTGTCCTGCTATGATAGGGCATTTTCCAATTTTTTTTTTTTGAGGCTGTATGGGAGAAAAGAGCTGGACACTTGCTGAGTTTCTTGCCGGTTCTTCTCAGTGCAAGATCTCCCGCCCAGAGTAGACTTACGAACCGATGGCATAGCGACATTCATAAGAGCTACTTGTAGCCTAAACTGAATAAATGATTTTTTAATTTGAATTTGAATTTGAATTTGTTTCATTTTACCTTACAGAAAAGTTATGCCAAGACACAAACAAGTTCACGTCGTAAATATCCCAGATAGGAACAAAGATGAAGATCTTTCTGAAGATGAGAAATGGAGACCTGAGAATCGCGATCCGTTATTTTTGTCTGACTATGAATGATACAGATGATGATGATGATGATGATAGGGTTGATGAAAATGATGCAGATGATTGACTGTGAATCGGATATGGAAAATCAAAGCACCCAACCGTCAACAAGCCAACGCAGGCTCAAAAAAAAATATTCTAAATAAACGGATAAAGTTTTTACTCTGTCTTTTGTTGTATACAACCTGATTACGGAATAAAGTGTAGCTTTGTCAGATTACCCACCTAACAAGTACTTACCTAATGCTACCTATTTCTGCACACAATGCTATATTTGGAAAATTGGATACCTATTACATCCTTAGCTGTATAAAATTCCACATCTGGCATTAACAGTTTTTGGAGATTATTTTCAAAAATCTAAAAAGTAGATTTTTTTGAAATTTTATTTAAGCTCTCTGGTGCCGTTATTTAGCACATATTTTATTTTCAGCCAAAAAGAAAAATCCATGCAGTAAGGGGTTAAATTATTCTGAGGTAATAATGAAATGATGACACAAAGTTATTTATTAATGTAATATTTTAAGTAGTTTTCGAGAACGATCACGTGTACGTGTACGCCAGCTTGATCGTGATGCCAGCGTACACTCTAAAAAGGTCTTTATTTCTTAAACTAAAGGAGGCTTATTAATAAACAAAGTGTAAGCTTGGAGTAGTTACTCCGTGTTTTGTCTCTTTTACTCTAATATGAAATGAAGTTTACATGATGAGAATAAAACACGGAGTAACTACTCCAAGCTTACACTTTCTTTATTAATACGGGGGTTAAGGTACTAATTATTTTAGGTCTTACAAACAAAGCATAAGGTCGGAATAGTTATTCCGTGTTTTGTCTCTTTCACTCTAATTTGAAATGACGTTTACATGGCAGGAACAAAACACGGAATAACTATTCGGACCTTATACTTTGTTTATTTGTAAGGCACTTTTACTCAAGGCAGTAATTACGCACTAATTGTGCTCTAAAAGAGGGCATAACAACAAACGTGAATTAGACTATGTGTACGCTACCATAACGGACACATTATTTGCCTACTTTGTTTGCAATCTTAATTTCAATCGGCTCAATCAGCTATTATGTTTTCTTCGTCCGTTCTTCGCGATTAGCCGCTAAAGTGTCTCTTTCCTTTGTTATTATCATTATATTCTCATTTATTGTTCTGCCTTTCTTTTCCCAAATAGCCTTCATGCTATCATGCTCATCACCTTTCATTTTTTAAGCTTTCATCACATCACCACATTAGATGTCCAGTTTGTCCATACCTCAGAATAATAATAAGTTTCCTCTTAATCTGTTTAAGACCTGAACAATTAGTGCTTCACAATTAAACAATGATTATGGTCCGAATAGTTATTCCGTGTTTTGTCTCTTTTACTCTAATTTGAAATGACGTTTACATGACAGGAAAAAACACGGAATAAGTATTCGGAGCTTATTCTTTGTTTATTTGTAAGGCACTAAGACAGTAAAGTTATTATTCTGAGATACACAATACATATACATACACCCTCAGAAGAAAAGCTAACATCCATCACACACATAATACAGTGCATGTCATTTCACGTAATTTTATTTTATTTATATTCTATAATTTCGTAATACACTTTAATAATGCTTTAAAGTGCCCGTTACCTACTTACTAAATAGACCAAAATCCCAGGGCCACCTGACGTTACATATTTCCTCAAATACCAAAATAATGTGTTGGACTTGGAACTAGTTGAAACAACTAGTCGTGGTTAGGCTCTATGATTAAACTCTTAAGCTCTCTAATTAAAAAGCAACGTGGCTCAGCTGTTTCCGGTAATATAATGTCTCATCAAAATAATTGTTTAATAATTTGTTAAATTAATTAAATTTTATTATTCAAATGTTTATTAAAAAAAAGTATATATTTTTATTGTTTATTATTTAAAAATATATAATTTTAGAAATCAAAAGGTCTAAAAGTAAGTCAACTACAACTTGCAAAACGACGTCATGTTATAACAGCCAATCAGATGAAAGATATTCAATTTCAAAAGTGATCCGTTATTTTCTAGTCAAACAAATCAAATCAAATACCAGCCGGCGACCAAGAAAGAGTGAAGACAAATTAGAAGCAGATTAACGTGCCTGAATGTAATTAATTTTTACATTGAGCCGAGAACCTGGGCCGTGATTTGTGATAGTTCGTTTAGCGTACTGAAGGATTGATATCATGGAAATAGTTCGGAGGCAAAGACAGGTAACGTTACGGTCTTTATATTTGTTATTTTACTCACTATTGATATAGTTCAAGTAGCTAATAAATAATTTGGTCTTTAATTTAGGTACAACTTCAGGACCAGGAGAATGTGTGCGCTATCAAGGGTAAAGGTTCTATGGCTTTGCCAGTGAAACGGCAAGGTCTGGGCGTTAGAGGAGCGTTAGGAGATTTGAACAGTAATGTCCAAGCTCAGCGTGATGTTCATGTGGGTAAAGTCGCTGTGGCTGCTGCAGAATACGAGAAAAAAGCCACGCTCAACCGAGGAGTGCTGAAAAGGTAATTATATTTTTTTATTTCCTACCCTCTATGTAAAATTAATCTACATGTGTATTTAAATTATTAACTTCTAAATTACCCATCGAATCTACACAGATCAGCTGGTTTCGTAAAGAGTAGAGCATTCATTGCTTTTATTTTCCTAGTTTACTTGCAATGATTGTCTAATGCATGGGATTTAAGTACAGCAACAAAAGAACTTACTATTACTTAATAATATTATTATTATGGACGTTTAATTTAAAACAAACTACAATGTTTGATTCTTTTAATCAATTATTATAATACCTATTGCCTACTGATTTTATATTTTAGGACATAACACTGGAGTAGTTTAGTCAATGAACAATGAAAATATAATGTAAATTTTGTTACTTCTATTATAGCTGTAGTTTCTTGCGCCCATTCTTCTCCACAGCTAAAAAATAGACGTCCTGAATGGGTAGTAGGTAAAAATGTATGGACTATTCAAAAGCACTTTCCGTAAAGGTGACACTGTAAATGCTGCCTAATTCAATTAGCAAACTGCCTCCAAAAAAAAGATAGGTATATCTTTATATGTCTAATAATAATGAATTTAGACAAGTGACTTGTAAATGGGGTTTTAACTAATTACAACAAACTTTCAACTTTGATGGGATGTGAAAATTCTGTGGGTCGGGAATCATACAAAACTAAATGAGAGCAATAAAAAAATAGATGATCAGCAGAATGCATTATTTTTTTGTAAGACCAACTGTACATAAATAATAAACTTCCATTTGCTTACAGCAATTACAGCCATGTACAACCAAAAGTGGATACTGGGCTGTCGGCAAAGCCAGTCATTCAGCCCTCATCCAGACCACCCCTCCGCCGCGAAGAGAGCACCGCAGGCCTGGCAGCTCGAGCTGTTGCACGCTCTAAGGTAATTGTATTTAGTTTACACTCTGCCATGATAGGCAAAGGCAAGTAATATTTAAACTGAAGAAAACCACTTAGTTCAGATGGCTCTAAAACTTGTGACCTGCAATCCAGGTGACCACATGAGTCTGGCAGTGCAAAATAAAGCATACCAACTTATTTACTATTATGCTCAGTTTACTCTCTCTTCGTGGGGATACTTATGTATACAAGTTGTTTAGGTATGTATATTATGTATGTAATAATAAAGTAAAATGGCACTGTTCCACACGTTTTGTTTATAAAGTGAAGCATTAAAATTTACTTGATATTATACATGGGTATTACACATTCACTTTGTGACTTGCAGGCAGCCTTAAAAGAGAACAAATCAATGGAATTTAAGGACTCCATTAATATAGTAATACAAACTAAGAAATGCTACCAAGAAATAAAGAAAACTTCTAAACTGCCTACCGTGAAAGAAAACAAGGAGAGTAAAGTCTTGAAGCCTATTCTCAAGGAGTCAACTGAGTCACTGGGAAAGTTGAAATTGGCTGAGAGCACAAAATATTCTGAGCAAAGCTTGGGCATAATAAATCAGAGCAAGGTAGAGATTAAGCAAGCAGCATTATTGAAATCTCCTGAATCTAGAATTATACCGGAACTACCTGATGACATTGAAGATATTGACGCTGGTGATAAGAACAGCCCCTTGCTCATGTCCATTTATATCAAAGAGATCTATCAATATTTGACGGAACTTGAAGTGAAATATGCTATTGAACCTGACCATTTGAAGAAACAGGTTTGTTGCCTTTTCAAACTTATTCATTTTATGTTATATATAATTTAATGTAAATTTTGTTGTGAACAAATTTCAATTTGCAGAACAAGTGTTTCTATTCTTAAAGCCAAAGGCGATCTTGATAATGTTAGTTGTTGACATTGAATTGGGCTCCTAGGAAAGTGTTGATTGATTGCGGCAGGTTGGATAGTGCTACGATAGCATAGTTGGTAGTGCATCTGACCCGGCATGTTGTCGGGTGTGGGTTCGAATCCCGCTTGTGGAGATTTTTTCAACACTGTCTTGTTTTTAAAATAATTAATTTCGTAAATTGGTACTTTTTGTATGTATATGTAAAGATTTGTAAGTGAACAAGTCTTTAAGTAATGTTCTTTTACAGTCTGTAATTACTGGTAAGATGAGGGCGACCCTCATTGACTGGCTGGTGGAAGTCCAAAGGCAGTTCTCCCTCGTGCTGGAAACATTTCATTTGACTGTTGGAATTATTGACCGATATTTACAGGTTTGTTGTTGTAATACTCTTCATACTTAAAACATTTGTAAATACTAATAAATAAACTAAATTACTAATGTAAATGTGGTATGATATAAACATTTGAATACAATGAACATAATATGAAATTTGTGTTTAAAATGAAATGTTCTTAAATACTTATTTCAGTGTTATGTTATTGTTTAACTCATTATATCGTTAGTAGAAAGTTTCAATAAAAATTAAGTCATTGAAATAATAAAATTAGTGACTACGAAAATGCAGCGTCAAAATTTCTTGGTTGCTTGACTGGTTGATGCGCAAGCAATCTTCTATTATTTTTAAATATCTTACGAGCAAGCACTTTGCCTTTATTCCTTGATATTAACCAAAGGTGGAAGCGCACTTCACCAAGAATCCTTAACTGCTGAGCCTGAACTTCCTTTGAAGCGCGTACATAAAATTAGCGCCATGTGATAAACAATCAATTTTATTTAATTTCTGTCATGTTTTTGTGGCGATCAACGTGTTAACTGTATTCTTTTCTATTATGTCCATTCGGTATACGTCTTGTGTGCCTGCATTGTGCTTGTGGCCAATGT
The DNA here is from genome assembly GCA_947562085.1 of Eudonia lacustrata. Taxonomy (NCBI): domain Eukaryota; kingdom Metazoa; phylum Arthropoda; class Insecta; order Lepidoptera; family Crambidae; genus Eudonia; species Eudonia lacustrata. The sequence continues at coordinate 19,815,927 of OX387340.1, read as the reverse complement.
ATAATTCGAAAAATTTTCAATATGTTTACACCTAATTTATACCTTCGTCGCATCACGTCGCCCAAATGCGCTAGTACCTACTTCGTATTCGCTTAGCGTTTATTCTGACTTTTTTTAAGTGCGTTAAATAGCCTTTTCAAATCCATAGTTCTAGAAATTAGCGCGTTCAAACAAAAAACATACTTCACCTTTATTAAATTAGTATAGATTAGTATAGCCATGTCATAGCCGAATGCAATAAATGCCTTTTGACTTATAATTAGGGTCTTTTATTAGCATTGCGCCCATTCACAGGCGGTGCCCAACGTGCAACGCAACCAGCTCCAACTAGTCGGTGTGACCGCCATGTTCATCGCCAGCAAGTACGAGGAGATCTACGCGCCCGACGTGGGCGACTTCGTGTACGTCACCGACAACGCGTACAGCAAGGCGGACGTGTTCCAGTGCGAGCGCGAGATCATGTCCAAGCTGGGATTCTGTTTGGCGAGGCCGATACCGCTCAGTTTTCTTAGAAGGTTAGATGGCGATTTTCTTTTTTTAAATTTCTTACTTAAAATTTCTTACGTAAAGAACTAAAAACTGCTTTCATCTCACTTGATGTTAAGTGATGATGAGGCCGAAGGTGGAAGGTGAATTCTTACCCGGAATCCTCAACTACTGAGGCACTGGCCAACTTATCTCTAGCTGCCGGAACCAAATAAGCTACTAACATTGATGTTATGGCTACAAATTTTGATAAGATGGTGGTAGCTAGCCAGGTGGACAAACAAGCCAAACCGAGTACACACATGTACCCCCACTAGGAATCGAACCCAGTACCTCTGGGTCTGAGATCGGTGATCTGAACCACTAGACCACTAAGGCGGTTAGGTTGGTTGTTTACAGGTTTTTTTTATATACAGTCTGTCCGGATATGAACTAGCGATATTTTAAAACACAAATCATCATTGGGTCCAACTCACTTTCCAATAGTTTACTGATTCAACTTACACATTTTTTTTAATGTTATGGAAATGTGAACACCTTATATTATAATGCAGATAGTAGATAATATTGTTGCTCTCCGAATAAGCCTATTTTTATCTCTAAAAAACCAATTGTGCACACAGAGAATATTTATCAAAAAAAAAACGAAATGTCTGTCATTTAAAGGGGAAGTGGGTTGGACACAATTTTAGAGTGTATTTGTGTTTTAAAATAGTTGATAAATAAGTATTTAAAATATCGCTAGTTCATGTCCGGACAGATTGTATATAAGAGGCTGACCACCTGCCAGATGGTCAGACGAAATTGTCGGGGTGGCAGCAAGGCAGTGGACGAAGCTCACACGGGGCCGGCTAAGTTGGCGTGTAAAAGAGAAGCTATTACCTAGCCGTGGGTGCTCACTAGCTGAATGATGTTGATGAAAGCACTGCGCCTGGGTAGTGTCAGATGGATGTGGGCGACTTTCAGTTGCATCTCTACAGGTTAACACATGTTTAAAATGTTCATGACTGTAAGTAATATTCACCATAAACTATTTATCAACAGATTTGTAAAAGCAGCCCACGGGACATCGAAGAACCATCATTTAGCCAAATACTTCGTCGACCTCAGTCTAGTCGAGTATTCGATGGCGCATTACCGACCCTCCGAGCTGGCAGCTGCTGCCATCTGCCTATCCTTATACCTGCTGTCAACCAAAAAGATAGAAGACGTATGGACGCCCACGATGTCCTATTACTCAGGCTACTCGCTAGAACACATCGATCCTATAATGAGAAAGTTGGCTAAAATTGTCATAGACGTCGAGAGCTCCAAGTACAAAGCTGTTCATAACAAGTATTTAGACACTACGCTAGCGAAAGTATCGAGCCTCCCGCAACTCAAAGGGGAAGCCATCTATGAATTAGCGAAAATACCATCGAGTACGTAAGACTGAGACTGATTTCGGGACTGAATTAGCTTGTATTGTGTGGTTTATAATCTTGTGATGACTTGTCTTGTGGCATTGTATTGATACCGTGACAGTGAACTGAGTTTTGTATGAGATTTCTTTTAGGTACTTGTTTTGCTTGCCTAGGATAATATTAGCGTTTAAAGTAATATTGTGCGAAGGCGAGATTTTAGATATTTTTTAGATAATGTTGACTAGATGTATTTATGTATTATATAATTGTAACTATGTCGAGAAACTTCAATACAGTTTTGAAAATGTATGTTTGAATAAATGCTGACTCTTTGGAATTGTTATTGTAATTTGTATTGTATTTATTTGTGTCATCATTGATTTGTGAAAGTCTTATTGTGTTTATAGAGGTTTCTTAAATCTCATTTTATCTATTCTTGATTTACTTACATATTAATCAAATATTGGCAAATTTTTTTGCCAGACATTGGTATTTCAAATTCAATAACTTAAAAACAATGATCTTGAATAGTGGGTATTCTTAAAAAATAAGAAACGGTTACGAGATGTAAATTTTAGTTCTAAAATGACAAATGAACCAAAATATGACAATTTTAATGAGACTATTGTAAGGCGAGGTATTTTGTAAGACATTTTGCTAAATGTAATTTGATAGACCTGTGATTAGACTATACGATGTAATTTGTTGAGAATAAAAAAATATGTTTTACGATACATATAAATTTTGTTTTAATTTTGCGATTCTTATCTCTTATGTACAACATAAAATTTGTTTTAATTATTTAGTAAAATCACTATCGATATTTACTTATTTTTTTTATTATTTTTTTAATAATATAAAATATAATTAGTAATTTGTGCGGTTTTTAAAATAAGTAGTAAGGAAGGATGGAAGGAAGGACGCCAGATATTGATTTTCATACTTACATTGCTGCCGCTAACGCGACATTATGGATTTTCATAGAAACATTGCTGGCCGCTGCTCGCATTATATTCGGCCAGTACCACAGAATACTTTGCAATTTCGATTTATCTCGAAGAAGGTTGTCTCAGATATGGATATTCATCTCTGAACACTTTCCACTTGGTGCGGTCAGAAAGGAAAGTCGAGGGTATAAATAAAAACAAAATGTTTTCTAGGATACTCATACTAACATTGCTGGCCGCTGCTCGCGTGTACTTGACCAGTATAGCAATTTCGATTTATCTTTATGAAGGTTGACAAAAAATAATGACCCCATTTCCAAGCGTGTTTGAGAAAAATTATACTTTCTTTTGTTTTCAGTTTGAGATAAAGGGAGAGCAAACAAGCTTTACCACACCAACGCACCGCAGATATCGGATTAAACGAGTGTTAAATACGGAAAATATTGCTTGCTTAGATTAAGTAGCTGAAAATAAAATTTTAGCCATTGTTGCATCTGCAATACGGAAAATATCACGTTCACGGACGCGCCGGTCATAGCATTCACTAGAGAATTGTGCAGAATGACGGGCCGGCTATATAGCCTTCGATATTTTTTACACTGGCACAACTGCTTTAGCAGACGAATTTAGTAACTCTATACTACCGTACATTTCAATATCAAGTGTCCCCAAATTGGATTCTTCAATTTCCTAGGTGTCACATTACATGTATTTTTACACCTTCAAAAGATGTTTCTATTACGATCATTAGTGTGCGCACTCACACTGCCGCAGCTGTTATAGCAGCGACAATTTTATGGCGTATTGTTCACTTGACCGCATAAAAAAATTGTAAGATTTCACGTCCACTCCGCGGCAGTGCGCCGCGGAGTGGACGTGACGTACGAGTGGTTTGCGCGCGGTTTTTGATCAACCTTAAAGTTGAACATATTTCGTTTTTCTGAGTAAACATTAAAAGATTTAAATCAAAGTTCTATAAAACACAACAATATCTATTATAATTCAATATTTGCATATAAGCTCGCCCGTATTGGAGGAAGAATTGAGCAAGATACGGTGGGACATAGTTGGATTATCTACAGTCCGAAGAAAGGGGGAGGACTCGATAATCCTCAAGTCTGGTAACTTGCTCTATTTCCAGGAGGGCGAACAACTGTCCCAAGGTGGTGTCGGTTTCATTGTCCACAAGTCAACAAGTGAACAACGTTGTCGAGACCGGGAGTGTGTCGCCAAGGGTAGCGTACCCTATATTCAGAATAACCAAACGGTATTCGTTGAAGGTCATACAGGTTTATGCTCCTACTACGACACACCCTGACGGTGAGGTGGAAGCTACGTATGAGGACATTTCTAGAGTCATACAAGCCTCCAAAACTCATTACACCGTTGTCATGGGAGATTTTAATGCAAATCTAGGCAAACGAAGCGGCGGCGATGAGATGAGAGTGGGACGACTTGGGGTTGGTAATCGGAACTCCCAGGGCCAACTGCTGGCGGACTTTTTGGAAAAGGAGGGACTTTTTATGATGAATTCCTTTTTCAGGAAGGCTGAACACCGCAAGTGGACCTGGATGAGACCCGATGGTGCAACAAAAAACGAGATTGACTTTAGTATGTCGACGAGGAAGCAAATATTCAATGATGTCACTGTGATCAATGCATTTAAAACTGGCAGCGATCATCGGTTGGTAAGAGGTACATTGAATATCAACGTTAAGCTGGAAAGACGTCGATTGATAAGGTCTACGCTCCGTCCTGCACCCTTCCAAATCCAAAAATCGGAAAGCTTTCAGCTCGAATTGCAGAATCGCTTCGAGTGCCTAAATGATTGTGAAAATACCCTAAACCTAATGGAAGAGCGGCGCGCAATGGTTCTGCTTTCCTTAGGTGATGCGTCTCAGTTTCGGTGGCTAAATAGGCAGATTTTGAAGTTTTTGACTCGCGACACGCGCCGATTTAATACTAATCGTATTAAAGAGGCCATTGAGCGGAACAAAGGCTCAAAAGTGTTCGCAAGAGATCTGGGTATTGGACAGTGCCAACTGACGACGCTGAAAATCGATGACGGCAGAACTGTGTTAATGGAGAGGTCGAGAAGTTCTATGGACAGTTTTACACATCCACTCGGCCACCTGTACAAAGCTTAGCTAAAGACCCTAGAGCTAAGTTAACCCGGCACTATACTGAAGACATCCCGGACATCAGCCTGTACAAGATTAGTATGGCTCTCAAACAGCTCAAGAACAGCAGGGCACCAGGTGCTGACGAAATTACGGCCGAGCTTCTGAAATCAGACGGAAGACCGGTACTCGTAGCTCTTCAGAAGCTGTTAAATTCCGTCTTACTAGGGGGCAGAACGCCAGAGACGTGGCACGAAAGTATGGTGGTACTATTCTTCAAAAAGAGCGACAAATCCTGCTGAAGAACTACAGGCTCATTTCACTTCTAAGCCACGTCTACAAGCTATTTTCGAGAGACATAACGAATCGTCTTGTACGCAGGTTTGATGACTTCCAGCCTATCGAACAAGCCAGTTTCCGAAAAGGCTTTAGCACCATAGACCACATACATATGTGTGTGTATTTGTGAGCTAAGAGGACTTTGTCATAGCCTTTGCTATAGCGCGTTTGCTGTATTTGTGTACCTGATGGATGACCATTACCAGTGACGGAACGGCTAAAGCAGGCGAAGGCTATAGCCGGTGCGCCCTATTTGATAAACTTATTGACTATTTATCAGTGACGGAACGGCTAGAGTAGACGAAGGCTATAGCCGGTGCGTCCTATTTATTGACTATTTACCAGTGACTTAACGACTAGAGCAGGCGAAGGCTATAGCCGGTGCGTCCTATTTTTATATAAATTGACTATTTACCAGTGACGGAACGGCTAGAGCAGGCGAAGGCTATAGCCGGTGCGTCCTATTTTTATATTAATTGACTATTTTCTGAGTGGTAGAGCCACGCTGCGTTGCAGCACGAAATGGGACGGCTCGCCCGGCGTAATACCACCCTCTCACAGAATATCGGCGTGAAACAACGGCACTCGTTGCTGTTGTGTTTCGTCCGGTGAGTGAAAGTACCGGAGGCCCATCTCTCACCCCTCCCTCCTCCCAATTCCTACTCCCTCCTCAAGATCCAACTCCTTCCTCAGGGTTGGCAACGCATCCGCGATAACTTTGGTTTTGTCCATGGGTGTCCATGGGCGGCGGTGATTGCTTTCCATCAGGTGACCCGCCTGCGGCGAAGGCTATAGCCGGTGCCGGCTATAAGCCGGTATTTGTATACTTATTGACTATTTACTAGTGACGGAACGGCTATAGCAGACGAAGGCTATAGCCGGTGCGTCCTATTTGTATATGTATTGACTATTTACCAGTGTCTTATTTGATTACTTGGTAAATGTTCCCAGCGACGACGGGGTGGCTATAGCATTTCATATAAAAATGTAGTGCCAAAGTAATGTTAAATATTCGGCCCAAGTGTCCGCGAACGTGTTAAATGCTGGAAATAAAATCTTAGCTATTATTGCATCTGCAATGATGGCTAAGATTACCTAGTCTAAACAAGCATAATATTTACCATATTTAACACTCGTTTAATCCGATATTTCAGCGGTGCGTTGGGGTCGGAAGAGGCGCAGAACTGACAGGTTTCATTAAAGTTCGACAGCTTTTAATGATAAAGGAAAAAGATTTAAAGTGAAGATCCTCTCGGAGAACATAAAAGGTCAACTCAATGTCAAATCTTGGATAATGATGCTAATCTAAAGCGCTTCTTGATAGTGGTGGTGAATATTTAAAATATTTCGCTGTACCTATTTAAAATTCAAAAATTCATAATTTATTTAATTTGTGAAACACAGGTATGATTTATACGGTCTTACACGATCAAATCAGAGCCTCTATGATCTGCCTCAAGAGCATACAAAATATATTAAAATTACGATGTTATCTACTTAATAATAGTTCCAAATGAAATAAAATTGTATACTTACATTAAAACTGAATTGTATTAAATACCTATCAGAATGATAACTAAAATTATAATGTCAAGTTCGATAATTATATCCCTGTTATTGGAAAATTCCCTGAACAATACCTAACACTTAAAATGAGGAGTGTGCTCATAATTTTTTAAAAATAGGAACTTGTTCTACAAGGCTTTATGTATATACAATTGATCTTTAGTGCGTGATCTGTGGTGACTTTCAAATAGATTTCTATTAGGTACTTCGCGCAAACAGGGTCCATTTCATAAATGTACGTATATGCATGGTAATGTTAATCAATTAACTAGTTGACCCGGCGGACTTCGTATCGCTTTGACAGTTTCTATGACAACAAAACAAACAAATCGGTAAATAGATTATGCGTGAAAGCGTATCAAACAAACAAACAAACTAAAGAGATCGGACCGCTCGGATAGCTACAGCTATGAAGAATGGAACCTTAGAAATGCTCTAAGTATGAACCCTTACCTAGAGCATTATTAATGCTCTAAGTATGAAACACAAATTTCTGAACGCACCTATAACTCTAAATGCCACTACACATTAAGAGCGTTTACGCCGCACACTAGCGCCGCCAATGAAAAAAAAAACATATCTAGTAATTAGAGATAGAAAATCAAATTATGCTCAACAAACGATCTGAATGAAGTAATTTAGCATTTTTACGTCACCTAATGAACACCTGACATGTTATGGTTTAGTTAAATATGGCGTTATAGTTAAAAGTGGCTGTAACGCCATATTTAACTAAACCATAACATGTCAGGTGTTGATTAGGTGACGTAAAAATGCTTTGCATTCATTAGTGGCGTTATTGCGGCGTAAACGCTCTTAACAGAATACACTAAACATGCACACTAGTCTAAACTAGTGGGCCTAAGCCCAAGATACTGTATCTACTCGTAGGACAAGGGTACGAAAAACCTATTTACACGCGCTCTATACCAGGTACAGACATGTACCTGGGCGCTTCTCTCCTCCACCACGGCCCGGTCAACCCGAGCCGAGGTCCGAGCCTTTAGAGGCGCCCTCGGGTTGTTCCGCTCCCCGATCCGATCCGAACCCTTCGGAGAATCTAGTAGGGGACGGGGACACGCACTTTTAAGTGTGTGATGCCGTTCCCTCTAGAAAACCTCCGAAGGTGATTCGTTTCACACGGCTTGAGGTTTGTATTGGAAAATCAAATTGTCGTTTTTAGTAGGTATTTTCCGTTGCTTATTATTTATGTTTCTCACCGTTAAACCTTCCCTGAACTTCCACAAATATTTCAAAACCAAAATTAGCCAAATTAGTCCAGCCAGTCTCGAGTTTTAGCGAGACAGACGAACAGCAATTGATTTTTATATATAGCTGACCCGGCGGACTTCGTACCTACCGCTTTGACAGTTTCCATGACAACAAAACAAACAAATAATTTTGTATTGGAAAATTAAATTGTTGTTTTTAGTATTTTCCGTTACTTATTGTTTATGTTTCTTACCGCTTAAACCTTCCCTGAACTTCCACACATATTTCTAAATCGAAATTAGCCAAATCGGTCCAGCCATTCTCGAGTTTTAACGAGACAAACGGACAGCAATTGATTTTTATATATATACCTAGATAGATAATCGGGCCGTCTATGTTGTTACTAATATCGAAATGGCTAATAATAACATAAGCCATTTCGATATTCCAAGCGATGTTTCAATATCTATTTGTAACATTTAAAACTAAAATAGGACAATTGCTATGCAATTAATCGTGCCCGCTGTATAAACGCTGCATCCGAATCCCAACTCATCCCAGTCAGTAGTATGCGGCGAGCGCCGGCAATGTTCGCGGACATCGGCCGGCCGCTACGTTTTCCATGGCTTCCTATGCGCCGCAAATTCGAAGAATTTATTAACGCTTGGTGGTAACCCGAACTGTTTTTGTTTCCCCTTTTTCGGTGACCGATCTCCATGCAGTATGAAAACAAAAAATCTCGACCGACTTTCCGCCCGCTTTGGGGATTGCGGATTTGTTACACGAGGGCGATATTGGCAAAGAAAATAATGTTGGTGACCTGTTTTTTGTTTATTATCATAAACATTACACTACCTAGTTACTTTTTGGAAATCTTTTTTGGTCTGGTCTGTAGATTGGGTTATGTTATGCCCCCAAAAACTAAAATTATTATTAAAAAGAACTAGGTAAGTATTAAGTATAATTACAATAATTATCAATTTTAATTAAATTTGAAATATCAACATACAGAAATCATAATAACATAAAATTATACTTTACTTTAATTAATTATTATCTCCTATAATCTTAAAAATGACATTTGCCTGAGGATTTCACAGGGCGGATATACTCAGTGCTGTGCCCTGTGCCAGTGCATCTGTAAGAGTTCGTCTTTTTTTGGTCTGCCAGCAATCTGTTCATGATTTAATGATGAAATGAAATGATTTTGCGAAAAAAATACATGTACTTAAGTATATAGGTATTGTAAACGTAGCTTGTATGCTCGTTGCTTCTGATGGCCGTAACAACACTGCTATAGTTTTTAGCACGCTTTTTTAACATTATTACTTACCTTTGCTGAAAAAAGAAACAATAAACAATGTGTAGTTGTCAGTGGATTTTTAAGTTTGTTAATGCAATAGCCGCCATGTTGCATTTTTGCAACAAGCACGCGCCAATGTCCAATGTATGCACACAGTCGCCGTAATGCCGCGAAAGCCTGTCTCGTAAATATTTCGCGCACGCAATTTACAGCTTTGGGAATCCTCTTAACGGAATACTGGGGCAGTTAGTGAGCCCCGGATATTTATAATTTTAACGGCGCTTAAACTAAACCGCCATTGTACTGTAGATTGCGTTATAATTATAGCGTTTCATTAACTCACGAATGAATGAATTGCTTTGTTTGTTCGTTTGTTTTTGGAAGTCGCGGACTAAATACTGGAACGACTTGAATCGCTCTAAACACGTTCAGTTTTAACACTCAATTAATTTTTTTTTTAAATTATAATAAACTTTCAATTAAGTATTTATTGAGCCTTAAGTACTTTGTGCAAAGGCTTCGCGGCTTCTTTCAATCCACGGCGGAGAGCTTTTACCGAGAAGAAGCGGCAAGAATCTTGACAAGAGCTATTCCTAGAGAGATAAATATATTATTGTAATAATTTTATGTAAGTAGTGTTTTTTCTACTGAAGGACTATTTATTTCTTCAAATGTGCAAACCTTGACATTGATAGAGATTTCTTTTTATATTTTACAAACTCAAAAGGCAACGATCACCAATTCTAGGTATCAGCTTAAACATAGGAAAGTTCCAACCAACAAAATGTTTCATATTATTGTTGTGTTATACTTTTCTACTTATCGCCGAGTCGCAAGTGTCCTGGCATAACACCGTTTCTGTTTCACCAACTTTTAACGAGTTTGGCGGACACGGCTGGCAGTCCACCGCCCGACAGGATCTTGCCTGCACATGTTATAGCAGGTTACATATTCAGCTTTATTTAGGGTTATAAGGGTATACATACAGGGACTGCTCGTGCAGCAGTCATAGTCAACAGCTTAAAGCCGCCATTGATAACTGATTCATTAGTCGGTTTCAACTGATACTGCTTTTAAGGCGACAGGCGACACACTGAAAAAATGCACTAACTTTTGTCGAATAGTTTAAGACTACATGACTAACGAATCTGAAATGTTGATATAGGTAAATTGATGTCTTTATCTTGAATTTGCTAGCTCACATATACCAACGAATGTATAATTTTTAATTTTGAATCAATCATATTTATTTTCGAAAATACCTCTAAAAAATCACTATTGTTGAAATTACAACGAAATTACTTAATTTATATGCTTGGAAACCACTCAAATACATTGATAACATAATTCACAATAAGTAGCTGCATATTTTGATAACTAATACACATAGTTTTTTTTAAATATTTAATATACTGATAATTTGCGGTCTCAATTGTCGCGGGCGCTACGTATTTTCGACCTCATGACAGTGCCTGTAAGAGTCAGCTGTTTTTGAATGTTCACGAACCGAGGCAGGCAGGCGAGCGGAGGCAATAACTGCGCGAGAGCAATTGACAGATCGAGAAGTCAGTGTATGTTTGGCAACTGCTTGATCGCACGATGAAATTTGACCGCCCGCAGCAGTCGCAATTCTGCTTGAGCAGTTCCATGTAATGTCAGTATGTAAATGGAAGACTGTAGAGTTCACTATGACTATAGTGCCTGCCGTAAGAGTTACCTACACTCACAAACGCATTAACTGGTTCAATGTTCCGTTACCCGGTAACACAACAACTGATTTAACCATCCTTAGATAGACAGGTAATATTGTTATTGCAACACAAAAAAATATATTTCAGTTACAAATTGGCAGTCTTCTCGCTTTAAAGCGGTCTCTACCAGACAACCAGTCAGATGGAGAGAAATAATATCTACAGTCTAAAACCGCAGGTGCCGGTAGAATCATGTGCAAGGGTAAGACAGGAACCAGCGATAAACATTTTTGTCCTTTAATAGCAACTGACTTTGGTCTTTAGCTTGAAGACCGACCACTTGCTTCCTTGTAATATTATTGTATATCGCGTATTGTATATCCTATATTATATATTGTATATCCCGTAATATTTCAATGAAAATCTATGTTACTTATTGGCGACAAAAACTCTGTCGAACCACAGAATAACAGTAATTGTAGTTACTACTGGCCTTGAAGTGTCGAACTGGTGCCTGACTGGTTTTTATTTAAATATAGCCTATGCTACTCAGCTAATGTAGTATTCTAATGGTGAAACAATGTTTTAAATAGGTCCAGTAGTTTTGAGTTTACTCGTTACAAACATTCATACATACAAAAATACAAAGGTTTCCTCTTTATAATATTAGTAAAGATTTGTATCTACTACCATTGAGATGATGGTAAATGTGTACTAATCTGTAAGTAATACTTTATGGTGCATAGTGTGAGTTTTGTTTAATTTTAAGTCGGATACGGATAGTAGTAATCCGTATTCATTCGATTACCTTTACGAAAACGAAAATTAGTATGGCAATGAAGCAGCGCCCCCTGGCGACGTACGAGAAGAGTTAAATATTGCTATACAAATTGTCGTTTTCGTTAACGTGATCGAATGGCGAATGAAACTCGCGCTAGGCACCCTGGTGTTGCAAACGTCCATCAGAGGCTACTACTACGGTAACCGTTAACCATTTCAGGCAGGCCGCAGCAAAAATTCAGAGCACAAAGTACTTATTAGGTATCTCATACTTCGCTTTAATCTAGAAAGATTATTTATTATCACCTGGAAAAACTGGAATTTATTTAGTTTTACTGGGGCCAATTTTTTAAAAAATATTTTGAAGTAAAAACTTCTTTAGCGGCGTTGTACACTTTTTTTGTAATGGGTAAAAAATGTTAAATTCGCGTCAGGACACGTGACCGTCAGGACACGTGCCCTGATCGAAAATTCGTAAGACGGATGACAGCCGGCGCGGCGTAGGAGAGGAAGTATCCCCCTCTCTTTCTACGGCGCGGCGAAAATGTATGCCTGCTGTTTCGCTTAGGCGGCGCAGGGAGCTTGCGCGAATAAATTGTCATGTTTGTGTACGATAGCGCAATAAATAAATATTGTATTCTACCACATAAATGATAGTACTTTTATACTGATAATTGAAGCAATTCGTGCAAAATTATTCCCTAACCATTCCAAAATATCAAAAATGCACAACGTTAATATTCAAGTTTTCACTTCTGCCGGCACTCCCGGAGTGCAACCCGTCGTTTTTTTATAGTTCATGTTAATGCTACAGTACCTACCACTGGACCAACTAACATTCCTAGGCAGCACTTGGTCCAAACCTTGGCAATGTCCTTTCCGGAATAGACTTTGAACTTTGTGTCGATGGCATATGGTTGACTGATATACAGGTATCTATACTCCAGTTTTAGACGGGTGTGTAGTTGAGTGTTCATAGTTAGTACCCAGATATTTGCCATCATCGCAATGTGTAGTACTTACCTATAAATCAAAATAACTTTGAGGGCCTAGTCCTAGTGTTAGATATTTTTGACACTCGATCACGTTAACGACAACGTGAATTTGAACTGCAAAATTTGTAACTCTTCTCGTTTGTCGCCAGGAGGCGCTGCTTCAATCATTTATCAGCTGGACAAAGGCCTCCCCCAAGGATATGAGGGGTATTTGCCGTAATCGCCACGCTTGGCAGGCGGGTTGGCGATCGCAGTAGGTTGAGGGTAACCTCAGAGAGATGCTGCTGCCCATCCTCTGGAATGGTCATTTAGTCGGCTTTTACGACACCCACGGGAAGAGATGGGGTGGTGCAATTCTTTAACCCCGGCACCACACAGGGGAGGGCTGCTTTAATGCCATACTAATTTTCGTTTTCGTACAGGTAATCGAATGAATACGGATAGTAAACAAAACTCACACTAGGCACCCAGAGTACTGAGTAATGTGCCCAGAGTGCCTGGTGTAAGTGAGTTTTGTCATACAAATTCTCATTTTCGTTAACGTGATCGAATGGCGAAGGAAACTCGCACTAGACACCCTTTTTTTTCTTTTAGTTGTTGGCTTCGTGCAATTAGCACATTTAGCCAGTGTCAAAGTAATTTTTCTTACAAGTAATACATAAATAAACAATATTTCCTACCTGTATGATGATGATGAATGATAATAGAAATGATAAGTAAGAAATGATATACCCCCAATTCCTAGAGTATCTCACTAAAGATGTGGGACTTTACTAAGTCCTCACGCGGACTTCTTGAGAGAATTTGAAAAGTGACGTTGCACTGTTTTGTTTCATTTGCCAACACCCATGCACACTCACAAACACTCAACGGTTAATAATCCACCATTATTTCACTATAATATTCGACATAACACAAATTTTAGAAAATAAAACAGAACCGCAGACATCACTCTTCACTCTCCCGCCAAGAAGTCCTGTCATCCCGTAAAATTTCAATGACAACCAATGTTATTTTATGTCGACGAAAAATGTGTTGAAAACTAGACTCAGAGTATCGAAGACTGGTGCCACTAACCAATGTAAGTGTGTGTACGCATGCGCGTGTGCGTGTGCGTTTGCGTGTTTCATAATGCCTTTAAAATTTTAACCTCGAGTAGTAATTACAATAGTTTGTCTTTACTCTAAATGTGTATGCCAGTTATGAGTGGAAACTTTTCTGATAGTTTCAAATAAAAATAAAAAAACTACCTGGCAGTTGCATAGAATGCGCTGCATGAGTCGTAAACGATTTAAAATTCAAATTAAAAAACTCTTCAATAATATATTGGAGATCTTTGAAAGCCACAATATTCCACCACATCAGTTCACAAGTTTACTCAGTAGAATCGGCAAGAAACTCAGCATGACAGTGTACAGGTAATACTTATCGATTAAAACACCGCCTCACTCTCCTACCTTGGCCCACAGCATTACGTGGAGCGATCAGCGATCCGCCGGACGGCCATGGGTAGCACTTAAAACTGCCGTTAAAAGGGGCACCGTTTCAAAAGCCCCGTATAAATAACGCAGCCAACACAGCATTTACGCTAGCGACGATATTTTACGATATTCTTTCATTTCCATTTAAGTACCAATTCAACCAGACCACTTGTGTACTAAGGGCATCTACATTGCTTCTAAGTATTTCTTAGAAATATTCTTTTGTTTACTATGTACTAAAGCACAGTATACAGTAGTAGGGATATTGAATTATATATTAGGCAGCCAGTTAGCACTTTCGAGGGCCAGAGGCCGTAAAAGTCCCCAAAATGGGGTTAAAACTGTCTGCGTGAGCCGTATCCCGCCGGCAGGATTAGTGACGGGGCGGTGATCGATAATGACTTATCTTAAATATCCACACGTGTCAAATGAACATATAAGTAAGAAAAATTATACAATAGGTAGTAGGTTTTAAATAAATTTATTCTCTCAAAAGTCAATACAGCTCTTACATGAGAACATACAATGTTAGTTAATAGTAAGTTTATTATATTTAGTTTCTAACTCTGTGGTTTTGTGGTTAGATCACCGGTCTTAAAACCCTAGCCGAGGTCAGAACTAACGGGGTAATTTATTATTTGACGCGTTATGGTTAGTAGTGGGTTTTGTTTTGATTCCGCTTGGTCGAAAATATAAAAAAAAGCTCTTATAAATATCACTATGCCATGCATTGGTTCGTAAGTCTATACAGGACGGGAGACCTTTTACTAAGAAGAACCGGTAAGAGACTCAGCATGGCCATTTCTTTCTTCTCATTCTTTTATGGCGTCTCACATAAAGGAAAATGTTCTCCTCTCATAGAAAACAGTTTCCATAAATAAATAAATAAACTTTCCTACACTCACACCATCTAGCCCAAGAGAAGCTTCGTTATGAAACTCGTTAAATGGTTACAAGACAACGGATAAACATACTTAAAATACTTAAATACATACTTATTATACATAGAAAACATCCAGACCCGAGACAATTTAGAAAATCAATAATTTCTAAATTGACCCGACTGGGGATCGAACCCGGGACCTCAGAGATGGCCATACCATGAAAACCGGTGTACAAACCACTCGACCAAGGAGGTCGTCAACACTTTACTTGACCAAGGAGGCAGAGAAGGTGGTTTCCATCACTAATCAACACATAAAATATATAAAAAAAACCGATTAAGTACATACTACAATACAATGACTACAACAATGTTTGTTCCGACAGTTATATTAAAATAGCTTAGTCCCTATTAATTAAGAATATCCTATTACGGGAAATCATTTAAATTAAATATTCATTATTAGATGGGAAATGCATACAATAGTAAATAGAAATATAACGCTATGGGTTCCGATGAAAAGCAAACAGACTGCATATTTTTATGCAACAATCCGTATTTTTGTATAAAAATATGCGGTCTGTTTGCTGCCGTCAGTTGCTCCTGTGTTCGACAGTAGCCACTGATCGACATTTTTGTCCTTTAATCATTAAAAATAGGGGTCAGCAACTGGTTTTAGTGTTTAGCAACAATTAAATTGGGTTATTGTAAACTCGCCACGTTTTTAAAATCTATAGTCTATTTCTTTGGCACGACCTACATACAGCCTAAACGGCATGGCGGATTTTAACATATGAGGTGTCGTCAAATTTTTTTTGACTGTGGGAGTGACATAAGCTATAAAAAAATCCGGAATATACGTAATAAAAAAAAAGTTTGAAATAAACCAAATTAAATGTTTTACTTTTTATTTTTCAAGTGTTAATTGCATTTCATAATTTGGTTTATATATAAAATTTATAAAATACAGTGAAAATATTAAACGCCGCCGCCCGGATTGCGGAATACCCAGGTTCGATTCCTAGCTGGGTCGGGTAGGCGTTTAATTTTTCACTGTATTTTATAAATTTTATATATAAACCAAATTATGAAAATAAAACAAAAACCCGACTGCTAAAACAACCACATAAAAACAATTATACACTCGTAAAAACCGGACTAACATAAAAACGCAACGTGAAATATTTCCTTGACCGATAATTAAAAAACAAAATCTAATAAATGAGTATTTATGAATACATTGAATATTGACAGTTGTCGCAGACGGGGACAATCATCAACCAAGCGGCCGTGGCTAGCTCAATTAAATCCGCACTCTCTTTGGTTGATGATTGTCCACGCCTGCGACAACTATCAATATTCAATGTATTTATAAATAAGTACTCATTAATTATAGATTTTATTTTTTAAGTATAGTTATCGGACATGGCAATATTATTGGTCAAATTTAATTCTGGGATCGTAAAGCTTGTTTTTTTTCTTTTCAGTTTTTTTCTTTTCAGTTTTTTCTCTTTGCATTTATTTTTTATGTTAGTCCGGCTTTTACGAGTGTATATTTGTTTTTTATATGGTTGTTTTAGCATTCGGGTTTTTTGTTTTATTTTAATTTGGTTTTTATTCAAATGATGACACCTTCTGCGAGACTTATACAAAGTTACCGACACAGTGCAGTCGTCGTCATTCAGACGAGTTACAGGACATGTAGGCAGAGCGATCGTCACTCAACACACGTGCCCAATAGCTCACCCCTCATTTGATTTGTTTTCGTGAAGATTAGCGGCCCAAATACGTGCGCTGAGTATTTAGGGGCAGGCTTAGGTGTTCGACTAGTTTGATCCAGTTTGGTTATAACGTGCGCTGTTCTGATAAGGTGAGGGCGGGAAGAGTTGAATGCGAGTCTAATAGACGATTATGGTGAAGCCTGCTGGGAATAGATTGATATTTATCAAATTATTAATTAGAAAGAGCTTCGGTGGACTCGGTAACGCGCATTAAAAAATGGTTGTGTCAATTTTTTTTATTTATTTTTTATTTTTTCATTATCACAGAAAAAATAATCGTAGACGGACCAGTAGATTTAAACGTCTCTTTATAGATACTTACCCCTTTATATCCCAACCCCTATCCCCCTGACGTGTATAAAAACAACACTCGTACTACGAGTATAACCCCATCGTGTATAAATAAGTCCAGACCTTACAATGAAATGGCTGTTAACACCTGGAGACTGTATGATACCTATATAGGCTCAACACAGAGTAGATAAAATGTGGCACAGTATGTTACATTACCCCGTGTGGTGCCGGGGATAAAGAATTGCACCACCCCATCTCAACCCGTGGGTGTCGTAAAAGGCGACTAAGGGACCATTCCAGAGGATGGGTAGCAGCATCTCTCTGAGGTTACCTTCAACCTACTGCGATCGCCAACCCGCCTGCCAAGCGTGGCGATTATGGCAAATACCCCCCATGATATGCACACCAGCAAAAACCGGCCCTTAGTCCCCGGCGGCCCCGCTCGCCCTACCTACGGTAGCGGCCAAGGCAGCGACGGGGCAGGGGGTGCTAAGAATCTCCGGCAGAGACCTGGCTACCGCCAACAACGAACTCTGGCCCTGGTAACATTTAACACGCGCACATTACGGACTGACGAGAAGATTTACGAACTGGAGGAAGATTTGAGCAAGATACTGTGGGACATAGTTGGATTATCTGAAATCCGAAGAGAGGGGGAGGACTCGATAATCCTCAAGTCCGGTAACTTGCTCTATTTCCGGGAGGGCGAACAACTGTCCCAAGGTGGTGTCGGGTTCATCGTCCATAAGTCCCTCGTGAACAACCTTGTCGAGACCGGGAGTATGTCGCCTAGGGTAGCGTACCTTATACTCAGAATAACCAAACGGTATTCATTGAAGGTCATACAGGTTTATGCTCCTACTACGACACACCCTGACGATGAGGTGGAAACTACGTATGAGGACATCTCTAGAGCCATACAAGCCTTCAAAACTCATTACACCGTTGTCATGGGAGACTTTAACGCAAAACTGGGCAAACGAAGCGGCGATGAGATGAGAGTGGGACGATTTGGGGTTGGTAATCGGAACTTCCTAGGCCAACTGCTGGCGGACTTTCTTGAGAGGGAGGGCCTCCTTATGATGAACTCCTTTTTCAGGAAAGCTGAACACCGCAAGTGGACCTGGATGAGTCCCGATAGTGCAACAAAAAACGAGATTGACTTTATCATGTCGACGAGGAAGCAAATATTCAATGATGTCACTGTGATCAATGCGTTTAAAACTGGCAGCGATCACCAGTTGGTAAGAGGCACATTGAATATCAACGTTAAGCTGGAAAGACGTCGATTGGTAAGGTCTACGCTCCGTCCTGCACCCATCCAAATCCAAAACCCCGAAAGCTTTCAGCTCGAATTGCAGAATCGCTTCGAGCGCTTAAATAAGTGCGAAAATGTGGACGAATACAGCAACAGGTTTGTGGAAACTGTCCAAACGGTTGGGTCCAAGTTCTTTAAAACCCACCGTGTAAAAGGAACCAAAAAGTTCTCAGACCATACCCTAAAACTAATGGAAGAGCGGCGCGCAATGGTTCTGCTTTCCTCAGGTGATGCGTCTCAGTTTCGGCGGCTAAATAAACAGATCTCGAAGTCTATGACTCGCGACACGCGCCAATTTAATACTAACCGTATTAAAGAAGCCATTGAGCGGAACAAAGGCTCAAAAGTGTTCGCAAGAGATCTGGGTA
The DNA here is from genome assembly GCA_947562085.1 of Eudonia lacustrata. NCBI lineage: Eukaryota > Metazoa > Arthropoda > Insecta > Lepidoptera > Crambidae > Eudonia > Eudonia lacustrata. The sequence continues at coordinate 19,796,960 of OX387340.1, read as the reverse complement.
TTGGGCAGTGCCAACTGACGACGCTGAAAACCGATGACGGCAGAACTGTCACGACCAGGTCCGATGTTATGGGAGAGGTCGAGAAGTTCTATGGACAGCTTTACACATCCACACGGCCACCTGTACAAAGCTTAGCTAAAGACCCTAGAGCTAAGTTAACCCGACACTCTACCGAAGACATCCCGGACATCAGCCTATACGAGATTAGTATGGCTCTCAAACAGCTCAAAAACGGCAGGGCACCAGGTGCTGACGGAATTACGGCCGAGCTTCTGAAAGCAGGCGGAAGACCGGTACTCGTAGCTCTTCAGAAGCTATTTAATTCCGTCGTACTAGGGGGTAGAACGCCAGAGACGTGGCACGAAGGTATGGTGGTACTGTTCTTCAAAAAGGGCGACAAAACCCTGCTGAAGAACTACAGGCCCATCTCACTTCTAAGCCACGTCTACAAGCTGTTTTCGAGAGTCATAACGAATCGTCTCGCACGCAGGTTTGATGACTTCCAGCCTATCGAACAAGCCGGTTTCCGAAAAGGCTTCAGCACCATAGACCACATACATACGTTGCGGCAGGTTATACAGAAGACCGAAGAGTATAACCAGCCTCTTTGCTTAGCGTTTGTGGACTATGAAAAAGCCTTCGATTCGATTGAGACATGGGCCGTGCTACAGTCTCTCCAGCGGTGCCAAATTGACTATCGGTACATCGAAGTGTTGAGGTGTTTGTATGAAAGCGCCACTATGTCAGTCCGTCTTCAGGACCAGAGCTCGAAACCTATCCAGTTGCAGCGAGGAGTGAGACAGGGAGATGTGATTTCTCCGAAACTGTTCACTGCTGCACTGGAAGATGTTTTCAAGCTTCTGGACTGGAAAGGACTCGGCATCAACGTCAACGGCGTATACATCACTCACCTTCGGTTTGCTGACGATATAGTGGTCATGGCTGAGACCCTGGAAGACCTCGGCGCAATGCTCGGTGACCTCAACAGAGTCTCTCAACAAGTGGGCCTTAAAATTAACATGGAGAAGACGAAAGTTATGTCGAACTCACGTGTCGTACCCACTCCTCTGAAGGTTGGGGACTCCGCCCTTGAAGTTGTGGACAATTATGTTTACCTGGGACAAACGGTCCAGCTAGGTAGGTCCAACTTCAGCAAAGAGGTCAATCGTCGAATCCAATTAGGCTGGGCAGCGTTCGGTAAGCTACGAAATATCTTCTCGTCCGATATACCGCAGTGTCTCAAGACGAAAGTCTTTGACCAGTGTGTGTTGCCAGTGATGACATACGGGACTGAGACGTGGTCGCTCACTATGGGCCTCATAAAAAGGCTCAAGGTCACTCAAAGAGCAATGGAGAGGGCTATGCTCGGGGTTTCTCTGCGTGATCGAATCAGAAATGAGGAGATCCGCAGAAGAACAAAGGTAACCGACATCGCCCGAAGAGTTGCTAAGCTCAAGTGGCAGTGGGCAGGTCACATTGCTCGCAGGACTGATGGCCCCTGGGGCGGGATAGTCCTTTTTTTTTTTTTTTTTATACACAGCTCGGCAAATGACTCCACTCCACCTGATGTTAAGTGGAAATGGAGTCCAGACGTAAGGACAACTGGTGCAGCGAGAAAACAACGCAGCATCAGTCACCCTCACCCTGCCGGCCCACAAGGTGCCTCTTCACGCCTCGTTTGAAGGACCCCATGTCATAGGAAGGAGGGAAAACGTGCGCTGGTAGACTATTCCATCTTTTGGAAGTGCGGTAGAAAAACGAGTCACCAAATTTCTTTGTGCGCGATGGAATGTTCGAGACAGTACAGCGGTGACTCCGGAGAGCAGCACGCGTACTCCTATGGAGAAAGGGAGAAGGTGGGATGAGGTCAAAAAGCTCTTCAGAGCACTCGCCGTGGTATAAGCGGTAGAAGACGCTGAGTGACGCTATATCTCTACGCAATTGCAGGGGCTCGAGAGCATTAGTGACCTCTGCACTGCCGATAATGCGTATAGCGCGCCGCTGCAATCTGTCCAAGGCATCGAGAAGGTACTTTGCGGAACCGTCCCAGAGGTGCGAGCTATATTCCACGCAAGATCGCACCTGTGTCTTGTACAAAAGGCACAACTGATCCGGCGTGAAGAATCGCCGCACCCTGTTCAGGACACCGAGTTTACGTGACGCTGTTTTTATCACGGTTTCAATATAGTCCCTCTGGTTCAGATCGCAGCGAATCTCCATACCAAGCATGTTTATACTGCTCTGCAGGCCGAGTGATGTGCCTTGAAGAGAGGGAAGGGGTAGGAATGGCGACTTTTTTGCCGTGAACGCGCATACCTGTGTTTTCTTGGCATTGAACTCAACAAGGAGTGAAGGAGCGACCTCCTGGAGTGGCGACCGCGTACCGGAAAGCGCAGTGTGGGCAGGCCTCCAACAAGGTGGACCGACGATCTGGTGAAGTTCGCGGGAAGCCGCTGGATGCGAGCAGCACAAAACCGGTCGTTGTGGAGATCCTTGGGGGAGGCCTTTGTCCAGCAGTGGACGTCTTTTGGCTGAGATGATGATGATGATGATGATGTTACATTAACTATTCATATATTGACAGATTGAACTAACTTTACATATTTTTTAAATATAAATACAATTTTTTCTATGTAATTGTGTAAATGTCGTTATTATGTTTTCAAACCGTATACATCGCTTTGGGCTGCATCCCAGATCCATTTATTGTGTTTTCATTTTATTTTATAATATGATGTTTTTTTGTGTTTGACCAGTTTGATGTGTGAATAAAATAATAAATACCGTTGTAGGGTATATGTCTCGGACAGCTAACGCGCATTACGTAAACGGACGAGCAGATTTACAACGCGTGATCAATAAATTCCATACGCAGGGTGTTGGTGCGAGTCAGCGTCAGCGATACTCAAGACCGGTCCGATTGCTCCATCCATCTGCACAAGGCGGACCCTCGATTGCCCAATAGAATAAGTGCCAAATAATCGGCAATTTACGACTAAAAAGGTGCACGTCTCAACAGAGATATGAAGGGAGGGGATTTCTAATCTCTCTATCTGAGCGACAATTTAACATTTCTTGCTGCGTTCATTGATGGTTCCTTTGGATTTAGCTTTTCGATGTTAAACTCGCATAGTAAAAATTGTCACGTACCAAAGAGTACTACGTAGAGGTACCTACTTACGAAAAAGAAAATTGTATTAGAAACGCGATTTTACAAAAAGGAGGTGGCTCTCAATTTGTCTTTGTTATTATGCGTATATTTAAATTTTTCATGTATCTTCGCGCTTATCTCCGAAATATTGCAACGGTTTTGATGATTTTTATTTGGTTTTGCTTTTAGTCAAGATATTTTTGGTTTCGATAGGTGCGGTGCGATCAAGTATCTCCTCAAATAATACAGAATGTAAATAATTCAAACGTATTTTCGTCCTTAAATTATTACGCTATTAAGTGTATTAGAGTAATTTAAGCTTGAAGTAATAACGTAACACATTTTACTCACGTTAACAAATCGTAATTAAAATGTGTAAAAAAATATTGAATCATTGGTATTCGGTCGGATCACCAGTTGAGTAGCAACGAAGTTTAACAACAAAATTCGCTACCGAACGCCACTATTATTTTCCAACATACAATCAAGTATACCCGATACAATTTCAATAACAGTCGAGAATGCTCAACGCATTGTAAAAAAATTCTCACTTGAACTACGTCCGCATATAGGCTTTTTTATGTGGAATAGCTCACTAGTCGAACCATAGAGCCGGCTATTAAATAAGCCTATTGTCGGTGGTACGTAAATCCCGACATTCATGTGAAAAGATTTCTACTAGCGCCCCATAGTGCGGCAACATAAGCAGAGCACTTAGACAAGCAATTGTTACAAGAAAACGATTTTATTCCTTGTTTTTTCTTTTTTTTAACAGTAGACCCAGCGCGCAACCCTTCATGAACTTAGTTAATTTTCTGATGTAGCAAACTGAAGTCAATCTCGGTCTTAAGCTTCAAACCATCTCTTTTGATGGAACAAAAGAGATTTTCAATATTTGGCGCTGTAAAAGAGAGGGTTATTATTTAAATTTAGTTCAGTACAAACCAATGCTATGTTATAATAAAACTAATGATCTTGCTAAGTTTCTTGCCGGTTCTTTGCAGTACAAAGTACCCTGTAGTAAGTCAAAACTTATTTTTTTGAAAATGCTTCATTTTAAGCAGTAAGAGCTCGTCGGTAAAGCTAGCGTGTTTGGGTTGCGATCGTGCAAATTAAGCCATTTCCGGCTATACCTATCTCGAGCTTCTCGCGCTTTGAAGGCACGTTTAGCCATTGATACAGGTTGTTATTGTAAAATAGCATTTGTTAACCTGGGCAAGCTTGGTAGGTTATGTCCCAATCTCCCCCTGTGATATTTGTTCACGTGATAGTTCTATAAGAAAATCGGTAAATAGTTGGTTGTAAATACTTAGAGCTCTTATTAAAGTTGGTAACGAATGCATGGGCAGCATGAGCAGCATAGGCGGTTATGACCACTTCCCATCAGTTGGCTGCCTTGCCTGCTCGATTGTCATAATTATTATTTACATAAAAAAAGAGCTGAGTCCGGCGTTGGGACTTGTTCACATACTACAAAAGGACAAATATATTAAAGTCATTTGGAACTTTTTCTCAGTAAGCTAATATGTGAGAATGTGTTTAGAAATGTTCTTGCTATTACCAGCTTTGCAGTACACAGTTCCGATTCACACATTGTCTAGAGTTCGCTACAGTGTAAACAGTACCGACCATGTATCAATGTTTCAAGTACTATCTACAAATAACATCATGTTTACATTTACACTTCGAAAGCGCATTGTGTGTGTTTCATATTAGCTATAGTTGTGTCAGTGCAAGAGCTTTGTAGCTACCGCTAGGTATATTACTTACTTATTTTAGAGTAATTATATGGTAAGTTCGTACACATGGAGTCTTAGGAGATGTTCGAAACCTTAATAATGTATATTACTATAAGTTAATAGGTATAACTGGGTATAACCCTGACAAGTGACCTTAATTACAAAAAAAACGTTATTATAATAACCTTCCTTCTGACTTATCGATAATGATTTACCATGTTTATTATTTGTGAGTATCTGAAATTTAGGCACAGATGTATGCGCCATGATCACGGAATTACTGAAGTTAATGCGGGTGGATTTTTTATGAGCTGACAAAACGATCTACCCTCTTCCTTAGTCGTTTTTTTGAACTCGATGCCCGTACCACTGGTTTCTAAGACACTATTCAATTGCAATTGCTCACGACACACTACACTCACAGTATCAGAACGCGAGACGGCTTTACACATATAATAAACATGTTAAGAATCCCGTTAATAATTACTCTAATTAGATTCTAATGCTAGTGACCATGATAGTTTAAATAGTCATACTTACAAAAAAATGTAATTGAAATAATATGTAGTTTTAATTCCGCTAACTTACTCGTTTATCCAGCTTGGATGCAGTACGCATGCACCGCGGGAGCGGCGGGAGCCCGCAAAAAGTACCTATGCACATGCATCCGCAGGCATCCTCAGGAGCTGTTGACTGATCGAGAGCTGTGCCCCGTGGAGGGGCGAAACACTTCGGGTGTTGGTGACGTTGGTGTGCATATTCGCTTGCATCTATTGTTTCTTCCGCACGTATGTACATGCGGAAGAAACAATGGGTGCAAGCGAATATGCAAAAGTATGTACTATTTGCGGGCGGGAGCGGGCGGTGCATGCGTACTGCATCCAAGCTGGATAAACGAGTGAGTTAGCGGAATTAACACTACATATTATTTCAATTAATTTTTTTTGTACCATGGATTTCCGAAAAATAACGCCTGATTCCATTAATCATCTATTAGTCATACACTTATATTCCATTCCACCTGATGGTAACAGATGATGAGGCCAAAGGTGGAACTCACCAATGCTATTTACATTGTTGTTATGGCAACAAACTTAAATAAGATGGTGGTAGCTAGCCAGGAGAAATTAAAACAAGCTCTATCAACAATAATTTCTCCCCTGTCATCAAACCCGGAACATCTGGGTTTGAGACCGGTGGATTAACGGCTAGACCAATGGCTGCTGCTGACTTTTAATTTCTTTGGTATATTTAAGATAAAATGTGCCCCACCCTGATGTTAAGTGGAAAGTTGAATCCCAACACTGATTAAAGATATATTTTCTCAGTGTTTTCAAAAATTAAAATTCATCTGTAGTCTGTTTGTGAATTTAAAATATCTCAATTACCTACAGTAGATAATTACGAAAGTCAACATAAACCCTCTCAGAGATATTTAATTAAATCCGTTTGTAAAAAGGCGATTATCGTTACAAGTTTCAGTAAACATTTAGAAAAAAATATACCTACAAGATGAATTATATTTATAATCTCTCCAACATCAAAGTAACATTTTAAGAGTTCTTCATAGAAATCGCTAAGATATTTAAGTGAAGAGCCTATTATTGGACGCTATAATATTTAAATCAGGAGAAATCTATTGTAGATATCAATGATTATTACGCAATTTACTAATAAATTTTGGCACCATAAACATTTTTATTGTAAAACATTTAATATTATAAATCTAAAACAATGTAAAAATGTGATCAAAAAAATAGAAATCAAAACGGTTGGTAGAAAAGACAGAGAGCAACCATCGATATATATTATAAGTCAAATAACTTCCAGCCAGTAAACTACCATAGACATAAAATTCTATAAAACCTATATTCCAACAAAATCGACCTGTCAAATTCAAAAAGCTTAATGCAATCACTACGTTTCATGTTTAAAAGAATATCCTGTGGGTGGGTCTGATAATATAGGTTCGAAAGTTGTACGCCGTAACGCTGCTGTTGCGAAAAAAAATTCATGTGGTTCGCCTGAAAAGTAGTTGTATCGAAAACCGCTGTATCGAATGACGGATTCGCGAACACGCTGTTACGAAAATCCTTTTATATGTGGTACGCTAAACCGACAGACACAGTATCGAAATCTATTGTTGCGATTAGATTGCCTATTTAAATCTATTAGGTATATGGGAATCGAGCTCACGACCCCGACGAGACACAGTAACCTACGATGGGATCGATTAGTATTTGGAAAGAAGAGAAGTGAAACATATAATTTTTAGTTAAATTTTTATTAATTAAAAAAAGGCAATGTGTTGAAATAATTCCACGAGCGGGATTCGAACCCGCCACGCCACGATGGCATGGTTGCTGGTGTACCTGACCCGGCATGTCATCGGTTGCACACAGACCTAAATGAATTATTTACGGAGTCCAGTATAAGGTAAATCTAGTTTAAATGTTTATATAAATCTAGTTTGTTCTTATTTCTAGTGCTTACATTGTGAATATCACTGTTCTTCGAAAATAAAAACAATATTTTTAAACACATACATCCATACATTTGATGAGTCAGGGTCGCTTAATAAGGGCTGCGCGGTAGTGTTTTGTATTAAATATAATCCTCAATTATGAAAAAAAGTTCTATTTAATTTACAAAGGGCAAGCTTGGGCTTCATCTCACGCTAGTGAAGTGACGATAAGGTCTAAAGTGAAAGAATTTTAATTATGTGTATTAACAATAACGAACTAAGCATCATCCTTCATTTTAAACTTACAGCACAGAGTACAGTTTTCTAGAAAAACGTTTTAGACAGATAAACAGACGCAAGGTGACCTCATTATAGTTCAGAGTGCCTATTATAGTATGAGCTTTGTTTACTATCCGTATTCATTTGATCACGTTTCGAAAACGAAAATATGTATAGCATTTTAGCAGCGCCTCCTGGCGACAAACGAGAAGAGTTAAAAATTTTGCCATACAAATTCCCGTTTTCGTTAACGTGATCGAATGTCAAAAATAGCTCTCACTGGGCCCTCTGTATTTTCCGGAACCACAAAGTACGGATCCTCTAAAACGAACGGAAAGAGCAAAAAGTAAAATTGGAAAAAAAAATTAGATCCTAATCTATAACGTTATTAAAATATATCCAGTTAAAGTAAAAATTAAATAAGGGCAACTCTATCAATTGCACAAGCCACTTGAAAGCGATGTCAATTCGTAGCTGTCTGTTGAAAATATGGTGTAGGGGAACCCCCTAGGAAGCAGCGCCAATTGCTTGATCCCATCCGGTTCCGGCACGGCAGGCGGCGCACCGGCTCACCCGGCCGGCCCGGCGGAACATTGTCGGCGTTGAGCTGAAAAATATCATCTTAAGCACACTGTATTTACGTCGTAGCAATAAATTTCCGCTTAGCTTTAAGGAATTATGAAAGGAGCGTGGTGAGCGCTAAACTGTCTTGAAGTTTCAGCGATTAAGTCCTGGTTACAAGTAAGTTAGTAAATGCTTAGTATTGACAATATTTTAACTGCCTCTGCAGTCTAGTGGTTAAGACCACCGTCTTAGACCCAGAGGTGCCAGGTTCGATTTCCAGCACATAATTGTGTACTTGGTTTGGTTGGTTTGTTTGTCCGCCTGCTTGCTTCTGCTTATGCTAGTTCACACACACACAAACAATAGGGCTCCGCAGAATATCAGCGCTGCAGGTGATTGATGTTCATGCTGCAACATATGCTGTGTGGGTTCTCATTCAGTTTCGCTTCTTTATTTTTGTTTATTACTTTTAATTTTAAACTAAATGAATATTTTCATTTGATTTGATAGGGCAGGTTATTTTTAACCTTAATGATAAGTAAAAATAAATAAACTTTAAATTTCCAAGGAAAAACCTTTTATCCAAAAAAGAAAACCAACTTGTAGGAAGACACACATTATATCCATGAAAATTACATATAGAAAAAAGTTCCAAAAACAATTTGGCTGTCTCCTTATAAGTTAGTACGGCAACTGTTTACTAAGTACGTAGTCGTTTTGGGCAAAAACGAAGTCGGAGCTTTACTTGAACTACTTAAAAGTTGTGTTGCAAATGAAGCGTTACAAAAATGAACGCGGGGTCTTAACGGGTTGCCTCTTCGAGTTTTCGATAGCGAAAGTCGACTTTTTTCTTTTATGTTACCGGGCCGGCAAACGAGCGTGCGCAGCTTTAGTTCTTATGCCTCTATGTACAGTGCTTCTATTTCCTAAATGCCTCTCAGCATCTAATTATCGCTTTTCCGAATGCAACCGTATATTAATTTCCATGTCCATAAGTTGTTAGATTTATCATGTTATCAATTAATATGAATTCAGAACAACGTACTTTATTGTTGTTTTGTTATAATTTTTCGTGTGAACGATATAGAGCTGCTAAACTATAAATCGTAAATCAATTACGTATGACACATTAGTATTTCCCCTTATTTATTTATTTATTTATTTATTTATTAGAAAAGGCTTACCAACTAAATACATACAGAACATTTATCTAAACTTATATAATCATTAAAACGTGTATATACATATTTAAGTTATAGGTACGCACAACATATACCAAAAAAATAAAAAAGACAGAAACTTAAAAAAAACAAATCATAACAGAACATCAAAAAAAAGATTTAAAAAAAAGTAAAATTTTAATTTTAAGGGCTATTTCCGAGAATTGAGGTACAATTTAACACACTTCTTAAAATAAACCAGTTTGTTGCATAATATATCTATCTCCTTACTCTATCTCCTCTTTATTCTAAAATAAATTATATAATAATAAGTAAAAGGAGTAGTAGCAACTCTATATACTCTATAACCAATAGAAATCCAACGACAGCGGAAATAAGAAAGTTTGCCGAGAAATATCGCACTGCTGTAACTTCACTGGATCAAACCTAAACATCCATGTAAAACAATGCGGCTTGGCGGCAGAAGTAGGTATAAAAGTTGCTTTCCAGTCGAATTTTGAACAGAATCCTATTAGGTACCAGTCTAAAAACAGTCCGATTATTGTGTCTTTTAAACATTAGATCGTTGTTGGGCCTCCTGGGGTGATAATAGTATAACATATAATAGGATAGTGGCTGCTTCCTTATTTTCCAGGATATCATTAAAATATTCTTTTAGAAATTAATGTGTTTAGCGGCGGAAGTAATAATAAATTATAAAAATGACATTGTGAAATAATGTCTCATATTATTTGTCTATAACACACAATAACTTAAGTTGCAAATTAGCCGGATTAGCTACATTAGAAAAAGTTTATTAGTGACATATAACACAAAAATCATAATACAGCACAATACAAAATGAAACAAAACGACACAATAAATTAATAAATAAATAATAGAAATTTCAATATCGGTCTCTGATCCCGGTCCGGGTCCCCAGAAGCCCGCTCGCCCTGCGACAATCTGGTCCCCGCAGGACCCCAGAAGTCACTTTGAAACCGTTACTTACTTGCTTGTTTCGATTTGTTTTTTGGACGAAAAAAAGTACGGAAAACACAAGCGAGACCAACTTTCGGGCAATCAGCAGGTCCCAACTTCGTAAAGGGTTAAATCAAAGGGTTCCGGTTTTATGAAGACTTATTTCAGACTTACCTTCAAGTTGAAATTAGATTTAATCTGGCTCGAAGCTTTAGGATTGAATTTTGTAAACAATTTCGAATACCTCTACAAGTTCCAGGCTTTGTTGGAATACCACTGGGAGCTCGGGATACTGTTGTTTAGAAATTCCTTTGAAATGAATTCGTATTTATATGAGGTTGAATTTTGTAAACACATAGGCCGGTCGAATAGGCGGGCTATGTGGAAAATGCGGGTGTGATTGGCTTTATTTTCTCCATATGTTTGCGTTCAAAGTCTGCACGGACGTAAAATAAACAGCGCTGAAAGTGTTTCGGTTTGAACCAATGCTACGCTCACGTGATTATTCTGTTTGTAACCGAATTATTGTTGAACTTATTTCAGAAAATAAATACGACTTGTAAATGTATTTATGCAAGTGTGGGATGTACTGGATGTGGGAAAATGTTTCTGTGCAAAATAAAACGCCAGAATTACATTATTTTGTTTATTTTACAAGAATTTAAATGCGGATATCAGAGATGTTACATTTATACACAACTATCCAGACGCGAACACTGTTAGGGCGACACCATAATCTAATATTTTATGGTATGATAATAACGCATTCGTTTTCACTAATAAGTAGGTATTGATCGAAATAGGTAAGGCAATTTTTTCTAAAATATTTGAATGATTTTTTTCTAATCGTAAACATTGGTGACAGGCTAAGTCAAAGTCAAAGAATTTTTTTTTATTCAAATAAACTTAAGAAAAGTGCTTTTGAATCGTCCATACATTTTTTACCTACTACCCATTCAGGACGTCTATTTTTTAGCTGTGGAGAAGAATGGGCGCAAGAAACTCCACAGCTTTTCACAATAACGTGGTTGAACAAAAGAGTTGAAGAAAATGAAATAAAAGTCATTAAATAACTAATTGTTTATATTTCGCACTTTGATGTTGACTTAAGGTAAATTAGCACTACCTATTCCGATCTTTGGTCATAATATGCTTTTAATAATACATATATAGCCAGTAAAAAAACTAGTTTTTACCTGAAGATAGTCTGCGTAAGAATATCGCGATTATAAATCATTCGCGATCAAAAAATATAAATCAAATCAATAATCATAAAATATGTGTTTGCGATACTATAAGAAATCAGTATGACTTGTTGTGTATGATATGTGTAGTGTGAATAAAAGTCATTTAGACCGTGCAAGTGCTCCACACTTGCAGATCGCGTTTGCCCCGTTCCGCAACAATGGCGGAAGGACCGGATGCGTATACCCCTTTGTGGCGGCTTTTAAGTACGCCGCCGATAGCTGGCACGGTCTGAAAAAGAAAATAGTTTTGTTGTAAAAACGGATTTTATTATGATCAACTTTTTTATACAACCTTATTTTTAGTTTATACGAAAATCGAAACACGGGTCAAATATTTTCATTTAAAGAATCAGTACATATAAAAAAAATATCTTGAAAACTCACGAAGTTACAAGTTTTTGTGCTGTCCCGTTGTGTTTTTTAGTTGGGTACAATTTATTTGTGATTTTGTAAATATTATTTGGTCAAAAAGTAACATGGTATAAAAAATATTGAAATCGATTCTATTACTGATTCTAAACAAACAGTTTTCAGGTTTCGTATAAACTAAAAATAACATTGTATTGTCTTTTTAAAATGTTATGCAAAGACTACAAAATGAAATGAAACACTATTTACGTCATAGTTTTACAGCAACATCACGTTTAAAAATCTTTCAAGAAATCAAAGAGAGCAAAATGCTTAGGTGCTAGGGCACGAGCTTTCCTTTGGGGGGCCTAATGATACATTTTTGGTCACCCATCTAATGGCCGACCTTTGCGAACCGGTCTGCGAGTGCTGAGGTTAACAGCAGTCGCAGACCGTGCACTCCATTGCGCTCATCTGGTGTATGTTTTATTGTTGTGTTGTGCAGGTCAATTAATGTTTCTTTATCTTTATCTTTCTTTGAATGTGTCAAGCCATTATACAAAAAAAAGTGACTGTCGCCGCTGACCGTAGCAGGCGGTGTGGCGCGATCGTGTCCACGGTGTTTCGCCATCACTTTTTCTGCGGCAGGTACGGCCTTTTGTAAACAGTCTGAGGTCCGCACTCGTTTTTTTTCATTGTCCAGATTGCTGGATAGGAAATCGATGACGTGTGTCGAATATAAGTCTTTGTTGGCGCCGACGTAGGTTGCCGAGGCTCGCCGAATTCTAAAATGTCTCGATATTTTCTGTGGCCCCTTCCTGGTTTCCTTAAGAAATGGGAAAATATGAGCTTTCCTTTCATCTTGATTGTTGGAATAGCTACAGTAGGTACCCCACTGAATAAGTCGTATTATTTTAATTAGATTTTGTATTTTGTATTTATATAAGTTGTTAATAACTTAAAAGGTGTGTTATTTTTTTTAAAAGATCATGTTATTTACTGTATAAGAAAATAATGCATCCTAAATTAGGTACAATACACACACAATTTACATTCAACGTCTTCTTTCCTTTAAAAATAATTGCTACGTAAATGCGGTTAACATTTTCGTTTGGCAATTGTGTACGTACGTCAGAATAACTATGATGTGGTAACGTATCTATGAACAGCTAATTGTTTAGCGTTCAGTATTCTAAAATGTGCTATGCAAAATGTGTGTGTAGCAATTTAGCAGTGAACTTTATAAATCACGTTTAGCACGCACCGCTCCGCACTTCAGAATCTCACAACATAATAGCATAATGTGCCGACTGGCAATTCGCAAACACGTTGACGCAACAATGATAAGCTCGACGAATCCATCCATTAAAATCGCCAGATTTTGCATTAACATTTCCATATTTGGACGCAACAAGCACTCTGATGTTTGCGCAATTGATTTAGCGACATAAAATATATGAGATGTATCGCCGAGTGAAAATATTGGATTAAAAAGCTTCTAGATTAGGCGATTTGCATAGAAATTACGAGATATCAAAGAAATAACGTTTCCATTTTAAATTATGCTAATGATAATAGAAATGCCTCCCCTTTTCACAAACATCTGACAACGAAAGAAAATATGCTGACGCGATTGCGAATGGGCAGAGAGTGATTGTGAAATGTTTGTGGAGGAGCACAATATGCAGCGTGGAAAGATCGCATGCCTCGTGGGAACTATAAAAGTAATCGAAAAAATTACACAAAGCAGACTTGTTACATAATAAAGTGTTTGTTTTTCAATCTAAAAGTGATATTAGTTTTTTTTTAATTTTGCGTTCCCAATGCTATTTAAAGTTACAAGATATATTTTTTTACTGGAAAAAAGCAACCAGTTTCAGTATTTTTTTATCTTGAACTTAGTTTCAGTCTTTTTTTTATAAAGATCATTTGATTTAAAAGATTTTAGCCTATCCTATGACTTTATAAAATTTATCATGTCATCATCAATTTGCTGAATGGGTAACGCCGGCGCACGTTACCACCTTTATTGTTGTACGGTACTATCAATATACCCGTCTCTATTGATCAGAGATAACCGGTAACCACTGACACATGAGACCTGTCACTTGTCACCATTTATTATTATTATTTTTTTTTTTCGTTGATAGCTTTGTGCGATTAGCACATTTAGCCAGTGTCAAAGTAATTTTTCTTTCAAGTAATACATAAATAAACAATATTTCCTTCGTCCTCCAGTAATGATGATGAATGATAATAGAAATGAGAAGTGAGAAATGATATACCCCCCAACCCCTCGAGTATCTCAGTAAAGATGTGGGGCTTTACTAAGTCCTCGGGCGTACTTCTTGAGAGAATTTGAAAAGTGACGTTGCACTGTTTTGTTTCATTTGCCAACACTCATGCACACTCACGAACACTTAACGGTTAATAATCCACCATTATTTCACATTAATATTCGACATAACACAAATTTTAGAAAATAAAACAAAATCGCAGACATGACTCTTCACTTTCCCGCCAAGAAGTCCCCATTTATTATTAGTTACTGATATCTCAAAAAAACAACATTACAACATCACTACGACATTTGATACGATCTTTTTTTTTTCAGGCAGGGAAACCCTGTCGTTTTGTTCATTTTTTCCGCCCTGTGTACTCGTACTTATAAGAACGGTGGAAGCTAATTATCATGTAAGTAGATATTTCGCTCGAGTGAAGGTACGCCATCAAATCGCTCGAATCGCTCGCTAATATTTATAGGGGGAGAAGGAACGTGCTGAATTAAGCCAACATTTTTTCTAAGTGGGCAGTAAACGCCCTTTCACCCATATATATTGAAGTGTCGTATATTTTACGATCCATCCCGGTCGAGGGTGCTTGCAATAGGGCGAGCATCCGCCATCGAGTGGACAAAATTACCTGAAGACTGTTTTACAAACCGGCCCCACTTTGTTTTAAACGCCCACTCTGGCTGTTCTCCGGTTTTCTGCTCTGTGGTCAAATAGAAATAGCCTGATTAAGCTAATGGTTATGTTTTGTAAACGATTTTGTTTCGTTGATATTATTTTAATTTGGGTAATGGCGATGTTTTTGTGATACTTTTATTACCGCTAGGGGAGATAATAAGGGAGAAATTAAGGTGTTTGCTTACATTTACAGACGGAAATACAATTTGTTTTGGAGCTCCAACTAAACAAAAACATTTTTTTGTTTCTTAAGTTTATATGTAAATATACATTAAACAAAATTGTTATGTTAATGTTAACAAAACAAAATTGTTATGACATTGGACTTCCATAGCGCTGAATATCATAATTTGGGTACTATTAAAAGTATTAAAAATTGGTTACCAATAGTAGAGCTATGCCGGCAATTTCTGTCTCGCAAACTTATCAAGTCACGATAACAGTCGTTTAGTTAACCTCCCCGAGTGTAATTCAATATTCACAATTAATATAGTTTTGACAAAGTTACCATATTACGCTGAACCCTAAAAGTGAAATTCACACGCGAAGAGTATTAGCAAAACAGAATTAGCCCGTAGTATCCCGAATCGCGTCAACCGCCCAATGGCCCCCGTTAATTTAAATTACACTGGAATATTACCGTAGACAGAGCGTTTCTTCCGCGGACATGCAAACAATTAATTACGAGGGTTATTAATGCGGCACATTAGTCAGGGCCCGTCAGCGGGCTGGACCCCCGCCCACCGCACTCATTCTGGTCCATATTCTAATTTGTTGTTTAATGTAAACTCCTTTATTGCCTAGTGGGCTGTGCGGAATCTTTTTGTTCGAGATGAATGCGACATGTTTTTAAGGATTCAGTCTGTTTCAGCTTTTAGTATCGTGTTTGTATTTTATTTAGTCTTTACTAGAGAAAATCAACCAGCTTCAGGAAGCTCGAGTGGGTATCAAACCAACGACCTTTGGGGATTCAGTCTGTTTCAGCTTTAAGTATCGAGTTTGTATTCAATTTAGTCTTATTGTTTATAAGATAAAAACTTAAAAGAAAAAATCAACCAGCTTCAGGTAGGTCGAGTGGGAATCGAGCCCACGACCTTTGGATAACCGATTCAATGCTCTAAAGAAGTAGAAGAAGACAGAAGACTCGTTGTTTTTTTCTAATAGTTTGTGATTTACGCTGCAGGCCAGCGGCTCCTTAAGTTTATAGTACTAAAACCATTTATTACGTTCATCAAGCTTGGAGTGATTTAGCGGAATTAACACTACATATTATTGCATTTGCATGTGTGCCATGGATTTCCACAAAGTAACGCCTGATTCCATTAATTACCATTTATTAGAACTGCAGGGTGGCTGGCAGAAATTGAAGGCGGAGGGTCGAAGGTCGGACTCGGGATCGCATCATCAGCTAATTTTATGTCCCCACTGCTAGGGCACGAGCCTTCCCTATGGATGGATAGGGAGAACGGGCCATAAACCACCACGCGGGCCCAGTGCGGGTTGGTGGTTGTTAACGACTGCTAATGCAGCCGGGACCAACGGCTTAACGTGCCTTCCGAAGGACGGAGGAGCTAGAGATGATACATTTTTGGTCACCCATCCGATGACCGGCCTTTGCGAAAATTGCTTAACCTCAGCACTCGCAGACCGGGCGCATTAACCACTGCGCCATCGAGCTCCTTCTCGGGATCGCGCCTAGGGAGAACCTTATATCCAGCAGTGGACTGCGATTGGCTGGTGATGATGTTGAATTAATCGTTTAATTATTACAATTACATCGTGTTAAATCTTAAACTACTTGTAAATATGGGAACAGGCATGGTCTTAGTATGATGTTAGATAGAAGCAACTGTCCGCACAGCGCTGGTTTCTGAACCAGGACAACAGAACAGGAACAACTTAGATAATTAATCTGCTAACCATGACGCTTTCACTGTTTACGGTACAGTATTAGTGTTCATATTTTTATTTAAAATACACAACAATATTAAAAACAAAAATGTATTTTAATTTTTGCGCTCATAATGCTGTATGTAGTTACAGGATAAAATTTTACAAAAAAAATTAACCTGTCTCAAAAAGCATGAGTGGGAATCGAACTCACGACCTTTGGATTACCGGTCCAATGCTCTGAAGAAGAAGAAGACAGAAGACTCGTTGAGCTGATTGATGAAAAGAGATGTTGGCGTCTACTACTTCTATGGCCATTTTTTGGCAATTCTCTGTCTTGAGGTAGAACACTGCTCAGAATAATATTGAATGGCGACTACCCCAATACCTCTTACTGTCGTTGAACTGCATTGTTTTATCCTGCTGTATTTCAGTTTGATGATAGTAAATCCAGTGTCACCACAAGGTCTATGCCGATTTTAAACTTTAGTTGTTATCACGCTAATATTATAAATGCGAAAGTTTGTGCGTATGTATGTGTGTATATTTGTTGCTTATTCACGCTGCAACGGATGGATGGATTTGGATAGAATTCGGCATATAGTCTATAACCTGGATTAAAACATAGTATACTTTTTATCCCGATATTCCCAAGGGAACGGGAACCAAGCGGGTGAAACTGCTAGTACTTCTATAAATATAAGAACTAAAGCTTAGAATTGGCAACGCGCGCTTGTTTATCTTTGGTATGCGTATGCGCATATACTGCGGTGGCCGCTTGCCATCGGGGTGCCTGGAGCGAGTTACATTCGCCGATCGAAAATTAAAATTTTGTTTAGCATTGAATCAGCGCCTCCAGGTGGAGAAAGGACAGTTAAAGTTTAGCCATCCTAACTCTCGTTTTCGTTAGAATAGAATAGAATAGAATGGAATGGAATAGAATGAAATGGAAATGGTTTAGAATAGAATAAAATGGGATGAAATAGAATAGATAAGAATATACTCTATTAGAATAGAATGTTTTTTATTTCGCAAGATACATGGTACAGAGTAGTTATTAAATACATTACATTGGCCAACATGCTTCGCTAACATACAGCATGCAACGTTATGAAAATCAATTTATTTAGGTATATGAATACGGGTCAATTCTTATTTAAAACAATGTCAAGAGTAAAATTCATAGGATTGGTAAATTTTGAAAACTTTGCTATTATATAAAATATTATGAAATCAAAATAAGTATAATCTATATATATAAAAATCAATTGCTGTCCGTTAGTCGGGCTAAAACTCGAGAATGGCTGGACCGATTTGGGTAATTTTGATTTTGAAATATTTGTAGAGGTTCAGGGAAGGTTTAATCGGTGAGAAACATAAATAATAAGTAACGGAAAATACTAAAAACGACAATTTAATTTTCCAATACAAAATTATTTGTTTATTTCGTTGTCATGGAAACTCAAAGCGGTACGTACAACAAAATGTTCCTAACTGTGAAACATTTGATGTCTTTTGTCACTTGGTTGGTTGTCAAATATTTATAGGTGTGTATTGTGTATGTTTCATAGCTGTAGTATGAGGTCCGATCTCTTTGGACTGTTTTGTTGGAATACAAAATATTTCTGTTTCAGAAATAAAAATGTGTAAAAGTGTCAGTTGGTTGTCGTAAAAAGAATATCGTCATTATCATCATCATCATCATCATCAGCTCATAAAGTCCCCACTGCTGGGGCAACGAGCTTTGCCTATGGATGGATAGGGAGAACGGGCCATAAACCACCACGCGGGCCCAGTGCGGATTGGTGGTTGTTAACAACCACTTAATGCAGCCGTAAAAAGAAAATAAATAAATAAATTTGAAGACGCTTATTAAATTCTATCATCAGTTTGTCAGTGCGCGAAAACTTTATTTACTGTATTACTGTTATTTTTTAAAATGCCAAGGAGAAGAGGACCTGACTTAGGTCGCGATGTCAATCAAATGTGTGACGAGCTAACTCGCGTGCAAACCGCACTGACGACCAGCGAGAGACAGATAATGATAACATTCGTTTGAATGGCAGAATTGCGTTCCACAAAGAATAATAATGAAGTAGGTAGGCTTAGAATGGAACGAGTTCGGGCACACCAAACACAACAACAGTGAGCACGAGTACACGACACAATGAAATAGAGCGATTCCGCAGACGCAGTGTAAACCTGGAACGAGTAGCATTCCACTACGACCCGAAAATAGATTATTGTGCCTTAACAATTGGGGAAATGACAACCATTTGTCAATATTGTAAAGCGTTAAAATACAGCGGTGAATCTACTAGATTATGTTGTGTTGGTGGTAAAGTAAAATTGCCACAATTAATAATTTATCAAAAATAACAATTATGGTATACTACCTTGAAAGTGGGCATGAAATTTCCCTGTAAAATATGCGTTGCGCCAAACGATGTCATTTGAAAGCAATTGTTATATATTTGGATGTTGGCCAAGAAATGTTTAGAGTAATTTCCCACCCCAGTCGATAATGTTTAAGTTTTGAATATATTTTTCACCAATACATGTAGGTGATACGAAGTTCAC
Organism: Eudonia lacustrata; assembly: GCA_947562085.1. Lineage (NCBI taxonomy): Eukaryota > Metazoa > Arthropoda > Insecta > Lepidoptera > Crambidae > Eudonia > Eudonia lacustrata. The sequence goes on along the minus strand of OX387340.1, from coordinate 19,777,588 downwards.
CGGGTCATCTAGTAATTAAATAAAATCGTACTTATGAATTCATTCATTTCAGAAGCATTTGTCACAGAGCCATTTGGTAAGTTGCTTTTTAAAATAATTAAATGGCAGTTCTCGTTCTTTGGAATTCTGTTGAATATTTTTATGACCCTATACGAACAATTTCTGTGATAAATGTCAGTGACACAATTGGGTACTACTAGTTTAATTGGGTCTCTCTCTAGATACATATCCAAACTGCTAGCTTTTTGGAATTAGCCTATATATTAGAGAAGTTTGTATTTTTGTAAAAACCCATCCAAATTATTTTAAAACTCGCAGTGAGGTCAACACCCGACAGAAAAGAGCAAAATTTGAAAACCTACTATATCAACCTTCATGCCATAAGGATATATATTAGAGAAATATTTATAATATGTCTATAGTAGTTTATAACAATTTAGCTGAAGAACTGAAAGTACTAAAAGGAAGTGTGTTTAGCAAAAAGCTTAATAATTGGTTAATGCAGAATTGTTTTTATAGCCTTAGTGAATATTTAAATTTTAATAAATAATTGATTAATACTATGTAATAATAATAATATGGATCTAGTAAATGTAATTTTAATATAAGTATAATAATTATCGTAATAAATATATAAACATTGCTGTAATTTCAAAATAACTACCTAGGTATATAACATTTGCACGCCTGCATGCAGGCTGAATACATTGTCTTATTTATCTTTAAGAACTTTAACCTATGTATGTATTCTAGCAAATAAACAATTGATTTGATTTGATTTGATTTAGTAAGCAATCTTTCTGACAAAAAGTCCTATTTCTAAAATATAAAGGCATATAACTGTCAGTAACCTAAGTTTCTTTATGAGAGGTTTATATGAACCCAGAGGCCCTACCCCGGTTATTGCTCTGATACAGTATTAAGGCGAGCGTTTCCGACTGTGAGATTTCCAAGGCGTTCCGCTCGGGACTGAATGATGGCGCGAGCATCGTATTAGGCAATAATGTGAATTTTATTGAACGTTTACTTATTATTAAATTTATAATGGCCGACAACTATTACATATTCATAGACAATTGGTTTGGTATATTTTTCTTTGTCTGAAACGGTGTATAACCTGAATAAAATTATATTTAATTTATTAATAAGACGTATGTTTGATATTATATTCGATGCTGGAAATTGTAAAATATCGTGAAAATTCTAGCCGAAATTACTAGATAAAAGGCCAATAAATAACCTTTTTTTTTGGATTTAAAATCTTTATTTATTTCGAATAAAACTCATTAAAACACCGTTTTTTTAGAAACCCAACCTTAACGTGATCTAATGGCGAATGAAATTCGCACTGGGTACCCCGGTGGGCCATGGTGGCTTGCTGACTCTGTACTTAATAAAGAAAATGTTTGGCAGCTTTGAATAGATTCGTGAAGATGAGAAATGTATAAAGGCTACATCTGGAGCTGTTTTATGTCGTAATTATTTCAAAGTTAATTTAAAGTCTGAAAGAATGTTGAACGTTAATAAAATGCTTTTTTCCGCAAACAATTTCGAGACTGTCTGCCAATCACAGTGTACAAAGCGTTGCCCCAGGCCAGCCCACCGCTTCCCACACCTAGACTTTTACGTTTACTTTCAAACTTTACAACCAAAAGGCGGTAAACATCGTAGACTCGGTTTGCTACGTTATATTTGACACTTTGTATTATTGAGATGAAAAACTGAAGAGTGGATAGAATACATTCAGCATTTTTAAATTGTTTATAAAAGACTTTATTAGGTTACTCTTTTCAGTCAGAGATTGTTATATTTATACTTTATCAAATTTTACTTTTTTTATTTAATTTTTTTTGGTCTTTTTTCATCAAAATAAGTAGCTTTTATAAACGCGAGAAGATCCGTTAAAGTTGTTTCATTTCAATGTGTAGTGTTCGCCTAAACTTTAGAAAACAATATAAATTTTATTTCTTGAGTTGCCTGTATAGACAGGTCACTCATAGGAGTGACCTCTTGAAATAATTTCTAATTTTCTTCAAAAACAATGAAATAATCCTTATATGACACAAACATACTTTTTTTTAACAAGTTTGTTGTTTTTTTTAAATACTCAATTTATACAATTTACACGTGACTAAAAATTTAGCTACGCCAAAATTGTTTTCATAAAATTAGACCTGATGGTTCCTACGACGGGTCCCTTTATCTCCTTTAGTTTAATATTTGCCCAGATTTCATTTGCAAGTATATTTTAAAAATTATAATTGCCTACGATACAGGTTCTATTTGTGTAGGTAATTAATAGTACCTGCTGTCCTATGAAATAAATTACTGTTATTATTATCATTACATTATAATTATTTTATAATGTACTTTTTGTCATTTTCAAAATCCCCGGTGAGATTCAAAATATTCATTGCAGATAATAAGTTCTCGTACAAAAATCGACAAGCGTGCTACGGACCTCTGCTACGACGTCCTTCGTCGTAGTCGTTACGGCGAAGAGCTAACGCTACGGCTACGGGTTTTAAAACTGATATGAGTGTGGTACTACTGGTTTGATATGAGTGTTATAGATTTTATACTTGGACAGAATAAAAAACGTAACCCAAGCAGTGACTATCTATTCTTATACTTTCGAAAAATAAAAATACTATTGCTATCAAATGGATAGACTAGATAAGATGGTGGTAGCGAATCAGAGGGCTTAGACAAGTTGCATAACGCTAGTATAATGCTTCTGTTTTCTTAATGTCTCTCGGTATTTTCCACTACCATCATTCATTTTCGAATGTAACCGAAAATTTATTAACATGTCCATTCATTATTAGATTTATCATCCATCATACTAATATTATAAAGAGGAAAGCTTTGTATTTTTGTATGTTTGCAACGAATAAACTCAAAAACTATTGGACCGATTTCAAAATTTCTTTCACCATTAGAATGCTACATTAGCGTTGAGTAACATATGCTATATTAAAAAAAAAATGTCCACCCGTGCGAAGCCGGGACGGGCCGCTATGTATAATATTTTGAATTTAGAACAACATACTTTATTGTTGTTTTGGTTTGATTTTTCGTGTGAACTATATGTATAGATCGGGAAACTATAAATCTTAAGTCAATTACGTATGACACAATATTTCCCATTATTCTAAAATAAATAAATTATAAGTAATAGGGGTATTAGCAACTTAAAAACTGATAGATATCCGACGACAGCCGGGACACGATGTTCGCCGAGGGACATTAAGAAAAAAGATGTACTGTAAAATAGGAATGGAATAAAATGATAAACATGTGTGATTGACGTTAAGACAATCAAAATCGTTTACACGTATCATTGGTCTATGTCAATCCCCATTCGATAACCATTATATATTACTTTTCTATTCTATTTCGTTCGTATCGTTCCATTTGTCTAGGGGGGCTAGGTCGACTTAGAACCAGCTCTACCTCTACCAAATCGTGTAATATATTTTATTCCTGGGAATCGAACTCGAAACCTCAAGGGAGTCTAACTCGACCACAGTAGCGGTTATAATCACCATATCATCACATCTAAATCCGCACAGAGGTAGATAATAACGGCATACCACTGAAGTCTTACGTAAGTTTGATCAAAAGTTTCTGTCACAGGATGCTTCTAACGTGTAGCCCCTTTGACCTGTAACCAATTAGGCACTGCAATAAGAACAATCTGACTGGAAATCTGTATGGCTGTATGTCGAAATTGGCTAGTGCGAGTTGACACGAATTCTACAGTAACGTGAACCCCATGTTGCTTACAACAAATGGAGTTCTTTTGCTTCCATTTCTTTGCAGTGAACAACACGTAAGACTTATAAACGAATGGAACATATTATCTCTATATAAATCTTCTGTGCGTGTGTTATTGAACTCCTTCTAAACGGCTGGACCGATTTGGATGAAATTTTCTGTGTCTCTTTTTGTGTGTTCAAGTGGATTCGAGAATAGTTTAGATTTACAATTGGACCCGGTAGGTGGTGCTGCTATAGGGGTCCATCATGGGATACGGGTGTTTGTTTGTTTTGTTGTCATGGAAACTGTCAAAGCGGTACGAAGTCCGCCGGTCAGCTAGTCCTTTATAATAATGACAAGTACAGACGCCTGCACATCAACCTATCCAAAACTGTAAAATTTCTTTACTAAATGTTCAACCTTAAGACATAACCGTAAAGTTCAAACTCTATTGAGGAAATTTAACAGTTTGTGGTAGTGATGATGCGAGGTGTACCTCGCATCATCTTAATCAATTTTTATTAAATTAACTTATAAATATTTACTTTAACACTACTATGTAACGCTTTAAGTCTTAAATGGTTTAAGTTTGTAACTTCTGTTCTGTTCTAGTTCTGTTAAGCTGTTTAAGTTCCTTTATATTTTTAGATAAAGTTAAAGTTGAAAGTTCAAAAAGCAACCCTATAAAGCTCTATCTAAGCTGTAAATCTAAATAGCCCAACGTGCGCAGGATAGCTTAGGTACACCATCGAAGTAAAAAAAAAAACTAGCCTGATTTTTTTTCTAAATGCTAGGGCCTTATTTCTCTGATATAATTAGATGTTTAAATGTTTAAATGTAAAACGGGTGACGCATCAAGCAGGTCCAACTACAGACCCATCTCGTTGGCAACAATTATCGCCAAAGTGCTTGACGGTGTGCTAAATTCTCAGCTAGATTGTCACTTAAAGATTCATGAGCTCCGGTTTTAGGCCACAGCTGTCAACAGAAAGTGCAGTCCTGAGCCTGAAGAGCACTGTCAGGTACTATACAGATAGAAACACACCTGTTTATGCTTGTTTCTTGGACCTTACCACACACTACTTTAAAGTTTATACTGACACCCCCTACCAACCTTCCGGTTACAAAGAAGGTGTCAGATATCCTTACGCAAGCGCAAGGGACCATCAGGTCATAACGCCAGATCAGAATACGCCGGTACGCATCCTTCATCCGGTACTTATATGACAAGTGTCTCGAGCTAGTTGCCCCGTGGACATGTATAGTTCACTACCTAATATCCAGTAAGGTATCCGGAGCTGTAAACACGCTCACTTCTCGTGCACTAAGAGCACAACTCGCAGTGTACCACTGCTCGGGCCGTCAACTCTAAAGTCGACTACTAAATGTCCTCTTTGGTGGCGGAGTTGTAAGCTCACTCATTTCTCGGTACCCATCCAGGCACCTGATCAATTCCAAATTCTTACGCGGCTGATTAAACCGGAGGCCTTTGCATCTAGCCTCGAGCCTTGTAATCGAGTCGGGCAGTTTAAATACCTAGGCCACATAGTTACAGAGAACCTAAAAGACGACATTGATATGGAGAGAGAGCGCAGGGCGCTGTCGGTTAGGGCCAACATGTTGGCTCGCAGATTTGCTTGATGCTCAGCACCTGTAAAGGTCACGCTTTTCAAAGCCTACTACTGCTACCTCTTTTTACCCGAGCAGTCTGTGGGTTAAGTACACCCAAAAATCGTACAACACTCTGCGCGCACAATATAATAATGCTTTCAGGGCATTGTTGGGGCTGCCGTGATACTGCAGCGCTTCCAGCATGTTTGCGTATACAAAGGTCGACAGTTTCCCGACCATCACAACATTAAAAGTAAAAAAGCAGGTTCACTTTTGAAGCGAGTGCGCGGCAGCAGTAACAACGTTCTGCTAGCAATCGCCGATAGAGGGACTGTCCATTTATCGAGCACATGTGCCAAATCACGCGCTAAAAATTAAAAAATATCTATTAAGTACTAACATAGATAATAAGTCTCTTTGTTACTAACATTAAATGGACTTTACGTTGTCTGATATATAAACATTTTTATTTTTATTTATTTATTTTTTGTCAAAGTATTTGCAGTTATCATATATATATTTTTATTGCTGGCAGAGTAATTACTGCCTGATGATAAGCAGAAGCAGTGTCCAGATGCGAGGACAGCTAGTGGAGCAGGATTGTGCCCCGATCCGATCCGAACCCTATGGAGAATCTAGTAGGGCACGGGGACACGCACTAGTGCGTGATACCGTTCCCTCTAGAAAACCTTCGAAGGTGATTCGTTTCACACGGCTTGAGGGACCCTTTAAGTTACTCGCCGCCCCCAAACAAGCCCGGTGAAGCTGAAAATGCCGTCTGAGGCAATTAGCAAACTCGCTCCAAAAAAAAAGGGATTGTACTTCTACTAGCCGTCCTCGCCCTGCCGACCCGCAAGTGGCTTCTTCACACCTCGTTACATTCTCCGTGATCGAATGGCAAATAAAACTCGGTCTAGGCACTCAGGACGAATGCTTAGAATTTGATTCCTGAAACAGATGATGTTTTCAGTTATTCTTGACAATCTGGATACAGCATGGACTGCATTGTCAATGCTAAAATATGGTTTAAAAAAAATATTAGTCTTGTTATTGTTTCCCCTGTCCCTAACTACACCTTTAACTGTGATGTTACAGTTGTGGCACGAGTGTTAAGTTATTAATGTGTGTATTATATTTTACTACTTGTTTCTTCACTTGTTTCCGTTATAATTGGAGTTAAAGTAATATTTCTTAATAATAATTACCTAATCGTATGAGTTGGAACCTTTGACGTAATAAATTGCCTACTTATAACATTTAGGGTACTGTTGTCAGGCTAGGAAACGCAACCAAATTTACAAACTTACAAAAGTACTAACAAAAGTGCTTTCGCTAGTCTAACCGTCTGACAGTTACTTCTTTGAATACTCAGGTGTTTTGTTTACATTGTGAGACTACCAACACCCCCGTCTCTCCGTCGGTACGGAAAGGAACACGTAAAGATATCAATAATCCAATAAAAAAAAAGTATGTAGTGTGCGCGTAACTTATATTATAGAACAATAAGTACCTATATTGTTAGAGATATACTATCAGCCGACTATTGGGTTTTGGCGTGGCCCATAGCGCCTACCGTCAGCTGACAATGTAACTCCGTCTAGTCAGACGTTCCGCCGATCTAGACTTTTTTCCAGTAGACGTTTCCTTAGCGGGCCACTCCTCAGAGCGGCTAAAAGGAAATCTGCTTGAATTAAAGTTATCCAAAAACTCACCTGGCCGATCCCGGAAGAACCTATACCCTATCAAAAGGAACAAAAGGGGGCAGTGGCGAGGAAGGTCACGGAACGACAGGTTGCTTCTCGTGCTGCATCCGGCGATGTCTTCGCCAGCCGCGTGTACCGAACAATTCTCCAATTGGCACTTCTGAAGCCCGGCGCTTCTGAAGCTTATGTGTCTAAGGCTCATGCCGCCTCACGCGCAAGCACGATGTCACCCACAAATTCACAATCTTACACCAAATGATCATTCTCCCGCGAGAGGTTATAACGCGCACATAAAACTCGCGTTTCCACAAAGTTGGGGCTTGGTTTCGATTTAACCGCGCAGCCTGATTTGCCCTCGCTAAGACGTTACAAAATTAAGGCAAACTTTACAAAATTCTGTTCCGAACATACATATTAGAAAATTTCGCGTGTTCTAAAGTTTTTTATTATTATAGCCCAAAGACCAAATAAGGTCTGTGTCTGTCTGTCTGGGTGCCCTTTGAAAAGACCTTCTACTGTTCTGTCTCTGTCTCTAGTTCTAAATCATACTAACTTGTTCTTAAAATAAATTATTTTTCAAATTCTATATAGGAATAGGAAAGCTTATGGGCAAACGATGGTAAGGGCGGTAAACGCAATTTTCGAGCTCGATAGCAACATTTTCTCGTGAGAGCAATAAACACAACTATTGTCGGGTCATTGTACGAAATTCTTCATGCTCCGCGTCCCTCTATCGTAAAAGCGAGGACCCCTGTATGCGGGAGTCCGACTCGTACTTTTTTAAGCATTTAGTCGATACATTTATTATGACCTCACGAGGGTTATTACCCATCGACAGGGTAAGTGTGGGCCGGCCGGGTCTGATAACGTGCTTGTAATCCGATAAAATATACCATTGCCCGTCCGCTCTGTAACGCTCGTTATTTGTAATTACTACTTTGTACGGACATACGTATTTTTGGCGGTGTACATTGGTCCATGTGTCTTATCTTGATTGGCTACATGTAAAACTGTTCTTTGCACAATATACTAAAGTTTTTTACTAGCCATGTGTGTTTATATCATCTATATCATCCAAGTGATGGAATGTTTATAGATATATTTAAAGATCAACATGCTCAACATGCCTTCTGTAACTTGGAGGAGCTCGAGACTTCGGTCACCCATCTGAGGACATGCAATTGCGAAAGTTGTTTAACTTGCACGATTTCAACCCGTACACGCCACCCTTGATTCCGATCCGAATACCTCGGTGAGTCTGGTAAGGGACGGGGACATTGTGTAATGCCATCCCCACTAGAAACCCTTTGAAGATGTTCGATCACTACGGCTCGAAGGACCAACAGTTTCTCGTCGTCCTCAAAATCAGGTTACGCTGTAAAAACCACACGGTCTCACTAGCAATCTCTCTTCAGAAAAACAAGCCAGCCGCTGCGCCATCCAGGGGCCTTACACCATGAGCTTATTGCAGTTGTGTAAACGAGACGCTCGATAGTGGAGAGGTTGCTACACGCGTTCTGTGTGTTAGCAACCTTCGCAAGAGCCGGTCATCGGATCGAGCCTCTCCGTGCTTTGGAAGGCACGTCAGGCCGTTAAAGGCTCATGGTAAGGCCCCAGCTCCTTGTTCGTAATACATAAAGCGCATATATTTCATTGTCCGTCAAAGCATAACCATCGACTCGCCCAGTCGTAGCCGTTGGAGCTTTGACTCGGTCCAATTTCACTCCGTTTGATGTGTTTAATTACTTTGTTTGTTCTTGTTCGGGTTGCGATGCTTGCTGTGGTCGCTCAAGTCGAAAACGTTTCCAAAACTGCTAGCATTCCCAAATTAAATGTTACCCACGTCAAACTAACCGAATAGTTTTATGCTGCGAACAAAATAATTAAATCCGTATTGAGAACGCTTGAACCCATTATGTAATAGTGCTCTGACTTATTGAAGCTGTGGCTTGGTGTGGACATCTTAAACATCGAAACTGAAAATAGCACTTTTCAGTAAGACGAAGTGCCTCAAGTGCTTTGTTTATAGCTTTTATAGTGTTATGAATACAAAATGACATGGTGTACCCAACAGGGTGCATATTAATCCCACCCATGTAATAACCTACCATCTTCATGTGTAAATATATTGGAATGCAATAGTATTGAGTATTAGTAATAACAAGGGAAATCTGGTGGTTATTTATTTATCCGCAATTAGCTCTCTAATAAAGCTCATTTCTTTTCCCCGTATCCCATGATGGTATTATAAACTCAGATCCCAGATAATGGGCGTGCGCAAAACAACTTACAAGTGGCATAACGCCAGTGGCCTAGAAATGGAATAGAATGGTATTAGAATAACAATAAATAATAAACTTTCCATACACTCACACCAATTATCTAGCCCAAGAGAAGCTTCGTTATGAAACTCGTTATGGTTACTAGACGACGGATAAACATACTTAAAATACTTAAATACATACTTATTATACATAAAAAACACCCAGACCCGAGACAATTTAGAAAAACAATAATTACTAAATTGACCCAACCGGGGATCGAACCCGGGACCTCAGAGATGGCGACACCATGAAAACCAGTGTACAAACCACTCGACCAATGAGGTCGTCAGAGTGGGACTGACTTAAAGTCAATCAAACATCTTTTACACGTCAATACAATACGATAATCATTCTATTCTATTAGCATTATGTCACTTGTCAGCCCTTTGGTAAGTTGTTTTGCATAATATGTATCATTACTTGTCTAGAGGCATGAAAATAAGATGAGTAGATAAGTGGCATAACGCTAATAGTTTGACCGCAACCGGGTGAAGTGCATAGGAACGCATAACTACGGGTAATTACTCGTACAGTCGGCGGCAGATCAACCTACCCAAATCTGTCAAATTTCTCCAATGAATATTGATCCTTATAACCAAACAATAAAGTTCAAAATTGATTGTAGAAATTTGACAGTTTTGGGTAGGTTGATCTGCCGCCGTGTGTACATAGGTACAAACTCAATTTCACAAAAAAAAAACATTTATGTTGTTATCCGTTTAAATTTTAAAGGAGTTTGCACATTCTCTATGAGCCTAACATATCACTATAAATATTTTTGTGCCGAAGTGATTTTAATTGAATATTGTAGCTGGGAAGATCTTTATTTATAACTAGTTATTAGTTTTTATTTGCCTACCGGCGTTTTCTTTTTAAAATACTTTTGATACAGCATTATTTTGGGTAATGTTTATAAGTAGGTAATCACTAGTTTTATTGACTATTAAGATAAACATATGTTTTGGTTTTTAAAATATATTTTGTTGGTGACATGACTTTCAAAGACTCAAATAATTATAGTACTAGGTACTGACAAATGTAGATTAAGAAGTAGATTACCTTGATGCCATCATGGGTCTTACGAAGACACACACATACGTACGCATCTATGTGTCACGTCACGCGCGTCTAAATAAATCGGAATTTGAAATAAAACCAAATAATACGGAAACAAAATATTTATTGTTTACTCTTTAAATACATGGTCTAGAAATATAGCAGGGTCAGTTACATTATTTAAGGCTCAGCTTAAATACCATAAAGCAGCCATGATATAGGCACAGCACCCTACCGTACGATTTCCCACTAAGCATAAGCAATAATCAGCAATTACAATTAATTATGATCGATGACTGATTTAATATGTCAGGTAACAATTAATACGGGGTTCGGAATCAGAATAAAAGTGTCATGTTTCTCAGGCGTATATTTTTCTAATTCTCTCTTCTCTTAGCCTCATCTCACGTAAGGAAATGTAAGCGGGCGTCAACGACAAAAACGCTTTAAGTAATAATCATTGGTGGTCAATGGGTTAAACAAGGCCACTAAAATCCACTTTATTGTTTTTGGGAATTAATCCAGTAGCTATTCCAAAAAAATATCGATTATAATACAGTATCGATAAAATGTGTAAGAATCTAGTTCCTTATACCTGGCACATGAGTAAATATCCTTACCTGGCAACATTTTTAACAGACAAGATGGACGTTGACTGATGAAACAGATAAATCAATGAATCGACCTATTAGAACTGACTTTAATGTGCGGGTACCAAAATCTATAAGAATAATGTCGTTGAGAGTTTTAAAATAATACAATTTTCATCATCATAATCTCAGCCAAAAGACGTCCACTGCTGGACAATGGCTTCCCTCAAAGATCCCCACAACGACCGGTTTTGTGCTGCTCGTATCCAGTGGCTTCCCGCGACCTTCACCAGATCGTCGGTCCACCTGGTTGGAGGTCTGCCCACACTGCGTTTTTCGATACGCGGTCGCCATTCATACTCAAGGACTGTTCCGCCCCAGCGGCCATTAGTCCTGCGAGCAATGTGCCTGCCCACTGCCCCTTGAGCTTAGCAACTCTTCGGGCTATGTCGGTAACCTTTGTTCTTCTGCGGATCTCCTCATTTCTGATTCGATCACGCAGAGAAACCCCAAGCATTGCCCTCTGTATTGCTCTTTGAGTGACCTTGAGCCTTCTGATAAGGCCCATAGTGAACGGCCACGTCTCAGTCCCGTATGTCATCACTGGCAACACACATTGGTCAAAGACTTTCGTCTTGAGACACTGCGGTCTAACGGACGAAAAGATATTTTGTAGCTTACCGAACGCTGCCCAGCCTAATTGGAATCGACGATTGACCTCTTTGCTGAAGTTGGACCTACCTAGCTGGACCGTTTGTCCCAGGTAAACATAATCGTCCACAACTTCAAGGGCAGAGTCTCCAAACTTCAGAGGAGTGGGTACGACACGTGAGTTTGACATAACTTACAAATCACACAAATTACAAATACAATTTTAATGAACTTTATTTTGTTATGGCACAATAGCATAATAAGCAATATATTTTTGGGCATTCTCCTTTCCTTTCTTTATGAGTTTACAAATAAACACACGATACGTATCGTACTCGCGCGGTTTCGACTACGAGGCATATATAGTAATATAGTAACATCCAGTAACATTACCGGGTATATACCCGGTAATGTTACTGGACCTCATAACCTCTAAACCTGAATATAGCAATATAGGACACAGTTGCTTGATGGTAGAAAAAGTGGTAGCAACCCCAATGGGTTCCTTACTTTAACAACTTACCTTGTTCGTCACTAGGAGGCGCTGCTTCAATGCTATACAAATTCTCGTTTTCGTTAATGTGACCGAATATTAAACAATTCTCACGCTGAGCACTCATAACTATATTCTCGAAAGAGACCAAACAACGTAGGTCGAACATGATAATGTGGCGTTTCAGCCGATACCGCACTATTTCAGACCTCAGCTTAAACTAAGTAAGCGAATAATCATTAAAACGGTAAATTTTAAAGTAGAGAGGGCCCGGCGTTCCACAAGGACGCCGTTGGGTCCACAATATATCTTGTGGGCAGGCAACCGCGATTTGACTGACGGCGTACTCTGAAAGGACATTTATCAGTCTCACTAGCGGGTTACTGTGAACCAAACAACAATGAATTCTTATTGACAAATTGTCTTGCCATTTCTTGTTCTTAGCCCTTAAATTTGAGTAATGATTTCGCGAACATTGAATAGTCCTGCTTTTTGTTTCAAAAGATTAAATCAATGACTTGGTAATGTACTTTTTTTAATTATGAGTTTGTGTTGTACTGTCTTTTTTAAATATGTGTAGTGTAAAAAATAAAGAATGACGTGTTTTAGCATTTTTCGAAAACCTCCCCTAGAGAGGTGAAATAGGTGTGGAAAATTTGTATGAAAATCTGACATTTTTAAAGTTAAATCCATGAATATCGGTAGTTAGCCTGGTTAGAAATTATGAAGGGTTTTAGGATTATCCATATAGAGACTTACCTTTAATAAGTTTGACTTTTATTAAACATAATAACAGGTCGTGTAGCCCATGTGAGCAAAGCCGCGAGCAAAAGCTAGTTAGTCATAAAAGTACTGATTTAGTATACAATATGATGCCCGTCTGCTGTTGAAATAAATGGTCAGAATGGCATTTTTTTGTCGAGTTCGATCATCAAAAAATATTAAAAAACCGTTGAATTTTAAAATTAAAGTGGTCAGTTTATTCAAAATAAAAAATATTTAATATAACTGTTTATTTTACCTGACGGTAACATAATGGAATAGTTGAGGGTGAACCACATCCGCACTCGTTGAATTTAAGCCACTTATGAAAATGAATGTAAAACATGGATAAACCAAAGCCTATTTTCCGCGCGAAGTAAAGCGAGCGGTTACAAATTGCTTTGGGCAAAGCGTAAATTTTAATTTTATCTCTAATACCCAAATGAGCACCGTGACTCGACATAATAAATGTACTCTTCCCACGTTAGCGCGGTCGATCGCTGCGACACAGTATAACCAATTTAGTAAGTCATCTTAAACTAGGTACATAATGAAATTATAATAAAATTCATTTATTCAGACAATCAGTCAGTTCAATCTAGTAACAAAAATGCTAAAATTTAAGTTGGTATTTAAAGTTATTACCGGGCACTGGTGCATGCAATGACATCCAGTGTCTAAAAAACGGATCATCCATCTACAACTAGAAAGTAAAGGTTTATTTATGGCTTTACAGTTGAAGCCTATACTTATGATGACTCTCACGACATGGTTAACCTGACTTGAGGTTCTTAAAGTTGTCCTCAAGTTCTCTGATCTTGATAACAGAACGTCCCAACGAATCTAGGAAGGTATTGGGACATTAACGGAATGATGCCAGTAACCAACTTCAATTCTCGCCGCTAGAAAAGAGAGCTGGGTATCAAGTGCGAGTTTCATTCGCCATTCGATCATGTTAACGAAAACGAGAATTGGTATGGCAAAATGTTAACTCCTCTCGTATGCCGCCAGGAGGCACTGCTTCAACGACATACTAATTTTCGTTTTCGTAAACGTAATCGAATGAATACGGATAGTAAACAAAACACATACTAGGCACCCAGAATGCGAGTTTTACAAATAGTGTGGCAAAATTGCAGCTCGTTTGTCTCTAGGAGGAGTGCTTGAATGCCATACATATTCTCGTTTTCGTCAACGTGATCGAACTAAAACTCGTATCTCTTAAACTGTTAGGCACTCTGTACAGCAAGCAGTGCGGGGAAGGACTTGTAAACGCTGTACACCTTAATTATATTGGAAAACTCGTAGCTTAAAAAAAAAAAAAAAAATACTATAAAAAACAGACAGCGACAGCAATTCGGCAAGGAGTTAACACTCCCCACCCTAATGCGAAACTAGCACTTAATCAGCTAATGGTACAAGTGCAACGTGCGCCACGGACCGGCGCAGCACGCCGGTAGCGGTGGTGACTTCAACCACTCTGATGCGGCCGTCCTTGCCAGGCACGACACTTTTAACTAAGCCCCGTGGCCATACGTTTCGAGGGGAGTCAGGATCAACGACCAGCACGTACATGTCTGCCAATCGCTGAGCGATGCGCCACTGCTTCCTTAAGGCTAGATTCGAATCGTCAAATACTCCATTCAGTGGTAATTTGGATGAAGAGCCTATAAGAAAATGGTTGGGCGTAAGCGCTTCAGTAGAGCCCGGCTCTACTCAGATATGTGTCAAAGGTCGACCGAGGCGGACTTCTCTAGCATCTCTCGTGCTTTAACATCATTAGCGTTATCTTTAGGCTTACCTGAAACACCCAAAGCGTCGATTGCAAAGGAACGGCGCACCTCCTCGTGTAGCTCGCGCAGCGCGTGCTGACGGCGTCCTCCTCGGGCACCACGCAAAGGTTGAGCGTGGCGTGCACCGAACGCGCGGCCCGCGACGTGCGCGCCACCTGTACCGCCCCGTGTACACACCAACCTAAGGGGGTTCGTGTAGCCGACGGCTCATTGTATCGACTTATACATATTTCTAAAGGCAACAACAAATTATAATTGTCCTGACCTATGAGCAAGTCTGGTTTACAATATAAGTTAGTATGCAGTACTGATTTAAGCGCTTTCAAATGCTCATACTTATTGCAGTCTACTAAAGCTACATTTTGTACAGGTAAATCTAATTGTTTTACACTGCGCACAGTCAGGTAGTGAGTAGTACCGTCAGTAATGCTAGAAATCCTTAGGGTCATTACACTTGATTCACAAACAAGAACGTTATTGTTCCACGCGCCGCTTACGCGCATGGTCTCACTGCGGCCCTGCAGGCCGGCGCGCGCCGCTATCCCGGCGCTCAGGAGTGACACTGACGAGCCGTCGTCCAATATTGCGGTCGTATCAAACACGCCGTTCGGGCCGTGAATTTTGACTGGAACTACTTTCAGTAGTACGGGTTTGTTATTATCTATGAAACACGTTGCTCCTGTCGCGCTCGGTGTCTGCGCTGAAGAACTCGAAGGTGCAGGCTCCGTGACTGGCGATGGCGCAGGCTCTGGCAGCAGTAGGGCGCTGGCGGTCACGTCGTCCGACCGGCGAGCGCTGCCGTTGACGTCGTAGTGCAGCAGCTCGTGGTGCGCGCCACCACATCCTTCTTTGGCGCACGCAGGCGCAGTGCACGTCTCACGGTCGTGACGATGCACTACACATTTGAAGCAAAGTCCGTGCCTTTTCACGTAGCGCCATCTGCCTTTGCGCAAAGCGCGTTTGAATTTCTTGCAATCAGGTAGGTCGTGACTTTGTTGTGTACGGCAAAAGTGACACTTATCATGCTTATAATAATCGCTGCGTTGCTCAGCTTGCAATAACACAGGTTGCGGGCGAGAGAAGCTATCATCATATTGCTTATGTTTACTCTGATCAGTGCGATAACTTTGCAGATGAACGTTAGTGGTGGTGGCTATCTTCATAGCTTCCGCGTTGAGAAAGTCGGACATAATACTCAGACGGGACTTTGTTCCAGCTTTGATGAGCGGATAGCTATAGTCTGACCACTTAGAGATGAGTACTGTCGGCAGCTTTGAAATGAGTAAAGGAACAATACTTAATCCTTGCACGTACTCCTCGCGTCCAACCGCCTTCACAGATTCCACGAAGTTTTGAACTTTGACAGAGAAGTTGACAATATCTCTCTGGTACTCGTTAGACATTGGTGGAAGTTTCTTCACATCCTGTATAAGCCTGCTAACTATATACTCTGGGTCACCGTGACGTAGTTCCAATGTGGCCATAATGCGGTCAGGTGAGGCGGCACTTATGAGCAAGGCTGAAACGGTCTCTTTAGCATGTCCGCGCAGGCACTTGCGTAATCTCCATAGATTTTCTTTTGGGCTAAATTTGCACACGTCGGTCGATTCTTCGTACGCCTGCTTAAATTGAAGCCACTCTAGTGGATCACCGGAGTATTCAGGTAGATCTCGTGTCGTACACATATGACTCAATACATTAGCATCACACTTACTGCGAGTGGAGGCAACAGTCAAGTTTTTAACTGCCGCAGCGAGCATCTGAATAGTTCCATCGTAGGAGCCGACGACGGGTGCCGCCGACTTTTGCAACTCGCCAATATTCAAACCATCCTCGGGGGCGGGCTGCTCTTTCTCAAGTTCGTGCTCACTGTGTTCCAACCAATGTTCGATGTCGTGACGTGCGCTAGCATTACTAATGTGTGAACTGTATTTCTTCTCTTCGAGGTCGGCTAAATCAGCCTCCAATTGTATGTCGATCAACATCTTTTGTTTTTCCATTTCCAAAAGCATCTTTTGTTTTTTGGCCTCTAGTTCCAGCTTCTTCCTTGTAGTCGACATGGATGTGGATGTGGACGGTACCTTACTGTGCGGTGGCAGCGGGTGGGGCACACCGTCGTCCCTCAACGACGGCGCCTCAAGTTCCATACGGCTGCTGCCAGCCACGAACGTCATGTCTGCGGCATGTCGTGCCAGCGATGCTGGTGAAGAGCCGGGTGCCTTCGCAGGCGTTGATAATTTTACTTCTGCCTCGCGTTCAGCGCGAGTAACACTACGGGTCTTTATTCCACTCGGAGTGCGAAACATTTCGCGGTGTACACACGTGCGGCTCATAAAAAAAACTAGATCCGGCTTGACAGGACCACTTTGTAAACGCTGTACACCTTAATTATATTGGAAAACTCGTAGCTTAAAAAATTACGTATATTTTATTTAGGCTCTTTTGACACACAAAAATTACATGACAGAAATAACAAAAAAATACTTCGGCAAGGAGGCCGTCGTTAACAGGACTAGTTCCCTTATTTAGCGTTAGTTAAGTGCAAGGCAAAACTCCGTTGCCACGCGCTTATGATCTTACTTATACAACCAAGGCTACACTTTGTAGTCTCGCAAGACGAGCCAACCTACTATTGTGATTATACTATGGGCACGCGCTTCTGTCTGTGGACTTGCACTTATTGCATTTGCGAATGCATGGGGGAACTACTCGTATTGCTGTATTCAGAACCATATAAAGCTGGCTTCAGTAGACCGTTTGAAAGTTATATTGATCGTGTTCACATCAAGTTAGTAGGGGTGGTTCTAAAGAAGGAAAAGAGCATTGGCATAAAAGCAGAGTAAAAAGTTTGCATTATTTATTAAGCAAATTAAGTAATGACCCGTATGTAAAAGTACTCCGTGGGCATTACAAAAAAATGTTAATTAGTGTGTTTCTAATGCGCTCTGCATTACAAGATGTACCAACGCTATATAAAATCAAAACATGACAAGTGCTTGTTCTTGAGCTCGATGGCGCAACGCAGTGGTTAATACGCCCGATCTTCGAGTGCTAAGGTAAAGAAACTTTCGAAAAGGCCGGTTGTCGGATGGGTGACCAAAATTTTATCATTTCGAGCTCCTTTGTGCTTCGGAAGGCACCTTAAGCCGTTGGTCCCGGCGCCGGCGCATTAGCAGTCGTGAACAACCACCAATCCGCACGGGCTCGCGTGGTGGTTTATGGCCCGTTCTCCCTATCCTTCCATAGGGAAGGCTCGTGCCCCAGCAGTGGGGACAAACAAAAGAATGAGCTAACGATGATATTTTGTTTCTATTTTTATGGTTATGTGTGTGTGCGCGTGCGTGTGAAATGATTTTATTTATATGTCGTAGCCATATCGTAGATTTGCTCACTTTACGAAATGCTCGAGAATTTCATGAAATGTTTCACGGTCTATTGGCCACATCATGATGTGGTTTGGGCAGATCAATGATAAAAAATCGTTTCTCGATATGGGCAACTAAACGCGCGGCTACTTCATGAAATGGGGAACTTTAGTGATCTTATCGTAAAATATTTACATTACCCACCGTTAGAAGCGCTGATATTTACTTTTTGTGTCGATACAATCGATTTGTACAATCTTATGCCGCTGCCCCCTTCCGTGTCTGGACCTCGCTACGCTGCGCTTCGCTCGGAAAAAAAAATAACTCAAGGCGACGCATCGCTAAACAATTAATCTAATACGGAGCGTTTGCGCCCCGTACCATAAAAAAACTGTTTTTTTTCTTTCCAATTAAAACTACAAATAAGTTTAAAAAAATGAACTAGCATATTGAAGTGTGTGTTATGACTAATCTACTAAGAAAATTTAGATGCTTAAATCGGCCCGGTTTGCCTAAAAATGCAACTCTATGTTTTAAAAGAGGGTACTTTGATGTTTTTTTCTCTGTTATAAAAGTTAACAAATCGTGTTTCTGCAACTAGCAAAATGATTTTTCAACTTTTATAACAGAGAAAAAAATATCAAACTAACCTCTTTTAAAACATAGATTCACATTTTACAGGCTAACCAGACCGATTTAAGCATCAAAATTTTCTTAGTAGATTAGTCTAAACACACACTTCAAAATTGTAGTTCATTTTTTTAAAATAATTTGTAGTTTTAATTTGAAGGAAAAAAAACTAGTTTTTCTTATGGCACGGGGCGCAAACGCTCGTATCAAAACGTATGAGATTTATTGTTTAGCGATGCGTCGCCTTAACCTAACCAACAGTAAGGATTTCCTACTATAATGATATGGCCAAACGTGGAAGGGCATATCATTTATCATATCATATCAAACGTTGACGCTATAACGTTATGACCAGTTTAAGCTGGGCATATCATGAAATATTGGGTCCTTACCTATGAAATTGACGTTTTTTTCTCACTTATTAATAGGTGTATTACTTCTAAAAGTCAATACCGGTTGTTAATATAATATACACCTTTTATTAGGACTATGTTTCTTAGGCTTCAGTAATAACAATGATTATTAATTTTGTGTCTTTATCACCCAATTTTTTTAAAATTGACTTCTTTTTTTGTTCGCGGAATTGACCTTTTGTTTCATTGTAGCTTTGAAGGGTCTTGTTTTTTTTCTTTTTAATGTCTGCTATAATTTAGCTAGTGAAACAAACACACTACTCTACAATTTTTATAATGTTAACATAATAATTGATGCTAAGAAAATTAAAAAAACGTTAGTATGTGAAATATAACTTTATAAAAAATCTTCATACAAAACGTCAATTTCATAGGATTGTATACAACGTGTAACAGAAAGGTGTGGTCAAAATGAAAAGACCCAAAGTGTATCCGATCTAGATCTTGTATGCAGAGTTACTAAGTCATGATTATTAACTTTAATGTGTTATGCAATATTTAATTATATGTTTCTATTGTGACGTTACATCAAAATAAACATGTCCCAGCCCTAGTGGTTTAGTAACCTCTGTGTACTAACATTTATGATCATTGCTGCTTGCTTATGCTCCTGACGCGCATCACTTCACTTATATAAATATTTCATTTAACATTGCATGGAAAATTAAAGTTAATAATAATAATATATTTTTTAATAATTTTGTCTTAGTGTTATTATTCAATGTCTGATTTTTTTAAGGATAAGTAAATAAACCTAGCATAAATATATATATTTTATTTGTATTAATTTATAATATGTCTTATTATAATGTAATTTTGAAAAATGGAAATATGTATATAATTATTATCGTAACTATGTTGACTAGTGATGCAAGGGATTAATTAATAATAATAATTTTAATAATAATACCAATATACCTATTTATACACTTTATAAATACAAATTGTAAATACCGATTGTGAATTTTATGAACCGTATTGTAAATTTTGCATGTCTACATGGCAGAATATGTGAAACTATAAAAATATGACCAACTTCTTGTATTACCAACCATATTCTTAGCAAATAAAACATTCTATTCTATTCTATTCTATTCTAATAACAACATATACAAGTTCTAGATGGGAAACACTTTGGATCTTTTCATTTTGACCACACCTTTTTGTTTCACGTTGTATATTAGTACAAGACATTGCCGCTCGACAGTGAAGTCGCTTTTTTCCTTTTTAAACTGCTAACGTCATTATTTCACGTTGGCACTGAATTTACGTTTTACGTCCTACTACGTCCACTCGCAATTTCATAACTCAGAAATTGCTTTGGACATATTTTTTCCTGTTTTTAAAGGCACTATAAATTTTCATACCTATAAATTTGTTCGGGAAGTGATCATAAAATTTGTTCGGCGCTTGGAATAGATCTAATATACAATGGCGAATACTAAAGTTTATAACGCAAGTATTAGTTATGATAAACGTAACAAAATAGTATTAGTACTTATCTATACAGCAGCGTTCTTATGCAAAACTTTGTGATTGTTATGTAATTAATATAATTATTATGTAGTTTTTTTTAAATATTACATGGTCTATAGGACATAGGTATTTATGATCTACTAGTGGACCGCTCGCGAGTTTGTCCGCATCACAGAACACCTGTAAACCATCGAAAATCTCGCTGTTTTTTTTGATACAAACATTGTCCTAACAATTATGAACACAACAAAAAATAAATCAGCCGAATCGCTCAAGCCGTCGTTCTCAACTGATACTATGGCAATTGATATTTACTAATGTCAATCATTATCATCATCATCATCATCATCATCAGCTCAATTTTATGTCCCCACTGCTGAGGCACGAGCCTTCCTTATGGATAGATAAGGAGAACAGGCCATAAACCACCACGCGGGCCCAGTGCGGATTAGTGGTTGTTAACGACTGCTGATGCAGCTGGGTCCAACGGCTTTACGTGCCTTCCGAAGCACGGAGGAGTTCGAGATGATACATTTTTGGCCACCCATCCGATGACCGGCCTTGGCGAAAGTTGCTTAACCCCAGCACTCGCAGACCGGGCGCGTTAACCACTGCGCCATCGAGCTCCTCATTTAGATCGTATCTCATTAATGTAAATAGGCACCGCATTTTATAGGTGAAAAGGTAACGTTTATTATAACATAAGTTTGTTGTGGCGAAATTACTATGTGACAAATACGAGTAGCAAAAGCCGCCCAAGATATTGTTCTACCAATATGTACCTACGTAGTTTTTTTAAACATTTGCAATCTTCAAATCCACAGTTCAATTTAACCTTATCGGTTCGGTTAATGAATGACATGAGAACCTATTACGCTTAGAAGATACCATGACATTGTTTTGATAAGCACTGGAGCCGCGGCGCGCGCCCGGCCCGCACCTCATCAACGTGCGAGTCACGGCGGGACAGTTTATTTCAACTTCCCAACTTCTCTGGGCGTTCGAATGAGGCATAATTTTCATAAGGAACGCGCCGCTGCGCTCAGACACAAAAATTAGATTCATCAGCCATCCCTGGCACATTCGCGCGAAACATTTGACTCCGTAACGAGTGCGTGAACAATGGGATGCCAACTTTTGTACTTTGCATGCCGCCTTCTAACAACATTACACGCGATAACGAGTCGAATTGAATACGAAACGTGAGAAAAATTGCGATGTTTAACGTAATACAATACCGTAAATGATGTTGGCTCCCAACACTTGCTTCGCATGATTAAACGTGCACACTCGTAAAACACTCGCCGTCTTCATACCACAGTAATTCTTTACTCGGAGCATATTTCGCGCCGCGCTGGATATATTTTCTTCAATTTCTAAAACACGCGTGGAATTGCTGAACGAGTCTTCATCAAGGTTTAATATCGGTAATGTATGGAGGTCATTTGTAATATTTTATCGCTCTCCTCTCGTAAGGAGCCGTTCATTCGATTCATTTCCATATTATTTGTAGTAACAAAGCGCATAGTTACTAATATGTTTCTGAACAGGAAAATTGTTCGATGCGGGCATAAAAAATGTTGAATGACTGATAATAGCAGCTAATATAGTGTTCATAATTCGTGATGGTTCCGTTTCACGGCAAACTGGGCTCCTCAGCTCCGCGTCAATAAACTCGGCGATATATTTTCAGTGTCGTTCAGCTCAAGTGCTTTGTTTCGTCGGCGTTTCGCTCGACGCGTATCGATATCGTAAACGCAACGTCGTTCAGAATCAAAGCTATAAAGTGTGTGTCGGTAGGAATCGGTAAACGTGTCGCGGGGTTGGGAGACTAAGAAGGCTTTAGGACAAGAGACGGGCGACAAAGTTTTTATTTCCCCCGGGGCGCACCGATCGCGCCGCCCAGGTGCCCCCGCCGATGGAAACCTATATTATTTGTTTGAGCGGAACTTTCTGGTCTCGTGTGAGATAAGTAAATTATGTTTGTGCCCGGACGGCGCGGCGTGCCACTTGTATTCAATGTCCCTTCCAACGTTTGGCCAATGAAAAATGCAAATGCTATGCGGTTGTCATATGGCTCCTGGTATTTATGTACAATAAACAAACTACGGGATTTGAATGAATGAAATCGTTCTTATTGCGTTCAAAAAGTCTTTACTGTTTATTTTTTTTAGTTAAGTTATTTTAACTAATATCCGCAGGGTAACTATTTTGTTATGCTTGAATTTAAGGTAACAATACTAAACCATTGTAGTTATTAATAACTTTTCTTAAGACCGCCTGACCCAACTGATTCCTAGAAATTGTATAAAAATTTCATTCGCTCGTAAAGTTGATAATTAACATTCGCGCAGTCCCATTCAAATGTCAAAATTTCTCCCGAATGACTTCGCTAATATTGCTAGTGGCGAAAGTTCCAGACGTTCGCAAGTTCGATAACAGCACGGGATCTCGGCAGGAATTTTTAAATTAATTCAAAGGAAAAATAAAATTAAAGAAGTTGTGCGAGATTAAATTATGCCCAATGTAATTTGTGTCGCGAAAGTTTGAATGTAGGTGGATCGTGGCGGGTCGACTTTTATCTGAGATGATTCAGTGCCGGCGGAAATATGTTCACTGCGAATTCTTTGTTATCGAAATTACGGAGTTAATGGGTTCCCCGGACAGTTCTTCATCATCGGCCTACAAGCATCCGACTGGTAAATCTGGCCTCCTATAAAGAAAGCTCATGAGCGAACAATTCTTCATATCATTATTGGTTATTAAACGGGTGTCATAAACAGACACGAATCGACGTATTTTGTAGTCATAGTTGATCTTTATAATAATAATGACCTTTCTTTTACAACCAAAAAGGCATTTAGCACTGTCTAACACGTGTTTTATATATTTGTCTAGAATTACGCGAACACGACGCATGAAATGAAATATTCTGTAGACTATGGCCACACCATTCGCACAAGGTTCATTATAAGGCCAAAAAACTATGTAAAATAA
Organism: Eudonia lacustrata; assembly: GCA_947562085.1. Lineage (NCBI taxonomy): Eukaryota > Metazoa > Arthropoda > Insecta > Lepidoptera > Crambidae > Eudonia > Eudonia lacustrata. The sequence goes on along the minus strand of OX387340.1, from coordinate 19,753,962 downwards.
ATGCAAATATATACAATACATAGAAAAAAGAGAAGCGCTTTCATTTTTTTATTTATTCAATAAAGAATATTATTATTAGGTTTTGCTCATAAACCATCTCGCTGTTTTACGTGCACTATCCAATAAACACTTACAATATCCACTTCTCGTTTTATTGTGGCACGAGCTTCGTCTTCTCCCTTTCACTCAACACAATCTATAAAATCTTTGAATAAACATTTGCCTTCTTTGCCCTTTTGCACTCGTAAAAGGGGTCTGAGAAACTTACCCTAAACTTATTTAAACTTTTACCCTAGAAAATCCGTTTCGCAAGCAGTTTAAATGTAGAATAGAATATGTATTAGAGAATAGGGTGAGGTTGCTTAAGGATGCCCTTTATAAATTTATGTATAATATAATATAATGTTATATATAATCAAGTTTGATAGTTTCGTGAATATGTACTTTCGTAACTTTCAGGTTATTATAGATTGGAAGTAAAGGGATGGAATTGCTTTATTGTTTAATAGAGTTTACGATCACATAGCAATTTTTAAAATGAAAAACTTTAAACGAAATAACTTTCTATAGATTTTCTCGATTGAAGTCAGGTCAGTTTCTCTTTTAAATAATTGCCAAAGAAAAGAAAATAAATAAAATAATTTAATATTTTTGTAATTATTTAAAAAATCGTTGAAACGTTTTCCCCATTAATATAGTATGGGTTTTCCACTATTTCCTTAGCATACACTATATTTTTTCGTTTCGTATTCAAAGAGACACTGGTTGTCGATCTAAAGTTTCGATTTGAACTCGAATACCCTAATCACAAGCCTGTGTGATGGGTTAAAATCTCTATTATAAATCTGTTAACATTATTTTTAGGTATTATAATAAAATAAAATATTAATTGACAAGGTATCGTGTGCCAACCCTAGTCACGGTGAATGGTCCAGGTAAACAATGCTGCGATAAGCAGCATTCTAATATATTCAACTTTCGTAAATGATATGGAAGAATTATTGGAAACATTTTTGTTTATGTGATAAAATATTATATATTTTATAATTTTTTTACGAGTATTATATTTAAATTACTGCATGGGGACATACATTAACATGAAATAAAAACAATATTATGATAAAAATCTAGCACCGATGTTACGATTACAACGAAGGCTGATTCGAATTTCTAGCAGCCATCTTTGTCGAAGTTGACCCGCGTTTGACCTCTGTGGTTTAGAACAAACGATCTGGACCCAGAGGTACATAGTTCGATTAACAGCGGGGAGTAGATATTGTTGTACCTATTAGAAATGGTTGGTGGTAGAGCTTGTTTAGGTCCGCCTGCCTAGTTATCTTCCTATAAAAGTTTGTCAAACCAACAGTTTTTGTAGCATTGTTTTGGTAAATTCTGGTGACGCTGAATATCAGTATAAGGTAATCAAAAATATATGTTTTTTTATTTTTTTTTATGCCTTATAAGACAGCTCTTGACCTCGATCTCGCCTGATGGTGAGCGTAGATGAGGTCTACGGTGGAGCGAGCTGCCCCAGAAGATGCCTATTAAGGCGACGCATTGGAAATTTACGTGGCGGGGATCTTGGTTTTTCCCAACAAATACAAAACATATGAAAGTTATATTTGATGACATGATTTTTCATTTAAATGACTTCATTTTGCTAGTTGCAGAAACACGATTTGTCAACTTTTATAACAGAGAAAAAAATATCAAAGTAACCTCTTTTAAAACATAGATTTGCATTTTACAGGCTAACCAGACCGATTTAAGCATCTAAATTTTCTGAGTAGATTAGCCTTAACACACACTACAATATTGTAGTTATTTTTTTTAATAATTTGTAGTTTTAATTTGAAGGAAAAAAAACAGTTTTTCTTATGGTACGGGGCGCAAACGCTCCATATGAGATTTATTGTTTAGCGGTGCGTTGCCTTAACTCACGCCTTGAAGGCATTAAGGTTATAAGTTTTTGGGAACACAGACGATGGCAGAGAATTCCACTCCATGCCAGTGCGCAGTAAAAATGATGACATGAAGCGCTTAGTGCGACATAGTGGAACTTCTACTAGGTGGGGATGATATCCTGCAGTACGTCTGGAGGTTCGGTGGTAAAAGGGCGATGGTGGTATGAGCTCGAAAAGCTCCCTGGCACACTCCGTAGTAAAGTCGGTAAAAGACACACAGGCAAGCGACACGACGCCGCGCCGGGGTGCGAGGCTGTCTCCAATAAAAAAAAAGTGTTCCAGCAGTTACAAATAACTTCGCTAGTTAGATGAGAGATTCCAGGTGAAGTAAGCTTCAACTTTGGGCCTCATAGTCCTTAATTTACCATCAGTAGGTGAGATGAAGGAGAAACGCTTCACAATTAAGAATAAAAATATATACAGCTCTTCGACATGTTTAAGTTCTCTTTATGACAAGATATTGGTAAAGAGCTAATCTTTTGGTGCTAGTAGATGTCGTATGATCCTAAAGCGTATTGAGGTTTACATTTAGTATATGTGGATCTGAATAACGGCCTGGTTGTCTAATGTTACGATGAACGGTCTGCCTGAGCACGTCGTTATGCAACTTTTACACAAGAGTTTGAGTTTAGACCTGCCATTTACCATCGGGCTCTTCCAAAGCCGTGATAAGGGTAAACATAAATACTTTCCAATAACGTCTTAATACGGAAGCTATTCTCAAGCGCTTTCGGGGCGTGTGCTACGAGTCAAAGAGTCATCGTCTCTTTCTAAATTCGTATACGCGACAGAGACAGACGACAATCAAAAACATTTGACTCGGCAAATGTTTGGGAATCACGTGCGGATCTGCTGTTGGTTTCAAAGGGTCCAAAGTTTGAGTCAGCCCCAGGCATTTCTTGAATATCGAGATGGTTTTCTAATTTTAACTTTGGTCGGTTACGGTAGCGATTTTCGAATTAGCCTCCCACTTTGACGGACTCATTAAGTTTTGTTGATGTTTCAAAGGGTACTTATTATTTCACTCTGGCAGTTCCTGAGTATGCTTAAATTCTTTGTGAGATAATACGGGCTCTTTACGCTTTAACCTTTTTAGCCTCTGAGAGAAATCAGTTATTTTAGCCTTAATTAATCGTTAGCTGGTAACGTTTTAAACTTAATTATTCACGAGTTTGAGCAACGTTTGATTTGTAGGGATGTGTTTGAAAGGCCTTTGTTTTGGCATTGGCCACTTAATCAGAAATTTAGGAATTATTATCAGATTATTATCAGTGAAATGTTTTCACTTGTGTGCATGAATAATGTAGGTATATGTGATAATTCAAAACTGCTTCCTTAATAGAAAATGAGAAAGAACAAGAGAAAGAAACTGCCCTTGCCGAGTTTCTTGCAGCTTCTCGGAACTATGTCTCCGGCTTGGCGTTGTTTCAATGTTTATTAACATTTTGTAGAAAGCTTTAATTGCGGTAGCTAATTACAATAATTATTATTAAAGGTTATAAAGATATTGTTAGTTGTAGGATGGTAGGGTGTTATTATCGACCACCTTATATGTAATTTTAAAATTGACACCGTTTAACATTCTAACATTAGAAAGGACATCACCTTCAAACTTTGCGATGACGCTTTAAATTTGTTCGCAACAAACTTTGCGTAGATTTATATGTAAATAATCGTAATGTAGTCGTACAACAATCTCACTCATAGTTTGTCGTTAACCGCTGTTAGTCAAGAATTTATATTTATGGTTTTTTTATGGTTACACATAACATAAAAAGCTTCCTTTAAGTTTTTTAAAGTATATATATACAACGTCATCATCATCGTCATCATCATCAGCTCATTTTTATGTCCCCACTGCTGGGGCACGAGCCTTCCCTATGGATGGATAGGGAGAACGGGCCATAAACCACCACAGAATCAGAATCAGAATCAGAATTAGAATCATTTATTCATAAACATAGGTACGTATTATTGAGTGATGTTGGTGTTGATTTAGAACCATATATGTTTCACCAATAGAGGTATATGAATATTTAAAATACAAACAAACAATAAATTATAACAATGAATAAGAAAAAACTAACATTAATCCAAATAAAATACGTTAAACTAATTAAAATGTCAAAATATCATTATCATTACAAAAATCATTAATATTATAATAGGATTTGTTAATTAGTAATTTAGTTAATACATTCTTAAATTTATTTCTTTTAAGTCTCTGTATATTGTCAGGTAATTTATTATATAATCGCGGGGCCATAGCCAGTACACTTTTTTTCATCATAGCAGTTTTACATTGCTGTGTATAACTATAGGGCTTCCTGGGGCGAACCACGCGGGCTCAGTGCGGATTTTTGGTTGTTAACGACTGCTAATGCAGCTATACAACGTAAAGTATAATAATCCTACAAAAACTATAGACAGATTTATGGTTTCATTCGCAGTCGCAGTGATCGTACGTAAAAGCCTCGTGGCTATGTATTTAAACTAGTTTTGCGATGTAGGCGTCATTCGTCGCTCGAACTGAACGGATTTCTCCAAATATAACAAAATAGAGAAGGTGAAATATTTGAAATCGGTCGGTTCACGGATTAAGCACGCCTGGGCCGGGCCGAGGTTGCATTGCGTCTTGTGTCATTGTTTAGAGATCTCGGGAGTCGCCGGAGTCAATATGCGGAACATTTCCTATTACACGCCCACTTCTTCCCGTGAGCGGTGGGAGCTTTATAGAGATGTTTTTACCGAACATAAGCAGCTTTGTGAGAGCGGTCGATATACTTACTATGTGGTTAAAAAGAAACAAAGAAAGAAGGAAAAAAACATTTAATAACAAACAAACAGCAGACTGATATTCAGTATTTATATTTTATTAATCAATGTTCGAATATGAAAACAAATAAAAATAAAATAAAAAAGAAAACAAGTAAAAAAAAAATATATGAGATGAAAACAAAAGAACCAAAAACTATAGAAGTGACTTTGCTCACAAGAAGCCTTTATACTTAAGCGAATTGTAGCGACATTATATTTCGTATCTGGGTGCCTAGTGCTAGTTTCATTCACCATTCGATCACGTTAACAAGCAACAAGATAAGTTCCGCTACAGAGAGTCAGCCTGTATCAGGAAAGCTCAGGTGGGGGAGGAAAATAAATGAAAAATAAAGGACACGTTTCAGGGCTGGCCTGCACCTTGTACACCTAATGCAAAATTGAAGAAAAATGTAGAGATTAATAGAAAAATACCAAAATTGCAATCTGTGTAGTATTTTTTTTGTACAAAAGCATTATTTAATTACTTAAAGGGCAATACGGCAATTTTACTCCATTACGTATTCGTTCCGAAACTTAATAGAATGTAACATTAATCTTAAATAATGTACCTATCTTTAAATTTACTTACCGCATTATTAATTTTAAAAAAAGCTTACATACAACATACATTACATATTATAAGCTTACGTCCTGTATTAGTTTACTTTTAAAGTTACAAAAGCATTATTTTATTGCGAAATCACGTGTCGTTTTAGTCTTCTGATTTCCGAACGCATTTCAAACGTCAATTAGACAGATGGATGACTGACAGAAAAAACGGAGCTTAGCGTTTTGTTTTGTCGTTGATTTTTTTCTTTCATTCCGTGTTTGTTTTACCCTCAGGTTTTACCGTGAATGACGACCAATTGTTATTAGCGATGGCACATATATTTATTTGCAAAAGTCCTCATACTATATGTTTCAAAAAAAGTCTTACAGCTTGCACAAGTACCGGAATCTTGTTAAGCCTTTTTTAATTGTTGCTACAGATAGACATATTATTGATGTCTTTGGCCCCTATCCGGGAACTGTGTCTGATGCGGACATCATGAAAGCCTTATTCCAAAATGATAATGAAGATTTTATAATGTTTTGAGACATGAGATGGTACTTGTGAGGGGCCGTATCAAGTCTTGCCATCAATCTGGTAGAACTTATTTTACATATATATTGTTGGTGAGACATGGCACAACCTGGAATGAGAAAATAGCCGGATACTATTGCAATTGCTTATGTGGTCTCCGCACTGTTGGTTGCTGTGCTCATGTGATGACCATTGTATGGTATTTAGGTTGGGCTCGGTACCAAGAAAGCATAGAAGCACCGGCATCATTTCTGAATGGAATTTTAATAAGAGAGGATGTTGAAAATTAATAAAAATCATTATTGATTATATAATAGTATGAGTTGTTTTATTTATTTAATTGCACAGTTCAAAATGAATACCTGTCCTTTTTTAAGTTTGTTGAAGGACAAACTTCGCTATTCACTAATTACATACCTATTGCAGTGAGAGGACAGATAGGTTCACATCACATTATTTTCATCAGCCAGCAATAATCACAATTGCCCTAATTCTTTGTATTGCATTGCACACTGCAGTGGGCATAGATAGGTGCCAACATATTCTCATTAGTGGTGATCACATTTTTGCCCTTGTTGCTAGATTCTTTGTACTGCATACCGAACGTAGTGAGGATAGGTAGGATCCAACACATTATTTTCATTTGTGATCATCGCAATTACCTTAGTAGATTCTTTGTTTGTACTACATACCACAGTGAGTAGGTTTCAACACATTTCATCTGCAATGATCTATATTTTCATCAGCTGATGATCACAAATTGTCTTTTTGCTGGGTTCTTCATATACCGCACATCGCAGTGAGGATAAGTAAGGTAAGTGGTTTACAAATAAGAACTGTTTCTACTTAGTTTCATCTAATGATAACAATGGTTGCTAGATTATTTGCCAAGTACACCGCACAGTGAGGTTACACAGAGAGGAGGCACAGTGTGGGATCGGAAAGAACCCTAGAAGGAACATATTATTCCTTGATATTTCTAATAACTCCAGTGCATTAGAGTGGAAGGGTGTATTGGTACAATATTGCAATTGCTCTTTGGTGGAAGTAACGTTGAAATGAATGATTGAAACGTCAAGACAAGAGATGTCATTGAAGTGAATGACAGTCAATGACACACGCCATCTTTATTTTAGGTTAGGTATTGCCTTAACGATGAGTATTTAATATTTTTGTACAAAAAAACTAGGTCAAAAACGACAAAAATGATAGTTAGAACACTCTCAGTAATTAATGACGGTTCTCAAATACAAGTGTACAAAGTCCAGGCCATTGCTCCATACATTCCTGAAACGTGTCCTTTGTATTTGAAATTCAACTGTAGTACATAAGTTTACTCCCTCTGTTTGCTATGCCCTTACGGGAGTTACATTGTTTATTTTGACACCTTGTATCTGTTTATTTAATTACTATGTACTCCAATGTGGCATGCAATAAATAATTTTGAATTTGAATTTGAATTTTAACGAAAACAAGAATTTTTATGGCAAAATTTTAACTCTACTCGTATGCCGCCAAGAGGCGCTGCTTCAATTAAAAATTCAATTTACTAAATTCTGATGAGAGCCTTCAAAACTAGATTTATATTATCACTGAATCATATCGCTCATACAGAAAAAATACTTTTTAAAAAATAATGTCGACAACAAACGAACAGCTCTCTATAATTCAAGTCATATTTTTATTCCAACACAATTTGTAATGGAAGCGACACGCGGAGACAAGAGAGCAAGCCGGGGCGGGCGGGGCACGGTCGGGGCGGGCGGCGAAATTACTTGCAAATTCCATTTACGAACTCTGCGGCCAGGCGTCAAAAGAAACCGGTTGTCTCGCGGACGCTACCCTATCAGGCTTACTGTTACCACTCTTAGTGGAGATGCAGCCATTTTATTTGGCTAAGAGCTACTTAAAGATTACTTTGTGGTGAAGTAAAAGGCGAAGAAGCTTGATGGTGTAGCAGCTTGTGTGCTCGCGATGTGTCAAGACAAGAGGGTTTGTACATTTTGATATCCCATATAAACTTCAATATTTTCGAAATTAATATGCTAATTTTAAAAAGCTTTATCTGTATCTGTAAGCAGAGAAGTTTAAAAAATAGTCCCAGTAATAATATTATATTGTTTTTATTGCTTCAATTGTATTCTCGATGGCACAAATTTCAAAGTGCATGTATTTGTTTTGAAGTTACTGTAAAACTGTTGAAAATCTTAGGATTTATCAACATTAGTTGGTATGTAGGGTTCAGTACAGAATTAGAGGATTTTTGTGATGAAAGCGACACGCAGAGACAAGAGAGCAAGCCGGGGCGGGCGGGGTACGGTCGGGGCGGGCGGCGAAATTACTTGCAAATTCCATTTACGAACTCTGCGGCCAGGCGTCAAAAGAAACCGGTTGTCTCGCGGACGCTACCCTATCAGGCTTACTGTTACCACTCTTAGTGGAGATGCAGCCATTTTATTTGGCTAAGAGCTACTTAAACATTACTTTGTGATGAAGTGAAAGGCGAGCAACGAATGGCGTAGGGGCTTGTGTGTTCGCGATGTGACAAGTCAAGAGGGTTTATACATTTTGATACAACCATAAAATAAAATAAATTCTTTACAAATTATATGCCAGTCTATTCTTGGTATAAACAGAGATCAAGATAGCTACTAGACAAAATTTTGATTTCACTTTACTTTTATCAAAGCCTTAATAATTGCATTGTTAGGCGATTATATCTATACCTATACTACATTTATAAAGACTTGTCGTATAATCACTCTTAAATCTCAAACAATTTTTGCCTCCTTTGTAATCTAGTGGTTTACCACCGCTCTCACATCCAATAGTCCCGGGTTCTATTCCCAAGGTGGGGTACATGTTTGTGTACTCGGTTTGGGTGGTGGTAGGGCTTTTTTGTGCACCTGGCTACCATAATCTAATCTAAATATATCACCATAACACTAATAATTACAGCTTTGTTGTGTTACGGCAGCTAGAGATAAGATAGCCAGTGCCTCAGTAGTTGAGAATTTTGGGTAAAGTGTTCTTCCACCGTCGCGTCGTGCAATTGAAAACCAGCGTCAGTTTCATAATCCTGACTAAGGCTGAATTGACTACCTATTTCGACGCAGCCGACTGAGACACAAAAATGTGTTTTCTTTATTTTTTTCCACCTTTCTTACTTTGGCCTTATCATCAGCTGAGATAATGGCTAAGTGCTTACCGTAAGTGAGGAATAAAAAAAAATTACCATTTTTTTTTCTAGATGTGTTGAATAAACAATCGTACATTTCCGTCTTGTGAGTTAGTAATCAATTTAGAAAAAAGAAAGTGTAGTTTCACAGTTTGATTCCTACGTGCACTTCGCTGAGATAATAAACCAAAAATTTTGGTACACCCCGGTAGCGGACTGGAAAGTTTCATGTTTGTGTCATGATTACCAATGGAACAGCTCTGGGCATTGGTATGTAAGTTACGGGGCGTTACGGGAAACTTAGCTCATTACCATCGCCACGCCAGCGGAATCACAATGCCGGAAATTTTTACTCCGCTCTCGTGTGCTTATTAGCTTCTAGACTTGAAGGAGTTGGGGCCGAAACGGTTTGTAGTTTTGATAATTTTATGGATTTTTTCCTGGAAGTAATACTTTGAGTTAACAGTAAATTAGGCTTTGTTACAAGGAATAATTAATCCTTTTAATTTTGTTGAAATGAAACTGAGAATATTTAGTATTAAAGCTATTTAATATAATAATTACTATTGAATTATACATGAGCGTGGTTCGGAGTTGAGAGCAGAGAGCAGAGAACACAATGCAAAGCGGGGAAAAGGAAATCAAGTTGGCCACAGAGTATAACATTTAGCGATGACGGTGACACGGCGCTAGGTGGCTTTACTGTGTATATGTTCAATATCACCACCTGCGGTTGCAGCCAGAGCTGTCAGAGACCTAAATATAAAAATTGTCTCAGATAGTGCATCCGTACTTCAAGCTTTAAAAAACAACACCATAACCTCTGTCCTTGTACTGGAATGTCATAACACTCTCCAATCCATAGCAGAGGCAAACAAAGTAACTTTGCAATGGATCAAAGGACACAGCAACTCACAGGGTAATGACGCCGCTGACGAACTAGCCAAAAGAGGATCGATGGCAGCAGTTTATGGACCGGAACCACTGCTGCCCATACCTCAGGCCCAGATAAAAACGTGGCTGCGCAAATTAACCGAAGATGAACATCTAACAGAATGGAGAAACAGTGTAGGTAGCAGGCAAACCAAGAATGCAGTTCCGGTGGCATCAAAAAAGCTTGCCCGCAACCTCCTTAGATTAAACAGGGACAGGATCCGTAAAATCATCGGTATTATTACTGGTCATTGTCCCTTAAACAAGCACCTATTTACGATAGGTGTGACCGACAGCCCTCTATGCAGAGGATGCATGGAGGCGGAAGAAACGCCACAACACGTGCTCATGGAGTGCAGGAGTGTGGCAGACGAACGGGCACGGTTTCTCCAAACACCCAGAACGCTTGCGGAAGCCTGCAGCAGCCTGAAAAGGCTGCAAGCCTTCTGGGATAATCTGGGTTGGTTGGAGTAGGCAGAAGGTACAATACGTACAATGGCCAAATCGAATGGCTAAGTGCGGATACAGCCCAGTATAACTAACTAACTAACTAAGTGTATATGTTCAACTATCCTATATAACTAATCCTCCCTTGAACATAATCCCATCTTCCTGGAGAAGTACTGGAGCTTGGCTTGCGGGGTGGCTTTGGTGAGAACGTCGGCAACCATCTCTCCGGTACTCACATACTGCACGTCAATCTTCTTTTCATTAACTTTGTCCTTTACAAAGTGGTGCCGGACGTCTATGTGTTTTGTTCTGCAATTATAACTATAATTACCTGAAATTTTAATACAGCTTTGGTTATCACAATAAATAACAATGCTTTCATGTTTGAGATGTGGCCAAAACTGTTCTTGCAGTTGTTTAAGCCAAAGTGCTTCTTGTGTGCAGGCCGACAATGACATGTATTCGGCCTCTGTTGTTGACAATGCAACAGTCGGTTGGCGTTTTGAGTTCCAACATATGGATCCTCCCTGAAATATAAAAGTATAGCCCGTACATGATCGTCTATCATCTTCGGAATTAGCCCAATCAGCATTACAGTAAGCATGCGCTATATCTTCATTATCACATCGATTGTAAGTCAGGCTGAAATGTGCAGTTCCTTTTAAATATCTTAATACGCGTTTTAATGTTACCCAATGTTTCATTTCCGGTTTGTTATTGTATTTACTTAGGTAATTTACTACATAGCTGATGTCAGGCCTTGTGCCTTGAGATAAGTACAGTAAACATCCAATTATTTCTTGGTAAGGTATGTCTTTCAGTATTGCATCTTCTTGACCAGTTGAATGCAGCTTTGTAAGTGGATCTATTGGAGTTTTGACAGGTTTACAGTCTGACATGCCATATTTTTGTAGTATTTCCTGTATGTATTTTCTTTGGTCAATATACATAATACCATTTTTCCTGTCTCTTGTCACATGAAGCCCAATACAGTACTTCAATTCTCCAATATCTTTCATGCTGAACTTTTCACATAACTTTTGTTTTACATAGTTCTTTGTAGATTTGCAGTTTGTAAACAGGATCAGATCGTCAACATAAATTGCCAGAAACAATATTTGTCTCACACTAGAGTTTTTTATAATAAATACAGGGGTCAATAATGGAACGTGAAAGGCCTATTTCTCTTAGTGTAGCATCAAGCTTTTTATTCCAGTTGCGGCTGGCCTGTTTCAGTCCATATAAAGATTTCTTTAGTAAGCAGACTTCTGAATCGTTACCATTCTCATACATAGGTGGCTGTAGCATGTATATTTCCTCTTCAACATCACCTTGCAGGAAAGCCGAAACAGCATCCATCTGATCGATATCCAGATCGTACTTCGTAGCCAGCGCTAGTAAGTATCGAAGCGACGAGTATCGTATGACAGGTGAGTAAACTTCATCATAATCAATACCTTTTTTCTGAGCACATCCTTTCATTACTAAACGTGCTTTGTATTTGGTTATGTTTCCTTTTTCATCCTTTTTTGTTCTGTACACCCATTTACACGGTATTTTTTTCTTTTCAGGTGGCAGTTTGGTCAGTATCCAAATTTTATTTTGCATCAGTGAATCATATTCTTCTTCCATGGCTTTTATCCAATGCTGTGAGCTTGCGCATGATAAAGCTTCTTCTAAGCTTGTCGGATCATTGCAAATCGCCAGGCATGCATAATACAGGTTGTCATCCAAATCATCAGCGATTTCACCTCTCTATATATGATTCCGGTGCCTTGGTCTGAGTGTGACATTTGAACGGCCTAGTTCAAACGAGCTATCATCGGCTGTCTCTCCGCTGGTAGGTTCATAAGTCCTGTCATTTGCATCTGAAAAAATTGCATTGTCATCTTCAGTTGTTTCATTTTCTGAATTTATTTCATCTGAAGTTGGCACTTCTATCTCACTACTTGGTTTACTTATTGCAAACTTTAATGGAACTGTTTGATTATTCTGTTGAAATAGTAGGTGTTGGTTTGGTATATTCTTGACTTTCTTCTATGAACACAACATCTCTACTCTTCACTATTACTTTTTTCTTAATGTTTAACAATCTATAACCTTTTGTATTTTTACAATAACCAACGAATTTCATTTCTGAAGACTTAGAGTCCCATTTTAGTCTTTGTTGTTTCGGTACATGAACCATGGCCTTGCAGCCAAATATTTTCATGTGGCTGATGTTGGGTTTTTTTCCACACCACTTCTCTTCTGGTGTCATGTCATTAATAACTCGAGACGGGGATCTATTAATAATGTAAGCTGCTGTTGACACAGCCTCAGCCCAGTAGATTTTGGGTAGATTTGCATCATTAAGCATGCATTTGGCGCGTTCTACAAGTGTTCGGTTCTTCCGCTCGCTTAAGCCATTCTGCTCTGGAGTGTAGGGCGTCGTTATTTGATGCTTGATGCCAGAATCTATAATATATTTTGTAAAAACTTTGTTACAATATTCGGTTCCGTTATCAGTAAGAATAACTTTTATTTTTTGTCCCAACTCATTCTCTACTTCACATCTAAACTTGTGAAAAACTGAAGTTATATCTAATTTGTTCTTTAGGAAGTATACAAATACTTTTCTAAAATAGTCATCAATAAAGGTTATAAAATATTTTGCCCCTCCTAATGATGTACATTCCATGGGACCACAGAGATCGGAATGAATAACCTCAAGCAGCGATGAAGCTCTTGAGCCTTCATTTTTAAACGGTTGTCTAGCCTGTTTGCCTAGTATACAGGGAATACAAGTTTGAACATCATTACATTTTGTTATCTTCACCCCTTCAGTACATGTTTCTAACTTTTTTACATCTATATAGTTCAAGTGTCCCATTCTACGATGCCATATATCTAAACTTTTAGTGCTCTCGGTGGCAGTAGCATATGCATGCTCTCTAACAGTGTTCAATTTATACATGTTACTTATAAGTCTTGCCGTTGCTACTAATTGTTTCTGATTATTGTAAATATCACAGCCAGTATTATGAAAATTAACTCGACATCCATTCTTTACTAATTGACTAATAGACAACAAGTTAGTACTCAGTTATGGTATAAATAAAATGTCTCTCACCTGGACTGCGTTCACTTTACCATCATTACTACAGAGATTGAGATCCAAATTTCCCATCTTCTGTACAGCAACTGAAGAGTTATTGGCCACCTTTATACTTTGTGTCGGAGGTGTCTTAATCTCATACAACCAATCAGATCTTCTAGTCATGTGCATGGATGCACCTGAATCTACATACCAGTCACTATCTTCCACTGCGGTGGTGGCTGAAAAAACTGCAGCATAATTTGTATTAATAGGATTGTCCTTTTTACTAGATATACAGTTCTTGCTCAGATGACCATATCTATTACAATTGTAGCAACGGGGACCACGCTGTTTATTCTGATTATATTGATTATTCTTATGTGAAGTTGTCACTAATTTATTTATATAGTCCTCAATATCGGTACAACTGTCTAAGTTTATATTAATGAGATCACGTAATAAAGCTACTCTCCTGTTTAGTCCGGAGTCTTCAAACACAGACTGAAGTTTTAACCACACTTCCCGAGCATTTTTTGCGTCTTGTATGTGGTGGTAATTATTACAATCAACAAGGAGAATTATCTTACTTTTGGCCTTTACATCCTTTATTGGATCAAAGGGTACCTGGCTGGTAGGGTCCACACACGACCACAATTCCTCGTGCTCTAAGTAGGTCTTCACAGCATATTTCCAATTATTATAATTATCCCTTCCGGTCAGTTTATCAATATGCACGGTGTTTATCGACATTGCTTCGGAAACTGATAGGTATTAGCTGAAATAAGCTGAAAAGAAAACCTAGCCGGCGACCTAACCTCACTTTTCGACACGCGGTACTTTTCGGAAACTAAACTTCTACGAAAAACTATTATTTACTTATTTTGGGACTGGGCCCATAACCTGTTGAAATGAAACTGAGAATATTTAGTTTTAAAGCTATTTAATATAATAATTTCTATTGAATTATACATGAGCGTGGTTCGGAGTCGAGAGCAGAGAGCAGAGAACACAATGCAAAGCGGGGGAAAAGGAAATCAAGTTGGCCACAGAGTATAACATTTAGCGATGACGGTGACACGGCGCTAGGTGGCGTTACTGTGTATATGTTCAACTACAATAAATTTGTAGGATCGTAAGCCTGCGACATAAAACATCCATATCAACTTATTTAAAAACGCAATTGAAATAAAATGTAGTAAATTTATTTTACTTTTTATTTTTATGTGCTAATTGTTGCATTGAAGCTGAAAATGTAGTGTTAATTCCACTAAATCTAAATAACAATATATCGAAATTGACACTATATATATTATTTCAATTGCATTTTTTATGCCATGGATTTTCGAAAAGTAACGGCTGATTCTATTAATTCTAAAAAAATATGTACTAATGTATTATAGTATTTTTATTCGATTTTTTATTCTACTATGAGTAGTAGTACCTTCTACAAATTTCATAACAAAAGATGTACTGAGTATCGGCACTTGGGTGTTCTATTAAAATGAGTCAGTATGATTCGTGGTACTTTTTTTATCATAACGAAGCTGCATGGACACCAACATTGTGGTGGTGGTGGAGGGTGAGGTACAAAACTCGCTGTTGGTCACCCATGACCTTCATTACCATTCGATTAATGTTACACATCACACACGCATCATTTGAGAAGCAACTTTTTATCTCGCACTGATAGCACAATTTATGCTCCATTAAATTTAGCAAATGTAGTCTCGGGTTCATAGTGCGACTATCTATTCTAAAACTT
The DNA here is from genome assembly GCA_947562085.1 of Eudonia lacustrata. Lineage (NCBI taxonomy): Eukaryota > Metazoa > Arthropoda > Insecta > Lepidoptera > Crambidae > Eudonia > Eudonia lacustrata. The sequence goes on along the minus strand of OX387340.1, from coordinate 19,738,695 downwards.
ATCACAAACCTTTGGCTTATGAATAATTTACGAGCGCGACGCGACCGCAAAGTGTTTATTGTGATAGCGCGACTGACTCAACCAACCGCACTCTCATGTGATAAAACACCTAGATTTTTCCTCTCAATCTCTAGAGTCGTCTGAGAAAATCACCCGAAAGAGAATGACGTAACACCCTTCGAAGGCAAACAGAAAACTCTATTATATGCCAACGATATTAAGCTCGTTTGTGTTATTTTTCTGAATTGGTTTTCGACTTAACTCCTGAAAGATTAGATGCGATATAAGGAGTCACATCAAAGGATTAGAATAAACCATTTAGCGTCGAATGTTGGAGGGATAAGGTCGATAATTACTTGCTACTGTTTGCGGTTCACCCGTGAGAGAAGAAATTGAGGTGCGGCAGTAAATAACAGGCGGGTTCGGATTATTTCGATAAGATCGTAAAATGAAACAAGGCGGCCGCGACGGGACGCTTCCTTGCTGAATGTTTTACACGTTAACCGACGGATCCCACGTCGGGGTGTAAAACGTGCGGGGTTGCTATGCTTCGTATGCTGATTTCATGGAAGACTTGATGTTGCTTATTGCTGTAGGTACAGTGACAATGTAACTTATGACGATTTCCACGTTTTGTCGTGTAAACTTTAACTTATTTACTTTATAGCATGCTTTATAGCAAGTTTAAAGTTGTTGCGTCGTGTTGTCACATTTTAGGATAATTCATAAATAAGATAAGATAAGATAAGATAAATTTATTGCTGTATAAAAGTTATCCTAGATAAAAAAAAGTACCTTAGCTTAAGTATATTAATATATTAATTTTAGGGTAAGTATACAATTTTTTTTTTGTTTTGTTTATATAATTTTTAACGCAAATTTTGTTGCGAACATATTACAAAAACACAAATGTTGGAAAAATTTCCACAAGCAGGATTCGAAGCCGCACCCTTCTGACATACCGGGTCAGGTGCTCTCCCAATTGAGCTATCGTGGTTCTAACCAGCCCGCCGAAATTATTCAACACTATTTACTTTTTTACTTTGAAAGCCAAAGGCGCCCATTCAATGTCAACAACTACCGTCATTAACATTAACATTTCGGCGGGCTGGTTAGAACCACGATAGCTCAATTGGCAGAGCACCTGACCCGGTATGTCAGAAGGGTGCGGGTTCGAATCCTGCTCGTGGAAATTTTTTCAACATTTGTGTTTTTGATATACAATAAAATAAATAATGTTATAACTAAGCTAAGCTAAAAGATTACCTGTGTCTTAGGTAGGTAAATATAAGATACTAGCTGACCGGCGGACTTCGTACCGCTTTGACAGTTTCCATGACAACAAAACAAACAAATCATTCGTCCGCTTAAGAACACCCGTATCCCATGATGGAACCCTATAGCAGCGCCACCTACCGGGTCCAATTGTAAATCTAAACCATTCTCGAATCCACTTGAACACACACAGAAAATTTCATCCAAATCGGTCCAGCCGTTTAGAAGGAGTTCAATAACATACACACACAGAAGATTTATTTATATACATATATCAAGATTTCGCAAAGTGTTGTTTCCTAAAGCTTTGAATAAAAGAAAGGTGTACCCCATCTGTAGTTAACCAATTAATTCTTCAGATAGAACGTAGGTAATGATAGTGTAATCATTTAAAAATGGCTTTTTTCTTTTTTTTTTAGTTTGGAAACACATTCTTCGCAAAACTACGAGTATATTGATTAACAGCTGTACTTGTCAAAATTTGACACCATTGTATACGAATTAGGAGCTCGATGGCGCAGCGCCCGGTCTGTGATTGCTAAGGTTAAGCATCTTTCGCATAAGCCTGTCATCGGATGAGTGACCAAAAATTTATCATCTCGAGCTCCTCCGTGCTTCGGAAGGCACGTAAAGCCGTTGATCCCGGCTGCATTAGCAGTCGTTAACAACCACCAATCCGCACTGGGCCCGCGTGGTGGTTTATGGCCTGTTTTCTCTATCCATCCATAGGGAAGGCTCGTGCCCCAACAGTGGGGACATAAAATGAGCTGATGGTGATGATGATGTATAGGAATTCTTAATCTACCAAGAATACTTGATTACGAGCCGTAACCACTTAGGACACTAATTACTTAAGCCAGCATGACACTAAAATGTCTTTTCTGGCAGACCATATCCCTTCCTTAAAACATTCCATAATCGCTAGTCCGGAACTACTTCAATCTTTTACACTTAACACGTTACACTGGCCATGAAATTAGTGAGTGTTAGTGGCGGTAAAGCATGTGGAAGTATCTCACTAGGGCTGTCGATTTCTTGAAATGACAAATTTTTCCTTTTTTCATTTACATCAATAAACGCTACTGTAGGTACTGTAGTGATCGGGACTGCTTGGAGGGGTGAACCTACTGGCAGCCGTCGCGTTCTGACTTTGAACAAAACAATGACGATCGAGTTGGGCTTCAACGAGAGTGGTGTCAAGATCTATTATTTTATTTGTAATTGTAATATCTTGAAAATATCAATATAATATTAATCGATTAAGGTGTTTCTCTAACCCGCTACGTCCCCCACATAAGTAAAGACCCGTCTGGTCTTAACAGTACACACTACCAGAGGTCCCAGATTAAACTTTGATGAAGCTTTTCTTGGGGCTAGATAAATGGTGTGAGTGTGGGAAACATTTATGTATTTATTATTTATGTTGTGTTCCGGCAGCTAGATATAAGAAAGCCAGTGCCTCAATAGTTGAAGATTCCGGGTGATGTGAGCTTCCACCTCCAGCCTTATCATTACTTACCGTCAGGTGAGATGAAAGCCAAGTGGTTTACCGTTAGCAATAAAAAAGAATACACAGAAAAAGAAAAAAGTTGTCATGTTTTCTATTTAGTTGGCGGTAAGTGCTTGTATTGTTTGTGTAGTAGTAAAGCCTGTTTTCTAAGTCCACCTGACTAGCTGCTTCATTTGAGGCTATTTTTAATTGGAAGTGGAATGGAAGCGCACTTAAGCTACAATCCTTTAACGATTAGTGAACTGCTCCTCTAGAAAAGTGGCAAAACGCTAATAGAATAGAAATCTCAAAGAATGATTGCAGTACGGGATTGAAATAAGTCAACGATACGTATAATTGACGTTTATGTCAATCATCATCATCATCATCATCATCAGCTCGTAATATGCCCCCACTGTTGGGGCACGAGCCTTCCCTATGGATGACGCGGGCCCAGTGCGGATTAGTGGTTGTTAACGACTGCTAATGCAGCCGGGACCAACAGCTTAACATGCCTTCCGAAGCACGGAGGAGCTCGAGATGATAAAGTTTTGGTCACCCATCCGATGACCGGCCTTTGTGAAAGTTGCATAACTTCAGCAATTGCAAACCATGCGCGTTAACCACTGCGCCATCGAGCTCCTCATGTCATGTTTATCTCAATCCCATACAATAATCATTCTATGTAATTTCTATTTTTAAGCGTTTTGCCACTTGTCTAGGGGCAGCTGGCTACTTAACCTTGTACTGTCGGAACAGAACAAGCTGTTTATTTTGCATTGGATAGTGACTACTTACTCGTTGATGATCTTAGTGGTCATTATAGGGCTTACCCTCATTTACTATCAGCTTTGATGAAGGGCCAGCGCTTTTCCATTGTGTTATAGATAAATCAGTAGTTAATAATAATAAATAAATAAATGTTTCCCACACTCACACCAATTATCTAGCCCCAAGAAAAGCTTCCTTAAGAAACTTGTTGAAATGGTTAACTAGACAACGGATAAACATACTTAATATACTTAAATACATACTTATTATTCATAGGAAACACCCAGACCCGAAACAATTTAGAAAAACAGGTATTTCTAAATTGATCCGACCGGGGATCGAATCCGGGACCTCAGAGATGGCGACACCATGAAAACCGGTGTACAAGCCACTCGACCAAGGAGGTCGTCAAAGTAGTAAAGTGAAGTAGTTGAAGATTCCGGGTGAAGTTCGCTTCCACCTTGGGCTTTATCATCAATGAACATCAGGTGAGATGAAATCAATGCTTACTTGTAAGAAATAAAAAAAATGCAATATAGTTGCAATAAGCAAAATCGGTATCTGTTTAAAACAACTGTTTCTGTAAATTGACAATCACATTTAAAAAGCTTCGTTAAAGTTATTCCGTGTTTTGTCTCTTTTCTCTAATTCGAAATGTAGTTTAAACGACAGAAATATCTATTCCAAACTTACACTCTGTCTATTAGTAAGGCCCTATGTCATGTAAGCTCAAAAGTCTCACAAATTCTGCTGTTTATTACTTCCTACATACTTCTTACATTTCCAGATGACATCCCTGGCGGCTGTACATCTACGTACAAAATATACGATGCAGAATGTTTTACTACTAGGAGTTGTGTTAATAAATAAAAACAAACTTATAAATCCTTTTAATAATCTTATGTAAATTGACGACCCATATTTCTAATAACATCCCAGTTCGTTATTAAGCCTACGAATTAAAATATCAAACTCGCGTACAAACTTCGGGTCAGATCGAAACAGGTGTGCATAGGTAAACCGTAATAACTAATGAATACTTTAGTATAGATTTTAAAAATAATTGGTCATATTATGGGTTAACACTTAGACGATATCACTTTTAAGTATACTCAACTGGCAAATTGAACAATAATTCATATTATAGTAATAGTGGTATAAGTTTATATCATAGTTTTACTTTCTGGCATTAACTATAATTTTAGATAAATGCCGCCACGTAAACTAATTATTTTTCCTTCTCAAAATCCGTTGTGTGTTAACATGATCGAATTGGATTTGAAAAAATGGTACAGATCAGGCTTTTAGGTTACAAATTCGGCAAACTGACAACCCGCCTTATGGAAAGCGGCAAATCTATGTCTTACTACCTATATTTATTTTACTGGATCTGTTACTTTGCAAACCGGAATATAGCAATGTAAAACAATGCAGCTCGGTGGCAAAAAATGGCCTTCGTAGCCTGTGAATGCTAGAAACACTAAGGCTACGTACGCACTGACAGGAAGCTTGCTTAGCGCGGAGAGCGAGTGCCTAGCGAGTCACCTAGCGAGTAGCTTTGTAAAACAAAAGTTCTAGAATGTTCGGATCCGGCCGCACTGCGCGGTTGTCGCCTTCACTAGACGCCTATACATTCTAGCATGTATTAAGGTAAACAAACGTGTTGGTTCTTTGTCAAGAGGCGCGCGACGCATGCCCTGCCGTCCTAGAAGCTTCAGTTTCTAGGTATAATTTCACTGGTCGCCCTTCAAATCGGAACACAGCAATGCAAAACAGTGCTTCTTGACGGCAGAAATTGTAAAAATATTGACAAGCTGACCTTCTGTGCTCCCCCTTTCGGCGCCAATGGCATCCGGGCGCAATCTTATTTTTGTGGGCGGCTCTGCCGTGGCTGGCTCGCTGCCGGCGGCTTATTGCCTACGTGCCGGCGGGCCGGTCGCGCGCCCGTCATATTATTCTATCAGGCGGCTATCGGCGGCGGCCACACGGACGATATTAGTATACCCGCGCTGCCGTCTTCAGATATTGCCCCGGATCGTAAATAAAACTGCCGCCGCGAGAACTAACCGCGCTCAGAAGAGCTCGACTTATCACCGTCGTGAGGCAACGAATAGCGACGAGTGAGGGTGCGACGATGCTTTTGCCAAATTCCTCGAGGTACGAATAGACTGCGTTGAGTGTGTTACGCGGGGATTTTCCTTATCGCGTATGGTAGGTAGCTGTATCAGCGTCTCTGTCTCATGAATCACATTTTTGAGAAATTCGCATTTTATATAAATGTTATTCTGCGTTCAAAATTGTCATATTTTTTATCAAAAATGATTTATCACTTGAAAAAGCGATTGCCTAAAGAGGGACTGGAACCCAAGAACTTTAGCAATGGTAACAAGTAGTGGATCAATACAATATGTAATTTTTAACTCGATCAAAATGTTACCCTTTAATGGGTAATTAGCAGCAGATTTTTCAATTATGGTGGTGGTGCTGGTGGCATTGAATCACTTTTTATCTAATTAAACCTCCAACACCAGAAAATAAACTTTTTTACTAGTATACTAAACAATGGGTTATAATGAAACGAAAAATTCACAAAGCCTAAATAAAACTAAATCGAAAATTATTACTTAGAAATAGCCTGCATCGAAGAATAGAATAGAAAACAAGCTTTCAGATCAGGTAATATTGTTTGCATAGTAAAACTGAAACAGCTACTAAAATTGCAAGAGGTTCGAGTCCCAACTGTGGCAGTTGCTTTTCAACTACAGCAGACTATGGCAGACATACCATTTTCCCACTTCTATATACTTCTGACAGTGAGAAAAGTGATAAATCTACAGTGGGACGCAACGCTCCATCACCCAACCCAAGACAGAAGTCAACATTTATGGCGAAACTTGTGTATCGCAATTACGTAAACAATAACGTAATAAGGGCGGCCGCAGCCCGCGTTATTGCTGTAGCGAATGTCGCCGTGGAGAGTTGTCGGAAAAAGTGAAAGTTTTTATCAGCGCCCGGTCCCGTGCCGCCCGTTCTCATTTCATGGAAACACTCTTGATCGCAATCGCAGCTGCAGGGTTGAACCGCACTGTAATTATACGCGTATGGTACACGGTGGATTGGTTTTAGAGCTGAAAACGAAGTTAGTAAATATACGTAATAAAGCATATCCTATTCTATTCCACAGCTTGGATCTGGCTTCCCTCATTGATCAAGTCATCGCTACAATAGATGGATATTGCTTCGGGGCGAAAGGCGCGTGCGCGTGTTACCGCTCACTAAGCATTCTAACTTTTTATAATTTGTGCTTCATTAATGTTTGTCGTTTTCAGTTTTATTTTATTTTACTAGTTACGTGAGTTCTAAAGAATATAAAGAACTGCTTTGTGGTAGGATGCTCCCTGAATGTAACTGGATGTTGTACGCTACATTATTTCTTCCGCCTTGATCCAGTAAATAAACAGGTTATAAAGTCATACGGCAATACGTGCTTGCGGGCTGAAACTTACAGTGCACAGTGAGATGGGCTAATGATCATGATAAAACTAAGCAACTTGCGTAATATTGAGTTCGAGATGGCATTCTGTTATATCCACCAACCCGCGATAGCCAAGCTTGATTGCTAACAGAATTTTTCCCTGTATATTATAAATGCGGGATGCTTGACCTAACAGTGGTCCCACTGTATAAGGTGTAACAGAAGTTTTGTAAGCAAACCCCAGAATTGAGAGCAGAGATCAAAAGGGCAAATGGCTGTATTTTGATCTCATTCATAAATGGAACAAAGCCTAGGGCTTAGTCTGCCATTCCAGCTTTCAGGATTAAATTGATACAGCCAAATGTGGCTTTTGTACAGCCCATCTGTACTAAAAGCGGCGACGAGTAAACACAAAACAAACAACCCTATTTGCGTTAGAAGAACAAAGAAAAAGTATATAGTCAAGGGAGCTATGCGTCAAAAATTATGTGACCCGTGTTAGCAGCGAGCGGCGAGACGAGTCTGCCGCGACGCAGCGCAGCAAGCGATTTGTATCACTTTGCCGAGCTATTACTTTGATGCAATTCATTCGTTGATTGATTTTTATAGATTAAGCTATTTTACGACGACGGTCTTCTTCATACATTATTTAAATTTAAAATGTTGAAGGAAGATAGTGAGCGCAATTTTCATTGTCAGTTTTCTTTTTGGGTATAAAAGTATTTATTATAGTGTTTTCATATTGATTATTTTTAATAATGTATGTCTTGGCTTGATTGGTTACTTGATTAAAAAAAGCTTCGTGATTAAAACAAGGTTATAAGGTGCAGTTATGCACATATAGGATAGTTAACTTATATTATAAAATATAGTTAATTAGTAGATAGGTAACTAATATTATAATACTGCAATAGCGCCTTGCCCTCTTACTATAATATTTATTAAATTAAATTAAATTTTATTAGTTATTGTAAATCATATTAATAATTAAGTGTGTTATGCTATTTTATGGATTTATTTAATTGTATTTTTTAAATATATTTTAATTGTATTGATTTGAGCACTTTTTTTGCCGAAGTGGTATGAGGTAGCCGATAATAGGGAAGAGTGGAGCCGTAGAGGGGAGGCCTTTGCCCAGCAGTGGGACACAAAAATAGGCTAATAAAAAAATTAAAAAAAATTGTATTGTCATATGGATTTAAATAGGCCTCTCCAAGTGCATGCCATCGAGCACGGCTACTCTTATCCAGCTCTTGCCAGCCGCACCTTGCGAAGATCGTCACTCCATCTAGTCTGAGGGCGTCCTCCCTACGTTTGCCGATACACGGTCTCCACTCAAGAACTCGTTTACCACAACGGTTTTCGGTGCTGCGAATAATATGGCCGGTCCACGGCCACTATAGAGATTTAAACCTGATATAAATTATTATTATTACTATAAAAAGGGGGATGTTTTTTGTTTGTAGGTACCTCTACAACCCAAGCCTGATGATTTTAACGATTCTTCTACTAATAGAAGCATTCACTACCCTTGACAAATATGTAGGTTATAATTTATTCTTGCTCACACGATAAAGACTTTCGTGACAGACCGACTTTGAAGAGTGTGACGCCACGAGCGAAAGCAAGTTCGTAATAAACAGTCAAAGCTTTAACAGCAAACTAAAAGTCGAGGAGCTTGATAGCACAGCAGCTAGCGTGTTCCAGATGCGATCTTGCAAGTTCAGCAACATTCAAAACGGTGGGTCGCCGGATAGGTGACCATATTGAAATATGTCGCGCACCCCCAATGCTACGGAAAGAACTACAAGTCCTTGGTCCCAGTTGATGTCATAAAATTCATCACATCACCAGCTCATATTATGTCCCCACTTCTTGGGTACGAGCCTTCCTTATCCTTCCGGATGGATGGGGAGGGCTGGCCTTAAACCACTACGCGGGCCCAGTGCGGGAGGGTGGTCGTTAACGACAGCAAATGCAGCTGGGACCAACGGCTACGTGCCTTCCGAAGCACGGAGGAGCTCTAGATAATACATTATAAGGTCACTTATCCGTTGATAGACCTTTGCGAAAGTTGTTCAATCAAGACCGGGCGCGTTATCCACTGCACTATCAAAATTAAAGAAAAAAAAATCAAAATTCAAAATCATTTATTCAGTTTAGGCTACAAATAGCTCTTATGAACGTCATTATGCCCTCGAGTAAAGATTATCGAGCTTCGTCATAAGATTTCAGTCGTTAAAACCCACCAAACGATGCCAGCATGATCTCCCTTCGCTCTATTGTTTATTTGGAAAGGCAGCAGAGGCTCATTTATAAGCTGATGATGATAGAAAAAAACCTAAGCATCAAAATTCTCACCAACTCCCTAAAATCGGGTACACACCAAATGAGAGACCAATACGATTTTATTGGAGCAACGCGTCGTTCGAGTGCGCAGCGCGGTCCCTAATAAAATAAGCTGAGGTAACGGCGTGTTTGCTCTGACGCCCCCCAGATGATAGATAGGGCACGCGCCCGGCCCGTTCTTATAAACTAGTGGCGGAGCGCCACCTACTGCGCAGTAAACGTATGAAAAATTACAGCTCAAAAAGTGCAGCTCTACCGCCAGCCGGTCGCCGAAAATGCTGAGTTAACTGGCTTTGGAACGCGCATTTGTGCTTCCCTCTGTGACAATGTTAAGTCAAATATTGGGGTCGTAGGTACCTAAACTTCCACGAATTTATTCCCACACACCTACGGCTACGACTGTTGTGGGAAAGAAAATTATATTTGATATTTTAATAACCCAAAATTATCCAAATTTTGTACTCTGCTTTCCACAGTTTACGCGGTCAGCTCGTATAATGGAATGTGGCACTTTTTTCAGATCAAACGTAATCGCTTAGATCCGAAAAAAGTGTAAAGTGTCCTATAACAGCATCCTTGATAATAATGAAAATTGTTCACATTAAATTATTGTCATCGCATTTACTAATTTGTATTTCGTTCGCAATACATTTTCGTAACATTTATGTGATTATTTTTAACTACAATAAAAAGAAACGTTATAAAGTGACATTGTGATACGTTTAGAAAACTATAAAAAACATACGGGAACGTGTGGGCTGTATCAAAGTAACATTGTTCGTCGAGTGAATACTTAGTGTGGAGAGAGTACACGTAGCTTTGTTTGACTCCCACATATCTTTTTGTAGCAAAAAGCTAACTGGTGCGATGCATTATCACGTGTCTGGCCGGATACAAGGCATTGGTCAAACTCTGAGGTTTCCACAAAACATCAAAGCCTTAGAAAGTATTTTTAACAGTTTCGATGTCTAGAAATGATAAAAATATAGAAAAGAAAATAACTACTTTTACAAAAAGTAAAGAGTCTCTTTGTTTTATTTCTATCGCACGTGAAATGACAGACAAAAAAAGTGTAGTTTTTGGAACGATGTGACGTTAGAACTAAAAAAATATAATAATAAACAAGATTTGCTGCTTCTTCACATAACAAGTATTAAGGTTAGTATTTCAGAACAACATTTTGTTAGCCAAAGGTAAGAAAATATGTGTAACGGCGGAGCCCACGACCGACATTTTGTAGGACCGATTTTTTCGCGGAGGTTTTAGTACCGATTTTGTGACCGACTTTTTGTGGGACGTGTACGTTGCAAAATAGAATTCCATATTGTTCAATGTCACTGACTAAAAATCGGTCACCGATTATCGGACGTAAGGTAGGTAAATAAAAGTGAGAAATCGAGGTTCAACCCATATAGCTAGGCTAGAATAATGATGTAACCCATTTCTAACATTAGCTTTCTGAAGGGGTTAAGAGGTTATTAATATGATGTTAAAAATTTAACTTAATTAGAAAAAGATCACGATAGACACATTTGAAGTTAGGTATTTAAGTGTTTAAAACAGCAAAACGGTTAAGTCTGAATCTAGTTTTTAAATCTTGCTCCGTAATTCCGTTACGTAATTCAGTTGACGTCATTTGAAAATAATTTTAAATAAAAAAATTAAGTTTGTTTTTACATTTTTAAGGCGCACCGAAGGCGACTATTTTAATATTAATACGAAGCAACTAGTCCTCGAAGCTCGTAACTCAAAGCCGGTTTGTGTATAAATCAGCAGTTTAATATAATTAAGTAACTGCGCCTAAAGTATGCTTTAAAACTTTCTTGTTTTAATTCGCCTGCTAGAGATTTTTATTTAGCGGAAAACTGTTTCCTCGAACTTATTTTAATGTATTCATATATTAACAAAATAGTGACACACCAGCTCAGTATGCTGCGTATTTATAAAATACTGAACATGGAAACTTTTTAATACTAGATTTGTGTCACAATAAAAACTGCCCTCCCTAGACAAGTGGCAAAACGCTAATAGAATAGAAATCAAATATAATAATGATTATTGTACGATAAGAAATTTGAATCTATTTATTTTAACACTATAAAAATGGTATGGCAGTGTGTTTGTTTCACTAGTTAAATATAGCACTTAAAAATACAAAAAAAACAAGCCCCTTCAAAGCTACAATGAAACAAAAGGTCAATTCCACGAACAAAAAAGAAGTCAATAAAAAAAATGGGCCATAAAGACACAAAATTAAAAATCTGTGTTATTACTGAAGCCTAAGTAACACCGTTTTAATTAAATGTGTATAATAATATTGACAACCGGTATTGAGTTTTAGTAGTAATACACTTATTAATGAGTGAGAAAGAAACGTCATGTCCATAGGTAAATACCCAATACTTTCGCCTCTCACAACTGCTATAAAAATGCAGTAATACTTCTCAGAGAGCTCATGGTAAAGCTCCTGGGGACCTAGTTTTGGCCTTAACCTGTCGTCTGCTGTGCATTCAGACACAATTGAATTTTAATTGTTTGTAGGACGGATCTAGTACTAAGCAGACGAAAGGTTAATGTGGACCGAGTAAAATACGGAAACAAAACTGCGTTGTCATAAGTACTGTTGCTTCAGCTTGTTATACCCAGCCAGCCAATGGGTTCACTTGCTATCGTTGTAAAAGTTGCTAGGGGACAGCAAAATGGAGCTGATGTTGCATACGTCTAAAGGCTGAGGTGCTCGCTTTCTATCAGGTGGATCGTATGCCATGTGCATGTTTGCTACTTAAGTGGATTTAAAGTTTTGAGTTTGGCAACAAATGGACAATGTCATGCTATTTGTTTAAAGCTAAAATTATTACCTATCTCGAAGCTCTATCAAACCGGTGGGATATTAATTGGTCTAATGGCGAAGATTCTTACTTTTTTTTTCATAGAATTTTGAACGGCTAACATTGATTGTTGACATCTATCCTTTCAGATGTAATAATACTTTGAAAGGTTCAATTTTGTTTGGCCCATTTCACTAGAAATAACACTAGCCTAAGATAAGATTACTTAACTGTTTGCAAATACTTGTATACAATACCTACTTGGATTCTTCAAACAAACCATACCAAACTACAGCCAGAATTCGACCAAGGTTTGCAAATCGTCCTCGCCACGTTTGTCGCTAGAAGGAGAAGGCATTACTTTGCAGTGCAATGACATTTTTCTTTATGAACTCGGGCGCCTTGTTTTTATTAATTTCTACTGGCTCCACCGAAATAAAAGCTAAAAGGGAGTATTTATATTCCTTGAATAGACTGTTGGAACGAGCGCACTTGTTGCGGCTATTTAGCTGCTGTCGGAGCAGGAAAATCTTAAGTGTTATCAACAAAAAGAGTAACTGTGATATAACTTTAGAACTTGACGTGGTAAGATAAGTGGATTTCAGCTTTTTTAGCTCATGGTTTTTGTAGAAATACTTATTTGTATATACGCCTCTTTGGCCTTCTGGCTAGGTGCGACCAATATACGGGTTGAATTCCTGGGTCGGGCAGTGTTTTCTATTTTTCGATGCATAACTCTGGTTTGTGATCACCAGTACGCCTTTAGGAATATTGATACAATGGTTCAATATTTTTTTGATAAAGCTGCCTGCTTTTTGTCATCTACGAGTTACGATACGAACGAACCTTACGATAGCTTGACGAACCGAACGATAGCTTGTTTACTAACTAGAAGCACATGAGTAGATATATGTATTCATTAGAAGTCTCTCGGTGGCTTTGTGTGTCACGTAAACATGTGACATGCTATCCAAACGGATAGCACGTTAGGATTGTACAAAAAACCTCAGATGGATGCCAAATATAATTAATAAACAATTTTTATTTTTCGAAAGAAAATTTAAGACGTTTAAACTGAGTGTGGTAGGAACACGGCATTGATTTACATCAAACAATTCACATTGTGTGGGTTGCGATCTCGAGAATTCAAGAGAGATTTCAAGTTCATTACAAGTATAACTGCTCTAACAATTGAGTTCTAGTGAATTTCTATAAATAGGTACGCTACGGAATAAATGATTAACTTAAGGATAATTAACTATGAATGAAAGTATTTATGCAGTCCAAATATGCAAAACCACTATTCCATAAAATGGTTTTTATGAATATGCGTACTTTATTTTAATTTAAATTGCTCGGACTTCATTATATTTCCGTGTAGTATGCTAACGACTTTAAAGGCTGAGAATTGTACTTTTTTGCGGGCGCTATCTTTGATATTAGAAGACTTCTATCAGCAGTGTTTTTCCTGATATTTATCTATCTATAAATGTTTATAAAATTTTTAACGCAAATTTTGTTGCGAAGAAATTACAAAAACACAAATGTTGAAAAAATTTCCACGAGCAGGGTTTGAACCTGCACCCTTCTGACATACCGGGTCAGGTGCTCTTCCAATTGAGCTATCGTGGTTCTAACCAGTGTTGAATAATTTCGGCGGGCTGGTTAGAACCACGATAGCTCAATTGGAAGAGCACCTGACCCGGTATGTCAGAAGGGTGCAGGTTCAAACCCTGCTCGTGGAAATTTTTTCAACATTTGTGTTTTTTTATCTATCTATATATTAATACATGAATTAATAATTATGTACCCTTTTTTAGAACATTGCGCGCACAGAGTAGTGTGAAATTTGGCATTGTTAAAGTTCATATGGAGAAGAAAAGCCGAAAGAAAAAAAAATACAGTATATGTTACATAATATTATATAGGCATCAAAAAAAGACTAAGATCAAGTAGTTCAGTTATCCAAACTGCCTATTTAGAATGCTTGGTAAACAAGGTAAGAGTGAATAATCGACAAGCAAAAGGCGTCATTTTTTTTTTTTTATATTAGAAGGAGGCAAACGAGCAGGCGGGTCACCTGATGGAAAGCAATCAGCGCCGCCCATGGACACCCGCAAAACCAGAGGAATCACAGATGCGTTGCCGGCCTTTAAGGAAGGAATAGTCTCGTTTCTTGAAGATTCCTAAGTCGTATTGGTTCGGGAATACCGCCGCTGAGAGCTGGTTCCACGTCATGCTCATCTTTAAAGTAAAAATAATACAAAAAAAAAAATATGTTGATAAGGAGCATAGAAAAATGGAACAGCTCATTAGCTGCTTGACTTCCAAGAGACTAATCATCAAAGTTGCCCGTAGTCCAAGAGTTAAGTGATCAATTATTCGCATCAGTTCTTTCACCCGCTCAATCCGGTTGACGTAGACGTAGTTTGCTAGCACATAATCAAGTGATTACTTATCCTCTAGGTTCATCAGTTAATTCCACGACTCGCAAGAAATTGATTCGACAAGTTAACGACTCATTCAAAGAGTCGTAAATTTGGCGGCTTACTGCTTAATATAGCCGCGTTGCAAGAAACAATTAGACGGGGGCACAATCATCCTAGAGTGTTCGTGAGACTTATGAAAGCAATGAAACGTGGATGTGGCAATTGATATTAACACAGCATGAGTGAAGCTTACTTATATCGCTTTAAATTTCTTCTTACCTACCTGATTTCTAAAATTAAAGCATGACGCGAAATGATGGAAGATTTTTTTGTCATGCTCGTGAACGGCTGTCACATGTAGAGACGAGTCTATTTTTGCTAACTTATTGTTATTCGATGTTAAAATGTTGATTCTCTTTGTATATATTTTTCTAGTTGAATCTACTAAAAAAAAGAGACACGCACTAGTGTGTGATGCCATTTCCTACAGAAAACCATTGACAGTGTTTTGATTACACGGCTTAAGAAACCCTTTAAGTTATTTACACGCCACTTTCAAAAAAATTCGGTGACGTTGAAAATGTGTCAGACAATCAGCAAACTGCCTCCAAAAAAAATCTTTTATGCATTACAAGATCTCCTGCTCGCCGTAAACTTACTTATTGAGGGCGTACTGACATCCATAATAGTTATATTTAGAGATTTTGAAGTCGCAAGTGAGGGACAGTTATCGAATTAAAAATTATATAGTACTTGTACTCTGTGGGTTTAGAATCTTATTTGCATAAACTCGATAAATGAAGACCTATTTACTATTTCCTATATTGACAAGTCTTTCTTAAAACGAGATCAGTAGGCCACTTTGTATCAAATTAATTATTTTTGGGGTGTGTAACTATATCGGTACTGTAGGCATCTCATGGCAATGATTACTTAACTACTTACAGACAGAGTGGGCCCGATAAAAAAAGCGCTGTTTCATAAGTATCTATCATAGATTACTATTCACTAGAAGAAAAATCTTTAAAAAGTGACAATGTTTTTTTTACATTCGCCGCATATTTAGTTTCCTTATTCCGTGTGTCAGGTGCGGCAACGTGTCGAATGGCGTGTAATATGGCGGGTGTAAATCGTGGAGACTCCGTGACGACAAGCGGGGCGCACTTACGCGCGGAATGAGAGACATCCGCGTCGCGGAGCGCGCCAAAATATCCTTTTAATTGTCACACTCGTCGTGCAAACCTCATATCGTCTAATACGAAACGGGAAATTAATGCCACTTCAATATCAATTAACGCTGTTGCCTTTAAAACGGGCGCTTTTATGAGCACTTTGTATTTAAACTGTTTCAGGGCTATAACCCCGGAATAACGGCAACTTGCACAATATTCAAATGAAATTGCATCTTTGCCAAAACTAGCGAGGGAATGGCGTCGACAAACATTAATATACAATAGAAATTCTGACCCTCCTCGTGTCGCGGCGGCTCTTTGTTTTTATGGTTTGTTGGATGATAGTTAAGTCAGTAATTTTTACGGGCAGGTACGAATTACATCTCGCTCCGAAGGGATCTTGGATTATGGGTTTACTGAAGAAGCTTTGTTTGCACGTTTTGAACTTAAATTAGCTATAAAATAAATAACTTAATGTTAGGCTATAATCAATAAATAAATAAAATGTACTGGTGTAGTGTTACGTATTTAAAAAATACCATAAACACCATATCTTTGAAGGGACAAATCCATTTCTTTTTATGTTTGCCGTTACATATTACTAGGACTTAATAGTTAAAATATAAATACTTCTTAGAACAGTGAGATTGAAGGAAATTTTTGAAACTGAGAGCGTAGTGATTTTTTTTATTTGGCGTTCTGTTATAAAATTTGCTTCGGTCTCTGGGACTATACCTAATTTGCACTTACTCTGAAATCTGCTAATCAAGTAGTTCATAAAATGGCCACACCAAAAATAACACTTCATTGTTTTGATTATTTCTATTCCATAATATTGATATTAACGATTCTAATATAATTTAATATTATGGAATAGAAATAGTCAAAACAATGAAAAATAAACTCCTTTGTTATCATCGTGAAGTTTTAAAAGTATCTTTTTGTTTTATTTAAAAACTATTGGATCGTAGCTAAGTTGTTTTCAAAGTGCAAAATAGTCTGAGCGGACTCCTCTTAGAAAATAACTTAACGAGCAAAGTTTATCCTTTTATTCTTGTTGCTAGCGAAGTAGATGTGGTTGTTAGGTTTTAGCGTTAAAATAGTTTGTCTGGGAAAACAGACTTACTGAGAGAAATAAGTAAATAAAAATATTAATTACCTTTGAGCTTTCGTTTCACCATCATCATGATCGTCATCAGCCTGTGTTAGTTCACTGCTGAGTTTTCGGTTATCACACTAATATTATAAATACGAAAGTTTGTGTGTATGTGTGTGTGTATATTTGTTGCTTCTTCACGCTGCAACGGATTTTTTTTTAACGGATGGATGGATTGGGATGAAATTCGGCATACAGATAAATCTAATATAAATTTTAATTGAGGACTAGTATAGGCTGATGATGACGATGACGATGATGATGAAATATAAAAGGCACCTAGAATAAATAGTGCCACTTTATAGCAAGAATGCATCTATATTTGAGTGTTCCTTAACTTTAATCGTTCTAAAGTTCTACTTTTTTTTTGTTTAGTAACACCGTTAGGTTGCTACATAATTCTACTTGCGCTGCTAAAATATGAAATCAATTTGCATTTTCTTTTCCATACCACACTATGAGAATACAAATTGAATATTCTCTTGGCGCATACGTTTTACGTCCCATTCCAAGTATTGGTATGGGAATAACGACAACGAGGCTTTTGAGCGTTGTAGGTTCTACTATCAATCTTCGGCGAGTGAATTACATAGAAGGAATAGATGCCGTATCGGTGGTGGTATAGGTTTCTCTAATTTTAACTGAATACAAACATCTAAAGGTAGTAAATAGCCTATATACTGTCCCACTGCTGGGCAAAGGCCCCCATCATAGAAATCAAGTCATCACCTCTATTGATGGGTATTGGCTTAATCACCACGCTTGCCAAACCCATAGTGATCGCTAACCCAGGCTATGTTGGGAAAATCGTTGGGAATCATCAAAAGGTAAAACAAACTAATCTCTTCTAAAACTAAATTCTAAACAATCTGGTTCCTATTCTTCTTTGAGCCATTTCGATGCCTAAGGGCCTTTTTAAAACTACTACTGCTAATTGCTTTGAAATAACTTCAAATGAGAAAGTCTGTATGTATTTCTGTGGTTAAGGATATGTCCATTTTTGTAATTTTTAATAAAAAAACCAAAAAAATATATATTGAAATTATACATATACTTAGTCATTTCATCGTTATCTTTCGCGTTCTATTCTATATAAAACAATTACGAGATTTAACAAAATGTGGTTGTTCTTTAAAAATCCCAATAGTAATAATAAAGATAGTGAAAAGTTCTTCGAAGGGTTTAAAGTAAATGTTACAAGTAGGGTTAAAATATTATTTTTTAAAAATTGGGATTGTTTTATTTTTATTTGTAATTCTATCTGTTATACTTAACACATAAAGCTGTCTAAAATTGGCGTGATCAGTCGAGCACTGTCCAACTAACGCAATCAATTACAAAAGTGTGTCAACGCCAAATACATTACTAGTTTTTGTTCGCGGCTTTACTCACGTAGGCAAATTATGTTTGTTCTGTTTCTTCACACGTGTAGGAATCAGTAAACGTGTGATGTTTTGCACGCGATTTCCATACAAACTTTCCGCCCCTATTTCACCTCTCTAGGGTAGGTTTTTCGAAAAATGCTAAAACACGTCATTCTTTATTTTTTGTTGAAAAATCTAAAGACCGATTAAAGTATTAATTTTGATAGCTATTACTTTAAAAATAACGATTTCTCCAAAAAAACCTTATTCCCTTTTTTACTAATTTAAAGAAAAATAAATAAAATTCCTGAGACATGTCATTCTTTAATTCTTTTCAAGAACCCAAATACCAATTTTCATGTATTTTACTTCAAGACTGATGGACTTTCATACAAACGTTCATCCCTTTTTTGACCATCTTAGGGTGTGATTTCCGTAAAATCCTTTCTTAGTGGCTGGTTACGTCACTTAATTAACCTACAGTCCAAATTTTATCAAATTAGCTTCAGCGGTTTAGGCTCAGCGATGATGAGTCAGTCAGTCAGGACAAGTCATTGTATGTACTAGTGGTCGCCCAGTGGTCGTAATTTTATTAAGGCTGCACGGATTGTATCCGAAGCAATGAAAAATTAAAAAAGATAGAATGTGAGTTTGGATTGGCATTGACAGATTTCGGCCGTTCCTCTTCCATTTTTGAAATTTTTGACAAGAGTATGTGCGTGTGTTTCAAATACATATGCGTGTGTGTCAAATACATGGTAGTGTGTGTAATGTTTGTTTTATTAATTTAATGTATTTTTTATGCATTATTAAAAAAAATATTAACATTCTGTAGGTACTCCTTCTCTATATAAACTATAAGTGTGCGAAATTTCATACTCCTCCGTCCGCGCAATGTTCGTAAAAAGGAGTACAAAGTTTTTGCTTAACGTTTTATTAGATAGATAGATAGATAGATAGGAGTACGCATCCTATACGCAGTTCTATTTTTCCTTTTAGCATACTCACATTCATGGGATTCATAAATAGTACTTACCATATGGACTCCATGGACAAGTTATGTTACAGGCAAGTTGCTAACAGATAAAATATTATACAATTAGTATCACTTCGGTACTCTTTAGTAGTGCGTGCTATTTAATGGCTTTACCCTATCCATATCTCGTCTGTTCTAAACCAGTATTGCTGCTATAGATAATCTGCCTGGATTATTTATACCGGGCAGTACTCCACCGTAGCCGTCGACACTCGCCACTACATCAAAAACGGTGCACTCAAACTAATTGCATTTGCTATTGATGCAGGCCTACGTTCGCGCTGGTAAATACCTACCCAGAACTATTAGCTGAGTACCAACTGACATACATCTGTGTGGGCATGTGTGTAATACATTCATTAATTGATTTGAGGTTTTGATTGTCATTTATTTTGTTTTATTAGTCTAGTTGCAGATCCTTAGTGGACGCTGATGGCATGAAATTATAACGGGGATTTAAAACTACCTAGCTATAGGTATCTTAAGCATACCTACCTTACAAAAACACAAATGTTGAAAAAATTTCCACGAGCAGGGTTTGAACCTGCACCCTTCTGACATACCGGGTCAGGTGCTCTTCCAATTGAGCTATCGTGGTTCTAACCAGCCCGCCGAAATTATTCAACACTATTTACTTTTTACTTTGAAAGCCAAAGGCGCCCATTCAATGTTAACAACTACCGTCATTAACATCCGATCATAATATTTTCAAACCCTGCTCGTGGAAATTTTTTCAACATTTGTGTTTTTGTAATTTGTTCGCAACAAAATTTGCGTTAAAAATTATATAAACATTACAAAAAAATGTAATTTAAATAATATGTAGTGTTAGTTAGCGGAATTAACACTACATATTATTTAAATTACATTTTTTTGTAATATGGATTTCCGCAAAATAACGCCTGATTCCATTAATTATATAAACATTTATAAACAGCTTGCCTACTTCTTAACTGATCTTTAGTATTTGTAAAATATTATGATCGGATGTTAATGACGGTAGTTGTTAACATTGAATGGGCGCCTTTGGCTTTCAAAGTAAAAAGTAAATAGTGTTGAATAATTTCGGCGGGCTGGTTAGAACCACGATAGCTCAATTGGAAGAGCACCTGACCCGGTATGTCAGAAGGGTGCAGGTTCAAACCCTGCTCGTGGAAATTTTTTCAACAATTGTGTTTTTGTAATTTGTTCGCAACAAAATTTGCGTTAAAAATTATATAAACATTCATACCTACCTTTTTAAAACATTCATTGCTTACCTATGTGAGCAGCGTGTATTCGTCAATAACGTTTCTGTTATTTTATTTTAATTGGATACTGATGTTTTGTCCTATTATTATTAAAAGATAAGTCTTTTAAACAATTTAATTAAATCGTTAATAAAGCACTGGTACGGTGTTATGGTGACTGACCGGACTGACATGACCACATGACCGGATTTTGCCGTTACGTAAAATGTTCGTTGCGAGTATTCGATTACATTTACGAAAATGAAAATTAGTATGGCATTGAAGTAGCGCCTCTGGCGATATACGAGAAGAGTTAAAATTTTGCTATACAAATTCTAGTGTTCGTTAACGTGATCGAATGGCGAATGGAACTCGCACTAGGCACCCATACCACATACTTCTTTTTTCTTAGTACCGTTAAGCAATGGATAGATGGCGCTGTGGTAAATCAGTTTATGGTTTGCGTTTAACTTCTTATTTCAACGGATCGGACGGTAATTTTTCGATCGCTTACAATTAAAACGCTGTTATACCGTTTTCACGTTATATTTTAATTTTATAAATGAACATAAACGGCCGTCAAGCGCGGATAATGTCGCAACTAGGAACATTTGAGTTGAAATCTGTCGATGTCCGCCGGTCTGTTGATTTACGATTTCATTAGTTTGCGTGCTGTGACGGAGCGGACGCGGACGTCCGTCGTCGCCGCGCGCCGTTGATTAAACGATTATGCGTATTTGCTGCACAAAGCGAAGCTCTGATGGAAAAATTTAAACTTCACTCTACGTTACTTATTGAGCTGCATTCATCACCAGCTAGTTTTATGTCCCCACTGCTGGGGCACGAGCAGAGAGAAGAACTATAATATATTTTTCAGCAGAAGTACTATTGTACATACCTACCTATTTATTATTATACATATTTTAAGTAACTAAATTTAACAAGTCTTCTGATGGGGTCTCGGTATCTTAGCGGTCAGAGCATTGGGCCTAGTAAAATATTATTATATCAAAAAAGATTTATATATTTAAATTTGTTCTTAAAGCGCATAGAAAATCCAGGCCGGGCTAAGAGTGCCGTCCAACTTCGGCCCTACCGTCTTTTACCATCAGATTAACAGTCATTATCCTTTGGTCATCTATTGGAAATTGAAACTTTTACCTGATGTAAATTTGATAACATAGATTTTTTTATTTTGGAACGAAGTTCCTTATCGCGCGTTGTGAAAGAGGGCTGGACGGAAAAAATTCTTACGAAAAAAGTTGTCACGACACTTTTTTTATCAATAGAAGTGTACGTTAATTTCGCCATTGTTATCACAAGACCGTGTGGCCTAATGGATAAGGCGTCGGACTTCGGATCCGAAGATTGCAGGTTCGAGTCCTGTGACGGTCGAAATATTATTTGTAAATTATTTATTTATTTATATTTTTTTCGTTGATTTAATATTTTGTAATAATAATATACAGTATTTTCAAAATGAGTTTCATTTTTGCTATAGTAAGCTTGCAAGGGTTTCAGTGCAAACTGTTTCTTTGTCTGTCAAAATGTTTCTCTGTCTGTCTTTCTCTCTCTTATAGAAAGCAAGCCAGATATTTTCATTTCTATTTCGACGATTATTTTTGTTGAGTGTATACAGGTTTTTTGTAAATAATAAATAATAAAAAATAATAATAATAATGAATCCTGACAGTGTTTCTGCACAAGTTCCGGATATTGCTGATGGAGTTAGGTAAGTAGAGATTATATACAGATAATAATAAATGCTTTTGTATTTTTAGCAAGTACGCACTATAACCTAAAAAAAAACAAAAAAAAAACAAAAAAAAAAAAACAAAAAAAAAAACAAAAAACAACCTACTGATAAAGTTTATATAACATTATATTTGTTAATAATAAAAAAAATATTATTATAACTTAAAAAAAATTAAATTTTATTACAATTCCTTCACTAATTAATCGAAAGGAACTTCGTTCCATCCGGGTGTCCCTTGACACCTCTCAAGTTTTTTTTGTTTTTTTACATGTTGTGGTTGTCTACTATATTTTTGTGTTTATTTGTAATGGGAAATGTCCTGCTATGATAGGGCATTTCCCAATATTTTTGACGCTGTAAGGGAGAAAAGAGCTGGACACTTGCTGAGTTTCTTGCCGCTTCTTCTCAGTACAAGATCTCCCGTCTAGAGTAGACTTACAAACCGATGGCATAGTGACATTCACAAGAGCTACATGTAGAGTGAATAGTAAACTGAATAAATGATTTTGAATTTTGAATATTTTTTGAATTTTATTATAGCTAAAATAAGACTAGAATTATAGAATGCTATAGAGATACAAATTATATGTTTTTTTAGTCACAATGTTTCAGATAAAGTGTTACCCTCATGTATGTAGTAAACATGTAGTTAACAAAAGCAAAAGAATGTTTTGATAAATGTTGTTATTATTTTCTTTTTTACTTTGGACTGGTTCCAGAAAAGTAATAAGTTTGCGAAGGCTTGGCGTATGCTGCATTTAGCTGACTTGCGTTAAGTAACGTTATTTTACGGCGACTATTGTGTAATTCTTTACGAGAATGGTGAAAAGCTTGAGTTTAACAAAGTACTGCACATTATTATTTTGTAGCTGCGTCCTCGAATTTAAATTAATAATGAAGATTTCCTATATTGGTCTGTGACCTTAAAAGTAAGTTAAAAGTAAACGCAGCCAGGTCCAACGGCTTTACGTGCTTTCCAAAGCACGGACGAGCTCGAGGTTGGTCACCCATCCGAGGACCGGCCTTTGTGATAGTTGCTTAACCTTAGCAATCCCAGACCAGGCCAGACAGCGCCATCGAGCTCCTTATCTTAAATAACATGGCTAATTATTAATTGACAGTGCTCGTATCATACTTAGAAAATAAGTAGGTAAATAGCCTTTTTTTTTATACTTAGCTCGGCAAATGACTCCATCCCACCTGATGTTAAGTGGAAATGAAGTCTAGACGCGAAGACAACTGGTGCAGCGTGGAAACAAACGTAGCATCAGTCAACTTCACTCTGCCGGCCCACAAGGTGCTTCTTCACGCCTCTCTTGAAGGACCCCATATCATAGGAAAAAATATAGTTTTAGCCTATACCTAACTGTCCCACTTTTGGGCAATGGCCGCCATCATTGCAATCGAGTCATCACTACAGCGGCTTAATCACCACGCTTGCCAAATGGTGATCACAAACACGGGCTATGCATTGAAAAATCCGAAGCTCTCTTTGACGGACCTGGGAATTGAATCCGGGACCTTCGGGTGTCGGCTCTCAGCCACCGAGGCGTAACATACTTATGTGGAGGGATAAAGTCAAAAGTCAAAGTCCACAGCTTTAATATATGTAACGACATTTACAAAATTATATGCCGTTACCAAGTTACACAAGTTTAAAATAACTTAACATATTTTAAATTAGAAATACCTGTTGGAGTGATTGGAGCATTTTAAACCCATGCTGTTTTGTCTTCAATGTAATCAGACACTTTATAATAAGATTTTTTATAAAGCTTTTCTTTAATGGTTATTTTAAATTTTTCAAGTTTTTAAATATTACTTGGAACTTTATTGTAAAAACGTACACACAGGCCTCTAAAATGAATTATTTACTTTGTAGAGTCTAGTATAAGGTACTGCTAGTTTGTTTTTATTTCTAGTGTTTACATTGTGAATATCACTGTTTTTAGAAAAAGTTTCAATATTTTTATAAACATACATTAGGTTCTCGTAAATATATTGCGATGCAACTGTCATTATATTAATATCTTTAAATCTCTCCCTGAGAGAATTACCAGCTTTTAGGTTATAAATTATAATTATGATAAGCTTTACATGTTTGATTCGTTCGTTTGATTGGCGCGGCTGGCTTCAGGTGCTGTAGTGGGGTTGTTTCAGGGCGTATAGAAGGTGGCGGAGAGCGAGCACCATGATACCTAACTCTAATCACGTAGATTTTGCACGTAAATACTTTGTATGCCTTACTTTGTAATTGAACGCGATTTATTTCAGTGCTGTAATAGGATTGTCTAAGCAAACGTTTTAGTATATTTTATTGACGGAGTAAATATTGTGGTATCATTGCATTTTGCGTCAGTTTAGTTTTCTAAAATGATTAACCTGTAGAAACAGCAGCATTAACTAACCAAAATGATCTTTGTAGTCATTACAAAACTTTTAATAGTTATTCCGTGTTTTGTCTTTTTTACTCTAATTTGAAATGACGTTTACATGACAGGAAAAACACAGAACAACTATTCCTAGACCTTATTCTTAGTTTATTTGTAATGGGCTTTAGGTATTGTTGCAGGTAGTTGCACTTCTTTACATTTTGAATTTTTAAAGATTGACTATCGTGTATGCAAGTTGTGATGACTTTTGGGTTATTCTTGCTGTCAATAACTGACATCTTGTCAAAATATCATAATTATAATTAAAACAGTCAACAAACGAAACAAATATGCATCTGAAACGATGCTAGCGATATACGCACAGATGACTTATAGACGTGTGGATATATATTTTTGAGTCCGCGTCACTGGCAGGCGTTGAGTGCGCGCGACGCGTCCCAATTATTGCGTCGGCCATATTTTATATGCTATGGCGAAAACGCAATCCATCTGCACCAATCCTGATCGATTACAGTTATTGGAGCTGCAGTGCTAAATAAATATATACTTCTTGTAGAGGTTTCTCTACACCACGTATTGTAACAAAAGCAACTGTCTCTTGAAAGTAATTAAAAAAGTGTTGAAATAATTTCCACGAGCTGGATTCATACTCGCACCTTATGAAATACCGGGTCAGGTGCACTATGTCAAGGAGTGCGGGTTCAAATACCGCTCGTGGTTTTATTTTTATTTCATACTTTTTTCAAATTGTAATTATTTCGCAACAAAATTTGCGATAAAAATCGAAATAAATGATGGTCAAAACTAAAGTTTTTTTTTTAAATGAACATTTACGTTTGGTACAATGAACACTTACGTTTTGATTTTATTTGTTTCGACTGTTCAAAGAGTCTGCAATTTATTTTATTAAGAAAAATGTCTGTATAAAAATGGCTTCAAGATAAAAATTAAAACTAGGCAAGAACGTTTCTTTTCTTCAACGTCAAATTTTGAAAAATGCCACTCCAAATTCATTAAGCCCGTAGGAAATCATAAAATAAACAAAGTGACTCTTTATGTATGACGATGATTACAAAATAATGAGATCGAATTCAGTTCCAGTTCCATACTCCAAAGTCCTTATGAACTCGCCAGTGCCATGTTCTTCAACATTTCTAGAGCGAAGCTTTCGGGTTCGTAGTTCAAGTAGGTACAGCCATTCAAAGCCCGAGCTAGCCTAAACGCGGTCACGGGTTTTCACTTAGTAGTGGATAATATTAGAGTTGAACGAAGGTTAATGAACAAAGTGCTTTATCATGTATTTTGGTATTCCATGCAAACGTCAAAGTTCCATTTTTAGGGTTCCGTAGCCAAATGGCAAAAAACGGAACCCTTATGGATTCGTCATGTCTGTCTGTCTGTCTGTCCGTCCGTATGTCACAGCCACTTTTTTCCGAAACTATAAGAACTATACTGTTGAAACATGGTAAGTAGATGTATTCTGAGAACCGCATTAAGATTTTCACACAAAAATAGAAAAAAAAAACAATAAATTTTGGGGGTTTCTCATACTTAGAACTGAAACTAAAAATTTTTTTTTCATAAAACCCATACGTGTAGGGTATCTATGGATAGGTCTTCAAAAACGATATTGAGGTTTTTAAAACATTTTTTTTCTAAACTGAATAGTTTGCGCGAGAGACACTTCTAAAGTGGTAAAATGTGTCCCCCCCCTGTAACTTCTAAAAGATGAGAATGATAAAACTAAAAAAATATATGATGTACATTACCATGCAAACTTCCACCGAAAATTGGTTTGAACGAGATCTAGTAAGTAGTTTTTTTTAATACGTCATAAATCGTAAGCCGCAAATTACTACGAGAACTTTTATATTATGTTACTTGCTGCTACGGAACCCTTCATGGGCGAGTTCGACTCACACTTGGCCGCTTTTTTATAAAACTTCATAGGTAGCACATCAGACTACCACAACTGTCAAATGTTCTCAATAGACTTTGAACTTTGTGAATATGGCATAAGGTTGGACATTAATTGAAGAAATTTGACAGCTTTGAATTGGTTGATCAGCAGACGTCTGTACAATAATACAGTGAGAGCAAACACAAGAAAACATTTCGCTCCTACGACTCAAGCCATCAGGCTACTTAACGCCTTGATTGCACAGGAGCCAGATCTAGACATCTTTAATACGAAATTGTATGTGCTCATTGTTTTTTGTGTTAGTTTTTTAAGTTGTTAATTTGATCTGTACCTATGTATTTAAATATATGTTTTTAAATTGTAATGACCTGTTACACGTCTTGGCGTTGCTGTAAGTGTAGCAGGTATTTGATGTTTAAATAAATAAATAAATAAATACATTTCTTTGCACAAAAATATGTCTCAGATTAAATAAAATGACACAAGGTTGTTGGATAAGCTGCATTTGCAATTTTGCATCTAATGCTTAAACCAGATTCAATTTATAAGTACCTAGTATTTGTTACTTTCCATAGTGGACTTTAATCGTAACTTTTCACGTTTTATGTCGCTGCATTGGTATTAACGAACGAACGAACGAACGAACACAAACTGTACTGTAAATCATTTTAACTCTTAATACAATGAGTTAAGAGTCACAAACCGTATAAATGTTTACTTATTTGCTCAAGATTGTACCATGTCAAAGCCAATTTATTTTATTAATATTAGCCTTTATTATACATATAATCGATACAACAACATCATTTATTTGTACCATCGTTAAACATAATTCATTCACCAACATTAATTTGTGATAACATTACCACAGTTTTCATTACACTACGCGACAACTAACATTCATATGACGTCATAATATCGCTAATCCCGACATTGGCCAACCGAATTCATCCACAGTTTTAATCCATATTTTCGGTACAGTGCAGTACGTATGCTGCACGCGCCGACAGCAACCGGCCGACAGACGACGCGCATCCAATTATACAGCCACCATCTATATCTATACTTTTAATAAAGACGTAAAGTTTGTGACTTTGTTTCTTTGTTTGCGGAGGGAGGGTGATCTCTGGAACAATTGGTCCAATTCCAAAAAACTAGTGATTGTCCAGTGGTCGAAATTTGACCGTAATTTTATTAAGGCTGCACGGATTGTATCCTAAGCAATGAAAAATTAAAAAAAGATAGAATGTGACTTTGGATTGGCATTGATCTGTCGGCCGCTCCTCTTCCATTTTTGAAACTTTTGAAAAGAGTATATATGCGCGTGTGTCAAATATATATGTGTGTTTGTCAAATACATGGTAGTGTGTGTAATGTTTGTTTTATTGATTTAATGTATTTTTATGCATAATTTAAAAAAATATTAACATTCGTTTAACCTTCTTTATATAAACTATAAGTGTGCGAAATTTCATACTCCTCCGTCCGCTCAACTTTCGTAAAAAAGGGGAACAAAGTTTTTGCTTCACGTTTTAATATATAGATCATTCACTAATAGAATGCTACATTGCTTGCGGGTAACATAGGCTATGTTTAAATTAGATAAAAAATGTATATTTTTAAAGTCTTAAATCAAAGCGGACGCAAGACGAAGGTTAAGTGCTAGTCTTTTATAATAAAGCTAAAGAGATTGTTTTTTGTTTGAACGCGACGAAAGAAGGTGGTTAGAACCACGATAGCTCAATTGGGAGAGCACCTGACCCGGTATGTCAGAAGGGTGCGGGTTCTAATCCTGCTTGTGGAAATTTTTTCAACATTTGTGTTTTTGTAATTTGTTTGCGGCAAGTGGGGACATGGAGTGAGCTGATGATGATAGAGGTAAAAACCGTACTAGTCTTAACGTCATCCAAAGTTATCATCTCGAGCTCCTCCGTGCTACGAAAGACACGTAAAGTCGTTGGTCCCGGCTGCATTACCCGTCGGTAACAACCACTAATCCGCACTGGGCCTGCGTGGTGGTTTGAGGCCCGTTCTCCCTATCCATTCATAAAGTAGGGTCCTGCCCCAGCAGTGGGGATATAAAATGAGCTGGTGGTCGTGTGATAGCAATAAATCTTAACCACTACTGATGAAGAGTTGAGCTTTCGCAATGTATGCAGGTTTTTTTATTTGTCACCAGCATTTGTAAAACTATTTATCTAAATCGCACCTACCAAATGCATTCGTATCCACTAAGTTTATTATTACTATACCTACGTGGAACAAACATTTCGGTACGCGAAAACAAAATAAAACTATTGGTTAAACTTAAAAATTTTAGAAGATAAATTTCGCTTTACTAGATAAGGTAACATGCAGTTGAACGCTGCGATAAAATAGATCAATAACAGTTCGCGAATAGAAAAGCCACTTTCAGAGTCAACTTGCGTTATTGTGCTGGTCGCACACTTACGGAACGGCTTTTGGTGTAAATTGCTTTTAAACTGTCAACAAAAAGAAAATTTTACGTCTAAGAAGGCTTGAATTTGCGATTATTCATAGTCCCTGTAAAGAACCATTTACCATTTATTGTTTTAATTCATTTAATGTAATTTTGTTTTATTGTTGTATATATGAGTGGTGGTGGTGGTTGTATATTGAGTCGTCAGAAAGCGCGGGGTTCGAGTTCCGCTGGTCGAAGCTTTTTTCCACATTTTTTAAAATTTTCCGTATTAACTTTTTTTTAAATTCTTCCAAGAATTGTGAATATTGAAGTGGTTTGGTTATATGGATAGGAATTATAAAAGTAGAATGACCGAAAAGTGATTGGGATAGGTAAACGATCGTAACTTAAACTGGTAGAGCATCCAGATATGATCAGAATTATCCAGAATAAAGGAGTATGAAGGGATTGAAGCGAGTAAAGAATCTCAGGAACACAGCAATTTGATAATCACGTCATGTAGGTAGGTAATGTAAGTAAGTAAGTAAGTAAATCATTTATTCGGATACACAAAAACAAGAAAAATAGATACAAATATAAAGAAAACAAATTAATTCTTAAAAATAACAGTGTTGGCCGAAAAGGCTAACCAGCTCAGCAAATGTTGCAGCTGGACGCCACAACGCTGATTTTCAGCTGGGCCTTGAGTAGGGCGACGTCAAACATAAAAAAGAGTATAATTTGCGTTACAAAACAACGAGAGAAAAAAAATGGAACATAAAGTACCTAAGTGCCTGTATGGTTTACTTCCCTTTGCCTAATATATATATATATATATATATATATATATATATATAAAGCAAGTAAACAACAAACAAAAAAAAATTAAAAGTGGCAGAAAGAAACAATAACAAACCAAAACCAACAAGACGAGATGACAAGATTAGTAATTAGTAATTGTGTTCTGTGTTGATAATGATACTTTACATTACAATGTTACAACGATAAAGTTGGCGAATTTTTCGTGGACATAGGACAAACATACATGACGACAAAAATATATAGCTAAATACCCATATCTTGTACCTACGGCTTTAATCTGAAAAATTGGATTGTCTCGTTATCGGTGCCGGGACGTGCCCAATCTACAAAATTTGGATTGTGCAGAACTTGATGGTAGGTGTAGTGCTATTTGAATTGCCATAAGATGAAATTTTTGACGTGTTTTAAAAGTAATCATTGTTTTTAGGTCACGTATCGGCGGGGGCAAGTCGTTCCAGCACCGAGAAGCATAACTTGTGTATGTATTTGAAACGTTATCAAATGAATAAAAAACGTCTAAAATTTGTATTAACATAACGTATAATATACAACGACGTCAACACGAACCTATTAAAGGGTTTAAAGGTAAGTCAACAAAAAAAATCGACCAACATTTTAACATACCGTTTTTCTGTTTGGTAACCTCCAGTTAGTCCCCGGTCGTGTCGTTACGAAAATAGTTCTCTCACACACACGAGGTGAGGCGAGGTGAGGGGTTCGATTGAATCGAATATTCGCAAGTGGAGGAGACGCGACCCGCACCGCGAGATGCCCGACTCGATTTCTGAATCCGGCCACGAAATAAGGGACTGCAGAAGGTAAGCTATTTATCTAGCTTTATATTGTATGTAATTATCTTTAAGAAACAACCTCTTTAGAATCAGATATATGTTCATTATGTCGTGTCTGAGAGACATTGTCTGACAAAGCCATTGAAATCTTCTCTTACATCGGTTTTAAAGTGAGGTTTTAAAATAATTTTTAGTTGAATAGTGGATACTTATTCAAAATGATGCGATTCTTTTAATCGTAGTCTTATATGGGTATTATAATACGCTAATATAAAAATATTAACGTGTAAAAAATCGAGATTTGAAAAAAAAAGACTACAAATATATATTTGATAAAAGAATCTACTGGTAAAATAAGCGAAAAAATTAAACGCGAACATTAGAAAACGCTTTATGAAAAATCCCTACATGAAAAAAGAAGAATAATTAAATATGCGATATGAAAGAACGCGATGTGAAAATTCGCTACTATGAAAAAATGCTTTTGTGAAATTTGTCGAACAAATCAGTCAACTGGTATTTCTAAAAAACACTATTAACCGGCCATTTCTTAGCTTTTTTTTGTCCAGTTCAACACATGATTGCCTGGAAGAAATTGCTATTTAGTGATAAGGCCGCCATTTGTACAGTTTCATACAAACGCGCTCGAGCAACGCAACGTATATACAACGTATATATATAAAATACTAGCTGACCCGGCGGACTTCGTACCACTTTGACAGTTTCTATGACAACAAAACAAACAAATCGTGGAACATTTTGTATTGGAAAATTAAATTGTCTTTTTTAGTATTTTCCGTTACTTATTATTTATGTTTCTCACCGTTTAAACCTTCCCTGAACTTCCACAAATACTTCAAAATCAAAATTAGCCAAATCGGTCCGGGCATTCTCGAGTTTTAGCGAGACAAACGAACAGCAATTGATTTTTATATATATACAACATATACGAGTATACATGCACATTATATATTCAACCTCTCACGGACACGGAATCTCGCAACAGCTGTCCCGAGCTGAGTGCTTAGTTTGAGCTTTGTTTACTATCCGTATTCATTCGATTACGTTTATGAATACCAAAATTAGTTTGGTATATAAGCAGCGCCTCCCGGCGACACACGAGAAGAGTTATTTGCCATACAAACTCTCGTTTTCGTTAACGTGATCGAATTGCGAATGAAACTCGCACTTGGCACTCTGTTCTAAGATCAGTGTCCGTGAGAACTATGCGTGCGTTCCACGAGCACAGTATTTATTAAGGCTTTTTCCCAACAATTACAAAACATATGAAAGTGGTATTTGATGACATGATTTTTCATTTAATTGACTTCATTTTGCTAGTTGCAGAAACACGATTTGTCAACTTTTGTAACAGAGAAAAAAGTATCCAAGTAACCTCTTTTAAAACATAGATTTACATTTTACAAGCAAACCAGACCGATTTAAGCATCTAAATTTTCTAAGTAGATTAATCTTAACACACACTTCAATATGCTAGTTCATTTTTTGAAAATAATTTGTAGTTTTAATTTGAAGGAAAAAAAAACAATTTTTCTTATGGTACGCAAACGCTCCGTATTAGATTAATTGTTTAGCGGTGCGTCGCCTTAAGCATACCTTCTGGTTCGACCTATTTTGTGATCCGGCCCTCAAACAACTTGGAATACACTTATGTGCGCCTGTTTGGTTTTATTTATCGAATCTTTAACTGTATTCGGAGTAAGCGGTGTGTTTTAAAATGTTAACAACACTAAAGATACATGAAATATCTTTTAATATCAAAGTGATTTTTATCAAATCTGGTAATAGTACTTCAGAAAGGCTTGAGATAAATATAGAATTCGGAATGGTAAGCTCTTGATAGCTGGGTTAAAGTGAAAAGGAGTTTAACTTCTGCTACTAGTATTCAAGTTAAAGAGAGGAAATAGCTTAGCTCATGTTAGGCTCTTTAAGTATTTACCTAGAGTCAACGACTTAGCGGCACTTACTAACTCTCTTATTAGTGGAGCTAAACTGAGAATAGCTCAGCTCATGTTAGGTCTTAAGGCATAGTGATATTCATAAGCGCTGCTTGTAACCTAAACTGAATAAATTATTTTGAATATTGAATTGTAATTACATAGAGTAAATCAGTCAGCCAAACTTACCAAATCTCTTGTTAGTTTATTAAAAAGAGTAATAAATCAACACAAATAATTTTGTTTTCCATTTCTTTTAGTCAATTCACACCGGATTTCATTATACGTACAGGGGTGAGATGCTTAAATCTCACAGCTGTCGCGGAAATTTAAATTTACCTAGTGTTAAAAAAATGACATTAGAAACTAATCGTAAAACGACGCACGTTTAATCTTTTATCTCCCAGTGACTCCATATGGAGCCATAAACAATTAAATTTCTATTGTGTCTGGTTTTATGGATAACGAGAGGTTAATCTAGTTCACAAACGAATAATAACTTTGAAGAGCGACGATACACAAGAAAAATGCGGGTGGAATTGAATTGCGATTCGCTCGAGTCTCTATCTAGGTACCCTACATTTGTCCGTTCAATAATATAATGAAATAGAGAATTATGAACACATTTTACATTATTTATACAATGTTATTTATATTACTACATAATATACTAGTATGTGAGCAATTAGGTACCCTTATGTTTATGTATATTACCGTTCGAAATTTTTCATTATTAAAATAATTTCCGTTGATTTGAATGACGACGAGTGTGAACACCTGTAATTTTGTCATACAAATTCTCTATAACGTTAACGTGATCAAATAAATAAAATTAGGCTCTAGGCACACCTTAGTGTAAGAATTATTGTCATTACTCATAAAATATAACATGAAAATCTATACAGCGTGTATCTGGTAGGTGTGGTCATAATTAAAAGACTCAAAGTATAGCCGATCTAGATCTTGAATATAGAGTTACTTAGAAATAATTATTAACTTTAATTTATCATGCAAATGTTAATTAAATATTTATATTTGTGACGTCATGGGCGTCAGGCGCGCAAAGCTAGCAGTTGGGATCATAAAAGTAAGTAAACAGATGTTACCGAACCACTAGTGCTGTGACTTGTTATTTTGATGTGACGTCACAATAGAATTAATTAATAAAAAAATGCAAAACAAACTTGTGTCAGAGTAACACTGCATACAAGATCTACCTAGATCGGATACGCTTTAGATATTTTCATTATGACCACACCTATCTGATGTACGTTGTATAAAACCTGACTCTAAAACTGCAAATAGGTCGGCGGTACGTATTGCAGTAGCACACCTACCAGCTTGTGGAATTTCGTATACTTACACTTCTTTACTTTGATATTCCAACTCGCGGCCGGAGACCACGCATGCATTTCAACAGTACCATTCCCAACAGTTTG
The DNA here is from genome assembly GCA_947562085.1 of Eudonia lacustrata. NCBI lineage: Eukaryota > Metazoa > Arthropoda > Insecta > Lepidoptera > Crambidae > Eudonia > Eudonia lacustrata. Next base: position 19,704,620 of record OX387340.1, on the reverse strand, counting down.
CGGTAACGGCGCCGCTTTTTTAACGAAATGGCGCAACAAACATTTCCCCCGCTCGGCGCCCAAAACTAGATCACTGAAATCGTTTAGGTTAGGCTGAAAGTTTTTTATGAAGCCCTTTTATCAGACGCTTTATCCGCAACCGCACGGTGGGTAGTTGAATAGTGCTCGACGTTTTATTTTGCAAGCTCACAGTAAAATGTTTTGAAAGGACCGATTTCACTTTGCGCCGGTAGGCCCCCGCTCCCCCCGGCCCGCATGTCTCCGCCCGCCATTGTAAGGGCAACTACAATCGCACATTATTGTTTCGCTGGAGGTGTACCGGTACCTATTCCTTTTTATTTCTGGCTCCATGCAGAACCGTATCTTTGTGCGGTTGAGTTATGGTGATGAAATTAAAACGGCGCTTTTAGTCGGGCGCTCTGTTCCTCCGCCCGGTTGTAGTGATGGCGGCCTGAAATTTTTATGGAGATTATTATTTTTATGATCCCCATTCAATTTGAAATACAGTGGATTTATAGCGTTACAGTGCGAATTCACTTCGTCTATCTAAATGGAAATGATTCCGTTTTTAGCTCCGAGATCGAATGAAGATAGTCGATTATATTTCTCGCTTCGTACCTTAAAAGACATGACTGTATGATTTGCAAAAAGTAAGAGCTTTATGAAAATCAATTATTAATTGCATAAGAAGGCATTAGTAGTAGAAAATAGTTATCTCATTTTTAACTATCGGATTATAACAATGTGGCTTACATTGATGTTATACTTATGGTAACATTTATATAAAATTGTAGTAGCTGTATAGGCAGGCGGACTTTTTGCACACATGCAACAAGCATGCGGTATAACTCTGTTAGCGTCGTCACCCAGCTCTGTCCGAGAACAGCTACAAATCCAGTGTGCTATTTTAATATGTTTGTGCTAGATTAAAATAAAGTTAGTTGCGACTACATGTGGTTGCCAGGGCTGTTGCATAAAACAACCTATGGAACCTTCATCGGAAAATCGTTATAGTTAACGGGTCAATGGTTTTAAATGAAATAGTGACGATAGTCACGACACGGTCGTTGTGGAGGTCCTTGTCTGAGATGATGATGATGTTGATGAGTGACGTTTGTGTTTTGATATACCAGGCTTATATGACTTAATATGACTTTCGTGTCTTTAGAAAAACGATTATCATCATGAGTATCTCAAAAAAGGAAGAAGGAATGGTTTTAACAAAACTATTGTAGACTATTATTTAAGTGGCTATCTTCTCGTCCGCATAAACATAGCAATGCAACACACAAACATTATTATTACAGATATGATATATTATGACAGAATTAGATATGAAGATGGTAGCTAGCCAGGTAGGCATAAAACATAACTTAACTAGTCATACCAATGACTTACCATTAGCCTAGAAACATCATCAGCTGAACAGATAGATGCTCAGGTTGAATGCGAGTAATAATGATTCAGTTTTTATACTGCCGTGAACTCATACGTAACGCAATCACCACTTATAGTGGGTTAACAGGACTGTTATATATTTTTTTAAATACATCCGACCGTTGGTCCTTCGAGTACTACTACCACAGAGGCGGCTAAAAGTCTCATTGTTGTTACAAATATTACTTTAAAGTGTATACTAGTGTCCGGTCACAACCCTGGATGGGTATACGTAGCTAGACTGCAAATCATTAGCAGGATAGAGACGGCTGCGGCGGACCACACTTGCTGTTTGCATTCGTAATTAATACACTGTTTGCTCGCCTGATTTACGATACCGTCCGTTCTGCCTCTAATGTGTTAATAGCTTAGAAAATTAATGCTATAGGTATCTCAAAATTTTATTACTATATCTAAAGGGTTACAAAAATTAGATGTTGTATTCTTACAGACTTTTGTTGGAAAACATTAATAGCCTCTTTACCACGTGTTCTACAAACCACTTTGGTTCTACGACTTTTGGTTATTTACAAAAAAATATACTTTTGGTTATTTACAAAAAAATATACAATTATCACAAAAAATGTACTTTGCACCTAATTATAACAATACTTACAGGTCCAATCCAACAACACTTACATTTTTAAATTGCTTAATTATCGAACTTTGATCAATTAAGCTTAACTCTTCAAAAACTTTTCGTTTTAATGCAGCCTTCTTTGAATATTGAGGTGAGGTACATCCACGAGCTTTCGCGGCGGAGGGAGGTGCATCCTCTGATTAAGTTTCTTATAACAAACAAGAAGCTGATAAACTTCGCCTACAACGTACACGACATAGGGCTTAGAGGTACGTCTGACGGGTGACGCGGAATAAAGTATTGATAGTCGCTCAACAGTCTTTCAAATTAGGGAAAACTTCGGTTTTACTTATAGAGTTCAGTTAGTTCAATAAAATATTTCTTTTTTGTTGCATTATCTCTTAGAATACATCAACTATAGAAAGTAATTCATTATTATCATCATCAATAACACGAGACTTGCAGATTAGGTCACTTACTACCGTAGTAGGAATAACGACCCTCCTTCACTTTAGGGGTATCCCGAGCCACGGTATTAAAGTATTTAGAGGCACCCACGGGTTTTCTGCTCCTGACAACCGACCCGATAGCCCGGAAAATCTAGTAAGATATGCGGACAAATTCCGGTAAAACAAACGGCAAAAGTAAAGTAAAATTTTCGTTTTTCTTTCCGGTCAGTTCGACATATAGCATCAGGAACCACCGAGTTTCTCGCTTCCTTTATGTCAGTTGTGCTATAAAAGTCATGGCTAATTTTCAGAAATTTTTCAAAGCCATAGTTATGTAATATATAATAAAGTAATCCAAAAATCGAATGATCGATTTACTAAGAAAGTCTCATTGCCAAAATTCAATATTCCTTACTCACTACACAACCGTTCGTAAGCCTATGGCGGGAGACCTTTTACTGAGAAGAAACATCAAGAATCTCAGCAAAGCCAAAGGGACCATACTGTCGTATCTTTCATACCATCAGAAATATTGAACTCCCATTAATTAACTAGACGTTTTCTATCTCAAATCAACATATAAATATGTACGCGTTGTGTAGTAGCAGATCAGAAGCACATTTTTTACATGACTGTTAACGTGTTACATCTAAAGGCGACATCATAATAAGCCCACTGAATAATATTACAAAAAATCCAACATCAGAGGTCTCCCAAATCGCTCTTATTTTAGCTTTTGCTCCTCGCGAAAATCAACTGCTACTGTTTATACTGGTACCCAGCGGGTCTAGGGGTGTGTCTTGCTAATTTTGGTTTGGTGAAAAATTGTTGCTTGTTCCCCCGTCGCTCTGTCCCTAAGTCAGCTTTCGGCGGCTGTAGGCGTGGCAGAGAATTTGCATTTTTAGCGAAAGTACGATGACGGCCGTCCCAAACAGATGAATTTGCGTGGGAGACGAATGATCCATCAATACAGCCTGCGTTACCATAATGCCTGAGTGTATCTGTGTGGGTAGGCCGGATTGGCTGGCAGCTAGTGATTCTGAATGTGTTACCAACGCGAAGACATACTTACGTCAAAAACGTATTGTTTTCCACTCAGACATTATATAGTTAATTTCTGAGGTTTTTCCAAATTAGAAATTGGGCTAAAACCACATCCATCAATCTACTTTCAGATCGAGGTGAGGTTTCCGTAAGACAGTTTCATACAATAGCTCGGTACATTCTAGATAGGTAGTAAAGTGTCCCAAAGTGCTCTTTAAGTTTTTAGTTTAATGATGTTCTTTGAGTTGGTAACAAAGCATTTATTAGTTTATCTGAAGATAAGAAAATTGGATACTACACATTAAATACTTGCTGCATTGTGGCTGATTTATGTTATAATGAGAATGAGATACCGCTAATGATTGTTTTGTACTTGGCAGACTATATTTCATTCATTCTCTATGATTAATCCAGCGAATGAATGTATTTCAATAGTAAGTATCAAGACCACAAAGCTATCGATCAAGACAAAACATTTGCTGACAACTTGACATGACTTTTGTATTATGTTAAAACCACGCGTGCCCCGTTTGCGAATAGGCTTATAAACTGCTTTCTACAGAAATATCGCAAAAGATGCCGTGTGTGCTTTAAAATGATAAGCTAAGCTCTACAGAGAAACTACAAACGGTCTTACACTCATGGCATTCAGTGTGGCAAAACGAACTTTGACAGCGAAAATACTTGGACGTCTTCGTAATTAATGCTCTATAGTATTACCATGTGTTCACTAATGCTCGATGCTCGTTCGCGAATTCTTCAATGTTCGATTGCGAGTAAGTCGAGTACCAACCGACGCGATTCATTTATTTTGCCGTTTACTAATCACCACTTCACAAAAGCGTAAATGACACTGATGCTTCTCATTTTTATGTGCAAATTAAAAATGCGAACGCGTAAAGGAGACGTCAACTCATGGTAGGGCTCCACATGAAACATTCTAACTGCAGGCTAGTGGTAATTGAGTAACAACTATTCTTATGCATCCAACTTTAAATTAAGAAGACGTAAAAGCTTACAAATGTGGTGTAACTAAAAGGCACGGTACACGTAACATTATTACTGCGAAGTTTCACCAACATGTTTGTGTTCAACACGTCTAAACAAGAACCGGAGGCATGTTCTATTAAAATTTTAATATTATTGCGTCTCACGTTCTTTGGAAGCAATAAAAATCTAAAAGTTAGTTTCGCGAGGGAAGTTTTGCTTCGCTTTTGGTGCGGCGGCCGACTCGAGTGGATCGCAACCCGGCCCTACAAGGAATGGGCGTGTGCGGAATGCATAATAAAGATGAAGATTAAAAACTACACAAAACCTTGTCAATAACAGTCGTGGGGCACTTGATGGCACTGGAGTTGCATGCTGAGTTCATCTATGTTCTAAGAATTAACTTTTGTCATACACTGCTTCTCAGTAATTCTATCTCCTGGGGGATTGTTTTTATTATTTTTTATTTATAATGGAATAATGGAATAATCAGGTTTTTTTTTAATTTTTTTTTATACTTAGCTCGGCAAATGACTCCACCCCACCTGATGTTAAGTGGAAATGAAGTCCAGACGCGAAGACAACTGGTGCAGCGTGGAAACAAACGTAGCATCAGTTAACTTCACTCTGCCGGCCCACAAAGTGCTGCTTCACGCCTATCTTGAAGGACCCCATATCATAGGAAGGAGGGAAAACGTGTGCTGGTAGACTATTCCATCTTTTGGAGGAATTGGGTAAAGTAAACTAGGTTCAATCAAAAAAATGTTGGTAATTGAACGAGCAGGAATTGAACCCAAATCCCACGACATACCGGGTCAGGTGAACTACCAACTATGCTATCGCGGCACTGTTCAACCCGCCAAAATTATCAACACTATGTACCCATACTTTGTTTGTTTCAAGTGCCTCTGTAGTCTAGTAGTTGGATTGGTCAACGCGCCCGTTTTGCTATTGCTAAGGTTAAGCAACTTTCGCAAAGGCCGGTCGTCGGATAGGTGGGCAAAGAAGGCCGTAAAGTCGTTGGTCCCGGCTGCATAGTCGTTAACAACCACCAATCCGCACTGGGCACGCGTGGTGGTTAATGGCCCGTTCCCTGTCCATCCATAGGAAGGCCCGTGCCTCAGCAGTAGTGGGGACATGAAATGACCTGATGATAGTAAAGAATAAAAGAAATTTGTAATATTAATAGGGCTTATTTGACGTCCAGGCGGACGCGAGGCCGCTAGCACGTGTTAGCAGGCTGCTGTGAACTTTTACCATGAGGCATTGAATCAATCAACAAAACATAGTGATGGCAAACGTAATAGAATAATATGTAGATATGACTTATTTCGGTGTGTTTAGACCTTTGTTAAGGGTGCGCCGTCCATAAGTGACAAGTGTCATATGTTTTATTTGAAATGTCGTCGTCCATATTTATTTGATGCCGCGCGGCCATACTAATTTTGTATGGGGAATTTAAGGTGCTTAATAAAAAAATATTATTTAAATAACCACTTGATGAATCAAAAATGTAGTCTAGCAATTTGTAGTTTATCCATTGATGATTGTTTAGACAAAATCAGAGGTACAATAATTTAGATAAACTATAAGAAATCTACTAAACGCCGCCACTCGTTTTCATGGTCTTTGCCCAACTTTAAATGATATTGTAGAAAAAACTATAGCGTGTTATGAATTTATGGTTCTGACAAATTGTAAACACGTTCCCTATGATACTAAATATATATTTTGTTCATTTAATACGATTAAGTAACCGTAACTGCTTTTTTGGCATTTTTTGGTCGGCCCACCCTTAAGTTATTTAAAAACGTGATGTTAAACCTAGTTGGAAACTGATTCTGTTTATCTCTGCGAAACGAAACCTAATATAGGTTAGAGCCAGTATTGCACTTGTTTTTATTTTAGTTCACGTTATGGAATAACACGGTACTTTTTAAATTGTGCCTTAGAGTAGAAAGAGAAAGCTAAATTAATACAAATTTCTAAATGGCATACAAACAAAAATCGAATTCACACCGACAAAAACAAAAGCCGCTCCGAATATGTCCCAATATCACGTGAATTTTTAAAACAAAAGCCGCTCCGAATATGTCCCAATATCACGTGAATTTTTAAAACAAAAGCCGCTCCGAATATGTCCCAATATCACGTGAATTTTTAACACTTATAAGATAGCTTAGCATAGTCGGCTTGTTTGAAACCATTATTCTATTCAAGCTTCGGTATAACCTCGGCTCGCTTATCTTCATCTAAAGACCTTTGAAAGTTATTGGACTACGAGAAAAAATCGTTTTTCATTTAAAGTTAAAAACAAGTCTTAAACAATAAGTGAAAAGCGATTTTTAATCATGTGTATAATGCTTCTAACAAAAGACTTTGCGCTTACAAACTTATATTTTACTAAGTATCTATATTTTTTATATCTATGTTTTTTGTTATTTTCTATACACTTTGAAATTAATTAGGAATATATTATGATTTTGGTAAAAAATTAAAAAAACATCATATTTTATCAGGTTTTGGAAAATGGGTGAACATGTTAAAAAGCGGTCAGATAAAAAAAAGTGAACTAAGAAAACTTCGGGAATCTTTAATTCAAAAACTACCACATTTATTTATTTAGAAGTTTTCAGTTCATAAAAGCAAAAAATAAGAACACCGATTTCTTTACTAACGCAAGAAGGAAACAACTTATTTCCTTACAAAGCAACTAGTCTGTAATTCACTTACAACGGCCGTAGTACTCACTTTATCATGCTTATAGTTAATTGGGTCGTTAACATTATGAACGACAATTTACGTCACGAGATACTATTCTCGAACGGTTCTCGCCTCAAATTTGTGTCGTACGTTATTTTAATAATAAGAGCGTGCGATGTAGGTAGTGTGGCCAAGTACATAGTTATGTTAAAAGGCTCGAGCCTCTCAAGTCTGAAACTCATTGAAAGCCCGAGTCTCGTTAGAAGGCGTTAGAAGGCTCAGCCTTAGCTCCAAGGCCTAGAGCGTTGCCGCGAACTCTTAAAACGGCTCGAGTAGGAACTCGAGCCTTGAGCTTTAATAGGCTGCACATAGTTATATATTTCATATTATTATTATAACCACCTATGTGGTCTATTGGTTAAGACCGCCAGTCTCAGACCCAAAGGTCCCAGGTTCGATTCCCAGTGGGGGCGTACATGTTTGTGAACTCGGTTTGGTTTGTGGTAGGGCTTGTTTGCCCACCTGGCTAGCTACCACTATCTTATTTAAATATGTTGCCATAACATCAATAAATAAATAATAAATAAAATTTCTACACCCACACCAATTATCTAGCCCAAGAGAAGCTTCGTTATGAAACTCGTTAAAATGGTTACTGGACAACGGATAAACATACTTAAAATACTTAAATATATACTTATTATACCTACATAGAAAACACCCAAACCCGAGACAATTTAGAAAATAATAATTTCTAAATTGACCCGACCGGGGATCGAACCCGGGACCTCAGAGATGGCGACTCCATGAATACCGGTGTATAGTCGACAATGAAATTGCTTTACCACCTTAGAAGTGAATTTTGTTTGCATATAATAAAACAACAAGTTCTATTTTTGTTTAAAAAACCAAGTGACAGATACGTTGTCATTATTAACAATGAGCCATAGCAAAATTTTTTATTGATAAGGAAGTTTTTGTCAAAAGTGATAGAGCAATTTCATGGTCGACTATACAAACCTTTCGACCAAGGAGGTCGTCGTCGTCAATGTTTCTATTCCGGCAGTTAGAGAAAAGATAGCCAGTGCCTCAGTAGTTGGGAATTCCGGGTACTGTGCTTACCTACCCGTAAGATATTAAAAAAAATTGTTCATTACATTTCAGATTTTATCTGGTATGAAATGAAATAAAAAAATCGATATGACAAGGACCCAAAACAAAACTGGAACAATATGTAATTTTGTGATATTTTCAACCACAAGGTAAAATACCCATTGGATATATTTAGTTAGATCATAGTTCGTATTTGAAAAGTGACTTGAACTTTGTATAAAATATAGAAATGAAATGAAATGAAATACATTTATTGGCACACACTACAAAATTACACGATATTCACAATAACAATACAAAACAAAGACAAAAGACGAAGTGTGGCCAACTAGGCCCCAGCCTCAGCACATGCTACAGCGACATAGAGGCGCTGCAACGCTGGTATTCTGGAGGGGCCTAAATTGGCGACGTGTCCACAAAACAAAGAGGAACCAACATAGACAATAAAATAGTAAAACGCTTAAACTTACTTTAGTTGTTATTCTGAGGCTTAAACACACAAAAAAAAAAACAAAAAACAATAAATAGGACTCAGCACCATCCCGCCTGCTTGCCTTCCCGTGCTTAAAGCAGAAAAAAAAAACAGAAGTTTGTACTATGGAAGACGTATGAGTGACATTTGACAGCACAGAAGAAACCAAACAGAAACGGCTAGATGTGTTATTTGATTTGCAATAATTTACATTTACACAAAGAGGAAATTAATATTACGGAAACATTTATATTACAATTACATGGACAGTACAGACAGGCCACTCGAATAAATGGACAAGTATAGGTAACGCCTATCGTGCTATAGCTAGGTGTGTCAGTAGACAACTAATAAAACGAAACTCAAGCTTCGACTTGAGTCTTCTCTTTGAGATTCTTGAGCCTTTAAGGCTCGATCTTTTAGACTCGGGAGCCTTTAAAGGTCGAGCTTTGTAGGTTCAGTAGCTTCGACTCGGGGCTCGAGTTCCCGACACTAAGCTTGTTTTCACAACACTACATGTACCTTATTTACAGAGAGGCAATATAATAAGCATTTTTCAAGCAAGACGATGTCTCAGGTGCTGGCCCGCCACTGAATATTGAAACGAGTGTGATCAGAATCGAGATGCAGTTTTATTGTCACTCCGCCCGAGTAAAGCTATGAAATTTTATTGGTTTCTTTGAAATTTTCAAGGGAATTGTCCACGTATCGATATGCAACCGTACGTGTTATGACGCTCCCCGTACACGTTGGGAATGATTTGATAATAGCCATCAGCGGGCTTAGTATGCACGCTATCATTGCATTAGAAAACATGTTTTTTCTGGAACTGGTTTATGAGTTTCTTGACTGATGTTACAACTGGCATTGTTTATTTTACAGACATGCAGACACTGCTGAAGGTTTTGTCCTTTTGAAAGTCTTTTAATAGTTCGCACTCTCTATTTTCTAGATAGGCAAGCGAACTTCTCGCTATTGGAAGAAAACCAGTAGAAGTTGTCGAATAGTTATCGTTTAGTCGACGACCCAAACCACGGATGCTTGACTTGAGTCGTCGATTCTAAATTCATTTACTAATTATCCTCTTTGGTATCACATTTGTAAGGCGCTTTTCTGTGTACCTGGTGCCTGGACAGGAGACTGAACAGACCTGCTATACACGACTTTAAAGTTTATACTGACACCCCCTACCAACCGTCATGTTACAAAGTAGGTTTCAGAGAACCTTGTGCATGCAAAACTCGCACAAGAGACCATCTGCGTCAGGTCATAACGCCAGATCAGGACGTGCCGAAGCTCATTCTTCATCCGGAACTCTTAAGACCTCCTTGAGACAGTATCAAGTGAGTTACCCCGTGAACACGTATAGTCTACTACCTAATATCCAGATAGGTTAACGAAGCTATTAAAAATTACGCTACTAAGCAATTGTATATACGAAGTGTAATTTCCAAACCCACATGTCTATAATAACATGATCGACAGACGCCGCGTCTTAACCCGCGAATGTGAGAGGAAATGAGCTCTGTATCTTAGGATTCACACGCGACTGGGCCCTCGCAGATTGTCGCGAAATGTGCCGTCACTAATGCAGCTAATGTCGTATGAAAAGGACGCTATTGCTTTATCTTAATCGGTGCGTTTCGTGTGTCGCGGTCGCGCACCCAAATTGATGATTAGTAGGGCTGCTTTCAACCTTCAGGGTTTCAGGGCTGGTAGTTGGTGTCAATATTAATGTAATTAATATTATTTAAAACTATAATCATAATTATTCATTGGATTTTGTTTTATTTTCAGTTTGCGCAAGCACTTAATTAATTTCAATATTGCAAATATATCCGAAACTTGAAAAAAGACGAAGATTTTTTTCAACACTTTGTTTTTTTTTTTAAATTGTAATTTGTTCGCAACAATATTTGTGTAAATCTATATGTAAATAATCATATCTAATTGTCTCGCGTTTTAATTGATTTCGTTATGTCGATGTAGATGGGTGATTTATCACGTTGTTGATACAAATTGAAGCGATTTGAGTGTTAAAAGCAAACAGAGTTTTGGGCTAAGAATTAAATTATTGATTCTTCTTAATTTTTTTGAGTTTTTCATTGAATACTGTAATGCCAAGTTCTTTGAAAGTAGGTCAATTTTCGAATTTGAAATGCTAAATGTAGTTCCAAAGTTTAATAACTAGGATGTTAAAGACATATCCAACACACCCCTTGCTGTGCCAGTGTAGTGGAGTTTAAATACTTTTATTTTTAAATGAGAGTAATTGCACATCCATACATCAATTACATAATAATCTTCGTCCATCGGGGGCCGGCGACGATACATCAATCAGCTGTGACGTGCTCGCAATCAAATAAAATTTAACTCGTGAGCTCGCCAGCCGCGCATAAGCTGTTTATTGCCTGGATCATCCGACTTTTATCACTATTATTAGCTTAGAAAAATGTATGTCGTTTATATGAAGTTTAAAACTTTCGTGTTTGAAATAATTTAACGAGGTTTGATGCAAACTAATAGGTGTCGGTAGCTTAACGACCCCGATCCGATCTAAACACCGCCTCTGTGGTCTAGTGGCTAAGACCACCTGTTGAGACCCAGAGGTCCCGGGTTCGATTCCCAGCGGTAGTACAATGACAGTACAGCGGCAGTACATGTTTGTGTACTCGGTTTGGTTGGTGGTAGGGCTTGTTTGTCCGCCTGGCTAGATACCACCATGTTATCTAAATATGTCGCTATAACATCAATGTTTGTAGCATTGTAGTGTTCCGGCAGCTAGAGATAAGATAGCCAGTGCCTCACTAGTTGAGGATCACGGGTGACGTGCGCTTCCATCATATTGGTCTTATCATCACTTAACATCAGGTGAGATCAAGGCACTGTGCTTACCCGCTAATATATTAGGTTGGGGAAAAAGTCTTTTTGCATAAAGTATATATGAACTTGTAATAAATTCTCTTTGGCTATACTATTTGTATCTGGCTGGTTTTGGTATCATTAAAAGTTTAAATTTTAAAGAAGATAATACCAAATTCAAATTAAGAAAATTTTCTTAAAAAATGCGAAGTAACTTTTTCCCCAACCAATATAAACCAATATAAAAAAAACCCGTCGTAGAATCTAGTAGGGAACGGAGGCACGCACAAGTGCGTGATGCCGTTCCCTCTAGAAGAACCTCTAAAGGTGTTTCGATCATACGGCTTGAAGAACCCTTTTGAGTTTCTCGCCGCCCGCCACCAAAAAGTCCGGAGACGTTGAAAATGCCGCCAGAGAGAATCAGCAAATTCTCTCTAAAACAAAAAGGAAACTGAACGGAAAGATCGGGTCGGGCTCGTGTTGAATGCGAGTGTCGTGGTCAAATCGCCACAGCTCTGTTAGACTGATGTGAACACTTACCTAAAAACAAGTGCATTGGATTTTCTGCATGGGTAAAAAGACAGCGCATTGATATTAAACTTTGCTAAAAAACTAATTAAGATGGTACAGGTATTCATAGGCATACCTTTGTACCCTGCTTTTCGAATGTGTTGCACCGGCCGTGGTCACGACCTGACTGCTGCCATGGTTCACGATGTTACGCATTCGTTAGCGCGGCATGCTTCATTCACCGTCAAATTTATCAAACTACCGCCACTGTGACTTTGCAGTATGATATAACAATGGTAGGGTGGTAGAATCTAAGTTTATATTTTTTATATGTATTGTAAATTTTACATTGTATTTTATAAAAAAAAAAAAAAAATTTAAATAATTAAAATTGTGTTAATTAAAAGTATTTCAACAATCCTGTAATTGTTTCATTCAGTCGGTATCATCAAATGTGAAGGAGTATGTTTTTTTCACATTAAAATTTGTCCGGTTCCGTATCCGATTCAGCCAGGTGACTTAAAAATATATAAAAGCAAATGTAGTTTAAAAAAAAACATCGAAGTACTTATGAAATAAAACTACTTTTACGGATCTACTCGCGTTTATTTTATACATTAGTTATAATTAATTTTTATCCTGACATTTCAAACCCACGAATCCTGCAAAGGGTTCGAAATGTCAGGATAAAAATAATTAAAACTAATGTATGAAATAAACACGAGTAGATCCGTTAAAGTAGTTTTATTTCAACGTGTAGTGTTCGCGTAAACTTTAAATAACAATATATCTATGTATTTTAAGTTATAAAATTCTGTCTTCGAAGTTGTAATTGTATCACATTTATCTAGGTAAGTTTTATTTTAAAATGAAACTACTCCACATAAACAATTCGCTTTTAGTACTTAATAAAAACTGCCTAATTCGAGAATTAGGTGAAATACCTTTATCAGAAAAGGTTGGGCGTGGAAGTGATGTAGAGAACACGGTCACAGAAATTGTCACACACAGAATAGGCCCGATTGTTTGAAACAATACCCGGAAGTTTCCGGGAGCAAGGTTTCGGACATCCGTCTAATTACGACACCTTTCACTGTAGCTTCCATAATTGTTGCCTCTATAAAGTTCGGTACATCCAATCAATAAATTTTTGTTAGAGTTTATCGTCAGCCTTGGAGGTCCTGGGTGAGATCCCAGCCCCACTAGATGCATAAGATAACGCTTCATCATCATCGGCTCATTTCCCTTCATCCCCCTCATCCATGTCCCTTCCTTATGGATGGATAGGGAGAACGGACCATAAAACACCACGCGGGCCCAGTGCGGGTTAGTAATTAACGACTGCTAATGCAGCCGGGACCATCGGCTTTGCGTGGCTTAGGTACGAAACACGGAGGAGTTTGAGATGATACATTTTTGGTCACCCATCCGATGACCGGCCTATGCGAAAGTGTCTTTACCTTAGCAATCGCAGACCAGACGCGTTAACCACTGCGCAGTCAAGCCCCCTGACTGTGAACTCTTATAGCAGTATTATTGCAGTTGTGGAAAAGAGACGCTTGTATATTCGCCGCTACACGCGTCTCGTTTACAAAACTGCAATAATACTGCTATAAGAGCTCGTGGTTACCCCCAAGCTCCTCAGATAACGTTTAGCATAACATAAATGTCGTTTGATGGACTTATGTCAATCCCATAAGTTCAAAACTCTAGTCCATTTCTTTTCTACTACCGATATATATGCCAATTGCCTAGGCCCTCAGGTTGGGCAATACGTGTTACAGATTATCCGATGCATAGCCCGGGTTTGTGATCACTAACACGCATTTGGCAAGCGTGGTAATTAAACCAACAGGTACGTCTATAACTGTAGCGATGACTGCATCAGTGGGACAGTATATATATATATATATTTTTAAATATTAGACACCATTACATGCATTGATCTCAAGATAAGTAGTTAAAGCACTAGTATTATGGAAATCAGGTGCAACGACGGTACCACAACCACTCAGACCCGACACAATATCAAAAAGTTCGTTTTCAACATTGACCCGACCAGGGATCGAACCCGGGACCTCAGAGCTAGCGCCGCCCAAAGTCAGGCGTGCAAGTTACTCGGCTACGGAGGTCGTCAATATAGGTAGGCTTTAGTTGTAGTGTACTAGCTTTTGCTCGCGGCTTTGCTCACATGGGAAACACGACTTGTAATTTAAAAGGTTATTAAAGGTTAGTAGCTGTAGGGATAATCCTGAAACACTTCATTATTTCTAACCAGGCCAAACACCTTTATATAAATTTAAGGAATATCAAATTTCCATACAATATATACAATGCTAAAACACGTCATTCTATTTTTATTGAAAAATCTATAGATCGATTAAATTATTCATATTTTTAGTTATTACTTTAAAAATAACGATTTCTCAATAAAAGCCTTCTTCCCTTTTTCACTCTTTTAAAGGAAAATAAACAAAATTTCTGAGACATGTCATTCTTTATTTCTTTTCAAAAAGCCAAATACCAATTTTCATGTATTTTACTTCAAAATTGACGGACTTTCATACAAACTTTCAACCCCTCTTTGACCCCCTTAGGGTATGATTTCCGTAAAATCCTTTCTGTAAATAGCAGGTTACGTCACTTAATGTACCTACTGTCCAAATTTCATCTAATTAGCTTCAGCGGTTTCGGCTCGGCGATGATGAATCAGTCAGTCAGGACAAGTCATTATTAGATAGTATTTAGGTAGGATATTTAATTACTTGCCTAGTAATAGGATTATATGCTCAGAAATCGACTTGCAATACCTGTTTCTGCCATCAAGTAGCACTGTTTCACATTGCTGTGATCTGGTTTGAAGAGTACTAGATCCAGTGGAATTACAAGGCATGCAGTGCAAGAAATGAAGCTAGCAAAAGCCGAAGCCATGATATCATGGGTCACAAAAGTCTAAAAGGCGGTGCAATGGCCGCTTTCAATTAGGCGGGCCGTTTTCTCATTTGTCGACTCAATAACATAATAAAAAATAAAGGAAAACTATAAACCACTCTTTGGATATCCATCCGTTTACCGACCACGTTGAAGTTAGCTTAACTTTCGCGATCGTTGCAAAAATAAGCTGGCTCAATACGAACACAATGCCCCTCTTCACGCTTTTTAACCACAATCGGTCTGTAGTCGACAAAGCCTCGATGTGCTGTCATTTATACGAGCAGCTGATTTTGAACGTCGACACATTGACGCAGTGTCGTCATAAAACGTTACATTCATACTATGATTCATGATATATTCTTAAGTACAAACTGGAAAATGCTTGGCTGTCATTTCACTAGATAGTATGTGTTGATAAGGCTGTAGATGGAAGTGAGTTTCACTCAGCCTTTTATACAATACCGTGTACCGTGTTTCCTGGCGCTAAAACCAATATTTTGATAAGTTTTTGCTATAGAAAACAAAACAGTAGATAATCGAGTACGATTTGCAACAAAACGGCATGAAATCTCCATTTTCCGCGCAATCAATTAATCACTGATACAACTTTCAGACATTTCGTTGCGCGAAAGCGACAAAATGATTGTCACGAACGGCCGGAGTGGAGGCCCGATGATTCGAATTCAATCACAAACACTCGAGCGAGCGAGCCCCCAATTGGCTGGTATCCGGTTCCACGCGATCGCTTGCTCAGATAATGCGGTATCAGTTATTTTTGCCAGTTTACGAGACGCAGACGCCTAATTCGAAACACGAAATTACGAAATGCTCTACGTCTTTTCACGCTGCACCAGTTGTCTCTGCGCCTGTACTCCATTTTCACTTCACATCGGGTGGAGTGGAGTCATTAGCTTTATTTTTGATATACAACGTCACATTATGCTCTGGACAAATATTATATACAAACTAGTGGTCGCCCAGTGGTCGAATGTCGACCATAATTTTATTAAGGCTGCACGGATTGTATCTTAAGCGATGAAAAATTTAAAAAGATAGAATGTGAGTTTGGATCGTGTTTGGATTGCTATAATGCTCTAAGTTGGATTGGCATTGACAGATTTCGGCAGCTCCTCTTCCATTTTTGAAATTTTTGAAAGAATATATGAATATATGCGTGTGTGTCAAATACATGGTAGTGTGTGTAATGTTTGTTTTATTGATTTAATGTATTTTTATGCATAATTAAAAAAAATATTAACATTCGGATAAACTTCTCTATATAAACTACTAGCGTCCCGCCCCAGCTTCGCACGGGTGCAATGCTGATATACATATAAACCTTCCTCTTGAATCACTCTATCTATTAAAAAAAACCGCATCAAAATCCGTTGCGTAGTTTTAAAGATCTAAGCATACATACATACATAGCGACAGACAGACAGTGGGAAGCGACTTTGTTTTATACTATGTAGTGATGATATAGAGAATGAATAAAATGAATATATGCGAAACTTCATACTCCTCCGTCCGCGCAATTTTCGTAAAAAAGGGGTAAGTACAAACTTTTGCTTCACGTATTGTAGTTGTAACATTGCAATCGTTAAAACGCCTACCAAACCGTATTGAGGCAGTGCATTGTGCAGGTTATGGCCCTATCTCTTCATGACATAGGAAGGCTTAAGCCCAGCAGTGGGACGCTTATTAGCATAAGATAACATTTTTAATGAATAAACTCACAAACTTACAAAATCACTATAACGAGCAAAAAAAAATATGCATGATACCATACCTTCATACAAGATTTTGTACTTGGATTTTTATATACAACTTTCTTGTTTCTTTCGTTTGTAAGTTTCGAGTTCATCGAAAGTGTTCCGTGATAAGGCTTCCTGGCCGGCGCGGCCGCCTCACTTGGTCCTCCGTACACGCTTATTTGAATCTTCCGCTAGCGACTTCCTTTTCTGTGAGTGTCAGGTAATTATCTGTGTGGCATTCCAATTTTCCGATCGAATGGTTAATTCAGTTTAAATCTCTTCGCGTAATACGTACTCGTCTATAGCACTTCCTAATCCTAGCCCCTCCAACCAGTTCTCGAGCGGAGTGGATTCGGATTGTATGGAGTGAGACTATTTTATACACGTTCGATTTCCACGCCATTTAACTGGAGCATTTTCGTCTATTTATAAACAGAAATTTATTTAGAACTTTCAATTAATTAACCTTAAATGAAGCAAAGAAAATGTGCGGTAAGAAACATAAGACTGATATTTTTCGTTGGACCGGTAGGGTCAATAATGCATTAGATACTTATTTTTAGTGTTGTAAATGCTCAGAGACTGCTATAGCCACTTACCATAAGAATGACCGTATGCCAGATTACTACCTTAGAATTATATAAAAAAACTTGAACAGAAATGTTAATAGATATTACCCGAGTAAGTGTGATTAACAGATATTGTATTTAGAACCATACTATACTTTCAATCAAATTGAGGAAAGAAAATGTGCTGTGCTAATTAGGTACTCAAATAATTACTTTTAACTTTGACATAAACATAATGAACTAGACACGTCAGACAGCCCGTGACCACGACTGGTACAACTCGGTCGAAACTCGAAACGTCGTCGGGTATAAAAAAGGTACCCTATATCATACCAATCAGTCTAAGCCTTAATTTTCCTACTCGGATTCTGTTTACTTTAAGTAAGTTTGAGTAGTTCTGACATTTGTCAATAGATGGCGACGTATTTGTTGTGACATTTTTCTGAATCGCGCTATTGAGATTTTTGCTGGAGATTAGAAGTACCCCGCCGTGTCATTGTTTTTTATACCATAAGTTACTTTTGAAATACACTATTATTACAAGTGAGTGTAGTATCATTTTTGCCTTCCGCTGAACATGGTCCTTCGAGCCGGATAGCTGAGGATTGACGTCAGTACCACAACCATCGAGTCGCCGTGTTGGTATCGCATCGGAGCAAGGGCAGCGTCATAAGAACATCACATTGAATCGGATACGTAAGCTTAAAAGATATAGTGATGTGACAAGTGCCTGGTGAACTGTGAATACATTTAATTAATATTAACTTAGAAAGTTTTAAAGTTAAAGTAAGAACAAAAATTCAAATAATGTAAATTGTAAAGTGAAAATTAGGACTTAGAATAGTTTTACAAATAGTGATCAGACGGGGAATCCATGTCCAATTTACTATAGAAAGAAATAAATGCTGTCAAACACTTATAAAATTTTGAATTTATTTAAAGTTTGATAATGGATTCGTACATCAAGGTGCAACTTGACTTGAGTGGAAGGATTAGTAGAGCAAAAATAAATTTTAGAAAGTCACCTAAAGAGAGATTGCGTTCATCGACTTATATAAATATCAGATTGGAAGCTTTAGAAGAATTATGGCGTGAATTCACCTTTACACATACAAAGATCGTTCAAAGTTTTGACACTAAGGAGTTGAATACTAGCTCTTATTGTATCGATAATGTCTATGAGACTACTGAAGAATTGTTCATAGATTACAAGTTTGAAATTAAGGATGCATTGAGTATGTTGAAGGAACCAAAACCAGATAGTATCAGTTGTTCAAATGAAAAGCATAGTAATGTTGATCCGGGTTTTAAGTTACCCCAAATTTCAATACCATCCTTTTCGGGTCAGTATTCAGAGTGGATCAGTTTTCGAGATCTTTTTACATCGCTGGTGCATCAAAGTCGCATAACAAAGTCTTGGATGATGTACATCGATTACACTACCTGAAAGGCCTGCTATCTGGGGAGGCCGAACAACTTTTACGTCATATACCCATAACGCATGATAATTATAAGATCTGCTGGGAACAACTAGAGAGACGGTATAATAACAAAAGATATTTATCGAACAGTATTCTGAACCGATTTATGGGTCAAAGAGCCATCGGTATAGAGTCAGCTGGAGCACTTAAAGAGTTACTAGATACAACCAACGAATGTCTGTATGCACTGAAGAACTTGGGTATAGATATTAGCTCATGGGATGTGCCTGTAATCTATATAATGTGCCAAAAACTAGATACTGAATCTCGAAAACAGTGGGAACTGAAAATAAGTGAGTTCTCGGAAGAAATACCAACTTTGAAACAATTTCAAGACTTTTTAGAAACTAGATTTCGAGCTTTGGAATTTATCGATCCAAAATTGTTCAGATTTAATAATGTTGTCAATAAGAGTAACGTTGTTTTTAATCCCAAAGTACATTTCACATCAACTATTGTTTGTCCTTATTGTTCTGAAGACCATCGATTGGCAAATTGTAAGAAATTCTCTCGTGATGAAACTGACACTCGACGTGATTTCGTTCAATCTCAAGGGTTGTGTTTTAACTGTTTAAATGTAGGGCATTCAGTTTATAACTGTCGTCAGATATCTCGGTGCCGTATATGCAAGCGGAAGCATCATTCGTTACTACACTCCAGAAATGATACCAATTCATCCAATATTATTACGGGTATCGCAAATCAATCGGTTGAACAAGATGTTATTGCACATGCAGCAACATCATCATCGTCTCCAGACGACCTCACTAGCGTCACCACTTGTTTTTTGACCACACAGTGTCAAGTATTACTTGCCACTGCGTTGGTGAATGTAGAGTCAAAATCAGGTTATGGTATCACACTTAGATGTTTAATAGATCCAGGTTCGCAAGCGAGCTTCATCACTGAATCGGCGGTTCAGTTGTTGAACCTAAAAAAGACAACACACAAAAGCATAATTACAGGATTGGGAAGTGATCAAGGACCTTCGTTGGTCTCTAAGTCTATAGTTGCTATCCAATTACAATCACTTCACGATCCCAACTTTACAGTTAAAGTTCAGGCTTTTGTATTGAATAAACTCACAACAATACTCCCTGAAAAGCAGGTTAGAGTTAAACTATGGTCGGAGTTTTCAAATGTCACGTTGGCAGATCCATCATTTCACACACCTAACAAAATCGACATTCTTCTCGGAGCAGATGTTTATGGTAAAATCTTGTTAGATGGTGTGATTAAAGGTCCACCTGGTGCACCTATTGCTCAGCAAACGTCGCTTGGTTGGATAATTTCTGGGCCAATTGACATAAATCACGTTAATTTAACACAACGATCACCTGTAAGCATGCATATTACTCATTCAAATGAAGATGAAATGCTCAAAAGATTTTGGGAGCTAGAATCTGATACTGGTGTGTTAGATCAAAAAGAGTGTTGGACTGAAGAAGAAAAGAAATGTGAGGAGATATTTACAACCACTACGAATCGTGACGATACAGGGAGATACATTGTTAATCTACCATTTTGCAGTGATGATCCTAATTGTAAATATGGTAATTCTTATAAAATTGCAACTAGAAGATTTTTGAGTCAAGAAAAAAGATTACTGCAAAATGCCGATTTGAAAAAGGAATATTCTAAAGTCATTTCAGAATATTTAGAAATGGGTCATATGGAGGAGGTGCCTTTTGCTCAACGAGACATTTCTGAAGCAGTTTACTTACCGCATCACGCTGTTGTACGGGAAGACAGAGCGACTACACGAGTAAGAGTGGTTTTCGATGCAAGCTGTCTCGGTGTTAATGGAGTTTCATTAAATCAAGATTTGTTAGTAGGTCCTACACTCCAACCTGCCCCCTGACTATGAGATCTTATAGCAGTATTATTACAGTTGTGGAAAAGAGACGCGAATATATTCGCCGCTACACGTGTCTCTTTTTCACAACTGCAATAATACTGCTTTATGAGCTCGTGGTTACCCCCCTGACTTGCGACATATTATTATGCGCTGGCGTTACTACCCTATTTGCTTGGTATCGGATATTGTAAAAATGTATAGACAGATAAAGGTTGCAGAGAAACACGCAGATTTTCAACGATTAGTATGGCGTAAGGATCCTCAGATGGAGCTGCAGCATTTAAGACAATTGCGAGTAACATTTGGAACTGCATCAGCACCTTACCTCGCAGTACGTTGCTTACATCAGCTTTCATATGATGATGGTAAGGGTTATCCTTTAGCTGCGGAAAAAATTCTGAAAGAGTTCTATATGGATGATTTACTTACGGGTTGCGAAACTGTTGAAGAAGGTACAATAATTTACGAGCAGATGAATCAATTATTACACCGTGGTGGATTTGAGCTTCAAAAATGGAGTAGTAACAGTGAAGAATTATTAAAAGCAATAAGCCAGGATGATATAGCTGTAGAAGGAAGTGTGCAATTAAGAATAGATGCTGTCATAAAGATTCTGGGTCTTACTTGGAATCGAAGAGAAGATTATTTTGAATATGCTGTACAGCTACCTACACTGAAGATTCCAGTAACTAAAAGAAACGTAATATCGGATATTTCACGCCTTTTTGACCTGTTGGGATGGTTAGCTCCGGCTATTATTAAGGCTAAAATATTTATTCAGAAGATATGGCTTTCTGGAATCAATTGGGATGACAGCTTACCATCTCAGTTGTTGAAAGAGTGGCTTATGTATAGAGAAGATCTTCAAAAACAAACAAACTTCAAACTCCCAAGATGGGTGCACACTCGTAAAGATGATCAGTTCCGCGAACTCCATGGCTTCTGTGACGCGTCGAATGAAGCATATGCTGCCGTAGTATATCTTCGGGTAGTCAACAGTCGAGGTATAGCTGAGGTTTCGTTGATCGCGTCTAAAACAAAAGTAGCACCCATAAAGCAAATTTCCATTCCACGTTTGGAACTATGCGGGGCAGTATTGCTAACACGTCTGCTGGTCGAGGTAGCGGATGTAATGAATCTTGATAAGCGGATTGCCCATGCTTGGACGGACTCGTCAGTTGTTTTGTCGTGGCTTAACAGCAGACCGAATAGGTGGACTACATTCGTAGCAAACAGGGTCTCCGAAATTATCACATCACTTGAGCCTAATCAGTGGGCACATGCTAGCTCTCAAAATAACCCTGCAGATTGTGCATCCCGTGGTGTAATGAATGTGGACGAGCAGCAACTTTGGAAGTGTGGCCCCCCTTGGCTTAGAAAAAAAATAATAAAATATCATAGACTAGTAGAAGAAACAAAATTAGAAGAAAAAAAGATTAAGTTATGTATGGTTAATATTTTGCCTAGTAAAGTAGATTCAGGGGAATGCGATATAATTCAAAGATTTTCGTCATTGAGTAAGTTATTGCGTGTTGTAGCATTCTGCAAACGGTTTGTTAAATGCTGTCAAGCTAAAGAATTAATATCTACAGAATGGCTTACAAGTACTGAACTGCAAAATAGTTTAAAAACATGCATAAAAATAACTCAAAAGACTTACCTAGAAGAAGATCTGAAGAATCTGAAAGAAAAAGAAAGAGTTAATAAGAAGAGTGTACTTACCTCACTAAGTCCCTGGATCGATGTCAGCGGTATACTCAGAGTCGGCGGCAGGCTGCAATGTGCACACATCAGTGAAGAATTGAAGCATCCAGTTATTATTCCACCGAAGTCACACTTTACAAAGTTGCTACTGAAAGATGCACACGAAAAAACTTTGCACGGTGGTCCGCAGCTGATGCTTAATTATTTGCGAGCGAAATACTGGATCATAGGTGCGAAACGTTCAGTAAAACAAACCGTACGTGAGTGTGTACGCTGTGTTCGATTTTCTGCCCAAACTCAAAACCCCGTGATGGGTCAGTTACCATCAGCTCGTGCTACTGTTAATCGGGCCTTTTTTCAGAGTGGAGTCGACTATGCCGGACCAATTAATCTACGTACGTCAAAAGGTAGAGGTCATAGGTCTTACAAAGGCTACATATGCCTTTTCATTTGCATGTCGACCAGGGCTATCCACTTAGAGGCTGTAAGTGACTTGACTGCAGAGGGATTTCTAGCTGCATTCAAGCGGTTTGTTTCACGTCGTGGCCACTGCGCCGAAATATGGAGCGACAATGGCACCAACTTCGTTGGCGCATCAAGAGAGCTAAAATCACTTTACGCACAAGAAAGAGCCTCCATAGCTTCAGATATCGCTAATGAGCTGGCCAACAATGGGACTAACTGGCATTTTATTCCTCCACACTCACCTCACTTTGGTGGATTGTGGGAATCTGGTGTGAAGTCTACGAAACACCATTTGCGAAGAATAATTGGTAACACTACACTCACATTTGAAGAGATGTCAACAGTTTTAGCTCAAATTGAGGCATGCCTCAACTCCAGACCAATCTCACAAGTTACAGAGAATACAGTGGATCCAATGCCATTAACACCTGGTCATTTTTTAATATTAGAACCCATTCTACTTCCTCCAGATATCAACTATGAAAAATCCACAATAGGTATGTTAAGAAGATGGCAATTCACGCAGAAGCTAGTACAAGACTTCTGGAGAAGATGGTCTCGCGAGTATCTTACCCAATTTCACCACCGCTATAAGTGGGTTCATAAGATTCCGGAACCGCAAATTGGTGATATTGTGTTGATAATAGAAAATGATCTCCCACCTGCTCGTTGGCTTTATGGCATTATAGTTGACAAGCACCCTGGATTGGATGGGGTCACTCGAGTGGTCAGTTTGAAATGCAAAAATAGTATTATTAAACGGTCTGTTTCAAAACTTTGTTTTTTACCCATAACTGCATAGTGGTTTGCTTTAGTATTATTTTAAGTGTTTGATTATTAATTGTTGATTTGTTAATTTCATGTTTGTTGAATTGATGGTGAAAATGGTTTGCCTTTATTTTTTGTTTTTTAAAGATTGCTACATGATTCATTTATTATATTGTGTATCAAGACCCACCCAAATCTAGACATTGTCAAACGAGTTATGCATGGTGGGCGGTTTAAAGAATATGAATGTAATAATAATCTTGGTGGGCGGTATGTTTACTTTAAGTAAGTTTGAGTAGTTCTGACATTTGTCAATAGATGGCGACGTATTTGTTGTGACATTTTTCTGAATCGCGCTATTGAGATTCTTGCTGGAGATTAGAAGTACCCCGCCGTGTCATTGTTTTTTATACCATAATTTACTTTTGAAATACACTATTATTACAAGTGAGTGTAGTATCATTTTTGCCTTCCGCTGAACAGATTCTTATTAGTTTGTGTAAATCCTCGTTAAATTTATTTATTTATAAAAAGGCATTTTAATGCTTGCATTTTAATGATTTACTTCAAAACAATTTAATTCAAAACAACTTAACATTGATAGTCCATCAGTGACTAAGATAAATGCAAGTGCTTGAAAATAGAAATTGCTTCGCTTCAGACGTTAGCTAGCTTTAGTAATTCGAATTGGGGAAGCGTAGCCCGACCTATTTCATTAGTTTTACTAGTAGCTACTTCAGAAATGTGATTAAATATTACAGCCAAAAGATGCCTAAAGCTAGACAAGTTCTTTTTAACAAATTCACGGTATAGAAATACAATAGCATTATATCAAACTAATTTTGATCATTTCAATGTGTAGTTTTCGCGTAAAGTTTAGAATATAAATAGAAATATATTTACTATCTTTCTACATTTTTATATAAAAGATAAAAAAATCTACAGTACCAACAATACAATTAATACTTAAAAACCTATTTATATAAAAATAATTTATGAAAAAATAATAATAAGAAAAGACAAAAAGAAATGGCTCAGCCTAAGTTAGTTGAGGCCTAGACCTTAACCAACGCTGTTTTTCGGCAGCCACTCCCTGTACTCTGAGATGTCAAAAGAGTTTGCCAATAGTGTTTGCCAAGGGGACATACGTGTTTCCACATTAATTTTGCATACAAATTTTTACAGATTCCACATAAATCTAAAAACCAACAATAAATAAGTGCTCGCGTGTGTCAAAGTTAAAACTGTTATGTACCTACCACTTAAGTAGCTGATACTTAGAGCATTAAACCAACTGCTCGATGGGACTAAGAAAGCTTAACCGCTGGATAACATTCAGTCTATGTGGGATCCTAATATAGACAGGACGTTAACCGGCGGCATACGAACTGTTACGTTTTTTCTTTTTTGGTGTTTTTCAGAAAATCTTATCGATAATCGAAGATAAAGTGTTTAACGGGGTTTAAAATAAACTACTTAGAATAGGTATCTTAGGCATATTTATTATACCCGACGTTTCGACTCAGTCGTACCGGACGTATTCCGGACGTGGTCCGTGTCTACCCTTACTAAGTATTTTGAGTTAAACCCTGACAAAAAGTTTATTAAAATGGAACGCAAAACATATATAAATATTGTGGAATATTTCTTAGATAGTAGTATCATGTGATATTTAAATATTTAATAAAGCCAATACGAAATCTTAAAAAAATATAAAATCATCTTACGATCCTTTTTACTCGTCACACACAGTTCCGATACGAAAAGTAGTATCCATTACCAAATAACTTTACCTGATATCCCAATTCCGTCTCCATTGAATCGGATCGTTTCAGTAAATAAAGTTCGGTGCCAACTCATCAGCCGCAGTGGGCCCGGCATCTGATAAAAGTTGTCTGCAACTTACTTTTGCGATATCGCCACCTCCGTCATGTAAATTGGACAAGTTGAAGTGAGCCCGATGCTTGTTTCATTGGTAAATATAGATTAGCTCGTAAGCTGACCACTTTTCGTACAAAATTGTTTCCGGACGGACGGAGGAGCGGTCGGGTCCGACTCGAGCTTTTATGCAAACTCCGAACAGCTATATTGATACTTGCGGTTGCCGTAATTAATTGATTGCCAAAGTGATTAGTGTGATTGAGGTTTGTTTTACTCTATGATCCATATAAAATAATGTTATTGGAAAAGGATTATTTATAGATTTTATATATTCTAATTGTTTTGTGTCATCATCATCATCATCATCATCAGCCTATACTATTCCACTGCTGGACATAGGCCTCTCCAAGTGCACGCCACCGAGCAGACCTATAATTGAAACATATTCTTACTTATTTATGTATTTATCTATTAGTATTCATATTTTGTTATCAAACATCATCATTTAATTAGCATCTATCAGTTTGTTAATATCTATTGTTTATTTTACTATGTGGAAACCTTTATCAAACCTGATGGTAAGTGACGAACAATGAAGATGGAAGCGTACTTTACCTTAACTCAACTACTGAGAAACCGGAACTCACTTAACATAACCCTTACAGGGTCATGTTAAGGGACTATTTATAATATTGTAAGATCTGTGCCATACCAACATGATGCAATAAATATGACTATGACTAACATACCTAGCTATTAATGCGACGGACTTTAGAAAGATAAACAAGCTCTACAATCAAGAAAACGAGTACAATAATATCTACCTTCCCCTCGCTGGTATTGAACCTGGAAGGGTCTACTGATGGAATACGAATAGCTAAACTACCACACCTTGAAGTCTGACTATTTTTGAGTAAAATGTGAAAAAAGGTGATGCCAAACTCCACAAAGTCGAAATTATTCCCTTTTTGGATCTATCTGTATAAAAAGTTTTTAGTAAATAACCCTCAACAACAAAGCGCCGCCATACAGACAGTACGCACACCACATCTCAGTTCCCATTCAAACAAAAAACTTCGCAACGTCGGCAATAGAAAGCAAAATGTCTAAAAACGTTTCCCTATAAAGGATTTAAAGTTTTTTATTGCTCTCGACGTCGATCCAAAAAGTAAACGCGTATACTTTTATCCTCGAACCGGGTTAACCCGTAAACCATCTCAGTTTAAGGAGGCATTAAATCGCAACTTAAACAAGAAACGTTACACTGAAGTTAACTCACATATTGCTTTGTGTCACGAACGTTGAAACGAACAGTGTAGTGGGTTCCGCAGGTTGGAGGGAGAGAGCAGCCTGAATGAGGGAGAGGGGGCAGTGGGTGTAAAAGGAGAAAAACTACAAAACGCTAAAAGTGAATGCGGTCGAAAGCCTCGCTTATTTCTGCGCTAAGTGCATGGATTTTTTTTCAAGTGATGCCGTGAGTGTGTGTTGTCGTGGGCTCCCAGCGAGCCACAAAGGATGGGGTTTACTCCCCTGTGTGTATCTGCGTTTTGTGTTCCGCTATTTAAGTGTAAAGGGAAATGTAATTAAATGGATGGCTGCGCAATGAGTATTCAACTTGGTGTGTTCGCGACTCCGTTCGCGTGGACTTTGACGGCATTTACAGTATCTATTTTTATAAGATGTATTAAGCGTGCTGATTCTCTAGAACGCTCGATGGGATGAGTATTTAGTAGAAGTTTGTTAATTTTGAAATTAATAATTGTACCTTTAGTTATATACAATTACATTTAAACAAAATCGAAGTGCGACGAAATCTAAATGATTTCGTCGTATTTTAAATAGGTTTTTTTTAAATTTTACCAGAAAAGCCTTGGCCTTAATTTCACCATTTACATTCGTTTAAAATTTTAATTATAACTGCTTATTACATTAATAATTGTAAAAATTCTCTCAACGCCTAGGGCTAAAAGCGTCACTCATGCTTCAATTTGCAATTTATTTCAGCAGGCTTTTCAAAAGTAAACTTTATTGTGTGTAAATAAGGTTCGTTTACACATTATTATCTGCAGGTTTATCGAAAGTAGGTCCGTTGGAGTCCCCCTCCCACATAGCCCCGCGTTTCTCCAATTTCCACGCGATGGTATAGTGGTATATGCTTTTTACCATGTTAAAAAAGAACCCGAGACTCTTCCACGTGGGCTGATCTTGTCCTACCATTGGAGAGTTACTCCTAAAAAGAAGCCTGAAGCTCGCAAAAATGGTCCTGTGAAGAATACAAATATGAGACTTGTGAACATTGTTACGAATAGAGCAAAGGGCTGACGAAGGCAATCTTTTAATGTAGACTCAAAATAAAATGCAAATGGTGCATAATTTTCTAAACATGCAGCAAGATAAACACACATGAAGCTACTAGGGTGAAATTTGTACGTGCTGCTACCGCAACGAAAAAGTATTAATGTCAACCGTAAAATGTAAATAACCCTACACGAAATCCGTGCGTAGGTGGGGTGGGTTCACTTCCCTGTCGGCTAAGTTTAATTGTTACACTTACAATTTTGTGAGTTACTTTATTTATACGTGTAGTCGTAGTTTTATTAATAAGTTTCTTGAAATAATTTTGAATATTATTTTGGTTCAGATATTTATTGCTGGGCTGTAAGAATTTTTAGTACATGATATAAGAACAAATAGTATACACAAAGTATTAAGTTTCAGATGTTATATGTTGTAATCTAAAGTGGTGATGGCGGTGTGTCTAGTGAATTTGATAGCTAATACCCAAGTCACATCTTTCAACACAGCTAACATATTCTATTATGACTTCAAAGATTCGTCTGATATCAAGTATAATGGACTACCACTAAGGTTGTATTCTGTATGTTGTATAAAAATCAAATCATTATTCAACGAATAATATGACCTTATAACCATTTAAACAATCGCATGCCGCGCCGTAAACCACAGTAAGCTCGTGGCTTCTAAGGCACTCGATATTTTATCTCTAGCTGCCGGAACATAACCATGCTACAAACATTGATGCTAAGACGACATATTTAGACAAGATGGTGGTAGCTAGCCAGGCGGACAAACAAGCAGTACAACCAAACAAATCTAGTACACAAACATGTAGCCCCCGCTGAAAATCTATCTTGGGACCTCTGGCTACTTTGATTGGTAGATATCCTTTTATAACATTGAGCATAATACATACTCCTTGCATGACAAGTAGAATATTTAATATACCTACACAATAATTGTTTATTTGTTTGTGCATCATGGCGAATTTTGTGCCGTGCATGGCGAGTGAAGCTTTTAAAGTCATCTGGCATTTAATGGATCAACCATTAAAGGGTTCGGTTTGAGCCAATATCGTGCGGTAGGCTGCCATCAATCCGGTTTTGTTAGGTTCAATGTAAAACAACCTATTACCTGTATTATTATAAAATACAGAGTACCAAAGGTTATTGATTTATGCTTTGCCCGTCTCATTTTTATCCCTGTTATAATAATTGAATATGTTAATCATAATTATGTAATTTAAGAGTTAATTTAAAAATATTTTTAGGTTAATATCCTATCATAATATAGTATTGTCGGTTGTATATAGCTGTAAGTTTATATAGATACCTACTTTTTGAATAAATATATATGATTATACATACATTTCAAGTTGGGTCGTAACTCATCGCGCGGTCCCAATAAGGATCGATGAGTGTCTTATAAAAACATTTCAAGTAATATTTTGAATAGATCACCCATCCACTGGTCTAGCATTATGAAAGTTGCTTATGAAAACTCTGAAACACATTTTGCCCAACCTGGGAATTGAACCCAGGCAGGAGCTTCGGGCATCGGGCCACTGAGCCGTTACTTGGCCTAAAAGGCATTATAATTTTATCTTTTTATTAGGCAATATATTTATAACTTTTTGTATTAGCAATTGGCCCCTAATACTTAAAAAAATGTAACCTATAAAAGCTCAGTCTTGACAGGTAAAACTAATAGCCACTGCTTCAATATAAAGTGTGCCCATTAAAAATGATTGCAAATAAACAAAAAATATATATATTGTCGGTACAATTTCGGAACACTTTATCGGTTGTAGCAACACAATTCATCGCATAAGGTAAATAAAAAAATAAAAGTAGCGTGTTTTTGACATTCATAAGGTGAGTGCGTGGGGCGGCGCACCTGTACCCAAGACACTTACAATGGGCCTTCACAATAAGCCTCCCAACTAAACTGAATAACTTTATTTAAGAACACAATAAACCACTTTTTACTAGAAAGGTCTGAATTGTGTTATGGCTCCTCGCTTCGTGAGGAGAAAAACATCGGCCCCTTTTTTATTCGCTGCCTCATGCGGTTTAATGTGTAATCTGTGGTTCGTTTCAGAACTAATTTTTTTTTGTTGTCGGTTGGACGTGCATTCTTAAAAACTAAAGAGTCTAAGTCTGTAATAGGCAAATTAGAACTTTAAATAAACTTTACAATGAAAATCCTATTTAGTTATCCGCCTATTAAAAAAGAGTATATTATTATCTGAAAAGTTATATAATTACATATTTTTATTGCTAGAAGCCTACTAATGTTCCTCAGCTTATATTGTAAGCGATATAAATCACTAAAACTCCCTTATAGAGATTTTCGAGAATATCTAACGAAATTATTAACCACAAACGTAGTCATTTATAAAAGTAATTTCAACAGAGAAAACATTAATAAAACCCAGCACCATTTCCTTGAAAACACTAAGTCGCGACTAAATCTATTTCACGGGAAGTTAAACTATTCGCGTCGTTATAAAATACGTGGAGCACAACTAACCGTGTGAACTATAAGATGTCGCGAAACGGAATAAAGTCTGGCAGAAAACAAATTGCCTGGAGTTCGTTGTGTCTCTAATCGCTGCACTCTGTGGCTCCCACCCGATCCTCTAAATGTCACAACACATTTTCAGAATACACTAAACATGCACAATAGTTTAGGCCCAAGACACCGTAATCGTAGAACAAGGGTACGACGAGCCAGACATGTACCGGACATGTCTGTAACTGGGCGCTTCACCCACCACCACTGCCCGGTCAACCTGAGCCCAGGTCCGAGCCTTTAAGGCGCCCTCGGGTTGTTTCGTTTCCTGATCCGATCCAAACCCCTCGGAGAATCTAGTAGGGCACGGGGACACGTACAAGTGCGTGATGCCGTTCCCTCTAGAAAACCTCCGAAGGTGCTACGTTTCACACGGCTTGACGAACCCTTTAAGTTTCTCGCCGCGCCCAAAAAAGCCCAGTGAAGCTGAAAACGCCGTAGCAAACTCAAAAAAAACTGTGTGGCTCCAGCGTGCCTCAACACTGCGAGCTTGTCTTTTGAGGGTAGCATAGTACGCGTTGTTTTCCCTTTACTTGTTGGAGTTCTGCGTCGAGTAAATCAACAGTAGTCGGGTCCTTTGTTTATTACGTTTTATATTGAACGATAGTGAATACTTCCGTTCGTGCATACTATCATAACTTTTTATTGTTGATGAATATGCTAACCGAAACTGAACAACGGTTTTTATTTAACTAGAAGTTATACAGTCCATCTCATTTGTTGAAGGTGCATTATTATATATTCGATTAAGCTTAGCCCACCAATTGGCTTTGACACTTATAACTGTGCAGATGAACGGGCGCAAGAAACTGCACAACTTTATATTATGTAGAAGAGAAGTAACGACATTTACAAAATTATATATCGTTACCAAATGATGCTATAACTATACAAGTTTATAATTGCTTAAAAATATTTTAAAGAAATACTTGTTGGAGTGATTGGAGCATTTCAAACCTATGCTGTTTTGTCTTCTGTGTAATCAATCAGACACTGTCTTTATAATAAGCTTTGTAGAAAGCTTTTCTTTCGTTTTGGTTTAAATTTTATAATATCTGGTTTTTGAAATATGATTTGGAACGTTAACTTGATATCTAAATGAATTATTTACTTTGTGGAGCCTATATAAGGTACTGCGAATTTATTTAAGATAAGATAAAACTTCTAGTGCACTGAATATTTGATAATATGTATTAAATAACTATAAGCTGCTTTATTTATCATCGAATCTAATACAGGTTCTTCATGATTCGTAACAAATCTAGAAAACTAAATTTTGAAATAAAAGAAATATAGTGCAGTCGCTTTGTTCAATTGGACTGCGTTATGTAAGAACGAATTAAGCGACAAAATTGAAAAAAAATAGTTTTGAATGCAGATCGATTCCAGGCATGTCAAACTATGTATTCAGCTATTTTTGTGTTCAAAAACCACTCCATTATTTATTTATAATCCGCTTCATTTATTTATTAAAAACTCAATATCGAACTAACCGCCTATAGGTTTTAATCGATCTATTGATTTTGATATAGAAGAAGATTAGAAAAATAATATTAAATATATTTATTTTTTATTAAGAGTTAAGTTTTTAGAAGGTTTTATATTGAGAAGGTGAGTTTTTAGTTTTGTTTTTTGAACGATATTTGTATGAAGTTAATGATTACGAAATAAATAATGCTATTATTTTAATTTTAAATCTATAGTATACATATATATAAATCAATTGCTGTTCGTTTGAGTGTCTAAAACTCGAGAATGGCTGGACCGATTTGGCTAATTTCGATTTTGAAATATTTGTGGAAGTTCAGGGAAGGTTTAAGCGGTGAGAAACATAAATAATAAGTAACGGAAAATACTAAAAACGGCAATTTAATTTTCCAATACAAAATAATTTATTTGAAATAGAAATAGAAATAGAAAAAAATTATTATCATACACACTTAATTATAACAATTGTACAACAATAAAGGAAAAAAGAAAAAACAGATAGACAGAAAAAAATAACAGATTTGTAGAAAAAAATACAGATAGCAATACAAATATAGTGAAGAAGAAGCCCTGCTGTACTGTGAGGCGCATTTCGTGTAACTTTTTGCATCATATCGTGAGAAAAACGCGTTTATACGTAAAAATTGTAATTTCGTTCTCATTCTTAAATAAATGTTAAATTAAGATAATAAGAATAGCTAATAAATAGAGTGTATATGCTAAACAAGGCCGTCGTGATTTTTTTACAATATCTTAATAACTTAATTAGTAATAGCGATTTTAAATTTCAGCTTGTTTTGGTTTCCATACAAATCGTGTTATGCGAGAGCGTGTATCTAAGTTACACGTGAACCGTGCGACAAGTAGAATGACGACCTACACAAACCTATGAGTTGTAATTAAAGTTACACGAAATAGAGAAAATAATATGGGTATTAAAAATAAAAATATTTAATTAAAATACCACTTTTATTATTTCAGAAACATTTCTGTAAACCGTGTATCTATAAATACACTAAATAGGTGAAATCGTCCAGCGCTCGCAATAGTTATGCCTATCTGCGGTAACTTAGTTACACGGAGATCGCGTTACATGAACCTAAAAATTCAGAGTTACACGAATATGGCCAGGCCTAATTCTTGAAAAATTTCAGGAACAAAATGCGTTTTTTTCAAAGTGCCCCATATAAAACAGAACCAGAGCATCTCAATAAGACCTGTTAAGCCGAATTAGTGTAACTCAACTAACACTAATTGTGCCTCACAGGGCAGCCTGTCTCAGCATAAGCTGCTGTGTCATTCATGGATGTTCAGAATGACACAGAAGCGCTGTTATTCTGACAGGGCCTATTTGTTTTGTTGTCATGGAAACCAAAGAGAATTTAATCACTTGATGGAAACTGTCAAAGCGGTACGAAGTCCGCCGGGTCCACTAGTAGAGATTAAAAACCGATTGAAGTAGTTTTAGTTTTGTAAAGGATAGGGAGACAAGCTAACATGTTGCTATTATTATTTGACTATAAAAATATTTTTATATTTATGTGTATTTCGTAATCAGCAATGCCATACAAGATCGTCTTAGAGAAATGGTATAAGTTTTGTTTAACTTGAGATTTTTGCATCTAAATATTTATTATTTTATTATTTATTATTAGGATTTAATTTTACACTGCGTTTTTTTTCACCCGAAACAAATCGTATTAAAGAATCAAACGACAATAATGTCGTATAGACGTTATTGACAAATTTAATTAATCTGAATATAACTAAAATACATTAACGAATTAAGCGGAAGAATGGCTATATGTACATTCTGCACCGTAATATATTCTTAATTAAACTAGACTACATACACATATTACTTTAAAGTAAAAATATCATACACGTAACATATATAATGAGCACACAGCGACAATTTTACCTTAAAAATCTTTGAAGCTCATTTTCTCAAATTCTATCTAGTGCCGCTTAATCTGTTTTTTTTTTAAAACGCTTTCCAATTGTCATTTTTAATATATATTTTATTAACTATGTAAGTAATGTAATTAGACCTTATGGTCTTTGTCTTGGCTTTCTTTCTGCTGGGCAAAGACCTCAATCATTGAAATCAAGCCATCAGCGCACACAACGGAAGACGTCATTACATCTTATGATTACTTATAAAAAAATATCTTACTGATATTAATTGTGTCAAATGACAATTATGTGAAGATCTGTGGTGTGGTGTGTGTATGGAATTACCTACTAAGTGTGCATGTACGTTCTTAAACCTATAAATAATGATGTAACCTTTTTATTAATCAGTAAATATTCTAATCTCAGATCAATCACTTGTGTTCTCTTTATTTATCTGATGAAACAACTTTGAGAAAACAAACATACTTAGAATAAGCCACTACCAAGTATATTAAAAATTCATAGGAAATCGAATCAGGGCGACCTAGGTCTAAATGCTATAACCGTTTGACCACAGAGGCGGTTAACATCATCATCATCATCATCCTCAGCCCGCAGAGGTCCACTGCTGAACATAGGCCTTCCCCATGGATAGTCACCACACTCGGTCCTCCGCCTTTTACATCCAACCATTTCCCGCCGCCTTCTTCAGGTCGTCGGTCCAGCGAGCGGGTGGCCGGCCCACACGACGCTTTGAGCGTGGTCTCCATTCGAGAACACGTCTGCTCCAACGGCCATCGGCTCTACGACAACATAATAATATATAATAATACAAAAAAGGTGGCACAAGCGATACAATCCTTACTAACCTTACATTACCCACATTGCAAACGACATCACTTAACCGTAACGTCGAGGTTAAGACAAATCCTATTAGATTGTGTCCGCAGTAATTGTCATACGGACACGCTACAACGGGTCATGAGTCTTATAGTTCAGTGTTCAGTTCGTCTACTTCATTAAGGCATGAATTATGAACAGAGACGGCATTTGCATCCATCTGGAGCGAGGCGACTATGGAGCACCATTGTTATGCAGATTGTGGCCGGACGTCCGCTGGGGTATTTCCCGGTATGGGACGGCTTGTAAACAAAATATACATTGATCATATTATGATTATGCACTCTGCTAATGTGTAAAATTATTGAAGTGACTGTGGCACCAGTGTTTGAAATAGCAACTTAGAATTCGATACCAATTTTCGTCGCCAAAAAATCTATACTAATATTATAAAGAGAAAAGCTTTGTATTTTGTATGTATGTTTGTAACAAATAAACTCAAAAACTACTGGACCGATTTCAAAAATTCTTTCACCATTAGAATGCTACATTAGCGTTGAGTAACATAGGCTATAATAAAAAAAAATATCCACCCGTGCGAAGCAGGGACGGGCCGCTAGTAATATATAATTTAATTTAAATATTGAATATGTATTTAATTGTTGCGAACCCCTATTTTTTAATGATTAAAGGAAACAAGTGTTGATCTCTAGATCATGTGAACACTGGTGGCGTCACTACACAATTTGGTAAACATCTAATGCCAAGGAACTGATGATACTCGAAGTGCCAGAAGGTCATCACAGATTAACGTAACGTTTGAAAATCAATGTTTGTTTAGTATGTAACTACATCCTTGATGAGAACAATAATAATATCAGTAACTTGATAAA
The DNA here is from genome assembly GCA_947562085.1 of Eudonia lacustrata. NCBI lineage: Eukaryota > Metazoa > Arthropoda > Insecta > Lepidoptera > Crambidae > Eudonia > Eudonia lacustrata. The sequence continues at coordinate 19,669,060 of OX387340.1, read as the reverse complement.
TATAGAAGTACTTCTTTTTATCGTTGACTTTATTATTCAACCAATGACGTTACTAACAACAGGTAAGTAAATCATCACCAGCTCATATACGTCCCCACTGCTGGGGCACGAGCTTTCCTTATAAATAGACACCCCGCTACACACGACTTTAAAGTTTATACTGCAACCCCCCACCAAGCTTACGGTTATAAAGTTAGGTGTCAGACATCCTTGCGCAAGCACAAGGGATCATCTACGTCAGGTCATAACGCCAGATCAGAACACGCCGGTACGCATCCTTCATCCGGTACTTTTAAGACTAGTCTCGAGCTAGCTAGCTAGTTATGAATGGACAGGCAGAACGGGCCATAAACCACCATTCGGCCTAGAGCGGCGGTTGTTAACGACTTCAAATGCAGCCGGGACCAACGGCTTTACGTGCCTTCTGAAGAACGAAGGAGCTCGAGATGATATTTTTTTGGGCACCCTACCGGCTTTTGCGGAAGTTGCTTAACCTTAGCAATCGTACGGGCGCGTTAACCACTGCTCCATCGAGTCCTCCAGGTAGAGGTAAGTAACTATTACTAAAAAAAAACAAAACAATTTACTAACAGATTTATCATTATCTGCAAAATAGACAACATAAATGTTTAGTTAACAGAGAATGGGGCTTAACTCTAAACCAGTAACTGAGCGTTCGTCCCTTATCTCGAGGGGCTTGTGGTTCACCTGTTTACATCCACGAGTATATACAATTAGTAAATATACCGACTGTATTCCACAGTCTACCATAGATATTTTCAATTCTAATTTCACTGAGTCCCTTTTAATGTCCCTTTTAATTATTGCTTTTAATATTTTTTAAATTTAGAACTGGAAATTCACTGGAAAACAGAAGTCAGATATTAAATTGTAACTAAATAAATAAATTGTGCACGACGTATTATTTTTTTATTTTTATTACGACGTATCAAACATTATCTATGCGATTCAAAGTTCAAGGTTTGTTATTCAATTTGTTTTTTGTTGCATAGAAGGTATATGTTTTTTTTAAATTAAAAATTGATTTATTGAAATATAACCCTATATAAATAGTGTTAAGTGAAAAGTGAAATCTAGTCGTAAAGACAAGTGCAATAAACTAATCAATAAGCCGCCTTTACTTTGTCGGCGAGCTTATCAGATGAGACAAATTCTGTCTTTCAACAGCTTGCTTTCAGATCTCTCAAATTAACAAAAACCAAAGAAAGAAGTTTCTCATTTTTTAATAGCTGATCAACAATTAAAAAGTAATTTCCATTGCCTCGATTGAATGATCGAATCGATTGCTATCCAAATTGTTATTTGCGGGCGACGTAATATGACTGAGAGTCCATTTTCCTCCGTCAACTGTTACCTCAACTCCTTTCTTTGACATATTATCTTTTAAACAATCTATCTATCTTTTTTTAGGTCTTCTTTTACTCACATAGCCTTCAAGTCTCATACTCATTACACCAATGAATGATATTATGATATATTACTTAATGAAAACTAAGAACTTAATTCTTTCATTCGTTGTCCTTAGTCAAGCAGCTTTGAGTCGAATTCTAGCAAACTAACCAATGCCCGACTGTTTGTTTGGTAGTTAAGATGCAAACCGTGATATGGCAGTGTCCTTTGGGAGTTAAGGTACGTGTATGTGGGCCTATTGAGTTATGGTCCCACTTCAGACGTTCAACAAAGATGATTCCTCCTTTGACGACGAGATGCGTCGCAGACTTGAGCTGGCTGGCTAATGCAATTCTACAGATTATACCAGTAATATTCTGACACAAGTATTTGTAACAAAACAATAATTGATAACAAACAAAGTTTTATATGGGAAATTAACGCAAACTACTTAGTATAATAATACTATAGGTATCATAGGCATATCTTATACCCGACAGACGTTTCGGCTGAGTTGCTACGGCTGTGATCACTGGCTGACTCGAAAATAAAATTATTATAATAATATATTTGTTCTAGGTCATAATTATTTACTTATTTTCCTCATTTTATTTGTTTTGAAAGATAATAATTTTGAAAATAAACTATGTATTTCAGAATTAGAGACAATCTCACTACATTAATTATACTGTATAGTGGCGCGCTTGTGACTTCGTCATCTTTGATGTATCCCATTACGATTTTTAAAAACCATACAAACTTATCGCAGCGCCACCTAGCGGGTTCCATTGTGAACCTAAACCATCCAGGGACCCAATCAAACACACACACGTAAAACCTCATCAAAATCAGTCAAGTAATTTAGGGGGAGTTCAGTGACGTATACACGTACGTAGGAAATTATTTAAGTATACTAGTGGCCAGCTCGCGACTTCGCCCGCTTGAGAACACACATATCCCATGATGGACCCTATTGCAGCGCCACCTACCGGGTCCAATTGAAATATACACACGAAATTTCATCCAAATCGTTTAGAAAGGTAAAAAACACACGTACAGAAGAATTATATGTAAAAATATTAAGATAGTTGTTGAGAACTACTCTGCACACTGCGGACTTCCAGCAACTTATAAAGCAGGGCCATTGTCACAACCCCAGCCAGTTCTGTCTCAATGAAATAATAAACCCTCAGGTAATTTCGCTAATGCAAGTGGTTACACGCTATCTAGATCGCACTTACACGCCCGCCCGTAGGTGCCTATTAAGAGGGTCGGCACACGGGATATTGTCAGACGCTTTTGCAAATTGTCTATTTTGACTAAGTGTTAAATTAAGGTACAAGATGTTATGGGCAGGCGAATCTTGCTCCTTGTAAGTTGGTTAACTTATGGGGATTCGCAAGGTCTTCGGACAAAGGTTGAGTACCGTGCAGGTTATTATATAATGTTTTAGTGGTTAAGAAAATGATTGTTACCTTTGTTATTTATAAACTTTTCTTATTCATCATAAATAACCAACATCACAATATTCAAGGCAGTATACAAAAAATATACCATTTAACATTAAAAGGAAGAAAGATGGGTTGGCATTGCTGTATCGTCGGAGTAATTAAATATTAATTTGTTGCCTTATTATTTGTTTATCAACAAGCATGAGCGGTTCGAGGTATTGCAGCTCACACCAAGCTGGAGCTATAACTTATAAAGTAATTATACGTAAATCATTTAAGTTGTCTCGTTATGTAATGATATTTATACGCCAGAGAGTCCAGATGCGAAGACAACTAATAAAGTATGAATGTGCCGCATAACCCTTTCAGACCGAGATCGCGACGTCTCCCTCGGACGGAATCTCGACTTAATCGCCGGGCTGTTATAGTTTATTACGAGTCGTCGACTAATATTAGGATCATTGTCGATATTTATTTCGTTATTTCTTCGGAACGCCCCCAGCTTCCAGCTGTCATCGCTGCTGCCGCTGCCGCTTCGTTTGTTTCGACGACACCGATTACGGTGTGATAATCATGAAGCATTCAGAGTTAGAAAATTCCGAATTTTAAAAAATCCGGTCTAACACGATCGCCTGAAACAGTTACCTTGTCTACCCGTTAGTTGCCACTGCACACCTTGTTTGGTAGACCGCATACTGTAGGAAGAGGGGGCTTCGTGTGGACTAGGATAATGCTAGTTTGAAATTTTGCATGAACAGTAAATAAAATATATATTTGTAAAAATTAATCAATATCAAATTTTATTAGATAAAATCAATTAGCCTCAGGAAACTCGAGTGGGAATCGAACCCACGACCCTTGGATTATCGGTCCAATGCCCAGGGGGGTAATCACGAGCTCTTATAGCAGTATTAATGCAGTTGTGGAAAAGAGACGAGAATATATTCGCGCTACACGCTACACGCGAGCTCGTAGTTACCCCCCTGGACCGCTGAGTACTCGGTAGCTCAGCGGTCAGAGCATTCCCACTCGTGCTTTCTGAGACTGGATTTTTTCTAGTAAAATTTTATCTTGTAACTACATATATAAATGTGAATGTAAAAATCAAAATACATTATAAAAAAAATAATCAACATAATTGTATTATTGTCGGAGACGTGGCGCTAGCATCGCTTAGAAACGACAAGTATAGTCCATACTTAAGTGTGGTCAGCCTATGCTCTGTGGTACGCGAAACGTCAACGTCAGTTGGCGCGACAATGGACTGTAGTGAACGTTTTATCTACTCTGTGCTGTAGGTCAATTCTATTAAAAAACTGCAACTGCACGTTTACGCCTGTCATTTGTCGCGTGCAGAAGCAGTGTCGTGGAAACAGACATATTCTATTAAAATTCTCTGCACCACAACTACACTACAACTGCGAGACTACTACACTACAGCTGCACGAATCCTGCAATAAAACTAAAAGGACTAATGTTACCTTATAATAATAAAAATAAGTAAAAACTTTTTTTAATAATACGGTAGGTCCTAGGCACAGGTACAGGTAAAAAATAAAATCGTTGAGCGCACGTAACCTGCGTAAATATGAAAATAGCATTTTTACAATTTTCAATAAAACCGTTTAAATTAAAATAAAAAATAGCTTAAAACTTTTCAAAATGCTTATAATACGCTGTGCAAAAGTTGCTCACGATCTACTTCAATAAACCTGCACAAAAACTGCACCAATACTGCTGTCATTACTACACAAATGTCAAAATATTCTAATGGAATACGATTGTTTTGCAGTAAACGTGCAGGTGTAGTGTAGTTTTATTAGTGGAGTACCTATTTGCGTTACTTCTCCGTCCCTGCTACACTACGGCAGCAGCGCTGCTTAACAGAATACCGAAACGTCAAAATTTGCTCATTTTGACACACGCGACGCTGCAGTGTAGTTGCAGTTATTTAGTAGAATCGGCCTACTGGACACATTTGAACGGGAGCGGTTGGAGAATACGCACGCGCAGAACTCACTTCGTTTCTAAAATCCATTTGCATCGGGCAACTGTTTCTAAGTTATTTAATTGTGATGTTAAAATAACATTAAAGTGACTGTAAGGAATACGACTGCGTTTTTATTTTGAAGATCCAAGATGAACAGTGTTATCGACGAATCCGAGTTTGCTCGACCGTACCTACCTACAAACCTCGCCGCCGACATATTCATATATTATTTTAATTGAAAATAAATAATTTTTGGTCATAATTAGTAGCTGAACCGATGACCGCTGGAGTAGACGTGTTTTTCAGTAGACACAGGTTGATTATAATGTCTTGCTTTAAAGCCTTGCTTCTATTTTTAGGTTTCGGATGATTTAAGGTTTTTGGGTCAAAATAAAACGCTTGAGTGGACGTTACTTCGTTTATATTTGTTTTGCAGGCAGTATGATACATTTACATAAGGCTGTTATATAAAAAACTGACTGAGTTTATTATTACACACTCATAAGTACGTTGATTACGAGAAGGAAATTAAAATATATATCTACATTATATGTACGCACATCTGAAATAATATTGGTTGATTTACGTTACAAGTAAACATCTACTCAACGGGCATATTAATTTGATAGCTTACAAATAATTGTTCATAAAATTCAACAATATTAAAACATTAACAATTTACAAAATATCCTAGTTCATTATAACATACTTTTAAAATGTACAGTTTTTTTTAATCAAAAATGCAAATCATTTGGAAATTAAATATAACATATTTTTTCTAATTGCTTAGCAACCAATTATTTAGTTCCATTAAATAATTTTATTATGCAAGCAAAGTAATTCGACATATTTAGTTCATTTACCTACGTTATATACATACACTTTAACACTTCATAAATTTTATTATACAAAAGTACGACTGTAATATTTTCGTTTGCTCCAAACATTTCTTTCCAAACATTTTATTAATACATATTTTCATATATATAGGATTTTCAGTTTGCAGAAAAAAGAAGAAAAATTTTCGTTAGTCTAAAAAGTATGTTTTGGCGTTTTATCAATGATTCAATATTTTTTTAAATTATTTATGTAGGGAATAACTTCCTCAATCCAAGAAGGTAGTAAAAATTTAAAAAAGGCAAGCTAATATATCTATTAATTTTCTTTACAGTTGCTAGATACTTTATACTGTTTTATAAATTCGCCAATATTTGATCGTTACATATCATACACAATGGTTCCTAAAATGACTTAATACACTTTGAATTGGTACATTAATACGCTTGACAATAATTTATGTAAATTAAAACATGATATATAAACACAAATATGTCTATTTCGAACATTTATAGTTACAAGAAGCTTGGTTCGTTAAATAGTTTACTAATTGTTACCTAAAATTATTCTGACAAATTATCCGTATCGCAGGGGTCTACATTAGTTCCCAACTATTCGATATTTTATGTCCAATTACACTTTTTTTTAAATCTAATCGCTGTACACATTCCCTTCGTTATAAACGAACACGATAGCAAAGTTTGAAATTGCAAGTAACGCGTTACTATTGGAAGCAACTTTGGAAGTTTAGTACGCGTACACTATGGCAATTAATAAGAAGATTGCTGGGGGTGAGTCGCGGGGTGCGGCAGAGGGGGGGCCGCCCCCGCCGAGGAAGCCCGCGTCCTCCCTGGGCCCACCTTCCCTCAGCGGACCTTGGAGGCTGGAGCGGACGTCGTTCGTCTCTTCGAGAGAGTTCGACCGCTCATCCTCGTCCCGAGATTTTCGATGAGGCAGTTCCATTTCTGTATCAAAAGCTATGATGAGAAGGCAAAGTAAAAGATTTTAGGACTTATTAACAAAGGATCAACGTAAGTTGTACGTCTTATTCTTAAGGTTGCTGCCAGGCTGTATTTCTATGTGGAATCTAATCAGGCCACCTCTCTACACTATCCTGAAAAGTTATTTATCAGTGACTGTAACCTGTAAAGATAAAGACTCACGCAGAATAGAGTAGTGGGTCTCTTTAAGACACGCATTATCATCAGCCTAAAGACGACCTATTTTGGGTTTAGACGTGGACTGTGCAGGCTAAACTTTTGTCCATGTAGGTTAGGTAAATCCCTAATATGGAGTTCTATTATATTATTTACTAATTCGGTGATCATTCTAACATTATGGTCGCAATCAAAAGCGTTAGTCGCTGTTTTTATAAGTTTGCCTCATTATGTTTATAGAATAGACTCACCATATAACCTAATGTTCCCCTCTGCATCCCCAATTGAGTTTTTGGAGATACACTTGTAACCGCCCAAGTCGCTCTTCTGAATGTTCCTCACGATCAGTCTCATTTGGACGCTGTACGCTGAACTGTTTATCTCGCTCATCTGGTACTTGTCATTGGTTATAATCATCTCACCTGCAAAGATAAAGGTTTTTAAGAAATGCTTTGGAACTTACTTAACAGAATTTACAATTATCATTGTCTTTTATAAGAGTGTATGAGACGAAGGAAGAGTCAAAAGTTTATAATATTATGACTTTGAACCAAAGAGCTTCGGAAATCGAGCTTTCTAATACTTAACTGAAACAATAAAACTGATTTTGATTTCATAATCGGCATTTAACATGCAAATCAGTTAAGAACAGCCAGAAATTATTTAAGATCATGGGTACGTAATTTTGCGCAAATTATGTTACAAAAAATTAGAATCTGGAAAAGTGTTGTTTTTTTTAAATTTTATTTTATTGTATATTAGTTTTTTTAACAATTATTAATACTTAGTCACTGATTCTGACACACCCTGGCGCTACGGATGACCAGTAAGTATTGTGTTAAGAGTACACTAATTTGGTTTTTATTATTATACAAATAATAAACTACTTTATACCTTTCTTTTACTTCTGATGGATTCTAATTACCTCACTACTTATGTTTGTAATAACTTATAATTTTTTTTTTCATTTCAAATCACATTAAACGAGAACAATTTTATAAGTCTACACTTATCAACGTTTGACTGTTGACGGTGCAACGTGTGACGGAATTGAAATATTATTCCAACAGGCCGGTGTAGTTGCCTTTAACATGGCCGTTTTGTATTAAAGTATATCGCGAGAGCATTGTCCGGTTTGCGACACGCCGAAACAACATATTTCAATTCGATATCGGGCGGACAATGCACGGAAGTGAGCGAATATGAATGGTCGGAAAGGCTTCTGCCTATCGTGAAAGGGTGTCGAGGCAAACTGTATTAACGGGCACTATGAAGGGTAACGGCAATTTGAATCTGCCCGCCTGTGAACGAAATCGGAACCTCTTTATGTGTTGTTTTTTTGTTTTTCGATGAACCTATTGGAACTTGAATTCAACTGGGTCAAAGGCTATGCAACATTCTGTTCGTACATTAACCTCAATATTAAAAAAACAATTATGGTTTATATGTCTTGTCCTGGCATTACACACTCTGATTAAGTAAATTGACTTGACTCGCTCATATTTCTTTTTATTCTTGGCGAGAATGTTAAAAGCCAAGAATGCGTTTTTGTTATACTCGTATTTTCAAAAATTTGTGTTATGACGACTATTAATGTGAAATAATGGTGGATTATTAACCGTCTAACAGTCTAACGACTAAGGGTTAATAATCCACCATTATGTTTACACTTCACAAACACATATGTTTGTGAGCATGCATGTGTGTTGGCAAATAAAACAAAACTGTGCAACGTAATCTTCAAATTCAATTTCTCTCAAGAAGTCCGCGTGAGGTCTCAGTACTCTCAGTTAAACTCCACATCTTTACTGAAATACTCACAGGGTTGATCAATATACCCCCTATATGATTTATCGCTACTCATTACTATTATCATTCACATTCATCGTATAATAACAAAGGAAAGAATATTTACAAGATTTTAAAAAACTATATATAGAATTTGTGAATGCAAAATTAAAAAATAATAGAAATAATATTTATTTATATTTCTTGTAAGAAAAATTACTTTGACACTGGCTAAATGTGCTAACCGCACGAAGCCGTAAATGGCTTAAGACAAAAAATAATTTTCAAGTTTAAAAATATATGCTTTGATTGTTCATAACCTTCAGGCTATAAATGATGCCAAATGAAAATAATGACTCGTTTATGGAGATGAATTCAGTTAACAAATAATAATGAAGCTACATGCAAGTATTTTCCCAACCAGCCAAAATTTCGTTGCTAGGAAAATTTTGCCGCGCCTGTCTATGGGTCACGCTCGTTCTACATTAAAAATTGCTTACATTCTTCTTGCTCGCTTATTTTGCGGGAGCAGTTTTATTTTTTTATTCTCACCAAACCATGGCCAGTTGTAAAGATATTTAATTGAATTTTTTAACTTTTTTTTGGGCAATAGGCTTTTCATAATGGAATTCTTGATACGTGCGATGTATTCTGGAATTTCGGACACATTTCAAATCGCATTTTAAAAGCGCAAGGGTATTTAACGAAATATTGCTCTGAAAAGAGAAACAACATTTAATGCTATTATTTCGCAATATTCGCTTACTATATTTCTTCAATATTAATTAATGTCAAAATTGACAAATCAAAACCTTTCACTGAACTGCGCAACAAATTTAAAATGAATGTTTGGATAAGAGACTTACCACAGTGTATTATCAAATTTAATGTAACTAATCGGTATTCACTGGAAGCAGACTTATATTATTTTATAGGTGAAATAATATATCCCATCGCGCACAAAGAAATTTGGTGACTCGTTTCTTTGTCGCACCTCCAAAAGATGGAATAGTCTACCAGCACACGTTTTCCCTCCTTCCTATGACATGGGGTCCTCAAACGAGGCGTGAGAAGCACCTTGTGGGCAGGCAGAGTGAGGTTGACTGATGCTGCGCTGTTTTCACGATACACCGTTGTCTTTGCGTTTGGACTCCATTTCCACTTAACATCAGGTGGTATGGAGTCATTTGCCGTGCTAGGTATAAAATATATATATATATATTTATTTAATGATATAAGATTCACGGAAGAGATAAAGGTGATTTAATTAAAACAAGTTTTGTTTCATATAATTTATATTATACAGCTAAATCCAGATTGCTGACAAATTTTAATATATAATCAAAAAGGTACTAGCACTGCTGCCTTCTTACAGAGTTAAAAACTTTATCCACCGTTTTCAACATTAAAAGTTAAGAAAGATTTTGTTTTAAACAACTTTAGCATTTAATAAACGCTAAAGTAGGTTCAAGTTAATTAAACTTCAGAATACATTTTGTCGTATCAATACGTTCGTTTATGTTAAAACAATCAATATATTCTTACTTGAAACTTATATTGCTTTATAGAATTAGAAGTTTGCATATTCAGCGTGCTGCTGGCTGATAGGCATTATATAATCGTAAAATTGTAGTAACCTTAGCCTAGCTAAGAATGATGAAATTAGGCCTACTAACATTAATATAATCTTATATAATAATCTATTATAAGCAAATTATGTACGGTATCGTAAAACTGCAAAAAAAAACAAATCGTAGTATTAATCTTAGTTGAACTGCTACAAATCTCTGCAATTGGCGCGAACGGAGCGGTCTATTGGTTATTCAAACTTCATTAATAACTGCGGTCCGGTCAAAGACAACGAGATCGGTCAACGGCTCGACCTGTGAGTACACCACAAATCTATGGTGCGCCCTGCGGCTGACACCGAATGGTGGTCGCCCACCGCAGCCACACCCTCTTTTGTTTATTGCCCGAGAACTTTATTAATTAATTAATTGTCAATATTCAGAAAGTTCCCATCGGAGTTTGTACCAATTGGCAACTAGGTATCATCTAATTGTCTAAAACGGCTCCGGCCCGAAGGACCACTTTGTTACTATTCGGAAAGAAAATGGGTAATATTCAACAAAATAATTTAAAAATTAGAAAAAACATATTGACGTCTGTTTAGAAAATAAAGTACACCTAAAAAAAAAAAAAAAGTAGTTGTTAACATTGAATGGGCGCCTTTGGCTTTCAAAGTAAAAAGTAAAAAAATAGTGTTGAATAATTTCGGCGGGCTGGTTAGAACCACGATAGTTCAATTGGAAGAGCACCTGACCCGGTATGTCAGAAGGGTGCAGGTTCAAACCCTGCTCGTGGAAATTTTTTCAACATTTGTGTTTTTGTAATTTGTTCGCAACAAAATTTGCGTTAAAAGTTATATAAACATTTATAAATAGCTTGCCTACTTCTTAACTGATCTTTAGTATTTGTAAAAATATTATGATCGGATGTTAATGACGGTAGTTGTTAACATTGAATGGGCGCCTTTGGCTTTCAAAGTAAAAAGTAAATAGTGTTGAATAATTTCGGCGGGCTGGTTAGAACCACGATAGCTCAATTGGAAGAGCACCTGACCCGGTATGTCAGAAGGGTGCAGATTCAAACCCTGCTCGTGGAAAATTTTTTCAACATTTGTGTTTTTGTAATTTGTTCGCAACAAAATTTGCGTTAAAAGTTATATAAACATTTAAAGTACACCTAGTTGTCAATAATGCCATTTCAACTGTGTATTGGTTGATAGTCGGCTAGCGACACGTTACGTACGTAAAACGTTTACTTTGTTTAGCATTGAAAGATGTCCGATTCTGTGACGGTTCTAATTGTCACGGAGAGACACATAATAAAAACTGAAATAATTATTAATATGGTAGAAAATATTACAAATATAATATTTTTATAGCAAAATTTAATTATATTTCACACATCTCTCTGTTTCACAAAGACATCAGATTGGAGGCCCATATGTCAATATAAAAGCGAAAGCCTTGTCTTAACTTCTGCCTTTGATCACTTTCAGCCATCCATAACTCATCTCTTACGATGATAAATATGAGTCTATAATTGACATATTCCACTCAATTTTGATAGAAACCGTATAACATCAAAAAGTTTACGCGTACACGACGATCTGACTGCGAGCGGTCCCACCCTTTCCGTGTCGCTGCCCGGTCGTCCTCTCGTCATGCCCTGTATTACCTAATTTAATTTGTACTCTCCACAATTTATGGCCTCCGAAGAGCTGTCTGGTATACGCTTCGGCCAGACAGATGCTACGTCCTATCGCCGAGCGAATTGATTGAGGCCTCGACAACTGCAACCATGACTGTTATTGAAATCCAAAATTGAATTTTGATTTGCACGGACATTGTTAGGTACGCGAGAGTAAATATGGTGACTGTGGCCTAAAGCAATTTGGGGCGGACGGGCCGGCGGTCTTTGTTGCATATCAGCCAGTAATAGAATTTGGTTCGCTTTTTGCGCGGTCGGCCGCCGTGGCGTGGCCACGTAATGGCGAGCTCGGTTGCCTTTGTAACTGCATCTAAATCTGCCTGTACTATAGCATCCTGGCCAGCTGGTAATGGTAGATCCAATAGTGACGTGGCTTTAGCTGAAATTAATTTAAGGTTGGTCTAGTTATTTTGTTAGGAATGTAAGAAATTTTACTGAGAACCAAGCTGGTTTTATTTTGTCATTGTGATCGATTGAATTATATTATTGTAAAACTTATAATTATTAAAAATTTGCTCAACGATATAAATACATTTCTCAGATTTATTTTTAGAGCATCTGGAATTGAATTTTAGTTTATTTAAAACGTTATTTGCTTTTGTTGCAGAAATATATTTTGTGGTGAGTTGTTTTCGACTACTTACCTTTTTACTTAAAGTCGTAAATGTATCTTTCATTGTCATTTAATATTTTTGCAGTTATGTTTTCAATCAAACCGGTTGATTTACATAAATGCTTGATTTAAACCAATTGCAACTTCACGCTTTCACCGCAAGCTCAATTAAACGTCGTACGCTGAACTCAGTGGTCGGATAAACAGTTCAATTGGACAAAAAAAAAAAGTTTAAAGACCGCATTGCGAAAAAGTTTTGTACGTTTTGCCGGCAACGGCAGCGGGGCAGCTGCGGTTCGTTCACACATGTCGTGGACGCGGTCGCCGTAAATCCATTGCTAACTCGAGTTTAGTAGTGGCATTGTCGCGTTGTTGCGCCGGACTCCCACGCCCGCTGCAACGCATTATCCGGTTGCATATTGCTATGCAACAGTATTAATTCGGGTATAGGAATTTAATGCCACACAATTATAATTGAGAGGTTACAATAATAAGGTTACAAACTTTATATTATACTAATCTCGTTTGTTGCTCTATTAAAAGGACCTACCATTAATAATGATTAAAATTATGTATTTATGTCGCCAGATTTCACGCTCACTGCAAAGCATTATCCAGTTGCATATTGCTATTCCCCTGTATTGATTCGGGTGTAGGAATTTCATGCTACTCAATTATAACTGTTAGGTTGCAATAATAAGGTTACAATCTTTATATTATACCAATCTCGTTGCTCTATTAAAAGGACCTACCATTAATAAAAATTAAATTATGTCTTTATGTCGCCAGACTTCACGCTCACGGCAACGCATTATCCATTTGCAAATTGCTATTCCTCTGGCACAACAGTATTCATTCGAGTAAAAGAATTTAATACTACACAATTATAGCTGTTAGGTTGCAATAATAAGGTTACAATCTTTATATTATACCAATCTCGTTGCTCTATTAAAAGGACTTACCATAAATAATAAATATCAATGATAAATGTGAATACCTACTTTTATTTAAATTTCTCTTCGTAGTCATGACTTTGTGAACCGGTGGGGACCTTGTACTGAGACAAGAAGACCCCAAAAAACTCAAGGGAGGGAAATATCTACCTCCATTTTTTTCGAATACTTTTATATAATGGCAAGCGAAACTGATATTTTTGTAATTATCATAATACTCCAAAACCTTTGTCGTTACACATGTCATTAATTAATGCGCAAATCCATTACACACTCGAGTGTAGGTAGTAGTGGCGATGTCGCGTTGTCAGATCGCTTTTCACAGCCGCTGCAACGCATTGCCGGTTGTGTATTGCTATTTATGTCATATATTAATTCTCTCATTAGTAAAACACAGGAGCAATATAGTGTAGTTGACGCGATGATGTTCTTTGAACACGTGTGTTCTTAATTTCTTGTTGTCTGTTGTATTTCTTGTTGTTGTCTTAATTTCTTAAGTTGTCTTTCGTGAGCTGAAGAGTGTCAAACACTCTAATGTTTTTAAGTTAATTTTTATAAGCACCCTAGTGATAATAAATATGTAAAGTCACTACATTATCAAAGAGCTTGTCAATTTGGGACTGTCCTTTGTTTTGCTACGACTAGTGTGACTCGCATGAGTTATCCCTACAGTTTACATCGGTCGGTGCTTCATAGAGACATTGTAATGCCAACTTATCTTCGCTCATTGCCCCCACAAAGCGCGGTCTGCTATTGTACATCTGTCACCGTTCACTAAATAAGCAAGTTTTATCCTGGAGCGCCATTTTAATGAGAAATAATGAAGTTCTCAGCCAAAGTCCCATGAACTTGTGTTTTGTTAGGTAAAGACCCTTATTTGTATTAGTTAAAAGGTGTTTTTAAAAAGTCCACTTTGTGGATGTTCATTTGTTATTTTGTCTTTGAGCGTTTTGTTTTTAAACTATGCTGAGCTTTAGTTTTTGTATTCATGTTTGACTTTGAATGTTCGCTAATTAATTTATATTATTCGAAAAACATGAACTGGTTTTTGTATTATGTTTATTATATTAGTTTAAAGAAAATGGTGGACATGTAATGTAGGTATAAATGATTATTCAACAATAAAAAAACTCAAGTATTGACTTACAGCAGATACAACTCATTGTTCTGATTACATATTCCATAATCGTATTAGATTACAATTAATTATCTTCGAAATAAAAGCTCTTCCGCCAAAATATTTTTTATTAAAATCCAGCTATATTTCATTGTGTCATCCCGGCATAATTATGGGGTCGTTAAGTCGTTACATCGAAGCTATATAATCAAAGTCAAAATAAATCTCATCGAAATGAAAAACGGTCATGAAATAAGCGCATATTTTTCCCATTTAAATAGGGTGGAACATAAAAACGCCATAACTTGTAGCGAACACTAGCGGCCAAACTGTCAGAGAGGATACTAGGATTATGAGTTACTGCCTGTTTAATGAGTGCCTTAACGCTTCCAATATGCTTTATGAATAATGAAATTAGTTGCTTATTCCCTTCTTGAGGTTCGTGCTTGGTACTTAATAAGTCTTGTAGTTTATGAGCAACGTAAACATTTGTTTGGGCTGTAAAGATTATCGTTAACAGCGACTGTTGATGGATTTGCGTAACACTAATGCACGCTTACATCACCTATTGATTTTTCTTATGGTAAGTCATCTTACCATTAGGCTCTTGTTTTGATCAAATTAAGGACAGACCATAAGAATGATACTTAAGGTGTCATTTAACCATGTGCTGATATTTTCAGTCTCAATGCTTGACTTACTTAAAGTCATGAAATAATACAAAGATGTTAGAGAAGCTTAAGGTGAAGAAGACTAAGGTGTTTGAGTATGAACGGAGGCGAAAAGATGAGCTCGATGCTAAGCGGGACGAGCTCAAGGCCCGACCATCTGTCATCTATCATTACCTATAAATATGTCGGAGGGGTGCTGACTTGCAGAGAATGTGGTCGCACATTCAAGGCAAAAATTGGCTATGTTAGTTACCTGGGAGCCTATGAACGTCGCTCTCCTTAGATCCCATGTCGCAGAATACGATCGAGATATATTATTATCTCTTTATTTATCTTTTTTCTTAGCCTAGGTTTGTTATAATATTAATATAAAAGTAAAATACAAAAGCACATACAAAACATAAAAATATTATAAAAACCTAGCCTAGGGTGCCGCCGGCAACGGAGCAGGGCTCAAGCTGCCGGTGGTTAGGGCTGCAGAGACAGGAACCTTCGGGCTATCCGCGCCGTGTCCAAGAGTACCGCCTTCTGTATCTGACCCTTGATCCAACCATTGAGCGAGAGTTTCTTAAGGTGTTGGTCGAGACTCTTCGCTACCAGACCGTTCGCAGACACGACTATCGGCACAATGATTGTCGAGTCAATATCCCACATGGCGGTTACCTCGTGAGCCAAGTCAAGGTACTTGCTGGCCTTGTCTTTCTCGGCCTTTACAAGGTTCTCGTCATGTGGGATGGTGACGTCGACAAGCACTGCCCGGCGTTGCGATCGATTTATCAGAACGATATCAGGCCTTTTAGCTAGAATAGTCCAGTCTGTGATGACAGCTCGATCCCAATAGAGCGTGGCACGGCCGTTTTCGAGAACCGGCGCAGGTGTGTACCTGTAGTACGGCACTTCGAAGTCCACAAGACCGTATAGAATAGCAAGTTGCTGGTGAATAATCTTAGCAACCAGGTTATGTCTGTGCAAATATTCGCCGTTAGCAAGATGAGAACAACCGGAGATAATGTGCCTGAGTGATTCCCCGGGACGGTGGCATGCCCGACAAATGTCGACCGTACCGTCCTTCAGGATATATCTCCGGTAGTTCTTCCTCATGATAACTCTGTCCGCAATTGCACAGACAAAACCTTCGGTTTCTCCGAAGAGGTCCCCGAATCGCAACCAGTTCACCGATGCGAGCATATCTACATCGGGGCCCATGAGCACCTTGTAGAACCGCCTGTGTAGCTCCTTTCTCCTCCATATCGCCTTGCGGTCCTCTGTGCTCAGTACCATTGGCCTGCGCCAGTTCTCATTTGCCAAGGAGAGTGGGGTTAGTCCCCTGTCCATTGCTACCACATCGCGATGCATCCCACACTCGTTGTTGAGGAAATAGTCCCTAAGATTGCACACTTCGCGGTTGTGGAGGCTTTTGGCATTTAAAAAGCCGCGACCACCACACCTTCGCGGGATATACAATCTCATAACAGACGAGCGTGGGTGTAGCATCCGGTGTGTGGTGAGCAATGCACGGACCTTGCGATCCAGGGCATCCAGCTCAGGTCCACCTTAGTATGCCAAAGGAGTATATGAGTAGAGGCATCACCCAAGCGTTGAAAGCACGCACCTTATTACCCCCTGACAAAAGGCTGTTAAGCACTTTATTATTATTATGAGCTAATTAATAGTTAGTCAATTATCTTTAGCAAAAAGACTTGAAAAACTCATTTTCACACGTGAGTTGCGTTAGTCGCGCAAATGAATGGAAAAGAGACAAAACCGTAAGGGTTTACTTGTTTGTCGCTTCCTATTTGTTCGTACTAGGACCACAATTCGATAACTTACCGTTTTCTCTGGTCCAATAGTTGATGGCTTTCGGCGAAGCTTCGACGTGGCACTGCAGGGTGACATCTGTGCCTGTTGGCGCACCCACCAGCTGATTTGGTACTTGGACCAATGGGTGAACTGGAAATAACAGTTATATTAAAAAAGGCCAATTATGTAAAACACTTTTTAAAGATAAAGGGTAATAGTAGCACCAGTGTTCGACAAGAACCAGCTATGGAAATTTTTTCCATTAATAATTTTAAAATAGGGGTCAGCAACTGACTTTGTGCAACAATTGAATATAGACTAATTATTGCTACTAGTGGTCGCCTAGTGGTCGACATTCGACCGTAATTTTATTAAGGCTGCACGGATTGTGTCCTATGCAATGAAAAATTAAAAAAGATAGAATGTGAGTTTGGATTGGCATTGACAGATTTCAGCCGCTCCTCTTCCATTTTTGAAATTTTTGAAAAGAGTATTTATGCGTGTTGTCAAATACATATGCGTGTGTGTGAAATACATGGTAGTGTGTGTAATGTTTGTTTTATTGATTTAATGTATTTTTATGCATAATTTAAAAAAAATATATTAAGATTCGGATAATCTTCTCTATATTAACTATAAGTGTGCGAAATTTTATACTCCTCCGTCCGCGCAGTTTTCGTAAAAAAGGGGTACAAAGTTTTTGCTTCACGTATTAATATATAGATTACTATTACTATTCATTTTAATTTAGTGTATATGTGAATTGTTGTAATGCAAAATTGTATTAGCTTTCGTGGCCTAAGATCCACAGTTGCACACTTTCTCTTTGTCAATATGTGGATAAAGTCGTGGGTTGCAATATTGTATAATATGTTGATGTGGTATGATTATACCAGATTTGTAAGATTTTATGTTTAAATATAATATTGGAACCGTTTGTTGTCCCGAAATAAATAAAATAAAATAAAAGTAGACCTCCTGCTTTCTAGCTGTCGTCCCGTAAAATTTAAATAAAAATCTATGTCACTTTTTGGCGACAAAATTTCTGTCGAACCCTGGGCTGCGTTCGTAAACCATCTCACGGCTGCGAGTGATCGCCCCAAGGCAGACGACACTCAACGTCCTACGTTTTAGACCGACACCCGCTGCTGAAGCTGTCAATGTCATTGCGTTGAGGTTATGTTGTTAAACAATTGATTTCAATTTCCAAGAAACGGGAAAAAAAATCATGTGTGAAAGCTATTATGGAATGGAATGGAAAAACAATTTTTCTGTGCAGCTGGACAAACTACAACCTTATTTTTAGTTTATACGAAAATCGAAACACGGGTCAAATATTTTCATTTAAAGAATCAGTACATAAAGAAAAAAATAATATCTTGAAAACTCACAAAGTTACAAGCTTTTTGTGCTGTCCCGTTGTGTGTTTTTAGTAGGGTATACTTTATTTGAGATTTTGTAAATATTATTTGGTCAAAATGTAACATGGTATAAAAACTATTGAAATCGATTCTATTACTGATTCTGAACAAACAGTTTTCAGGTTTCGTATAAACTAAAAATAACATTGTTTATAGTTTGAAAGTAATTTGTTTGTATTCAATAAACTGTCAAATTTCTGTCAACTAAACGTCAGGGCGACTTTCACTCCCGAGAACTCGTAGGACGACCGGTGCGTCGCGTCGTCGAGCGATGTTTTCGAATGACTACAGGGTGCCAAGTGCGAGTTTAATTCGCTTCACGTTTCGATTACGTTAACGAAAACGACAATAACATTTTGCATGGCAAAATGTTAACTCTTCTCGTTTGTCGCTAGAAGGCGCTGCTAAAATGCCATTATTAATTTTCGTTTTCGTAAGCGTATAATCGAATGAATACGGATAGTAAACAAAACTCACACTAGGCACTCTGATCATCGTCGAGCGAACGCATTGACACTTTTAGAACGGCTGTTCTGCCGCGCAATTTAATTTTTTTGCCCCTATGTAGGCAGGAATGTTTTAGTTAGCTAAGACTTGGAATTGTATGACCGCTATATTTAGGTGCAGCCTGCAGCCATTGCTTTTTATTTCCGCTATCCGCAAACAGGAGCTGAGTACGTAAACGCTTTAAGCCACACTGCGATTCAGTCGTATTTTTGCTTAAATAACTTTCTATTTGCGTTTATTCACTGCCGGAATTTGCTTGAAGGTAAATGCTTGCGTGTATGCAAGCAGAGTCTTGCATTTCACACAGCTGAATGCTCATAATATGCTCGCAACGCTTACCGGAATACCTACGTCGGGAATGATTTTGGGTACCCTTTTACAAGAAGAATTTATTGCAAGGGATTCTTGGTTTCATTGCGCATTTGCGTAAAATGTTGTTTAAAAATGATTTTATTTGTTAGACATTTTTGATATAAAGGAATGGCCTACGTTCCTTACCAGTAACAATCAAATGAACATTTGAAAAAAGATAACGTTATTTTTTCAGTCCACCTCATAACACCATTTTTGGAAATCGGCCCAAGCGACGACGACGCAAGCTGTGTGTAAAACCCACTGCTATGTTTTCACGTGAACTGTAGCTACATCAGAGCTGCAAGTCTGCTTATTCGACGACGTGTCAATAGTGTGTCGATAGCCTGTTTTGACAAGGACTACGAGTATTGAAAAATTGTCAAAATAATGCCACGAAACATGATTGCGGAAGTTTTAAAATGGCAGAGTCAATGACGTTGTGGGTTACCATGAGGTCGTTTGCTGCGTTTTCACAACTGGAATATCATTACTATAATATTGCTTTAGGTAAAATGGTATGCCCCTGAACTTGACTGGATCGAGGTTAAATGACGCATCATTCGCAGCGTCATACTCGTTTGTCACATTGTTTGAATACTCGTAGATAAACAATGAATATGCATTGGTTTTTCCAAACACTAGATACGTCCAATCCGGCCCAAATGCTGCATAGAGGGACTGAACGCTTTTTACAGTGCTGCATTAGCGGACTGTGCTCTGCGGCTGTCAGTTGTTTGCATTGGAATTTATTAAAAAAAAAACATATGGATATCTGTCATACTTAACCATTCTATTTAATTAACTGAAAAACTAATAAGTCAACATCAAATATCCTACTCTATCCATAAACGTCTTAGTGCTGGGATCAATTCAAATTCAAATTCAAAAATCATTTATTCAGTTTAGGCTACAAGTAGCTCTTATGAATGTCGCTATGCCATCGGTTCGTAAGTCTACTCTGGGCGGGAGATCTTGCACTGAGAAGAACCGGCAAGAAACTCAGCAAGTGTCCAGCTCTTTTCTCCCTTACAGCGTCAAAAAAAATAAAAATTGAAAAATGCCCTATCATAGCAGGACACTTTCCATTACAAATAAACACAAAAAAATATAGAAGACAACCACAACATGTAAAAAAAAACAAAAAAAAAAACAAATCTAATATATCAAATTTACATCTGGTATGAGTTTCAATTTCCACAATGTCATATGTACCACTACAGTACTCTAATAAAAGTCAAAAATTGTTTAAGAAAAACAAAGTCAAACTATAGTAATTAATACTAACAATAAGATAAGTATGCAAGAGCAGACCAGCCTCCACAGGCGGCACCCGTTCACGAGTATGACATATGAATCAGCCATCGCTTCGCTCAACCATATTTTAGGGAACGTAACGACCCGACGCACACGCCACCACCGCAGAGACAATAAAGAGAGCATGACACACTCAAGATACTTTAAATAAAAACTTAATGATCTATTTAACGCAACGCTGTTTGTTATCTGTAGGACACTGTTCAAAACTATCATATCAGTATAAAAATTATATAAATTAATTTTATTATGTATATTGATACAAATAGAGTATAATGTGTTTTTTATTACAACCAGGCTGTTTTATCATCTAATTATTCTTTGACTTTAATAATAACCTTTTATAAAAAAGTGTAACTACTTACAATGTGAAATAACATGTGCAGGCGAGCAGACTAAGATGACCACACATTCTTATCATTAAAATAATCATCAATTTTATAGTAACCTTTTTTCATTAGACCTTGTTTTATTTCTGTCTTAAACTTGTGTAGTGGCAATTCTGTTAGAGTGAAAGGCACTTTATTGTATATTTTTATACATTTCCCAACAAATGAATTACCATCTTTATTGAGTCTAAGTTTTGGAACAGCAAGTTTGTTTTTATTTCTTGTGTTAAAATTATGGGTATTACTTTTTTTTTCGAATTTATCTAAGTTTTATATTATACTGTGAAGCTACAGTTAAAATATTAATCTGCTTAAATAACTCTCTCAGCGTATCACGGGGCTTAAGGCTATAAATAGCTCGAATGGCTCTTTTCTGTAAAACAAAAATGGTTTCAATGTCAGCCGCTGAGCCCCACAATAAAATACCATACGACATGACGCTGTGAAAGTAACTAAAGTAAACCAATCTTGCCGTTTCTACATCAGTAAGTGACCTCATTTTTCTAACCGCATAGGCAGCTGAGCTAAGTCTTCCTGCCAGGGCAGCAATATGAGAACCCCATTGTAATTTATGATCTAAGGTAATACCCAGAAAAACTGTCGAGTTAACTATTTCAACTATTTCATCGTTCATAGTGATACTGGTATTAACCTGCTTCACATTGGGCATCGTGAATTTCACACATTTAGTTTTTTTTGCATTAAGCAGCAGGTTATTAGTGGTAAACCAATGTAATATTTGAGAGAGAGTATTACTTACGTCGTCAAATATTGCTCTATGTCTATCAACTTTAAAAATCAATGAGGTGTCATCAGCAAATAATACTATCTCACAAAGATCTTCGGTGTAGTAAGGTAGATCATTTACATAAATGAGAAATAAAAGAGGTCCTAATATTGAACCCTGGGGCACCCCCATAAGTAATGGGGCGCCAGAAGAATCAGTACCGTTAATATTAACTTTTTGAACTCTGCCAGTGAGGTATGATTTCAATAAGGAAAGTGAGTTGTCTGAGACACCATAATGTTCCATTTTTAATAATAAAGTATCGTGATCGACACAGTCGAAAGCTTTCGATAAATCACAAAAGATACCTATCGCATCCTGTTTCTGCTCCCATGCATCGAATATATGCTTAATGAGTGCAACTCCCGCGTCGGTTGTATTTCTACCTTTAGTGAAACCGAATTGTTTGTTATGAAGTAACTGGTTATCTGTAAAATGTGACAGCAATTGATTAAAAATAACTTTTTCAAAAATTTTACTAAGAGCCGGTAGTATGGATATAGGCCGAAAATTAGATGGGTCACTTTTATCGCCTGTTTTAAATAACGGTATAATTTTACTGTACTTCATTAAATCTGGAAATACACATTCATCAACGCATTTATAAATATTATTGCTAAATTAGACGCGATAGAAGATATTATAGATTTTAAAATATCAGTGGAGATACCCCAAAGATCCTCAGTCTTTTTTATATTAAGTAGTCTAAAAGCTTTTATTATTATATCAGAATCAATATAGTGAAAATTGAATCGAATATTACATATTTTTACACTCGATACAAGAAGAGACTGGGCAAGATGTTTACAAGAATTTAATTTATTTGATGTAATGAGTGGAATTTTTGAGAAAAATGTTTCAAACGCGCCTGCCACTTCCGTATCACCATTGATGTAACAACAGTAAAAGTCGATGAACAAAACCAGAATGCCGATAATAGTATACCCAAAGATGAATTAATGTGATAAGATAAGATAAATTAGATAAGAGAAGATAAATTTTTATTGCCATAAATTTGTGTAAATACATAGCAGGTGCTAAGCATATAATAATGGGAACAAACAATTTACTCTAGTCGGGCATGCAATTTTTAGTGGGTAGGTACATGTTACATATACAGTCACTATGCTATTTTTGTACCGAAATATTCAATCAAACTGTAGAACGCTTGGTTAAGTTATTTTTGATAACATCATGTAAACCATTGCTGTAAGTATATAATTGTGTTATCTTATTTCGTTCGTTCGTTTCGTTTTATTTCAATCGTAATAGGTAGTATTCTGGTTTTGATTAACTGCCTTATGCTGTTAACTGTAGGTACATAGATAGATCGGGATCGTGGAGACATAACCCACCACGCTGGCAAAACGCGGGCAGGTGTTAAAACACACTAATAAATCAAAATTCATATCTATGAAAAGTTACAACTCTTTTCACCATTGTCATTGTAGCAACCAAAACGAACTGTATTAATATAGCGTTGAGTTTCGCTAGCGCTCCAAAAGTTTCGCATCAGTGTTGACTTTTGGTAGCGTTTTAGCGTCTGCATTAGTCGGGCTCGCCGCCCGCGCATGTTTGTCGAAGCGCTCGCGCCACTTCGCCCGCTGCGACTGTCAGCTGTTTGCGCTAGATATTATCCGACTGCAAACGTTCCGTGTCAACTGTTTGCATAAGTTCGGAGCCAATTAAAGACATGTGCCGCGGTAGGTAGGAGCTGTTAATAAGAGATAATAGTTCGATAAAAAACGTCGGTAATCTTTTGATTATTGTGTAGGTTTAGTATCTTTAAAACATAACATCATGATAGAAAAATGTGTTAAGAAATCAACAAAGCTCCAGTCAATAAAGCGAATCAAAGAAATGATAACCTTAAATCTTTCTTTAGAGAACGGATTATTCGCAAATGTAAACAATCGTGCCGACAACCCCAGAAGACTGTTTAGGGTGAATTAAGGAAAACGGAATTTTCTTCCTCGGTCTTAGATCGGAGCTTATTTGTGGTTATTCTCTTTGACCGTCGTTAAGTTCCTTTAGATGGCTTTTACGAGTTCGAGTGGCCAATTTAGCGAACAAAATCTGAACGATCAAGAATTTTTGTTCTAATTAATAACTCGGAGGGGCGGAGGGTTACCTTTATTAAATAAAGCGGAATAATGAACCATTGGAATGTTAATGTAATTGAAATTGAACCGGTTGCCTTTTTGAGTAATAGTTGATCAAGCTTCTATCGCGATTTAGGGA
This sequence comes from Eudonia lacustrata, assembly GCA_947562085.1. Classification (NCBI taxonomy): domain Eukaryota; kingdom Metazoa; phylum Arthropoda; class Insecta; order Lepidoptera; family Crambidae; genus Eudonia; species Eudonia lacustrata. The sequence goes on along the minus strand of OX387340.1, from coordinate 19,644,984 downwards.
ATTGATTAAGCTATCGCTAAATGTAAAGGAGTTTAGGTAGGTACCCGCGGCGGCAATCAAAAGTTACGGGGAGTTTTCTTGGGAAGGATTTCGCTCGGAATTCTTGTAGTGACAGTTTGATTAACCGAGCGGCGCACACGCTTCGCCCGTTTTCGGATTTCTTGGCATTTTCAGCGTACTTTAGTCATCCAGGAAGTCAAACGTTAATGTGAGAGCGGAGAGTGTAAACGCAAACGCTTACACGAGCGATACCAGTCCGAAGCAAACGTTAAAAGGAAAACATCCCGAAATTAATTACACCGAGCTGGGATTCTGGTGCGAATTGATCGCGATTTGTACACTTCACTTGCTATGTTTCTCTTTTCTCTAAACTCAATTTGCCGTCCGCCCGCTTTCTGTGAATCAACTAAAAGAAACTCATCGCGTTACGAAGCACTTACTGTTACAAATGAATTGCTTCACTCCTGGCGTCTAAAAAGTGTTTTACGTCGGCCGAAAGGCCGCAAGTCTGCACGACCCGCTCGCTGTTATCATTCGTTTTCGGGGAAGGAAATTTAAATTAAATATTTGAGAGCGTTAATTTTGTCTCCTCATCGAGCGAACGCGACGCATTCTTTGTGAAGTAATTAAACTGAGTGGAAGGGTTTCAGACGGCAGTAGTTTGTTTGTTCGCTTGAAATTGCGTTTCCTATGAAGTGAATTTCTCCCGGTTGTCGCCAAGTCGAGCCGCGAAGTGTCTATAAGTGTTTATATAGCCGTAGCCACTCGCGGGCGGCGAAATGAGCCGGGGAATCACTCGTCCCACCTCGATTACTTTTTTAGCACTTTAAGATGATGTTTCTGGAGTGTTTGCGTTCACACTTTACTATATTATATTAAAATGACTTTTATTAAACTTTTTGCAAGACTAGATTCGTTAAAAGTTATGTAAATTTTAAGAAGAAATAATAATAATAATCCTTCCTTGGTCCATTGCCGCTACGGTGACCATTGCTCATCTATAAATTTAACAGTGGGCCCTCAGGTGACTAATGTATCCCATTTTAGCAGTAAAGGTTGTCTGCAATGAGGAAATGTTAGGGTACCGTTTATGTAATTATAGAAAGTTAATTGAGGAGAAGGTACTTTATTTTTTTATAAGAAATAAATGCAAATTGTAATTAGCATCGCATTTATTGATACTGTCTTCAGTGAAAAACACATCAGAAGTTCGGTCCGCTTTATTGGTTTATTTAAATGTATTTGATCAATTGGACGAGTGTTAACATCGGAACTGCCAATAACAGAATGCAAATAGTCGCGGAAAACATGGGATGCTGGTGTGTTTCCGTCAGCCATTGCCAATTTCGTCACTTTTTGAATTGAAGCAAACTGTGTACCGTTTTTTTTTTAGATATTGATACTATATTTTAGACGCTCGCGTGGTCTAAAATTTGAGTCAGAGTATGGGTAATAAAATTGAATGTGGTTTGTGTGTGTTTGTGAGCTTTAACACTTTCAGTTTAAAGGACAATGGGCAAAAATGTATGGATGCTGGTACACCCCTTCAATAGCAAATACATATATGTCGTTGGATAGGTATTTTTAACTGGAACAACATTTACTATGACAGCTTTGTTGAAATGTTTGTCCGTTCTGAGTTATAGGTGTTAAGAATAAGGTAAAAAGGGATATTTATTAATATTGTAATATCTTAGTGTCTACGGGAAAATAACATCAATATCGTCGTATATTATGTATTTTGTAATTATCAATTAAGATGACGTTATGTTAGATAAGTAACACTCAACATTAAGTTTTTTATATTTTTATAACATTTGTTGTGTTAAACACAAACAACCAAGTTATTATTGTATTCCGACTCAAAGTACTTATGTGTTTACAAGATGTTTACTTTATATTTCAATTAATAATAATTACGAAATACATAATTAATAATATACAACGACGTTGATGTTATTTCCCCGTAGACACTAAGATGGCTTATTCCCGCCCGCTTCAAGATTTTGTTTCCAAGCGCTCCAAGAGTAAAATTATTTACAATATTAATAGGTATTCATTTTTACTTTATTCTTAATACCTAGAACTCAGAACGGACAAACATTGCAACAAAGCTGTCGTTCCAGCTAAGAAGACCTATCCAACGACATATCTGACTTTGCTATTGGGGGGGTGTACCAATCTGCCCATTTTCCTTTACCAATAGAGAAAAATAATGCATAAGATTTTAAATGGATGGAATGGAATGGAATGGGAATGGAATGGATGGTAAATTTTTAAAAGTACTATGATATTTAATAAGTCTACTCTTATCCTACTATTCATTATCCATCCGTTCCTCAGACAATAGTTCTTAGATTATGACGTGTATATAATCTAAGCTATAGTTATACATATTATTATACTACTATTAAATCAGTTAAAATTACGATGCCTAAACTAATGTCGAAGCTAATGAAATATTGTTCGATGTTTCCTTCAACACTTGTTAACACCCTAAGCATTGAGACGGAAATCAAATCCTGGTATTAGTTTCGCTCGAGTTTTCGGATTCATGAAATGTTGCAACATCGATCCCACTGGTGCCGCTGTATCCATGCAATGGAAATGAGCATGTACTATGTATGTCGTGATGTAATAACTGTACAGTGCATATATATTGTTAGCGGTCCCCACTGTCCGCAGCACTGATTTCGTGGACTGTAGTGATGTAACGATATTAAGTTTTTTTTAATTGTCGATGTTATTAAAAGTTAGTATGATTTTTTTATATCAATCGCACGAGGTAAGTCTTCGATTAACATTGCTGAGAGTGTCGCGGATCGTGCTCAGTGGCGTGCACTTGGTATATGTCCAGCAGTGGACTATTATGGGTTGATAGTGATGATAATGGTGACGCGTTATCAAAATGGGCATGAAGAATTTGAAATATTATTGTGCTAGATAATAGTATATCTAAGCTGTAAGTAGCACACGCTCTGTGACATATTCTGGAAATAATATTTATTTATTCACCTTTTAATTACAATATAAATAGGAAAGTATGACAGATATTCTGAGGCCCATCCACCGAGGTGTGTAGACATATCGTCATCTTAAAATACAAATAAAATATTATAATCTGTAATTTTTTTTATAAACAATTTTCATAAAAATTGCGAGTGTTACCTATGAAAACATCGAGGTTTTAGTATATATTAAAAACCGTTTCAATTGGCCTTGAAGTAAGAAAACTCCAAACCTGATTTATTCCGTATTTAAAATAATGTCAACAGTACATATTAATAAAGTTTTGTGCGACAATATTGTTACCGCCACTTAGAATTTGTCATAACAGATACAGTGACATATCTTATTACATATTAGAATTGCTATGATAATAATGACATGTTACAACATGTTTTGAAACTGACAATAGAGCTTTAACAGCGGCTTTACTTAATTACTGAGAGTCTGTCAACATGTTACTAAAGAGTTAATATTTTAACTATGTTCATATTATTTTATATTTTATCGACCTAAAAAGAGTAACACGGTACAAATTTTTAGAAAGTCCACAGTGTATTAGATGTCCATATTCCAGATTGTCGATGGCAAATTAATCTGTTCAAATGTACGAAATAGTCGCATCGATACAGCCAGAACCGTGACGATTATTTAGGCATATTGCGGGACGGGATATATTCGCTGGATCACTGTTAGTCAGATTGGAAATGCAACTGTTGGACTTGTTTAATATTTTATGTAGCAGCGATGGCAATATTATTTAGACAAAAGAACTCTTGTTTAGACAAGTCAGTATTATGTCTAGCAGCTGTTTAGATGAATAGTTAATTACTGTCTAAATTATTTTACTATACAGCCAAGGCAATTATTTTATTATAAGAACAGCTAGTGAAAATAACTTACTCTCCATAATAATATAAATTTTTAAATTTGAATTTTATGAATTTTACACAATTTTATGAGTTTAGGACTTCACTATGCTGACCATTGAACTGCTAACACTTCGTACTTATACGCTTAATCAAAATAAAAAAAAAACGATTAAGTATCAAAATTTAAAAAAAACCTTCAATAAATTATAAACAGTTTGTTCCGGTTATCTCCACCACAAGGTATTCTTTTCAATTACTTACAATAGCAGAAAGAGCACACTAAACAAACTAAACCCCTTAGTCAACACCAGCTCACAAGTTCCACCGAACATTTGTCAAGGGGTACATTTTGGATGCACGCCACGCGCCGAAGATGATACGTGATAACACGAAAATCTCCCAATTGCTTACGTGTTCGAGCCGACGAGCCTCCCGACAGACCGTTGAATAACTTCCAGCTTATAAATTAGTCTGAATAGGGATGTTTAGCGCTTTTAATAAGCGTGAAGCATGAATAAGCGATTTGTTATTGTGTGTATGTTGATTTTTTATGTCGTTTGCGACTTATAAGATTCTTACTTGTACCTTTGTATATAAATATAATAATAGTTATATATAATTGTTAAACCATATTATTTTAATTATATTGTCTATAATAGCAAAATTTTTACTTTAGTTTAATTTATTTGAGTGATCTTAAGCATAATTCGAGTTGTTGTGTTTTCGTTTCGTCTCACAACAAAAACAATAACCAAACACAGAGTTTTAAATTACAAAACCTTACAAACAGAAAGAGAAGTCAAAAACATAAACGAAAACTACAAGATTGTATAAGCAAACCGAAAAGGTAAGCAAGTAAACTTGTTTTAAAAATATCGATATCATTACGCCAAGATTGGACAGCCCTATTCTTAAGAAAACGAGATAAGTAGCTACGCGTTGCCGCTTTTTGCCCCGTTTCACGCAGGTGAGTACGCTTTATCGATGGACCAATTGATTCACGTCGTGAATTCAAATCAGGACCTTCATGAGGAGTTTCGAACGGGATTATTTATGTTCTCTTCCTTATCCATCCTTGTCAGCTATTTATGTCGTGGCGCTTATAGGCCTTTATTCGTTGGTTTTCGATTTTAGAAAGTATGGTGTTGATATTTTTCGACTTTGCATCGGCGATTTTTAAATACTCGAAGTTTCGAAAGTACAGATCGGTTTATTTATTTATTTATTATTATTAATATGAAACCACAACGGGCAGCGCTTTGCCTTCACTGAGTGACAATAAGGCCGAAGATTTATTATTTCTTTATTTTTTGCCAATTCAATTGTAAACAGTGTTAGTATCTATAAATGTTTATATAATTTTTAACGCAAATTTTGTTGCGAACAAATTACAAAAACACAAATGTTGAAAAAATTTCCTCGAGCAGGGTTTGAACCTGCACCCTTCTGAAATACCGGGTCAGGTGCTATTCCAATTGAGCTATCGTGGTTCTAACCAGCCCGCCGAAATTATTCAACACTATTTACTTTTTACTTTGAAAGCCAAAGGCGCCCATTCAATGTTAACAACTACCGTCATTAACATCCGATCATAATATTTTTACAAATACTAAAGATCAGTTAAGAAGTAGGCAAGCTATTTATAAATGTTTATATAATTTTTAACGCAAATTTTGTTGCGAACAAATTACAAAAACACAAATGTTGAAAAAATTTCCACGAGCAGGGTTTGAACCTGCACCCTTCTGACATACCTGCAGTGTAAACACAGATTATGATAAGGAAACGTGTTTATTTGTGTAAAATAATATGGATGGACAATTAGAAACAAGAAAATTGTTTCATAGAGGAATGACAGAGAGTGAAGAAAGTTACAGGGCATAAAGTAAAATTAACTGCCAGTGTCCTTATTAATAAGTATTTTCTACACCTCCCCGTAATAAGGACATCCTGTACATAAGTAAAAACATCTCAACACAATATTATATACACACAACTTAATAAAACAAAGACAGTATAAATAATAAAAGGTAATCTACATACATCACACTTTTAAAAAAAAAAGTAGGAAACAACACAATTTATAAGTCAATAATTACAATTTATTGACTTATTCCTAACAACTTTACGCACTTCTGATGTTTAATTTTGGGTAAAGATTTGGTTAAAACATCAGCGGTCATTTGTGTAGTGGGGATGTAATGAAGACAAATGTGTGCGTCGTCCAAACAAGTGCGTATGAAATGATATCTAATGTCAATGTGTTTGGATCTTGAATGATAACTGTTACTGTGTGAGAGTTTCAATGCACTCTGGTTATCACAGTAAAGTTTAATGTGTGCGTTCGTGTCCATGAGAGTATTTACAATGGATCTAATGTAAATCGCCTCTTTACATGCATCACTGAGAGACATGTATTCAGCTTCGGTAGTCGAGAGTGCGACTGTACGCTGTTTACGGGACTCCCAAGAAATGGGTGCTCCACTCAAAGTAAATACGTAGCCTGTATAAGACCGACGATCTATAAGGCATGAGCCGTAGTCAGCATCGGCGTAGCCCACTATGTTGAGACACGGCGTTGCATCGCGATGAAAATTAAGACGCATAGATTTTGTCGCTTTGAGGTAGCGAACGACCCTCTTAGCGGCTCGCCAGTGCACCTCCCCGTAATGTGTGTTGAATTGGCTGAGAAGTGAAACAGCGTGTGCTATATCAGGTCTTGTGCCTATAGCAACATACATTAAGGAACCGATGAGCTGCTGGTAAGCTAGATCTGGGCATTCAGCGTCTTTATCCGGCAAAATCAATTTGAGTCCTGGTTCAAGCGGTGTTGAGACTGGAATCGCGTCACTCATTCCAAACTTGGTTATGATTTTTTCTATGTAACTGGTTTGGTCGAGTGTGAGCGTGTCTTTATCTTGGTCTACACGCATTCCAAGACAGTCCTTTAATGGACCTAAGTCTTTGATAATGAATCTTTTCCGTAGCTCTTTCTTGAAAACATCTTTCATATTTTCATTACTGCTGAACAGAAAAAAGTCATCGACGAATACTGCAACGATTAAAAGGTCATTTTCTTTCTTTTTGAAATACACACAGTGCTCAGTCTCAAGTTGTGTCATTGAGAGACACGCCAGGGCTTCACGAACTTTTAGGTTCCATTGCCTCGGGGCCTGTTTCAAGCCGTAAAGTGACTTTTTGAGAAGGCAGACTTTATTCCTACCCTCAGAAGCGTAACCGTCAGGTTGCTCCATAAATATTTCTTCTTCCAAATCGCCATTAAGGAAAGCTGTCTCCACATCTATGTGGTCAACTTTTAGGTTTAATTTAGTTGATAGTGCCAGGAGGATTCTAATTGAAGATAGTCTAGCGACTGGTGAAAAAGTTTCACCGTAGTCTACGCCATAGACTTGTGTAAAGCCTTTGGCTACAAGTCTAGCTTTGTACTTCATGACTTTTCCGTCAGTGTCCCTTTTAATTTTAAAGACCCATTTATTTTTTATTACTTTTCTGTCTGTAGGTCTGTCTACCAAAATCCACGTTCCATTTTTCATAAGGCATTCATATTCTGCTTCCATAGCCTTAATCCATTCATTTTTGCTAGTATCTTCCATAGCTTCTTTATAACTCTCCGGTTCACAATGAGAAGAAACCAAATAGAGAGATGATCCATCATTCGAAGGAAAACGAATTGGAGGTCGGCGCTCTCTAGAGGGATATCGTCTCTCACTATCTACAGGACTACTGACAGCTTGTTCTGGTTCCAGTTCTGGTGTTATCGGCAACGGTTCCAAATCTGTAACATCTGTAACAGTGGGAGCCTCTGCAGGTATCACCTCAATCGAAGAACCTGGTTGTGGAACGGAAACTGTTTGCTGCAATTCATGAGTGGACGTGCGAGTCGAATCTTGCATGGTAATAAATGGAGAACTTGAATTGGATGAAGGTGATTGAAAAAAGGATGGATAGTCATCAACGACATATGGAGTCATTGGAGACCTTTCCTCAGGACTTTCATTGAGAGGTTCACTGGATATTGTCATAGGAGATTTGTCTTCTATGAAAATAACATCTCTGGCTATGATTATTTTCTTCGGATTCCGACTATCGTTTAAACGATAACCTTTTGAATGTTCGGCGTACCCTACAAATATACACTTTTGTGTCTTGGAGTCAAGCTTATCACGTCTCTCCTTTGGAATGAGTACGTGAGCTTCACAACCGAAAACTCTAAGATGAGAAAGGTTCACCTTAGTACCGGTCCAGATTTCTTCAGGAATCTTGTTATTGAGCGCTGTAGTGGGGGAATGATTCTTTAGGTAAATAGCTGTACAGGCAGCTTCTCCCCAATAGGCTTTTGGTAGACCAGCATCTTCGAGCATTGACCTTGCTTTTTCTATTACAGTGCGGTTTATTCGCTCTGATAATCCGTTCTGTTGAGGATTATAAGGAACGGAGGTTTGGTGAATAATACCATTCTCCTTTAAAAAATTTGACATTTGTCGGTTGACGAATTCTCCACCACAATCGGAGCGAAGGGTTTTAACTTTAAGACCCGTTTGGTTTTCAACCAAACTTTTGAATTCGACAAACTTGGTAAAAACTTCGTTCTTATGCTTTAAAAGATAACCGAAGGTTTTACGCGAAAAATTGTCGGTAAAAGTTAATAAATATAGAGCACCTCCAAAAGAGTGTGTACTCATTGGTCCACAGAGGTCAGTGTGAACAAGCTCTAATTTAGTTCTAGATAATAGTCCGTTTAGACGAAATATATGGTCTCTTTGATAATTTGCCTCGTATACATGACACACAAGGTTGTGATAATCTGTCATTAAAGTCTATGCCTACTTGTTTATTTTTTAAGATGTTGACGGCTCTGTTATTTAGATGTCCAAGAGAACAACTGTTAGTGAACAATTTGTCAAATAAGCTTGGTGGCAGACGTCAAGCTTGTATAAATTATTGAAATTTGATGCAGTTGCTAATATTTTGCCAGAAACTTTGCATTTATCTTTATGCAAAATTGTAGCACCGCGTTGAGAAAATAAAACGACAAAGCCATCACGAAAAAGTGAACTTACGGACAGAAGATTGGACGCTAAATTAGGAACATACAGCACATTAGAAAGAATGCTCATACGACTATCACTATTTATTGGCAAGCTTACAGTACCTGATCCTTCACAAAGAATCTGATCATTGTTGGCAACGAAGATTGGTTTCGACTTCTTATGCAAGTCCTGGAAGCAGTTGTCGTTGCGACACATATGAGACGTTGCTCCAGAACCCAGTAGCCAATCTTGATTGATTTGTTGACCTGAGGGATGTTTATTGAAAGAAGATGACAGTGTTATATCTGTTGTAATATTAGTATTAGAAATTTTTGAATTATTGTGTTGTTGTTTTCTTTTTCTACATTTAGATAAAACATGACCAAACTTCTTACAAAATTTACACTGAACAGATTTAGAGTTCGCGGCCGAAACTAATGCACTGGTAGAAGGTTCTTCGTGGTGAAATTTCTGATCTTCCTTCAGAAGGCGGTTGGCCACCGAGTCCGACGAAATTTGAGCACCAGAATTCTCCAAGGCCATAATTAGAGGCTTGTAGTCTTCTGACAATCCAGTTAGCATTATGACGCCGATGAACTCTTCACTTAGTCCAGCGTTGATTTCGAGGAGTTTCTCTTGCAAATCCCTTATGGAATTGATATAGCTTTCTATATCCTTAAAATTTGTCAACTTGGTATTAAAGAGTTGCCTTAATATGGTTAGCTTCCTATCGAGACTGCTATCAGCATACTGCGATTGTAGTTTATCCCAAGCTTCCTTGGCTGTCTTGGCAGACTTGACCACGGAGTAAATGCGTGGGGATATGCTGAGGCATATCTTCGCTCGGGTCTGTTCATCCAACCTTTTGAAATCAGCCCTTTCATTTTCTGTAGCTTCCGGAGACTCGACGCAGTTCCACAGTCCACAGTCTATTAGAAACATTTTCATTCCGAAGTTCCACGATATAGTTGGAGCGTCCTTCCAACTTTGGAATTGGTGGAACGCCGCTGGCAACAGCCACTGCTGAAGCAGAAGCATGACGTGTATCGCCTTGTGGACGATCTTCAGCCGGCGTTACGGGCATCCTTGCAATTAATTACACAAACTTACGTTTTTAGATTAGGAATCTATCTGGGCCCATAACCTGCAGTGTAAACACAGATTATGATAAGGAAACGTGTTTATTTGTGTAAAATAATATGGATGGACAATTAGAAACAAGAAAATTGTTTCATAGAGGAATGACAGAGAGTGAAGAAAGTTACAGGGCATAAAGTAAAATTAACTGCCAGTGTCCTTATTAATAAGTATTTTCTACAATACCGGGTCAGGTGCTCTTCCAATTGAGCTATCGTGGTTCTAACCAGCCCGCCGAAATTATTCAACACTATTTACTTTTTACTTTGAAAGCCAAAGGCGCCCATTCAATGTTAACAACTACCGTCATTAACATCCGATCATAATATTTTTACAAATACTAAAGATCAGTTAAGAAGTAGGCAAGCTATTTATAAATGTTTATATAATTTTTAACGCAAATTTTGTTGCGAACAAATTACAAAAACACAAATGTTGAAAAAATTTCCACGAGCAGGGTTTGAACCTGCACCCTTCTGACATACCGGGTCAGGTGCTCTTCCAATTGAGCTATCGTGGTTCTAACCAGCCCGCCGAAATTATTCAACACTATTTACTTTTTACTTTGAAAGCCAAAGGCGCCCATTCAATGTTAACAACTACCGTCATTAACATCCGATCATAATATTTTTACAAATACTAAAGATCAGTTAAGAAGTAGGCAAGCTATTTATTTTATTTTTTAGTGTTAGTATCTATTTTAAAGTTTAAATAAGGGTTAGGCTTAGAGCGTCTTTTACCCAGAATTCTCAATATTTGTAGATCTGAGGATCTCATCTCAAACTGTAAGACCAAAACAAGCTAATAATTATTTGTTTGTTATATAACAAAGGTTTTAACAACTATATATAAGTATATAGGATACTAATAGCATAGTACCTGCAACATGCCACTACGTTGACGTCCTCACTGAATTATAGAAGGAAGTGGCTTCTACTATTCCTTCAAATGCATCAATTTGTTTCTAACACTGTTTTCACTACATTGATGCTTAAGTAGGTACTTCAACAAGTTTTTAGTAGTGTCTAATACTCACAATGAACATGTAGCATGATCCTCTTGCTGACCGAAGGTGGCACTCCGTTGGCCGCTATGCAGAGGTACGCCCCCATCTCAGAGCGGGTCACCTTCGTCAGGTTCACTACATCGCCTTCTATTGACGTCACTGTAGACAATTGAATGAGTTAAAACAAATGAAATACACAGAAAAACTTCTATTTTTAAAATCTGTCAATTAAAACAAATGACAGACTTAGTTACCGTTTTAACTGACTACTGTCTAACTAAGGTCATCATTAGTTAGTAGTATGGATTATCTATATTAATATTATAAAGCTGAAAAGTTTGTTTGTTTGTTTGGTTGAACGCGCTAATCTCAAGAAGTACTGGTTCGAATTGAAAAAATATTTTTGTGTTGAATAGTCCATTTATTGAGGAAGGCTATTACATCATGACTAATAGGAGTGGAGCAGCAATAAAAATGTTGCAAAAACGGGAAAATACGCGGGTGAAACCGCGGGGCACAGCTAGTTTATAATATTAATAGCTTCGCATTTGGCATTGTAACATCAAAGGGTCATAAACATAATTTACAAAAATAGCACTAAGCAAAATTAGGAAATATAAAAAACAGAAAAAATACTAGATTGGTTGAGAGACATTATGTATAAGCTAAAATTATGTAGGCTGCGGTCAAAATAATATTATAAAACACAAAGGAAACCTAATATGACTACCTGGAGTAGGTATTTAAAGACATAGAAGTAAGATAAAATCAAGACATATCTACCTAATTTGAGCATTATCAATACTTTTTTGGCAAAATATGTTTTTTGATCTCTTTTCTAAATTGTAATTTGTTCGCAACAAAATTTTTATAAAATTATAAAATCCATACTCAAAAAGATTCTACAATGATGAGAAACTAAGACATTTACTTTAACATAATGATCATTTATTACACCTATTTCTTTCATAATACGATCAAGTATTCCGCAAGGAACATTTGCAAAGTCAACTGTGCGGTTAGTTTGTGCTACAAGTGCTTACTTTACATTTCGTCTAGCCGTTAGAAAACACTTCCCCAGCCACGACGAAAAGTTGACGGGCACGGCGGGGCAAACAAGCACCGTTAGTGGTTTTGTGAAGTCGAGCTGTTTTCCTGACACCTTGCTCAAATGGCGCCCGAGTACGTTTACAGCCATTATTCAAACAAGAGGGTAAAAAGCTGGGGCAATATTTTCCGAAGGGGCTGAAGGTTGATGGTTTAGAGTGTAGAGCTCTCGAGCTCGGCCCGCCGCTTCGTTAACAAACAATGCACGGACAGGGGACCCGTGGAGCTATTACGATGTAATTATCGCACATTAATTTAATGTAATAGCCTGCAGAGGATATTTTTGTAGTGTTGTGGACAATGCGTGAGCAACTGTGAACAATAACACTGGGCTTAGCACGAACTTGTAGCAAAAACAAAGTGATAACGCACGTTATATGTATACTCAATGAATCGACGTCTGTCAATTGTTAGTACCACTAACGGACATTGTGGGGCTATATCAATACCGGTACCATATAATCAGTATTGATATTAGTATTGGTTATTGGTATTAGCCTGTGGAGGCTGGTCTGCTCTTGCATACTTATCTTATTTTTAGTATTATTAATTATAGTCTGACTTTGTTTTACCTAAACAATTTTTGACTTTTACTAGAGTACTGTAGTGATGCTGTATGACATTGTGGAAATTGAAACTTTTACATAATTATCTGATGTAAATTTGTTAACTTACATTTTTTATTTTAACAGCATTGTCCTACAGATAACAAACAGCGTTGCGTTAAATAGATCATTAAGTTTTTATTTAGAGTATCTTGAGTGTGTCATGCTCTCTTTACTGTCTCTGCGGTGGTGGCGTGTGCGTCGGGTCGTTACGTTCCCTAAAATATGGTTGAGCGAAGCGATGGCTGATTCATATGTCATGCTCGTGAACGGGTGCCGCCTGTGGAGGCTGGTCTGCTCTTGCATACTTATCTTATTTTTAGTATTATTAATTATAGTTTGACTTTGTTTTGCCTAAACAATTTTTTACTTTTACTAGAGTACTGTAGTGGTGCTGTATGACATTGTGTAAATAGAAACTTTTACATAATTATCTGATGTAAATTTGTTAACTTACATTTTTTATTTTGTTTTTTTACATGTTGTGGTTGTCTTATATATATTTTTTGTGTTTATTTGTAATGGAAAGTGTTCTGCTATGATAGGGCATTTTCCAATATTTTTGACGCTGTAAGGGAGAAAAGAGCTGGACACTTGCTGAGTTTCTTGCCGGTTCTTCTCAGTACAAGATCTCCCGCCCAGAGTAGATTTACGAACCGATGGCATAATGACATTCACAAGAGCTACTTGTAGCCTAAACTGAATAAATGATTTTGAATTTTTTTGAATTTTGATATAGCTATAGGTATAGTAATCTTTATGCTATATAGATATAGGTAATCTAAGTAGTGTGTATTGAACATCAAAAGTATTTATTAGTTTATAGCGGATAATTATTATTACTTTGGACTTGATTGTCGGCAGAATAATCAGCGCTTAACTGCTCTTTGGCTCTGCCAACAGCAGTAAATAGGACTTGACTCAGCATTATACCTCTCTAGGTATAATGCTGAGTCAAGTCCTATTTACTGCTGTGGCGCACAACGGCTAGTGTTTTTGTTAGTATTGTTGTATTCGTATCTTTAGCTATCGGTTAGTTGATTTTAATACTTAAGTTGTATTTCACTTAGCACTTTAAAATGTGTGTTATTGTTGTGTGTTATAGTAGTAAATAAAATGATTGTCTATGTCTACCAAAGAATATTTTTTTACGGCAACGAGTTTTACGACACGAATTCGAAAATTCTTAGTATGAGTACTAGGTATAGACCAGATACTACGAGTAATGTGCTACATCATATAATGTGTGAAATTTGTTTTCCCTGTTGTGCTAAAATATTACTTTACAAAGCGATGGATTCGAGGATAAAAAACATGAGCTAATGTCAAAAATATTTTTTTATTTAAAAATGACGAAAAAAAAAAGGTCTGGTACCGAAGCGACTCTACATATTTTCAGTGCTTTCTCGAGACGGGTGCAGAATAAACTTGGCCTGTCGATGTGTCATAAGTCAAGTGAGGCCCGCTTATGGACTTTGTAGTTGTCGCCACAGACATACTAACTCGCCGACAAGTCAAGAAAAGTGTCCTGATAAGTAGGTAATTTAAAGTTTAAAAAAATCCATATATATACCTATATTTATATATATATATATATATAGGTATATATATGGATTTTTTTAATAAATTATTAATTGACTTTTAAAAAAACTTTAAATTACCTACTTATCAGGACATACTTATATATATATATATATATATATATATATATATATATATATATATAAATATATATACCGTGTTTTTTTTTGCCTGTATGGACGCATCATGGTTTGTATGGGAAAGTAAAACAAAAATATCGTTTTTTGACTGATGTTTCTTGGAGAAAGTTGTTCAGTTTCATGGTTTGATCTAAGACGGGTCTAAGACAGTTAAACAAGAACGGTGTACATACTCGATTTTGGTTGGAACTTCTTACTGCATATCAAAACTATATTTAAATGAAAGTTACATTTTATTTCATTTTATACTAACTGTTGTCCTCGCGAATTTGTTCGCGAGGACTTACCTATCCCACAGGAACTTATAAATAAACGGGATAAAAACTAACCTCAAAATATTTTAGTGCGGGTGGGTGTGTCTATGTGCAAAATTTCATCTAAATCTGTTCAGCCTTTCGCAAGTGATGCGCTTATCAACAAACAACTTTTAATTTTTATTTATAAGAAGACTTTTTTAAACGTAAAAAATATGAAATATCATGTTCTTTCTTTTTCAAAGATTCTCGGCTTCCATTTGTGGCTGTCATTTATAACTAATCATCATCATCATCATCATCATCATCAGCTCATTTTATGTCCCCACTGCTAAAGCACGAGCTATGGATGGATAGGGAGAACGGGCCATGAACCACCACGCGGGCCCAGTGCGGATTGGTGGTTGTTAACGACTGCTAAACCATCCGGGACCAATGGCTTTACGTGCCTTCCGAAGCACGGAGGAGCTCGTAATGATACATTTTTGGTCACCCATCCGATGACCGGCCTTTGCGAAAGTTGCTTAACCTCAGCACTCACAGACCGGGCGCGTTAACCTCTGCGCCATCGAGCTCCTCCTCCTAATATGAATAATATTATCCCGAAAATTTTATAAGTCTATGGCAAAGAGAACAAAATTGTATGGGCCGGCGCGTCGTACAGTGCCCTCAAATGTAATGGAAGAGCAACATCCGACCGCCAGTTTGTTCATAAGCTATAATTATAATTAAGAGGTCGAAAAGTGTTAAGTCCACTGAATTGGTAATTATCATTATCTGGCAAAGTAGGCGTGCCGCCCTCGCAAAAGAGAATTTAATAAAGCATGGAAATAGATAAGTCTTAATGGATTTCCTTATAATTGGGCAGCTCTTGAAGAGCACCGACGGGGTTCATGCAAACATTTCGCTCAAAAATATTATTAAATATTCAAGTTATTTGATAATGGGGATTAACAAGTCCGCTTTATCCTGTATCAGTTTCAAAACTTTGTAGATGAAAAGCGTGGAATAGAAGGATGGCTGAGTTAATTTGCATCAGTCTCGCAGCAAGTTTCCGCCATTCATTCGCTTATCTGCATAATTTGCTGTAGAACACGGAACAAATAGGCACGCGACACGCCGTTGTCAGCGAAATATGTTTTATGCGAAACAATAAAGGGCGAATTTTGAATAATACCCTTTGTTTACTAGTCGCGCCATTATGATTATTGCGCTATCCCTCCATGAATATCTTAAAACGGTACACTTGAGTGGTCGGCCGCCTATGATTTTATTTTCGAACGATATACAAACTGTGGTCTCAGAATGCTCTTAATATTTCCTATAACTGGCATCAATATTTAACTGACTTTTTATGGTTAGAGAGAATTTGTCGTCTTTTGAAGTGAAATATTGTTTGCATAAAAACATCATGTTGAAGTTATATTATTTACAAGGTTCATTCACATTTTATTTATTACTTTGGTAAGAATTTGCTAAGTATGTAATACGTATGTATTGTGTGTGCATGTTCCCGGTTTTCATAGACTTAGAGATTTTTTTTTAAATGCCTGTTTTGCCATCAACAATACTCTCTCTCCACAAACAGCCCCCTGACCATGAGCTCTTATAGCATTGTTGCAGTTGTGGAAAAGAGACGCAAATATATTCGCTGCTACACGCGTCTCGTTTTCACAACTGCAATAATACTGCTATAAGAGCTCGTGGTTACCCCCATATATATTCTTATTATAATTCTTTGTTTTGATTCGGAAAAATGTTTATGGGTAGGTACAGTAAAAATAACTTTAAACTCTAGACCAAGAAAAATAAATATATATAAAATCGTACATTTATATGAAAACTATGGTACAATGGTACACATCACACAAATTATGATATGGGATTTCTTTAATTTTTCATATCTCTTGGTGTCGTCTATTCCAATAGTCATTGGTTCTGCGACAAATGTGATCAGTCCACGGCTTGGTTATAGCAAGAGCTATGTCGGTCACTTTGGTTCAGGTGCCCGCCCTTGTTAATAAGAAATCATTTACCAGACGTCTAAATAAACAAGTCAAACAAAAACTTTAAGAATGAGAATCTATTTTGAGATGATTATTTTAAAAGTTGGAATCCGAGTAAGAATTGTTTTCCTGTTGCTAAAAATAGAGTTATAATATTAGATTTCATATTTCGTTCTATCATTACCCTAAATACATCTCACTGCTAACTAGGCTTAGACCTTACCACATAAACAATAGCACGCAGGGAAATCAGGCTATAGTCCACCTCGCTGGCCCGAAGCGAGTTTCTCATTTTTAATTTACATATCTTACGAAAACTACTGACTCCGATGACTTGACGAGCCTTGCAAAGCACAGCACGTTTAGGTTTCGTTAATGATGATTGAGGGTGCTACTATAAAAACTAATTAATGAAGGTTCGTAACATTGTCTATTTTATAACTAGAATATTTTCTTGAAGGCCCTTTTTTTAAACTTTTTAACTGTAAGAATGAAAGAATTTTTAACTGGAATATATATCGAGCCTTCCAAAGCACAGCAATTTCGTTGACGATTGAGGGGTGCAACTATCAAAACTTATTACAAAATTCGATGATACGGCTTTTGCACTGAAGTAGGTATCCCTTCATGGAGGTAACATTATTTTGCGCAGGTTTCGTGGTTTTTTTGTTTTCAAAGTAATTCTATTAAATTACTGGTTTAATAGAACTTTTTGGAATACAAAATTCAATGTACCTCTATCCATTTTAGATGCTACCCGAAATATTAATTTTAAAACAAGCACAGCCACTGATTAATTCAACTAGTTCACCATCGAGTCCTGCAGATTTATCACGGGAACTGCAAACAAGTATCACACTTAAAGTGATTTATGTTACCAACTCTTAAGTTGGGGATAACAAATTGGAAAGAGGCTCGTTCATTAAAAAACTATATTTGTCGAGTTTGAACCCCGAAGTTCCCTCATTGGAATATTAAGTGGAGAAACACTGGGCCTCGTAATTGATAGCCTGTATTGTTTCCAGCTCAGATTTATGGAGGTAACTTGTAACGGCTTCTTTAATTAGACTTCTTCACTCAAATTGATGATTGTTATTGATGTCAGTTAATTTAAAATTGGCAGGGCGGGGTTTCGGCCTGATACTCAGTCAATTACAGATAATTTGGTAGGTTGTTTTAAGGTGTCGTGCTGTATTATATTGCCTGGTTTACTTACTCCCTTACAAATAAACAAAGAATAAGGTCGGTATAGTTATTCCGTGTTTTGTCTTTTTTACTCTAATTTGAAATTACGTTTACATGACAGGAACAAAACACGGAATAACTATTCGGACCTTATTCTTTGTTTATTTGTAAGACGATTAGTGTTTATGATCATCCATCACGTCACCAACGAGGGGTAAGATTGCGTGCGAAAATGGATTTGTTTAAAGAGGTTTTTAGATGTAGCTCTGTGCTCTGGGTTTAATTTTAACTCATCACAGCTCATTTTATGTCCTCATTGTTGGGGCACGAGGCTTCCCTATGGATGGATAGGGAGAACGTGCCATAAACCACCACGTGGGCCCAGTGCGGATTGGCAGTTCTTTACAACTGCTAATGCAGCCGGGACCAACGGCTTTACGTGCCTTCCGAAGCATGGAAGAGGTCGTTATGACACATTTTTGGTCACTCATCTCATGACTGTCCTTTGCGAAGTTGCTCAACCTAATAAGTAGTGTAAGCACTGCGCCATCGAGCTTCTCAATTGTAACTCAAATACTGCCAATTTTGTCAGCTACTCCTCAATTTTGTGTAATCTCTAAAGCTGTGTTAGGTCAAGGTTGACTATTATTTCATAATATATACTGAAAAATTAATTAATTAATTAAAATATTTTTCTAGTTTAATTTTAAATTCTTTTATATGTATATCACATTGTTATTTCGATATGTAACTTGATCCTTGTATTAAGAGTAAGGGGAGACCTGGTGCTCAAAGTACAGGTTAATCTAGTTTGAGCGCCAGTCTTCCACCATATATGTGCCTACTTATACAACCATTGTCTTTTTTATTTTTTTTTATTTTTTATTGGTTATAGGCAGGCATTTGACTACACCTCACCTGATGTTAAGTGACGGTGCGGTCGAGGATGGAACATGCCTGCCTAGAAATAGCCTATTCACTCTAGCCTTGAAGAGGTCCAGATTATACCTTTCACCTTTTTGTGTCTACTGTGGAAGAAAAATAAAACATTTTGTATTTATATTTTGTATTGTATTTTGTATTGTATTTTGTATTGTATTTTGTATTGTATTTTGTATTGTATTTTGTATTGTATTTTGTAAATAGGTACAATTTGTCTTATTATTATTTTATACCTAGCTCGGTTGCGTTACACAACTATAGATATGGATGAATTTAATTATATTTAAATATGAAATTACAATAATTTCCAGTACTATTGAATCAAAGTCTTACATTATGCTGTTAATTCTCATTGGGTAACTTATTTTAAAACTTGTAAGTCTTAAAATAAGTTGAATCACTCACTCAAAAATAATTTTGAATCGTACGAAGTGAGATAATAGGGTTTCAGTAAGTTACTATACCTGACAATAAACAGCATACATGTAGTTTGTAAATGTAAAGGGCTTTAAAGTGTACCTACCCTTACATCGTAAATACTAACTGAACTCAGTTCGGTGTTAGTCATTACTGTTGTACTTTGTTGGCTTAATGAATTGACTGACGGCAGGAGAAGGCCTCAACAGTGGTGGGGTTAAGTGGAAAGAGGTAATTAATAGTAGCTGTCACTGCCGCCCCGAGTTGCCACTTGTCACGAGTACTGGAATAATTTTTGTTGGATATGCACAGAAATGAACTCGTTTTCAATTGAAAACGTAGTGTCGTAGTTACCGACTAATTAGTCGGTAACTACGACTTATAATATAATCGCGTGTAGATCTGATTGATAAGACACGGCATCCTCCCTCCAACATCTAGACAGTATATATTGTGTAAATAGTCATGTGAAGTTTAGATAATAAGGCAGTCACAATGTAGTCACTGTAAATATACAACGTCACATAAAGAGATGCAGTCCTTATACCATCGTCATGGAACCCTCTATTATCACAATCGTCCCATCCGTCGACCACTTGGAACACTGGTGACCCCGACGTGATGAATGAATAATTTGTTTGTGAAGTTGTGATTAAGCCAAAATCCATCAATTGTAATTGTTGATTTCAATGATTGAGGCCTTTGCTTAGTTATGGGACAGTTAAAAGGCTAGTTACTTTACTCGCTTGACTACGATTTCATCACCGAATTATGTTTTTTTTTAAACCAGCTGCTGTTTATAATAGGTAAATTATAACATATACATCTTCTTACTTTTTATTTTCAAGTGCTAATTGCTGCACTGAAGCTAAATTAAATATTTATAAAATTTACAAAATACAGTCTACGTCAGCCTTCCCGGTAGCATAGCGGTCAGTGCAGCCGCCCGGATTGCGGAAGACCCAGGTTCGATTCCTGGCTGGGTCGGGTAGGCGTTTAATTTTTTCACTGTATTTTGTAAATTTTATAAATATTTATATACATCTTCTTTTTTTTCGATAACGAAGTCATGGTGTAAAATTAGAGGTTTAAAAAGTACTTTTCACTTCTCATGCTCGTAAAGTTGTTCTTCATGTCGAGAGAAGGCTGCATAAAATGTGTTTTTATGCTCTTGCGCATAAAGTAATTTCTTCTTTTAAGACTAAGGCAAATAGGCCTTACAGCCACATACACAATTAAATACACCTTCATTTAATTGATATATTTTTATGAGATTTAGGTTATATCTTAATTTAATTACTACATAATTATGTATTACTATCTAAATACAAATTTACGATTAAGAGCGTTTACGCAGCACACTAGCGCCGCCAATGAAAAAAAAAAAACATATCTAGTAATTAGACTTACACAAGAAGACGTTACGACCACTTTTAACTATAACGCCATATTTAACTAAACCATAACATGTCAGGTGTTCATTAGGTGACGTAAAAATGCTAAATTACTTCATTCAGATAGTTTGTTAAGCATAATTTGATTTTCTATCTCTAATTACTAGCTATGTTTTTTTTTCATTAGTGGCGCTAGTGTGCGGCGTAAACGCTCTTAATACGGGCGTGCATTTACGTAAAAAAATATAACGCAAATATTTATAATAACTTGGCATTACGGCTCAGACCATAGTCGAAAGTCACATAGTTGAAAATTTAAAAAAATATTAAGAAAAATCGTGTGGCGGGAAGCTAATTATTCGTCAAACAAAACTAGAAACTAGCTTTTGTTGTGTTGTGGATTGTTTTATTTCCTTGTAATCGAAGTGAAAAGCAGAGTGTAAAACTCGAGTATAAACCCATTTTACCCTCGACGTGACTATCCGCCCTCGCCGCCGTACTGGCTCGGGTAGCTATATGCACGTCTCGGGTAAAATGGCTCGTTTTATGCTCTTGTTGTACAATCTACTATTGTTTCACGCTTATTTAGAATTGAATCGCATTTCTGTATTAATGCAAGCAACTAATCCTAACTAATATTATAAATGCGAAAGTGAGTTTGTTTGTTTTAAGGGTTCCGTACCTCAAAAGGAAAAAACGGAACCCTTATATTTTGTTGTTTGTTACGCTTCCACGCGTAAACTATTCAAGCGATCATTATGAAATTTTGTACACATATTCTCAAGAGTTTTATCAAATACATAGGATACTTATTATTAAATATAATAATTATAAAAAAGTGAGTTTGTTTGTTTGTTTGATACGCTTTCACGCGATTTGTTTTGTTGTCATAGAAACTCTCAAAGCGGTACGAAGTCCGCCGGGTCAGCTAGTACTTACTTATTTGAACAAATATACAACATTACAGTAGGACACCAATAATATACGCTATGCTATACATGAAAACAAAAAACTCGTAGTCGCCACGATCTACTACCCACTTAGTCCTACCGGATGTTTTATAGAACACCTCTAAAAGTAATAGATGTACCCTAATGCGATACTTTTAAAGTTTCATTTACAACCACACACAAACACCTAGTCGGTTTAAATGGGTGTGCGATAGCTTTTATCCGGTTGAGTACAGAGATGAGTAGGTAAGTAATTATTCCCACAGCGTCTGGAGCTCCAAATCCTGGTGGATTAGAAAGGGCGGTGTGAATGGTAATAGCAGTGCCCGGAGGTGCTGTGGTCTGATTTACTGCTATGATTCAATAGTGAATATTTTAAGCTGTGATTTATACGGTGCCCGTATCTTGTAGTTTGAAGAATAAGTGTTGTGCAGTTTGTTTCTGTGATTGTAAATGCTGTTAGCGCTAGAATGTTTGGCTTTTGCGATGCGTTGAAAGTAAATAAGTATTTTAGTTCTAGCAAATCCTTTTGATATATAAGGTGGAACTGAAATGAGGGCAGATATTTTGAAAACCGGTAGTTCACTAAAACAAATATAAACAATTCAAGTGCTCAAGAATTAAGTATATCTTACCGAAATTGGAAACTTAGACGCTTAAAAATCTATATAAAGGTTATGATTGTTCATCTCGGAAAGACATGTGACATCTAAGCATACAGGTACAGTCGAGTTCAATAACAGTTTGACAGTTTTGTTCCCGAATACTTAGGGTCTTACAAATAAACAAAGAATAAGCTTCGAATAGTTATTCCGTGTTTTGTCTCTTTTACTCTAATTTGAAATGACGTTTCCATGACAGGAACTAAACACGGAATACCTGTTGGGACCTTATTCTTTGTTTATTTGTAAGGCACTACGAGTATAGCTATTCTCGGTTATTAAGGCAAATTTTAATTACTGTCAAAATACTGTGACTGGTAAAATACATAAGTGCTCATTATAATAATATTATCAAACTCGTCTGTACAAATGAGGTGACTATAACACGGCCTTGGAAAAAAAACATATCGCATCCAATTATGATGTTGCCCAGTAATAGCGACCTCTTAGGTTACTAATGATTATTTTTAAATGAGAGCAGACCATTGTATTTGGTAGGCATTTGAAGTACACAATAATTATGTTTACTCTGTAATGTGGTTTTTACGAGATATCATTAATAATAAATGGTGACAAGTGACGGGTTTCAGGTGTCAGTGTTTGCCGGTTATCTCTGATCAATAGAGACGGGTATATTATATATATATATATAGGTATTTATGATTTGTTAGATTCATTCTCCGATATTTTTGTTTTCTTGTATAAAAATTTCCGAATGTCATTTTTCACTGTAGACAATTTTCCGAACGCCTTATTTCCCATAGACATATTTTCCGATATGTTTATTTTCTTGTATAATTATTTCCGAACGCCTTCTTTATATATATTATCTATATACATATAATGTCTTGTCCTGACTGACTGACTCATCATCGCCGAGCCTAAACCGCTGAAACTAATTAGATAAAATTTGGACTGTAGGTTAATGTCTGTCACTGTAACTGTAATTGTAAAGGCTGTATGTGGCATATCCCTTTGTGACTCGCATTATGAGACTAGCAAACATGCGCTGTCACTGTCAAAAGGACAGAAAATTTTATCGATCTGGGAGACTAGAGATCGCCGCCTGAGTCGAATTACGCCGTATTTTCTAATAAAACAGTTTAATCTCTTTGAAGTTTTCCAAGGCAATAAAAGGAGAAAACCCTTGTTACCGTAGACGTATTTCAAAGATATTGGCATTCGGCATCATAAGTGACGTTTAATTCCCCGAAAAGGTACATTCTATTTATTTATTTCTTTATTTTGATAACTTTAGTTAATTATTAAAAACCACATTTCTTTGCTATTTTCTTTGATGAACGTCTCCGTGGTAACAAGAGTTTAGAACCCTGTCCGCTACGTGGTCGGAGTGGCCCGGGAATCGAAGATGTTTATAATTATTTATAAAACTGCATGTTAACTTCGCACTGTTTAATTGAAATCGAATGAAACATGGACAGCAGCACAGATCAACGAGTATTTGGTCTGTAGACGGCTGTACGAATCGTATGAATAGAAAATAGAATGATTTAACTTTCCGTTGACATATTCCAAACAAAACACGAACGTCGCTTGAAATAACGTCGTATTATTAGGTCTCAACGCTGAATACAATAATATCTACAACGAGTACACGAATCTATAACTTTATGTAGGTATATTATCTATACGAATAAAGCTGTTTACATAAAACACTCTAAATTTTAAATGGACTACAGACACTCGCGTTTTTCCGTCATATTGTTTTATCTAGAATACGAACTTCGAACTCTTTACAGGTTTCGTGATTATGGCAGGCTGCATTAAATTTTATAATAATTAACTTTGTAGCCGTTTGATAATTCCCTGTCAATTTGATTATCCGTCAAAACCACAAATTTGAAGCATCACAATAAAAACAAAACAGTTCGCCGGTTTAATTGAAAATAGTTTAGTTGGTCGTTAAAACTGGGTTAGAGAGTTCGCGCACGCTGATATTCTGTTTGAGATGGGTCAAGCCCCAGGCACAAGTTTTATGAGTATGCACACACCGTGTGCAGTACCACGGATTATTTTAATTAAAATAAAGTAAAGCACGCGAACATTACAGGGTTAAAGTGGAGTTTGGGCGATGTGGATTTAACAAAATTCAAATTCAAATTCAAATTATTTATTCGTGATTCACAGGTAAGTCATTAGGTCTAATTGTATTGATTATAAGGTTTCACTGCGATCTGCTTTATCGGCATACGAAAAATATAAAATAATTATAAGAGCAATAGAAATCATTATACATTAACAATCTTATCGACATACGAAAAATATAAAAAATTAAACTCACGTACTTTTTAAATTTCATTTAATATTTTCATAGAAATTATAGTTTGTAAACCTGAATAATCGAGATAACTGTCGAAGAGGTTTTTGGCGCAGCGGCTAGTGTATTTGGTAGCGATATTAAAAGTTAAGCAACTTATGCAATGAGAGATCTTCGAATGGGTGACCAAATTAAATATATTGTTTTCTAAAGTTTACGCGAACACTACACATTGAAATGAAACAACTTTTACGGATCTACGCGCGTTTATTTTACACATTACTATTTAATGTTTATCCTGACGTTTCGAATCCTTTGCAACATTAAATAGTAATGTGTAAAATAAACGCGAGTAGATCCGTAAAAGTTGTTTCATTTCAAATTAAATATCTTGAAAACTTAATTGTACCCTACTTAAAAATAGTTTGGTTACTATTGTAAAATAAAATTCACACCCACTAGTCCACGATGGGTCAGTCTGGTGGTTATGAAGATGTGGAAAGAATTTAGTCCAGCAGTGAGGCGTTCAAAAGCAAATGATGATTAATTAAGTGTACCTACCTAACTGTTTAATTGGGTACGTACCTATGTATGTACCTAGGTATGTACCTACTGGCTTGTCTCAAACTCGTCCATGTATCCTTTTTATGCTTTATTGGTATGTGTTGTGCAGTTTAATATTTATCAGTAATTTATCTTTATCTATATTTTTCATTGTTATTTCTTCATAACCTAAAATCAATTCTAAAAACCGACTCCAAAAAATTTTACTGATAAAATTGCACTAAAAAGTAAAAAATAAGCGTTAGACTTGTATAGACAATAACTTTATTAAGAAAAAATATAGGTACAATTATTGTTATTTTTGGGGCCGGTGCCAGCCAACGAAGTTTTAAAAGCCGGTGCCAGTCCGCGTTTGTAGTCAAAATTTTATGCATAAGATTGAATGTACTATTATGATTATAATATAGTATGTCGTTAAATGTTTAGGTATATTAAAGTTACCTTGGCTGGCACCGACTCCAAAAGTAACAATAATTGTACCTATATTTTTTCTTAATAAAGTTATTGTCTATACAAGTCCAACGCTTATTTTTTATATTTTAGTGCAATTTTATCAGTAAAATTTATTGGAGTCGGTTTTTTTTTTTGTAAAATTTTTGTTTATTTCTCGGTTTTTAGTGATTCGTTTCGATCTATTTATCAAAAGCGAATATGGGTAGACCTACTAAACACGCTGCTCGTATGAGACAGCGCCGCCGCCGTTTAAATGAGACAAGCGAAGAAAACGAGAAACGCCTATCTCAAAGTAGGAAATCAAAAACTGAATTCCGATGCCTGTCTTCTTTTGCTTCGTCATAGTCGCTTAACTATCTTAATCGAGATATTTTATCGCCACCCATGAAATACTTATCATTGAGGAGTTCCGATGGCAATCTGTGGTCTTTTTCATCAGTTACACTTAATCAAATGATACTTTCTGAATGTAAACGCTTGACTTATTTCTGAAAATACCAAAATCGCGATAGGTATGCCTACAATATTCGAGGAGTTCCCTCAATTTCTTGAGGATCCCATCATCAGAACTGGACCAAATTAAAATGGGACCACACGGGAAGCACCAGCTTTCAAATAAAGAAAGAATCATAAAAATCTGTTCACTCAGTCAAAAGTTCTGAGGTAACAAACATAAAAAAAAAACAAAAAAAAATACAGTCGAATTGATAACCTCCTCCTTTTTTTGAAGTCGGTTAAAAAGATAATTCACTTTCTTTTCAGTTTATAAGCATCGTGATTTATTTAACCTTATACTTGGCAGAGTTTTTTTTTTGTGGAATTATATATATTTTTTTGTGGATTATATGAAATATGTTCTTTTTTCACTACTCGATTTTTTTTGTAAGATAGGGGTCTCAAATAATCTACTATGCCAAGAATAGGGTTAAATAAACAAAATACGTGTAAAACAAAAAGCCGGTTACTTAAAGTAAATTCTGGCTAATCCTAAGGATATTAACCGTTGTAGGCTTTATCGCGCAAATTATGTAGCAATTTACAGAATCGGAGTGACCACAGAACACGTAATTAGAGTAAATAATACCGGCACAGCACGCAATCGTTTAGTTAACCAGTTTACAGAAAGAACGCTACAATCTCAAAGTAAGTAAAAAAAAAACAATTTTTTTTTGTGTAATCAAATTGTGTTACGTTATAACGTTACTACATATTTATATGCTGCTTACTTAACTTGACTATCTTTATGTCATAATAATTCTATTGTGGTAGTTACCTATAAGAAAATGGATTTTTGTTTATTTTATTTATGACCACACTTACAGGATATTAAAGTTTGAGAATTAACAGCGAGACTTATTTTTTTTAAATTTATTTGAGTTCGTCATCATCACCACACCAACCCATGAATATCCCATGGCTAAGCTTAAGCCTTGCCACATGGACAATTATAGCACATTAGGAGCTTGGGCCATACCCAACCACGCTGGCTTAATAAGAAATGGTTAATTCACTGACATATTAAACAACACTATAACAACTGGTACCTATCAACGGGTTAACTTGTCTGTAGGAGCGCGTAAGGGAGCGCGGCAAAAAATATTAAATTTTTAAATTTAAATTCTCTAAAATATTTATTTGGCGTAGCAGTTAAGCTTAGCATCTAACATAAAACGAATACAGAAAATTAAAATGCAACGACGAACTGGACTCTATATTAATATGGTGGAGTTAATATGGATTTTATATTAACATCGAATCTCGATGGCGCAGTCGTTAACGCGCTGAGCCGGCAATTGATAAAGTTAAAAAGTTCACAAAGGCCGGTCATCGGATGGGTGACCAAATATGAATCATCTCGATCTCCTCCTTGCTTCGGAAGGCACGTAAAACCGTTGGTCCCTGCTCCATTAGCAGACGTTGAAAACCACCAATCTTCACAGGACCCTTGGTGATTTATTGCCCGTTCTCCCCGTGATGTTCCCATCCAAAGGGACAGCTGGGTGATGAATATAGTCACCCATTCTTGAATCCGGCATTACTAACGTCGCTTAACATTTACGATGCGCAATCCGCCATTAAATGCGTATTTATTACCATGTTCATTCATTTCCAAAACGATCAAAATGTTCAGCGCTAACTCTATTGCGCGATACGTTAACTTCCATAATAAGAACATATTATGATAATAGGGAGCGACAGTTAATGTATGCGCTTTTATGTAGGCATTTTAGCTACAGCACACGAGACACTGGTGACGGATGATTTGATTTACATACGTACAATTTACACTGTCGGAATTGCTTAGGGGATTTCAGTCGTATAGCAATAAAAATATATAACCACATGCTTAACCAGAATAGACTGGTCTTTTGTAAAATTATTAAGTTAAATTTTAGTTAATATTTATTACAACTTTTTAGGATTTAGAATACTAAAAATCGGTTGCTTTAAAGGCCAACAATATTTTTTAAAATAAAACGGTTATTTGGAGGCTTTGTAGGCTTAGGTTAACTACTGGAAAACAAAGTTTTCAACAGGCTTTAACACAAACTAATATCTAACATACCTTTTTATCGATTCAACCGAGTTGTACCGGCCGTTGTCACAGGCTGAATCAGCTCTTTTAAAATGGCTTGTGAAAATTTAAAAGTATATACCTAATATACTATTGAAAAACCATGAAGTAAACTTTAAGGACCAGAGATTAATATCGTAAGTTTCTATCATTTATTCTTTTTTTATATCCTCCTATGATGACTTACTTATAAAGCAGATCGGTGAGTTAGTGTAAGTATATCTGTCTATAATGTAAGCAGTCTGAAGATTGCAGCATACCAAACCGGAGTAGTTTAAAAAAAGAATAACAGTCAATAAGTTAGCAATCCACTCACGACAGGTTTATTTATGCGCCTGTATTCGAAGTTTACCTTTAGTTCTCCCTTGTGGCCCTCCTCTTGAAATAATGTCGCCTCCATCTTCCCGGCGCCAGACGATTTTGGGGGGAGGGTAGCCCCTCGCCTTGCAGACCAGCTTCGCCGAACCACCTTCCGGCACCATCATGTCGCCAGACGTTTCCTCGTAGATTATGTCTGGTGGTATCACGACCTCCAGAAATGCAGTCTAAAAATTGGATGCGGTTGATTATGGAGACATAGTAGATTGTTAAATTGATTGTTAAATTATAAATATATTTTTTCTATATATTTAAAAAAAATATATATTTATGTTTTAAGAGAACAGCTGATATTTAAATAATTATAAATTAAAACAAGTGACATGAGTAGCTTGAATTAAACACATACTTTTTTGAAAGAAAATTAATCTTTTAGGCCACGATGATATCAGTTTTATTTATCTAACTGAGCAGTATTAAAAATCAGATCATTGGTTGATCAAATTGTCTATTTACATGACACAATGGGCTTTTACATCGAAAATAAAAAGAGCCCTGAGCTTTTCAACGATTATTTAAAAACAAAATACTGCATACCTGCATTTTCATCGGGTCTGTGTTAACTTGGCACATGTATTGTCCTCTGTCCTCCCGTTTGACCCCTCTAATGTTGAGCGTCCAAGTATTGTAGTCGTTGTGTGTGACGCTGAGCCGAGCATTGTTCGTTATAACATGCTCATGGATCGCTAGAATCGCCTTTGTGTCCGCTTTGATCCATGCCACCTGATACCACGTACAAAAACCCGACCATGTCCACGCAGCGTCAAAGGGAAACCAAGCAAGTGGCCTTTTTAGTAACATCAACAGACAGAATCACACAGGGGCAACGTCACATTTTTGTGTCGATTATCTCAGCTTATCGCGCTCTCACAAAAAAAGCGATGAAGACTTTTAGAGCGAGCAAGTCTAATTACAAGCGAATGCTTCCCGGGAGGCAGTCACGACAACGATCCTCGGGCCGGCAACACTATCTTGTTGCGAGCTCCTCGCAAAATGCTCTCGGAATTTTTAATTACATTTTGGTCTGGTCGCCGCTATGAGCCGCGCTGCGGGCACACTGTGAAAACGGCCTTCGTTTCACCCGCTTTACCAAAAGCGTCGACATCGCAATAGAAGCTAATTTCCTGCATAGCGCGTAACAAAAAACGAACAGAAATATGGCGTTTATACTTCTCTGGGGTACGCTCTGAGTCCGGCATTAAAACTTTATTGTTAAAAACAACATTTACTACTGTTCGTTTGGAAGAGCGTTCCAATAAGACAGTGAGAATTGTAAAAGTTATTCTGCTTTAAACACTCGTATAATTTACAAGAGCACTGAACTTATGAGAAGCGTTATTGTATCGTTTAAAGTTTACGACAGTCCTTTTTTCGTATAATATTTTTAGTATAACAAACAGTGCAAGATAAAGTGCACTACAAGGTGTCGGTGCAAAGATGACATACACTGCTAAAGTTAATAAGTTTATATTTAGTGCTTGTGCAACAACACTAATTGTGTTACTAATAGAATGCCTATAGCGAAGTTTAAGTCTACAGAGAGAGAAAAACGAAAACATCCAAGAGTAAAGAGCGAGACGAGAAAAACAGTTCGATGCTTTCGCTCTGTTTACAAAGACTTGCAATCCTTTCTTTGTACTGTTTCTACCGAGTTCGGCTTTATCTGCATTATTCAAATGAACTATGAAAGGATTGTAAGGCCAAAAGTGTGATGCAATTTCAAGACTATTTCATTTGTGAAATAGGTTTTTTAAGACTATTTTTAAGGAACTTATTTTCTTTAGAGGAAACATTTCTTTTGAGTTCGGTTTTCGAACGTAACTTTGTTTACGCAATGTTCCTTTCGTTTTCTTTATAACATTTGTAGTCGGCCTTTTCTTGTTTAATAATTATTCTTCAATTATTCTAATAAATGTCAAAAAGTGTATAGATCTAAATTATTATTCTGGTTTACATTGAAATACTTGGAATTGCATCAAACAACACAAAATATAATGGAAATAAGTATAGTTACCACATTGTTCAACTCATCCATACCAGCGGTGCATATCGGAGTGGTGTGTCAACTATATTAGGGTAGTGTATATTGTGCATGCGATTAACACTTCTTTTCGGGAACTAAAAACAAGCGTTAAATAAATAAAAAAAACAAAGATTTCGTGTTATTAAATGCCAAAAAAGTTAAACAGGTTTCACTTAAAAATCATATTGATTGAAGTTTGTTTTGTAAAAGTGATATAACGTATAAAGTTTTTAATGTCTACCACAATTTTTATGTCATATTCCGTAATAAAAAAAATGTAGCTTAATAGGTATAAATAGGCTCCGCGATCAAACTATTCCTTTGCCAAAAAAAAATATCAATACTTTTTCAGTCCGCCGGGAGCAAATAGCAAGATGTTATTAGAGTTGTGTAATTACCGACAGCGGTAGATATAAAGCAAATATGTGACGACCGAGGGATTCGGAGTATCGTAAGAAATCGAGTGACCCGAACTAACGGTCCCTGCGAGACTATTATCGAATCTTGTTTGTTGCGAAAACGATTCGTGGTCGAACGAATTGAGTGTTTTGTTTAACGGGAACGCATCGAAAGAAATTGTAATTAAGTGAGTATAGTCGTATACTCCTTTAGTAAGAGATAAAAGACTTTATTCACCCAAAAAATTAGGATTATTTCCAATAGCTAGTGGTCTTTTACTTATGCTGTTAACAGTTCACATTGTAACTTCATTCTTTGACTTATAAAAAATTACGAAACCAAACTTCTACAAGCAAATCAGAATGATGTAGGGCAAGAATATTTTATCAAATACTTTAAGGAAATAAAAGAATATAATATATATAATATACATCTAGCGACTAAAAGTAAAAGTGAAAATTTATTTTATTCAAGTAATTCACTTTCAGAAGCAATTTTGGAAAGCCTTCTATTGAGAAGAGTCCGGTTAAAATTTCGTAAGTTGCTATAGCTGATAACCGTAGTTAAATTAAAATGTACGGAATTTGTCTAATGCCCTTTAGTATAATTACTGTTTAGCAAGAACATGGAAATGTGATACAGTATCCTTGGCTGACAGGAATTAATCATAAAGCTTAACTGAATTAAATAGACAGGTGCATACTTATACAAAAACTCAGAAACCGCATTTTGCTGGAATAACTTACATCTTCACCTCGAGACGCTACTATTATTTTTAACAAAATTAACTATGTATTTTATGAGGACCGAAATGGCCAGTATCTGCTTTTAATTAATTAATGATGCGGTATTAATACACATGACAAATGATTAGAACCACAAATTTAATATGGTTTATGTTTATATGAAAGCCTGGTTACAAACAGTCAAAATTTTACATTCATATAATGTAACAGTTTTATGGCTTAAAGCAATTAAATAAATTATGTCCGCAGAAGTTTTCAGGCAGTGCTCTGAAAACATTTACCTACAACATTATTTATCTATCTTATTTTGAGGATTAAACATCTTTACCAGTAATTGTTATTATTATTATTTATTTGTCAATTCAATGATTTTTATCATACTGCCCATCCAAACCAAATATATTAATACTTTTTTAAGTTTTTTTGCAAACTATGTAAAATTCATTATATCAAATTACTTTTTGTTACTTCGCGTCGTGAATATTGTTTACCATGTTGTGAAACTGTTATTGGCTAAGTGTTATGTATAAGTTTAATAAGCACGATTGTTACATTAAGGCTGTTGAGTTTCCTAATAAAATAAAATAAAAATAAAATTATTATTCATTTATCTATTTATTTTTAACCTATGTGTAAATTTTTGTTACCTATGTGTAAATTGTGTTTTTTATGTGATATCAAGAAATGATTTCTTTCTCTCTTTTCTCGAATACCATTTTTTATTAACTTTAAAAATTTCATACATCTTAATTGAAAGTTCGACATCCGCTCCTCCTATTTGAGCGATATCGACTCGTTAGATAGTGTACTAGATTAATTCCCGGGACGGTTTGAGAGCAGTGCCTCTTGAAATGATTGAACGGGGACCAAGGGGTTTGTCTCGGCTTTATTTTAATTTCGTAAAGTGACTGTTTTGCAACGTAAATGCCTTAGCCCACCCCTCGGATGAGGCTCTGTGGCCGTCCCACGGTTTATGTTTTGACAATGATTGACTTATCCTTGACGAGGCTTAAGACAAAAAAACTGGATTATTAATTACGCTTGCATTTTAGTGGAATTTTAAAATAAAAAAGGGGTAACAGTGCGTAGAATGGGCACAACATGCTTGAGCTTAACTTTGAGTATCAAATTCTGGACAATAGTAATAATAGTTTTTCTTTGTGTTTCATTTGTTTGGCAAACATTTAAGTGCAGAATCCAATACTACAAATCCTGTGGTAACTCCTTTCACGTTTACAGTTTTAAATAGTCAGATAGTGCATAAAAGTTTGTGTAAGTTTTATTATACGGTAAAACTCAAGAATTAAATTATTCAAACAAATAAATAGTCTGTATTCTTGAGTCCTTTGGTCTATGTCTAGTGCAAGTGCTGCGAGTGTCTAACTCTACGGCTATTGTGAAAGTTACAGTTTATTGTGCAAATATTAGTTTGGTGTGCAATGTCACAGTACACAAAGTTAAACAGTAGATCGGTTTACAGATAGGTCAAATTGTCGGCGCGCCGTTGACAGTTTGCGGCGCGGGATAGCCGTGTTTTGTTAATTTTTAGATGCATGTCTATAACTTTATCTATCAAACTTGTTTTAGGTTTGTTCTTTTGATACACTTTTTTTGTTTT
The DNA here is from genome assembly GCA_947562085.1 of Eudonia lacustrata. Lineage (NCBI taxonomy): Eukaryota > Metazoa > Arthropoda > Insecta > Lepidoptera > Crambidae > Eudonia > Eudonia lacustrata. Next base: position 19,611,635 of record OX387340.1, on the reverse strand, counting down.
TAAATAGTTATTTATTTATTTATTTATTTATATATTTATTATCTCGTGTCATAGGTAACAATCTTAACTTTTAATAATTAAGAGTGCTGTTTATGTTGCTTGTAAGTAATAATGATCTCGTAGGCGTATATTTGTATTTATAAAAATAACGATGCATGTTATAATTATTTACTCATTTCCAAACAATTTTCAAGAACAATTTAGTTAACAAAAGTGTTTTAAACGCAATAGTTGTATGTTTAATCGTTACTGTTTGATTCTACTATTCATATCTGTGTACTGTGACTATGTTTAATTTCAGTAAGGAAATAGGTTCTAGTTAGTGCTTGTGAGTCAGAAAATGAGAAGAAGTGCATCGAAGGTTGTGTGCTATTTATCATAAGTGTGAAAGTTGGTGCAAGTCTATTTGGGTGAGATTTATAACGTCTTATTACAAATTTGTTATCATTTTTATAATTGATTAAAATTCATTTATCTATTTTCTATGGTATCTAAGAATAATTACATAAAAATGTCTACGTCTCAAAACTATTTTATCAAAAATTATATAATTCACGTTCCAGAATGAGTAAGAATCATGCGTCAATCAGAAGAATTTATAGAAATATTTACAGAAACATTTAATGAAGATGAGATTATGCGAATATTAAATGTATCAGGTGACATTTGAATTGTGTTCGAAAAACAAATGACAAATCCCGAAAATGGAACACGTCACGCAAACGCATAAGATCTCTTTTGTTTCCATTATAAATCTCGACCCTTAGGTGCTGAGTGAGGGTGCGCCTCTAGTTTAGCTGTAACGAGTCGGTTGGATACACACCCTGGCAGTGGCGGAGTCGCCACTCACCCTGTAACCGCCCAGGTTGTTCACCACACATGTAAACATTGCGTCACGCCCTTGTGAGATGGTCACGTTCTCCAGCGGGTATAGGAAGTCCGGCTCCAGACCTAGAGCTGGAACAGAAGAAGAAATAATTGATATTAATTTTTAATAATTGATACAGACACTTAAGTTTATTGGCGCAGTATAAAACCGTGTTAAAGTTTGTATAAGCTTATAGACTAGGTTCAAAAATTGAGGTTTTAGATGATAGAATATAACAATGTAGTGTGTTTTTATTATGGTGCATCCACAGTGTACATAGTTGAAGGAGACGCATTTATGTCGGCTATACTGAATGCACTACAATTATAACTGCCACTTTTATAATTGAGGTATATCTATGAATCTTGTTTGTCTAAAATAAGTCTGTGGGAGCCTGCAATTTTTCAGTAAAAAGGATTTGTATTTTTCTGTCAACCTGGGAATAAAATGAATAATAAAATCTCATTTTAACGATTTTTCTTCTAAAACTACTGAAGCCTGTTTAGTCTACTTAACTTATTAACAACTTGATCGATTAAAACAAACCACAATGAAAATGCTCCGAGCAGGCTTAATCTCCGAACTTAGCTGCAAATCCGAATGAAATACGAAAAACATCTTTCGAAAAATTCTCTCTAATTCCCGTATTTTATAACATCATTCCAGTTATATGGTTCAAATATTTTCGAATCGCTGCCAAACTTCGCTTCTCGCCATTTATGCAAATCGCAATCGCGTCGCAGACGTTGGGGGTGAAAATCACTTACCGCGCCAGTAAGCCCGCGATATCAATGCCATGGCCCTCGTGAATAAAAAAACGAAGATTCATTGTACAGTTCTCGGGTTCGGTTTAAAGTAAATCTTAAGTAGATTTACTTAACTAACTTAACTATGATAGACTGTAGAAACTTTTAATAATAGTGTGTGTTTGACAGATTTACTAAAGACTAATGACGTTCTATCTTCTATAAAATGATGACAATTATTCTGTAACAAGATAGTAATGTTCAAATCGTCCTCGATTTTGTAGCAAGCCAGGTTTATTTTTTAAACAAAATAAATGAATTAAATAAAATCAAATTAACTAATTTTATTTATAAAATATTGAGTAAACAATGGCTTTACATTCATATGCTAAATAAACTCAATCTTAAAGTTCAAAGAAGGCCCAATAAGGCCAGAGGTTTGTTTTGCTCTCCACAATCAGTGAGATCCTTAAAAAAGATACAATTATTATTTAACAGAATATTTTTCTATCACTGTCATAGGTATGGATTTAGAAAGATACAATAGAAGCAGTTCAATTGGAACCTGCAGCCAAAACATTTGTGAATAGGAAGGTAGGCCTGGAAGTGACGGTTCCTGAATAGCGTGTATCAGCTCCGTTGAGCTAACTAGATCTTTGATAGAGCAAACTTTATTTTCTAGTACTTTACTTTAGACGCTGATAAAGAATGGTACGATCGACTTCGGAAAACGTTAAACGGCTTAAGATTTTGTCGTTATTTTAAACAAGTGAATTGTAAAAATGAGATGTTGTTTTTTGCTGGAAATTATCGTACTATACTGCGAGGCTAAACCTTTCCCATAACCGTAGCACAAAAAAGAAAACCTAATTTTATATGAATAAAATATGCCTATGATTATTTTTGACGACCTCCTTGGTCGAGTGGCTTGCACACCGGTTTTCATGGTGTCGCACTCTCTGAGGTCCCGGGTTCGATCCCCGGTCGGATCAATTTAGAAATACCTGTTTTTCTAAATTGTTTCGGGTCTGGGTGTTTCTTATGTATAATACGTATGTATTTAAGTATATTAAGTACGTTTATCCGTTGTCTAGTTAACCATTTTCTCAGTTTCTTAAGGAAGCTTTTCTTGGGGCAAAATAATTGGTGTGAGTGTGGGAAACATTTATTTATTTATTTTATTTATTTATTTATTTATTTAAGGATAACTCAACTTTATAACTTTATATATTACCTACTCGCTGCCTGCAAACAAAGTTACAACTTACAAGTTTGTTTAAAATTGGGGTACTGAATAAATAGTTCTTACATAAAACTGCTTACATACAAAGTGTTCAAACAAAAGCTTCCTTAAACAAAATGAAAGAAGTACCTACATTAGAAATCGCTTAAGACATTTAACATGGCTATTTCTAGCTGGCTACCATGATTTATATCAGTGCGCCACATAAAAATGTCGCGCCGACTGTAGAGGGAGTAGGTATTGTCGGGAACGCTTGAGGCGTCAATATTCTACGTGACTGCCCCCGTGTCGTCCAAAGAAACATGTGTCGGAAGTGAGAACTATCTATTTGCTCGCAGAATGGCAATCGCCGTACTAAATTATTTGTATGGACAACCGGGTTAGTGGAGATTGCATTTACATATCATTTGTATGTGTATGGGGCGATGGCAGCAGTGTTCGACATTTTGTTCTTTTAATCCTTATGCTACGGCAACACTATCGCGATAACGCGAAGATTTGCGTTGTCGCGACACGTCTGGCCAAACAATTCGTCCTATTGCGAATCATCATCGCGAAAACAAATGCCCTTCGCACCGCTGTCGGTAAATTCCTGCATATCAAAGGGTTTTATCGTGACAAAGTTCGTGCGGTTGGCTACACTTCGCGCGCTCAGTTGCTTGCGAGGCACCGAGCGGTTTGAACGTGTTGCATATTCTGATTGGTGTTAATTATAGATTGGAGGTAATGAGAGAATATTGGAATTAATAAAATATTATGAATTTTTGCGTATAGAACTATAGATAACATCCACCATCGCCTTTTATTTCTCTTCTTTAGGTACCCTTTTATTTATTTTGTTCAAAAAAATACAGATGCAGTAAATAATTATTTGCCGACATATATAGCGCAACCGCCTCTTCCATATTTTTTCCGCGAAATGGATTATCGCGACGTAGCTAAGTTTTTTTTTGATGTGGCCAAGCACTTTGTCGTAGATCGAACACGAAGTTTTATCGTGACAATGCGAACACGAATCTTCGCCTTCAAGACTGGCCATAGCATTAAAAATAAAGGCCAGCAACTGATTTTAGTCTTAAGCAACAATTGAATACAGACAATCTGCTCCCTGGCTGTCATGTCGTAAAGTTTCAAAATTATAATAATAATAAGAACGAGAGAACGAGAACCTTGTAAAGGCCGAGAAAGACAAGGCCAGCAAGTATCTTGACTTGGCTCACGAGGTAACCGCCATGTGGGATATTGACTCGACAATCATTGTGCTGATAGTCGTGTCTGCGAACGGTCTGGTAGCGAAGAGTCTCGACCAACACCTTAAGAAACTCTCGCTCAATGGTTAGATCAAGGGTCAGATACAGAAGGCGGTACTCTTGGACACGGCGCGGATAGTCCGAAGATTCCTGTCTCTGCAGCCCTAACCACCGGCAGCTTGATCCCTGCCTCGTTGCCAGCGGCTCTCTAGGCTAGGTTTTTTTATAATATTTTTATGTTTTGTATGTGCTTTTGTAATTTACTTTTATATTAATATTATAAATAGTAATAATAATAATATATCTTTATTCATTACAACAACAATATACACAGAAAAGTGAATTCCCTGCAGCCTGTGAAAATAAAACTGTGTTACAGGCCACAGTGTCTTCCCTAACTTTGCTGACAAACATAGTTATGGTGATATTTTAAACAAATCAAATAGTAATAAGGCTTAACTTAACTTACACATCAAAAAACCTATCACAATCATACCTTGGATGTTCATGTTCGTGTACATGTAGAATTAAAATATATGTTACTTTTGGCGACGACAACTGTTTCGAACACTAGGCTTAAAGTGTCGATCACTGCCTACTCTACCTAGTGTAGTTGCATTGTAGTGTTCCAACAGTTACGAAATATTATAGCTAGTTTCTAACGATAACCTTTGCCATATGAGATGAAGACATGAACGACTTTAAGATAATATTATTAGGTGTATTATTTTCGAAAAAAAATTTAAATTCACAAATGAGTTTTCTTTCATTTACAAAATGTTACAAACTCTTCTCTTTGGACCGTTTTGCGGTATAAAAATTGTATATGCAGTTTAGTTTTGTACAATATTTGTGGTAACAGCTGGTGTAACTGATTGAAGGGCATCAGTGTACTGCATCAAGATTGAAACGGGATCTTGAACCAGTATTTCTTTTAACAGCTTTTCGAACACAAACAGATGGTAGTGCTTTAATGCAAAATCGCTTGTTTGTACTTTTAAAGCGGGGAGCGTGATTGCAATCTTCGTTTCCAGTCTGGCAAGATACATTACAATGATTTATTTATTTGCGATGTTGCCTGCATTATGGCACGTTATTCATTGTGTCATAAAAAGTTGATAAAAGCATTGCAGTTTAAAGTTGTCCCTATTTTATTTAAAGTAAAAGCCTTTGTGGTTGGGATGTGAAAAAATAATTGATTATAGGAAAATTGATTAATAATCAATTATTTTTTATAAAAAATCGATTTAAATAATCGAGTTAATCAAAAATAATTGTTTTTTAAAAATAGTTTTTTTTCACATCCAATTCTTTCATTCATACATATTAAATAAATAAAAATAAAATCATATCCTCACTACCATCATTGTCATATCGTCACTACTTCATATAAATAGTAATAATTTTAATAAACAATAAAAAAAACAATACTCTTAATTTATAACTTTGAGCACTACAATACTGTAAAACTGCCTGGCGCGTTCGCGGCATTCGGAAAAAATGTTTAAGGGTATTTTTCATTTTCAGTAAAAGTATCTGTGATTGCGATTTTTTCCCTATAATAACTTAACCCCTGAAGACGTTACCTATTTATAATGATGAAGATACCGTACACGGCGAAGACAACACATATACATACTTAATATAATTAATGTTATATTTTAAATTTAAAAAAATATTCACGAAAATGTCTTTTCCATGGGTGTGACTTAGACAAATTTTGAGGTATAACAGTTTGCCCTACGTTTATATTGTAATATTTCTGCACTCTATGAATTTTATCGTAAACTTTAATAAATATTGCCTCATATAAGCTAATAACTTGATGACTAAGTGATAAAAAAAGAACAAAAAACCTAATTAAGGCTTGTGACCTAAATTTTATTCACTTCCATGGGTGAACGTCACAACCACTTTTCACTTGAAAAATAATTTGCATGTATCCGAATGTAACTGAGCAATGACAAGGCAACATCTGTCAAAGTCATAATTAGATGTCAAATTGTTACCGGCTACATTACGTTTGTCGTGAATAAACAAATAAATTACTGAAATAAAACTCGTTAAGCATACGTGGTCACAACTGTGGTTGTTTTAACAAGTAAGTATGTTTGATTATTTTTCATTTCTTCTATTATTTCTATAGGTTTGATGGCCAAGAATCGATGGCCTAATTGTGTTACAAGTACAAGATTTTTGAGGTTAGATTGAAGTCTAAAAACCGAAATAATTCCTTTCCATGGATGTCACTTCCATGGATTCCGTGGATGTATTCTCTCCATGGAAGTGACAACAGATCCAGGGAAGTGAACTTTTACTTAGTTTAATTTAAGCAGGTTATTTCATAAGCTTCTTTCTTTCTTTATTTGCATAATGCTTTTTAAAATAAATTCTACTTAAATGAAAAGGCAAAGAAATTTAGTCCATACAACTTTGTCTAATGTTTATTTGTGTTTTAGTACCTGTTTGGTGCCGATGTACGTATACTGCCTTTTACGCAAGAGGTCGCGGCTTCGATACCCACACATGCCAAATATTTATGTGAATAAACATGTCTATTTATGTGTAAACATTATGGAATGCAACAAAGTATTGAGTATTGAGTATTTGTTTTGGTGTGTTCATCTGGGCATTTCTATAATAAGTACATATTTACAAAAAAAAAATGTAGCTATTGATGTATGTCAATTCGTTATCATACATAACACAAGTTCTTAATGATACTTAGCTTGGGCTAGACATTTGAGTGAATGTAAGAAAATTATTTCATTATTTTTTTTTATTTCATAGATGGCGAGAAATAAAAGACCAAAGACAGCTAAAGAAATTCGCAAACAAAAAAGAGAATGAGAATTGTTATGTTTTTGATTTCTTCAGCAATACTTACATTTAACATTATATAAGTAATTTTATTAGTTATGTTTAACTACGAAAGTATTTTTAAACCTTTCATCATCTCAGCCAAAAGACGTCCACTGCCGGACAAAGGCCTCCCCCAAGGATCTCCACAACGACCGATTTTGTGCTGCTCGCATCCAGCGGCTTCCCGCGACCTTCACCAGATTGTTGATCTACCTTGTTGGAGGCCTACCCACACTGCGTTTTCCGGTACGCGGTCGCCACTCCAGGACTATCCCGCCCAAAAGGCCATCAGTCCTGCGAGCAATGTGCCCTGCTCACTGCCACTTGAGCTTAGCAACTCTTTGGGCTATGTCGGTTACCTTTGTTCTTATGCGGATCTCCTCATTTCTGATTCAATCACGCAGAGAAACCCCGAGCATAGCCCGCTCCTTTGCTCTATGAGTGACCTTGAGCCTTTTTTTGAGGCCCATAGTGAGCGACCACGTCTCAGTCCCCTATGTCATCACTAGCAACACAAACTGGTCAAAGATTTTCGTCTTGAGACACTGCGGTATATCGGACGAGAAGATATTTCGTAGCTTACCGAACGCTGCCCAGCCTAATTGGATTCGACGATTGACCTCTTTCCTGAAGTTGGACCTAGCCAGTCCAGCTAGGTGGACCGTTTGTCCCAGGTAAACATAATTGTCCACAACTTCAAGGGCAGAGTCCCCAACCTTCAGAGGATTGGGTACGACACGTGAGTTCGACATAACTTTCGTCTTCTCTATGTTCATTTTAAGACCCACTTGTTGAGAGACTGTTGAGGCCACCGAGCATTGCGCCGAGGTCTTCCAGGGTCTCAGCCATGACCACTATATCGTCAGCAAATCGAAGGTGAGTGATGTATACGCCGTTGACGTTGATGCCGAGTCCTTTCCAGTCCAGAAGCTTGAAAACATCTTCCAGTGCAGCAGTGAACAGTTTCGGAGAAATCACATCTCCCTGTCTCCGAATAACCTGTCTGCGAATTTTTGAACCTTTATCCTAAGTTAAAGTTTGATTAAAAGTGATTTTCTAAACGTTTACTTCTTTTTTTTTAATAAATCTTATAATATTAGTGGTAAATGCATTCTTTTTAAATTATAGTAATATGAAATGTCATTTCTATGGTTTGTTGTTATTTCCATGGGCAAAAAACTATATGGAAAGTCACTTCCCTGGTTTCAATGTCACTACCATGGCGGAGCGGATTTTTGAAGCGTATTTCTAGCGAAACTAAGAAGTTTTTAGCTCGGTACATGTTTTGGTATAGTTCATTATGATCTAAAAAATTAATATTTACAGTTATTTCTAGTAAAATAAATCTACATGTTTTTTTTGACTTTCGTCACCAGAAGTAAAAAACACCCTTAAACTCGCACCGGTTGGCGTTTGTTATTGTGCGATGTTTCTCGTTAATTAAATAATTTCTTTAAATTAATAAAGCTGTGATTATTAAAATTTTTGAGGCTGATTTCACCATTGCCCCCTAAGTTTTAGGAGGCAGCTGTTGTTGGAGCACCGTCACCTAAAATGGGTTAGGGGTCACCTAAAACTCCTGGGTCAATGGTGAAAATGGGCATAGGTGTTTCATTATTGATCTCTTTAGAAAAATAGATTTTTTTTTGATTTTGAAACCTAATCGATTATTTGTATTACAATAATCGATTATTTTTTAATCGATTTTATTGTAATGAAAAATAATCGATTAGTTAATAATAGATTTTTTACGTTGAAGTCACATTCCCTACCAAATACTTTTGTGGCCTATTAGCAAAGCGCGATGGGCAAAGGTAAATCGCGCATATTTACTTAGTTAATCATTGTTTTGTCAACGTCACACAAACGTCGTTCTCAATTTGAGAAAAAGAGACAAAACAATGATTAACTAAATAAATGCTTAAATAGTGTTTATTTGTAAGGGGGTAAGTTATTGTGCTTTTATGCCTAACAATCTGTCTACATATAAATGAAGTACTGTTCGTTAGTAAGCGCGCATCTTTTAAGAACGGTGGAACGGATTTGGATGAATTTTAACACATAGAGACAATACATATATATATTTTATATTTATATATATGTATTTTTTTTGGAATTGGATCAGTAGTTCCGAAGATTTCCCTCCTTAAACAAACAAACAAAGTCACAAACTTTACGTCTTTAATAGTATAGATAATATTCATTGAACTAATCCGAATGAAACAATACAAACCATATTCATTAAATGTTTTGATTAAATAGATATTGAACATACACGCAGTGTGTTTGTCAAACCGTTTCCAAATAACCATAGTCGTCGCATTCATATTTTTATCATCAAAACTGTAACATTTGGCTAACGCATTTGCCGGCAATAAAGATGACCTTAAAATTACCGACCCCATATATTGACGTCCACGCATGGCGGCCTCTAATGGGTCAGCTAAAACACAGAAACAAATGTCGACAAGCCGAAATGCCGGAGCCTACAAACAAGCCTTTCCTACTCTATTTCAGTCGCGACCAAAATGTCGAAGCTTAATTTCGACGGACATTTTAGCATCTATAATCTAGAGTGATGCACGCGGCCAGGCGCGGATCCAGGGTGTTGCTAAATAAGTAAGATAATTAGGACAATGTTTGGTTTGTAATGTTTTTGCTTAAGTTATGATGTACTAATAGGGCAGGGCTATTTAGAGCTATTTTTCAATCTTGTCCAACTTCACTGACAGCTCACGTTTTTTGAAGATTTCTTCTGTGTAATTATATTATTCTTTTTTTATTCTGAAGGTAGTAACAATAAAAGCGCCTAGAACGGTAGAGCAGCTACTGAAGGGTGAATAGCTTTGTGGTTGTGGACGCACGGTTTTGGGGTTTACTCCAATTAAACGAGTATGAGTTTATTTATTATTTGAAGTTTTATCATATGTATGTATATATTATGTAGATGTAGATGTTATGTATTATAGTAAGTATATTATTATTATACTAATAATGTATATAAGTTATAAGTACATATTTTTCGTTAATATTTTATTAATATACTATTGATATTATTTACTATGTATATATTATATGTAGTTTTGTGTTGTTGCCACAGCTTTGATTAATGTTACACTTGAAAGAGAAACACTTGAAATAAAGCATTTTACACGGATCTACTCGCGTTTATTTTACGGGGTCTGTGGTCTCAGGTAGATAGATGGAGATTCTATCTACGAAACAAAAATATTTCTAACCCAAACACTACACATTGAAATGAAACACTTTATTATTTGATCCACTTCCTTTATTTTTTACTGTTTTTACGTATTTTTTATCGGTTTATTTTAAGCATAAATTTTATTCAATGTTTATCCTGGCGTTTCGAACCCTTTGCAGGTTCCGTGGTCACAGGGAGACTGAGCTGTTATTTGTCTCATAATAAAGTGGTCTGACAGTATGGTGTTGGGGCTGGGTTTTAATATTTTATATGATGGGATCCCAAGCCGGTGGTACATTCCAACCATTGTATGATAATACACGTGTTATCAGGGATGAGACGTTGTTCTCTTGCTAGTATTTGAGGTTTATCGAATCTGATGTAATGTTTGGTTCCCTCTCTAGGGCATGTTCGCATACTGCAACCTTATTTTTGCGCCTATGCTTGACGTCGGCTATGTCTTCTTTAACACGGGTTCCTTCCTACACTCCTTTTTGTTTACCCGATGTAAGAGAACCCATAGTCGCAGTCCAGCTTGTACACGTCTGCATCTTGAAGGTGTATGTTGCAGTTGACTGGTCGTAAAAATTGGTTGATATTTTTCGGCTGCATAAAGTAAGTGTTAAACGCGAGTAGATCCGTAAAGTAGATTTAATTCAATGTGTAGTGTTCGCGTTGATAACATTTTCTAAAGGTTATATGAAGATAAATGACTTAACTTGCCACTTTTTGAAAAATATAAATATCCAATCAAATCACCCTTAATCCTCCCCTGCATCATTGTTGTCAACTGTTTTGTTTTGATTAGTACTAAACACTCGAAATTACACGGCCGGAGCGGCCGTTTGTGTATAATTGATGTAATTAGCAACATTGCAATCAAGTCAGTTCTAGTTGATATCATTACCGATGATGTCAATGATTTAGGGTGGTAAATCCTCATATGCCTAGCTAGCTCCAATTTAATTTAAAACATATTTTTTCTATAAAAAGTTTACACAGCTCATAGAATTGCTAAGAAAAGACTGCTTAATCGGTGTTGGTCCCAGAGCAAGCAGCCGTTATAAGGCGAAAAATGTCTAAGTATAAGGGGTTGTTTTGATGCGTAAGCATTTTTTTTGCGCTAGACAGACTAAGCTCGGGGTTCGTAGCCTCACACTGCACGGAACAATCAATCAAATCAATTCAATGTTATCGATTTATTTTATTGCTGGCCAATAACTCGCTTATTTACTTGGAACACACAATATAATTCAGAAAAAGGTCATAATTTTTTAGATTTTTATCGAACAATTGAGCAGCTAAACATCGAGTCGAATGCGTCAGTGGTTCTTATAGATTAAAATATCACGTCTCGCAAACGTACTGGCTGGCCGGACACAGTGAACTGAGGATGAGGGTTGACTATGCAGTTTTGGTTTCCATATTTTACACGCTTCATTAACTCGTAAGGTTGAAACATGGCGCTACACCTGACGAACGGTTATCGTAACGATCGTAGGAATTCGTAGCGCGTCATTGTCGTAGTCCGTAGCACGTAGATATCGTAGTCGGGGTTAGAAACGAGCTCGCATAGACCAATTAGTGGATATTTCTTGAGATGCAACCACAGATGCAACGTGTACTACTTTTGAGGATAAGACACATGATCACGCTAGCCAATATCTATATTTAAAAGTTCACGATAGGTATAAGTAAGCGTTTATATTGTTCTCAGATTATGGGATCGACGTTTGTCGTTTTCTTGATAGTCTATATTTCTCGCAGTTAAAAATAGCCACTCTGAAGCCAAATAGTAGATAAAAATATTTATTGTAAGAAATTCTTGTCGTTCCCGTGTAGAGTATTGAAGGAGTCGAAGCAAAAAATAGTTTTTATCTGTAAATGCAATCGTTGCAATTGCTACGTCCAAATGCACGAATCGACCAAGTGAAATGATTTTCAGAGTCCGTATTGAATATCAAGTGCTACTGAAGTAAATAGACGATTTGTATTGAATTAGTGGTGATTATACTGTCAATAACTAATCTATTGATAAAGTATATAGTATACATAATGATCTCTGTTAAAAAGAAAGAAAGAAGAAAAAAAAACATTTATTTGGGAAAAATCACATTAATGCATTATTATATTACATTACATACCAAAAAGAAAACAACATTTAAAAAAAATATCCCAAAACGGTCCCGACTCAGTTATGCTGGCCTTGCGACCAACGCTGATTTTCCGTCAGAACCGGTTTGGTGATGCTGCGAGAAATATTAGTCCATTTTAGATGATTTTGTTGTTATAATAGATAAAATGTCCTGTCTTGAGAGCCCTGAAATCCTATCCTAATATTATATACGTGAAAGTTTGTAACTATGGATGGATGTTTGTTACTCTTTCACGTAAAAACTACTATATGGATTTGGATGAAATTCGGCATACATATAGTTTATAACCTGGATTAACACATAGGATACTTTTTATCCCGATATTCCCACGGGAACGGGAACCACACGGGTGAAACCGCGAGCAGCCGCTAGTATAAAATGTATGTATAGGTAAAATACATTACAGTTATTTATTATGAAACTGTCTATTTTCAAGCATTTGGCATTTGGCGCGGCATTTGGTGCAGCATTTGGCTGCTAGTATTTATAAGAGGTTAAGTTTGTTACTTTATCTGTTTGTTTGAAGAGGATATTGACTGAAAGTACAGGTCCGATTCCAGAGACTTTTCACTCAAAGAATACTACATTTTTAAAGTGAAAAATAGAGTATATTAATTATAAAGAAAATAAAAAAAACTTCAAGCTTTAGTTTCAAATTATTTTCTAATTAAACTTGAATGTAGCATAGATTGTACTTACGCTAATATTTTCTAAGTTATGTAGAAGCATCTTCACACCAATAGTTTCTAAGAAGCGACAATTAACTAGTACGGCTCTGTTACTTCGAATATCGAAAGTTATATAGTCCGCTCCTTATTGTGAGAATCGGTGTTGCGAAATTCGTCGACAGACTTGTAACAATTGAACGTCGTACTCGAAGATGGATAACCAATTTCGATTTTAGAGAATATCACATTGATGACAAATGAATTTCAACAATTCATTTTGTCATCAATTTTACCTAATTTGTGAATATTTTCAACATCATTAAACTGAAATTAAAAGAAATGAAAAAGCAAACGGTTTTTAGTAAATATATCAACATTTGACAGAAGATAAAAATATAAATAGATAATACCTTAATAATAAACAACTAACTTTCACTACTTTGTTTTCTGTAATTGAAATCTTTCAAACAATATTTTTTCTTATGCACTTGTTCATATAGATCTAGGTACTGGTGTGTTTATTTTATATTCAATATTAGCCTGATTTATAAAACACTTACTATGAATATAGCACTGAAAAAGACGACTGTCCCGACTGTGTTAGGACTTTCGTATTTGGGGCGTCATTTTCGCTAATTTCTTTGTTGTTAGTTTATAAGCGTGTAACGTTCCCAACTTCACATTATAAGTATCGTTAAGTTACCTTATTTCTATAAAGTGAAGTTGGTAGCAGTAATGCAGGTAACATTATCTAGTACGAGTACAAGTAATACGCTTTAGCCAATCCGAGTTATACTAAATATACCGGTAAAAATGCCACCCAGGTAAAGATATCAAGCATAACGTTACTTTCGCTATTAACGTTATCTTCGTATGATAGAGGTAACCTAATTTTTTACATTTTTTAAAGCCCTGGTGGCAATAGTGGGTCAGTGACCTCATTTAGGACTATTGGAAAGTTGTCGAAATCGGACATACAATTCTGGACGTTTTAAAATTGCATCGAGGCCCTGGATTACTACCTACCATGTTTTGTTGTTTGTCAAAAAAGTGAAAATAGAAAGATGAAATAGTCCATCAGCACATGTTGTTCCTCCTTCCTATATAATAAATAAATAAATTAATAAATTTTCCCACACTCACACCAATTATCTAGCCCCAAGAAAAGCTTCCTTAAGAAACTTGTTAAAATGGTTAACTAGACAACGGATAAACATACTTATATTTAATTACATAGGAAACACCCAGACCCGAAACAATTTAGAAAAACAGGTATTTCTAAATTGATCCGACCGGGGATCGAACCCGGGACCTCAGAGATGGCGACACCATGAAAACCGGCGTGCAAGCCACTCGACCAAGGAGGTCGTCAAATATGAAGTCCTTCAAACTAGGCGCAAAGAAGCAGTTTGTGGGCCGGCAGGGTAAGGGTGGCTGATGCCATGTCGTTTTCACGCTGCATCAGTGGTCTTCGTGACTGGACTCCATTTCCACTTAATATCGGGTGGAGTTGAGTAATTTGCCATGGTAGTTATAAAAAAGAAATACTCACATTTACAATTATTCAAAAAGTCAAAACGCGAATAGATTCATAATATAAAGTCTTTCATTTGACCAATATAGTTCGTCTTTCATTCGCTCCGCAACTTCAACGGAAGTGTTTCGTAATAGGTCCCCTGACAGCCTCTCCCTGGCTAAAGTTAGGACCTGCGGCTCTTGCCTCAATTGCAGCTATCTCCGAGGCACTTATTAAGGTTGAAATATTTATTTATTGGTTAATGTACTTGTGTCAGCGAGTTAGTGCAGTACGCAGGCGTATATAAAATTATTGGATGTGGGTAACATTTTGTATTTCTTATTTTTATAAAAAGAACTAGCTGACCCGGCAAACGTTGTTTTGCCAATTATTTCTAGGGAATTTGTAGGGTAGAAAAAAAATAACTAACTTATTGTAAGAGTGTGAGGATGTGGTATATGAGTGAAAAAGGCATGGAGCGCTGTGAACGCTGACGGAATATAAAAATAACAAAACACTAAACATTTATGTGTTTACTTCATTATACCTAATTTAATTACTATAATTTGAGGAGCTCGGTGGCGCAGTGGTTAACGCGCCCGGTCTGCGAGTGCTGAGGTTAAGAAACTTTCGCAAAAGCCGGTCATCGGATGGGTGACCAAAAGTGTATCATCTCGAGTCCTCCGTGCTTCGGAAGGCACGTAAAGCCGTTGGTCCCGGTCGCAAGAGCAGTCGTTAACAACCACCAATCCGCACTGGGCCCGCGTGGTGGTTTAAAAGCTTGTTCTCCCTATCCATCCACAGGGGAGGCTCGTGCCCCAGCAATAGGGACATAAAATGAGTTGATGATGATTATAATTTATTCCTATATATATCATTAATTACGACAATAACACTAACAAACAATATCAATCCATTAATGCTACAGTGTGTTCAATATTTTGTGTTAGACCATCTTTAGCTAACACAAACAAACTGGATGGTTTGCCCACTCGAGAGCATGCCGTGTATAATTTTCCGTGTGAAAAACATGGTGTGCTCAATTCTAAGCCACAAACAGACATTATTTGGCCTTGGGACATATTGATAGTCATTCCTACTCCGTGCTGTTTACTGGGTGAGAAGTGATACCGGTAGACGCCTGGCGGAGACAACTGATCAAGTGATTAATACGGCTATTAAAAATAGGGGTTGGTGATAGAAAAGTGAAAATTTAGGGTTGAAAGTATTTTTTGATGCCACATATTCTAAGCCAAAAAAATATAAAAAAAATCCAAAAAATATAAAAAATATGTTTGGGGCGGACTACTCTTATCATTTAGGGGTATAAAAAATAGACTACGACCGATTGTCGGATCTACCAAATAAACATATCAATGTTTATATAATTTTTAACGCAAATTTTGTTGCGAACAAATTACAAAAACACAAATGTTGAAAAAAATTTTTTTTTTTTTTTCCACGAGCAGGGTTTGAACCTGCACCCTTCTGACATACCGGGTCAGGTGCTCTTCCAATTGAGCTATCGTGGTTCTAACCAGCCCGCCGAAATTATTCAACACTATTTACTTTTTACTTTGAAAGCCAAAGGCGCCCATTCAATGTTAACAACTACCGTCATTAACATCCGATCATAATATTTTTACAAATACTAAAGATCAGTTAAGAAGTAGGCAAGCTATTTATAAATGTTTATATAATTAAAAAAAAAAAAAATTTTTTTTTAACATTTGTGTTTTTGTAAACATATCAAATTTTATAAAAATTGATCGAGCCGTTTCGGAGGAGTATGGCAACCCACATGAGACACGAGAATTTTATATATAGAGAAGATTGATTTTTAATTTATATAGTTTGCAAACTATTACAAACAATGGTCAGACATATACAGATAGATGTTTAATATCTAGCGAAAGACGGGATTAGTGCACTGAAAATACTAGGGTAAATATAAAGTATAACACCTGCGCCGGAGGAGTTACTTTTAAACAGGAGACAGACCCAGCCTCAAGAGCCACGAGGTTAACCTACCGATTCCCAAATGCGAACAGAAAACTCTATACCACCTTTTTACACAAAGGCCGCCATCACCCAAAGTAGGCTCTGGCTCCTACTTGGCTCCGATACCCAGAAACAATGCTCAGCCAACCCTTGGAGCCACGGTCTATCCACAACACGTCGGATTGGTTGATGGTAGGACTCCTTTGTCCGCCTGGCTAGCTACCACCATTTTATCCTGATATGTTGCCATAACATTAATGTTTGTAACACTATTCTGTTACGGCAGATGGAGATAAGATAGCCCAGTGCCTCAGTCTTTGAGGATTCCATTAGAAGTGCGCTACCACCTTCAGCCTTGTCCTCACTTAACATCAGGTTAGAGGAAGGCCAGAAGAATATATGTGCTTTTTGTAGAGAGCTGCATTGCATAGCAAATTAGAGAACAAGTTGGATAAGAATTGAAGGTAACAATTTTTAATAATAATAATAATAAATATAGATGTTTGTATTCCGAATACGATTTACAGTTTTGGGACAAATATTTATAACTTGAAATCCCGTGACGTTTCGCTGTGGTTTGATAGTATCCACTACTCGTATTTGTTCGGTTTGGCCATTTTGCTTGCAATTGTTTGGAGGGTGCTTTGAGAGCTTTTGAATTCAAAGAGTGGATTGAACCAAAAAATATTGCAGCTTCAAAAAACACAGTTGTTTCAGAGAGGTAATCTAACAAGGTTTTATTATACCAAAGTTAGGATAGAAAGAAAAGCATTAACCTGTGGTTGTAAACACAAAATATATTATGAAAAATATCACATACAAATAAATAAATAGAACAAAACAAAACAAGAAAAGAGAATGAGGCCTCGGCATAATAAACACTGTATTATTATAATATTGATATATTCACACTTTCACTTGATCGTATATAACCTAACTTCAGTTCGTTCAGCAAGTTAGCTCGATTAGCAATAACTTAGAAGTAGTTTCAGTGGCACGGTCCTAAAACAGATAATCTGTTAAGTTATGAAGTACGGATAGCGAAGCGTTCAATTCTTATATTTTTAGAGATATTAATTATTTCATTTTAGAAAACGATTACGGAGCTATTTCTTATTTTTTTCAAATACATGTTATCATCTCAGCCAAAAGGTGTCCACTGCTGGACAAAGGCTTCCCCCAAGGATCTCCACAACGACCGGTTTTGTGCTGCTCGCATCCAGCAGCTTCCCGCGACCTTGTTGGAGGTCTGTCCACACTGCGCTCTCCGGTATGCGGTCGCCACTCAAGACTATTCCGCCCCAGCGGCCATCAGTCTTGCGAGCAATGTGCCCTGCCCATTGCCACTTGAGCTTAGCAACTCTTCGGGCTATGTCGGTAACCTTTGTCCTTCTGCGGTTCTCCTCATTTCTGATTCGATCACGCAGAGAAAACCCGAGCATAGCCCTCTCCATTGCTCTTTGAGTGACCTTGAGCCTTCTGATGAGGCCCATAGTGAGCGACCACGTCTCAATCCCGTATGTCATCACTGGCAACACACACTGGTCAAAGATTTTCGTCTTGAGACACTGCGGTATATCGGACGAAAAGATATTTCGTAGCTTACCGAACGCTGCCCAGCCTAATTGGATTCGATGATTGACCTCTTTGCAGAAGTTGGACCTACCTAGCTGGACCGTTTGTCCCAGGTAAACATAATCGTCCACAACTTCAAGGGAAGAGTCCCCAACCTTCAGATGAGTGGGTACGACCGTGAGTTCGACATAACTTTTGTCTTCTCCATGTTCATTTTAAGACCCACTTGTTGAGAGACTCTGTTAAGGTCACCGAGCATTATGCCGAGGTCTTCTAGGGTTTCAGCCATGACCACTATATCGTCAGCAAATCTAAGGTGAGTGATGTACACGCCGTTGACGTTGATGCCGAGTCCTTTCCAGTCAAAAAGCTTGAAAACTTCTTCCAGTGCAGCAGTGAACAGTATTGGAGATATCACATCTCCCTGTCTCACTTCCCTCTACAGCTGGATAGGTTTTGAGCTCTGGTCCTGAAGACGGACTTACATAGTGATGCTTTCATACTAACACGTCAATACTTCGATGTACCGGTAGTCAATTTGGCACCGCTGGAGAGACTGTAGCACGGCCCATGTTTCAATCGAATCGAAGGTATTCATAGTCCACAATCTCTAAGCAAAGAGGCTGGTTATACTCTTCGATCTTCTGTATAACCTGTCGCAGCGTATGTATGTGGTCTATGGTGTTAAAGCCTTTTCCGGCTTGTTCGATAGGCTGGAAGTCATCAAACCTGCGTGCAAGACGATTCGTTATGACTCTCGAAAACTGCTTAAAGACGTGGCTTAAAAGTGAGATGGGCATGTAGTTCTTCAGCAGGGTTTTGTCACCCTTTTTGAAGAACATTACCACCATAGCTTCGTGCCACGTCTCTGGAATTCTGCCCCCTAGTATGACGAAATTACACAACTTCTGAAGAGCTACGAGTACCGGTCTTCCGCCTGCTTTCAGAAGCTCGGCCGTAATTCTATCAGCACCTGATGTCCTGCCACTTATGAGCTATTTGAGAGCCATACTAATCTCGTACGGGATGTCTTCGGCATAGTGCCAGGTTAACATATATAACATAATCCAGTTCGTAAGTCTTGTCGTCAGTCCGCCATGTGTGCGTGTTAAATGTTGCCACGGCCAGAGTTCGTCGTTGGTGGTAGCATCGCAGTAGGTTGAGGGTAATCTCAGAGAGCTGATGATGCTGAGATGCTGCTGCCCACCCTCTGGAATATTCCTTTAGTCGGATTTATGACACCCACAGGAAGAGATGGGGTGGTGCAATTCTTTTTCCCCGACACCACGCAGGAATATGCGACTAAGGATAATTGTCATGACATTATTTTTACGAAAAAAATGAAATGAAAATAGCGAAAGAATTTCGAGAAAATCTTAACGACCAGGGTTTGAACAAATTGCACCTTCTGAAAACGTGGTCATCCGCCGCCGTACGGCGCGCCGTAACAATTAAACTACCTCTTCTTTGACTTACAAAGTAATGGTAAAATTAAATGAAACGGTCTGAGATCGGTCGCTGAAACAGTATATACAACGCGTAAAAGAAAGGTGTGGTCAAAAAGAAGAGATTCAAAGTGTATCCGATCTAGATCTTGAATGTGTTGTTACTGAGACATAATTATTAATTTTAATTTGTCATGCAATTTTAAATTAAATTTTTATATTAGTGTTGTCATGCACGTCAGATGCGCATAAGCAAGCAGCAGTAATCATAATAAATTTAAGAGCACAGAGGCTACCAATCCACTAGAACTGTAACTTGTTTATTTTGATGTGACATCACAATAGAACTATTTTATTAAAAAATTCATAACAAGTTAAAGTTAAAAATAATGCCTTATTAACTTTGCATAAAGATCTAGAACGGATACACTTTAGATCTTTTAATTTTGACTTCACCTTTGTGTTACACGTTGTATAGTATTTGATAATGTAGCTATAAATCTAACTAAGCATGATTGTTGATCTTCCATCGGAATGTATTTGCTGGCGTTACAAGTGTGGAGACGCGGTCGTACTTACACCACACTCAAGGTTTGTATGCGTCAACTAGTTAAATGTTTGTCTCAACTTATTTCGCACTAAACTTGGAAGCATCCTTGTTATTCTTATTCGAGTGCATCTTAAGCTTGGCGTACTCCAATTCATATAATTGTGGTAGATATTAGTTTTATTATTTTCGGACTGCTGTTTGAATCCTTTCGTGCTTCGGAACGCACATTTAGCAATTGGTCACGTGGTTTGTAAGACAGCCGTTATGTAGTAGCCGAGGCCATTTACATAAATTAATGCCGATGTAGTAGATCTTCAGATATAGTTTTTTTTGTTAAATAAAGTAGCACCTAATCGGATGACAATGCCATGTAAATAAGACAGGGGACAATTGGTGTCAAATGCAACCGCAGATTGAGCAAGTTAGCACGTCTCAAAACTTAGGGCCGGATCAATGATAATGAGAGATAGGTATATCTAATGTTTTGGTGACATATTATTTGTAGTAGTAACGTACGTATATAGTACGTCGTGAAGTTATAGTGTAGCTATATTGAAGGTGTACAGTCGTACTTATCGGATGAATGACAAACCGACCCTTAGACGACTGAAATATTTTAGTGTTATATGTCACCGTGTATGAGTATAATTTTCGCAGCAGCAAACCAAGTAATCAATGTAATGGACGTTCACTAATATACGGCAACGAGTCCATCCTTTGCCGTTGTACCAACAATGGCGCGTATTCGCTCCGGCCCGAGAGTCCTTGAATCGGCCCAAACGGAATCACTGGACCAACTGCAAATGAAGGGAGCTCGCAGCTCGCTGTCCGGCCTCCGGACTAGCATTAGGATATTACCGCGAACGCTTTCACGTTACGTGATCGATTTTAACAGCAACGTTGTACGGGTCCTGCCACAGATCTACGTTTGGTCTGAGGGACCAGCTGAGCGTGGGAATATTCACTCTGTAATTCTTTATACTTCTGTATCCATTTAATTATATATTATTATTACAATGGCCGTTGGTTAGATGGCGCGCTGTGCCGCTATTAGCACTCTAAAATTACAAAAGCAGTGACAAAATTCAGCGCTTACGTCAGCCTTCCCGGTAGCATAACGGTCAGTGCGGCCGCCTGGATTGCGGAAGACCCTGGTTCAATTCCTGGCTGGGTCGGGTTTTTCACTGTATTTTATAAATTTTATAAATATCCATTTAATTATTATGAAATAAATATTTTTTTTCGCATGCTTGACGAATTTAATACAGAGAAAATCAAATCGCAGGGATATATTCACAGTAGTATAAGCACATGTGTAGTGGTATACAGCTACAAGTCGCTAAAGTCACAAATTCCTGATATGAAGCTGCCTGTACAGCTAGCTGTCATCTAGAAAATGTCAATGAAATTCTATGTTATTTTTTGGTGACGAAAACTGGTATTTAAAAAATATATTGCCACTTAAACCACTGTGAATATATCTCCATCTTTTTTTCTTCTGTCTTCTAGATTCAGCTTCAGTTAAGGTAATATAGGGTACCATTAATCCACACTATTTTCTTTAATTTCTAGAAATAGAGGTCAGCAACCATGAAGCTGTCTTCATAATTCGGCGTCTCCAAAGTCTATTGTATTATCTGCATCGGTCTTATTCTACGTAAAGTTTTACGTATTTTATGTAAGATAAATAATTTTTTGACAAACTTAGTTAAGATTGTCGAAAATTATTTATTAAACATTGTTATGTTCGATAGTAAGAGGTAAAATAGGTACGAGATTCCCCAGTGGTTAGAGTGAAGTGCGATTTCAACTTCGGCCCTATTGTCAGGGCCGACCGACTAGGGGTAGTCGGTTGAGACGAAAGACAAGAGCTTCTTAGTTGTCAGATAATAAAAAAATCATGGCTGTAAGATGTTACAAACCTAGGTATTTCAACACGAATGAATGAACGAACGAATGATGTATGATGCGAATGTGTTTTGTTGTTGTTTCAATTTCAACACTCGCATGATACCTACGAACATTTATTAAAATGATTTGTAACTTACTTACCTATATTGTTTTATAATAATACCAACTTATGGTTGTTGTAAGTGAAATGTTGTGCTTTTAAACTCTTGCTTTCTTTTCCTTTCAGTGATTTGAACTTTCATTAAAATTAGTATCAAATATGAAAGAAAAGGGAAAGAGAAAAGGGAAACTTTCAAAGAAGTGTCTACTACTTT
Source organism: Eudonia lacustrata (assembly GCA_947562085.1). Lineage (NCBI taxonomy): Eukaryota > Metazoa > Arthropoda > Insecta > Lepidoptera > Crambidae > Eudonia > Eudonia lacustrata. The sequence continues at coordinate 19,589,328 of OX387340.1, read as the reverse complement.
CACAGGAACTGTTTCTAAACAATGTTTCAAACTACTAACAAAAAATTTAATAAAGGCAAAACGTTGAGAACATAATCACAAGAATTATTAATAAAATCGTTCTTCGTAGGAAAAGAAAATCGAATGCAAGTAATAAATGCGAAACAATGTTGAGCGAAACCAAGAATTTTGGTTTGAGGTTTCCGAGTTCTCTCGCTGTAAGGAAATTCTTCGACAACATTGTTTCTAAATTAAAACAATCTCATAATTGCACATTCTCAAACTTCTTTGATGCAGCGTAGGTATTTCTGAAGATGGGGCGCGGTGGGATCGGAACAGAGTACGTAGGTATGTAGTAGGGGAGATCGTTCGCTGTAAGTTTTGGGGCGAAGTTAAGCTGATTAAGTGTCATTTCCGCCGCAGAACTAGCACTGTTCATTAAATATTTCAAGTCACTTAATTGCTTGTCGCTGCGAAGGTCGGTCGTTGGCTAAGTTGTGAAATTCAAACAGATTTGTCCCTCCTATTATGTCCCGTGAAGTTTGCGTCCGGAAAGTTTAATGTAACAAGATTTTATTATCTACAGTGAGGATAAAAACAACATCATCAGTTTATTAACGTCCCAGTGCTCTTGCTACGGGGACTTAACCCACCAAGCTGTCTAAATGCGGGTAAGTGGGTTATAAAGATCTCTTCGCCCACTTACTATAATACCGGGACCACCCCGGCTTAACGCGCGTTCCGAAGTACGAAGAAGCTCGAGATATTTTATTCATCCATACGGGGATATGGCATTGCTGAAAATAGCTTGACTTGGTCGCAACAAGAACACGACAACCGTTGCAAAAATTACAAAAATGTTTTATTGATTTAAAAGCCAAGGCGAAAAAATACGCAAGTTTTTAAATACACTTCAAATAGTTTTTATAATTATTTTAATTTTTTTATTTTTTTTTTTATTTTAACTGGCAAGGCTAATATTGATAAAAGTACACGCTCATTCGGTGGAATAGACAAAAAAAATTTATTGCATTCTTACACTATGGTATAATAGTTCATACATTACACAATAGATGACGCTACTATGTAATTGTTATTTTGATACTCTATAATATTTTAACAGCACCACTTATTAAAATAATCCAATTACCATTTACAAAAAAAAATTACTTTACTTTGTCATCTTTAAACATACTGAATTCCTAATAACTTTACAAAAAAAATTTACTTTACTTTGTCATCTTTAAACATACTGTATTCCTAATAACTTTACAAAATAGTTGTGTTTAGCACCACTTAAACTCTTAGTTAATATGTCGGCGGGCATCTCAGATGTTGACAGATAAACAATTTTTACAAGCTTATTAGACACTGCTTCTCTAATAAAATGATATCGCACGTCTATGTGCTTAGTTCTTTTATGAAATAAAGGGTTTTCTGTCAACTTTTGAGCTCCCTGATTATCATTGTAAATTACTATGGTATAGTTACAATCTAAAACATCAGACAAAAGCCTTTTCAAATATATTGCCTCTTTACATGCTTCAGCAATGGCCATGTATTCGGCTTCTGTGCTGGATAATGCTACGGTTTGTTGCTTCCTGCATTCATAGGATACTACACAGCCTGATAATTTAAAACAAAATCCTGTATAAGATTTCCTATCTATAGTATTTGTTGCCCAATCAGCATCCACAAAACCCTCTAAATTACAGTTATCTTTAGTAAACATCAAACAATAGGATTTAGTCTTTTGTAAATATTTTAAAATTCTTTTGGCGTGTTGCCAATGAACTGAATTAAAGCAATTATTAAATTGGCTAAGGTAGCTTACACTATAAGATATATCTGGACGTGTTAATACTGACAGATACATGAGATTTCCAAGAAACTGTTGATAGGGAAATTGTTTGTCAACACATTCTGCCTTATCTAATTTCAAATTACATTCCATAGGAGTATCTTTAGTTTTACAATTGTTCATGTTAAACTTCTTTATAATTTGCTGTATAAATTGTTCCTGGTCTATGGAGATACAATTATTTTCATACATTTTCACTCGCATACCTAAACATCTCTTAATTTGACCTAAGTCCTTGATTCTAAATTTTGACATAAGCTTTTTCTTCAAATCATTAGTCATAGACTTACTATTGGAAAAAATTAAAAAATCATCAACAAATATTGCTATGATAGTCTGCTCCATTTTACATTTTTTACTATACAAACAGGGTTCTGCAACTGACTTTACATAATTCATTTCTAACAAACAATCATTTATTCTGGCATTCCATGCCCTCGCAGATTGCCTTAAGCCATATATCGCCTTTTTAAGTTTAAGAACACAATTATTAGGACAACTTAAATTAGGAGGTGCCTGCATGTATACATTTTCGGTTAAAATACCATTTAAAAAAGCTGTAACTACATCGAGATCATTAATTTCAAAATTAAATTTTACACTTACTGCAAATAAAAGTCTGAGTGTAGAGTACCTGAGAACTGGTGAATAAGTCTCATTGAAATCTACTCCATGCTCCTGAGTGTAACCCTTCGCCACAAGTCTAGCTCTATATCTGACACTGCTATTGCTTTCTGGCTTTTTCTTGTACACCCACTTGCACTGTACTACTCTATCTGCTTCCTCTCGGCTAGCGAACTCCCATGCTTCATTGTCTTCAAACGCCTGAAGCTCATCAGACATGGCCTTCTGCCACTTGTCTTTCTCTGGACCGTTGGTAGCTTCATCATATGTAATATCATCAGCCCAAGACTCCAGTTCATCTGAAACACAAAGGTTTGTAAAACCATACCTTTCAGGAGATTTCCTAATACGCTTTTCCATCATTCGAGGCAGTTCGTGTACAGACAGATCATCCCCCTCAGATAATGTCTGATAAGACCCTTCTTCAGATGAAGTTGTACTTATTTCTGAATCATACACGTAAGTAGGATCATCCTGGTTTGTCAAATTTTTACTTTCTTCTGTAGAACATCCTTCTTGTATTGATTGCTGTTTTTCTATCTGTCCGTCACATATTTCTATCTGAGTAGTATAATCTTTTTCCATTATAATGACATCTCTACTTGTACATATCTTTCTAGTTTCAGGATTATATAATCTGTAACCTTTCACGTTTTCACAGTATCCCACTAATATATATTTCACTGCTTTCTTATCCCACTTCAATCTTTTATTTTTAGGAATATGCATCATTACTGGGCTCCCAAATATTCTGACATGACTGAGATCAGGTTTTAGTCCTGTTCATACTTCAATCGGTGTCCTTTGGTCCAAACTCGAAGCTGGTGATCTATTTTTTAAGTAAGTTGCTGTATTCACTGCTTCTGCCCTAAAAGTTTTATCCAGTTTGGCATCGAACAATAAACATCTTGCACTTTCAACTATGGTCTTGTTGAAACGTTCACTGAGACCATTCTGCTCTGGAGTGTGTGGGTTAGTCTTCTGATGGATAATTCCACTTTCCTTCAGAAAAGTTTCCATCTTGTTTGAACAAAACTCCCCTCCATTGTCGGTTCTTAATGTTTTTATCTTTGTTCTTTTTGATTTTCAGCCATCGTTTGAAATTCCTTGAAATACTGTAGAGTCTGATTCTTCTCCTTTAGGAAGTACACAAATGCCATCCTGCTAGCATCATCTACAAACAATAGAAAGTATCTTGCCTGTCCAATCGATCGAACCTCCATAGGCCCACACAGATCTGAGTGAACCAAATCTAATACTTTTTCACTTCTATGGTTTGATAATTGGAATGGTAAACGAGTCTGTTTCCCTTCGCAACATACTTCACAATTTGATTTCTGAATATCAGCCTTCATATCAAAAGATATTCCGTCTACAGCACCATTTTTCATCTTCTGCAGATCATTACTGTTTATGTGTCCCATTCTTTTATGGCACTTTTTTGCATCTGTGGTTTGAATTGCTGCTGCCAACACTTTCTCTGACTTAACTGTATTCAATTTATACACACCATTTTGTAGATTAGCTACTCCAATAAGCTCGTTCAGTTGATTATGTATATAACAGGCATCACTTTTGAAAGTAACTTTGTTTCCTTTTGCTATCAACTGGCTTACTGATAACAAGTTTGTGGTTAGGTTAGGTATGTATAAAATGTTGTTTACTTTAATGTCAATCTGAGAATTATTTACCTTTGTAGTAATCTGTGTATCTCCGGCACACAAAACAGGCACAGTCATATTATTAGCTACAATAATTTCCTTATTATTTACTTTTGTTACTTGTAATAAACTTTCTTTGCTTGATGTCATATGAGCACTAGCCCCTGAGTCGATATACCAGTCTTGCCTATTAAATTCACTGTTAAAAAATGCAGCACTAAAAGCGTTTGTTGCGGAAACCCACAACACACACTATGCTACTGTTTAAAATTAGGTTACACCTTAAAATCTACAAAATCCACTCACAGTTCCATGCCGCTCCCGCCGTCCAGAACGGGATCCATATGGTCTGATGGGGCCGGAATCCGAGTCCGGGTCTTCTCGGGTTCCCTAATCACACCCAAACTACCCCAAGTGCACTTTTCCCCCGAGGAAATACCTGTTTTCTCCAGCAGCAAAGACGCCGACATCCAGGCGAATTGTACTCCCGATGCAATTCGCTTACGACGTACACACTCACAAAACACAGGTTGCACAATACACTTAATTAGAGTAATACGGCTCCAAATGCCCTTATTACTGCTTAAAATCTATTTAATTATCAACACACGATAACCTATAAACCAGCCATTGTTGCCTTCCCGAGACAAGTGTACCAACAAACAAAAAAAGAACAATTAGTGATGGGGCCATTATGTCACTAAATAAATTGAATCTCGATAATCGATTCCCAAATCGATCCGTCCATAATACAAATCAAAGTTTTATTTCCAACAAAAATAAATGCCTGTTTATTTGCCACATCCCGCCACCCAAAGCGGACGTACCGCTTTCTAGCCTGAAATCTTAAACTAGTCAACCGGTAATCGAGCTAAGGTCGCGACTGCGCGATTTAGCACCGATCCATCAACCAACACTTGCGCCACACGCGGAGTCCCGTCCGCGCCCCAGATTAACTTTAAAATGCGACCTCGTCTCCAAAATAACGATGGCAAATTAGCCTCTTTTAATAAAACCAGATCCCCCTCCGAAGGGGGCGACGTCCGGTCTGTTCACTTTACACGCTGCTGCAATAAATGCAGATACTCCAGTGACCAACGACGCCACAAGTCCTGACTCATTTGTTGTATCATTTGAAAACGAGACATCCGGTGTCTGCGTTCATCCTTCCAGGGATACTCAGGCAGGGCAGTGAGTGGCTGACCGACCAAAAAATGACCAGGGGTCAGGACTTCCATGTCATTTGCGTCAGAGGAGAGTGGACAAAGCGGACGCGAGTTGAGAACCGCCTCAACCTTACAAAACACAGTTGTAAGTTCCTCATACGTGAGGGTAGTTTCCCCGACTACCCGGCGCAAGTGGGTTTTTGCCGATTTTACCGCGGCTTCAAATATCCCGCCCCAGTGGGGACAGGCTGGCACACTAAATCGCCATGTGATTCCCCGCTGTGCGAGAGCTTGACTTATGCTATTACAATTTTTATCCAGAAAATCGTTCACATCTTTTAAGTAGTTGGCAGTGCCTCTGTAGTTGGTACCGTTGTCGGACCGAATGAGAGAAGGTAAACCCCGTCGCGAAACAAAACGATCCAGCGTGGCGACAAAGGCTTCCGTAGACAGAGCCGAAACCACTTCCAGGTGGACGGCCTTAGTGGCCAGGCAGACAAAAACGCACAGGTATGCTTTCGTGACCCTAGTGTTACGATAGGCTGTGGTTTTCACCAGAAACGGTCCAGCAAAATCCGTACCGACCCCGTCGAACGGCCTAGTAGTCTGACAAACCCGGTCAGAAGGGAGATCCCCCATCTGTGGCTGCATAGTGGAGGCCTTCACCCGATAACAAGCCACACACTTAAATAACACGCTGCGAACCACTCTCCGAGAGGACAAAATCCAGAACTCCCTCTGTAATATCGCCAGTAACGCATTACACCCCGCGTGAGCGTTTTTTAGGTGTCTATCCGAGACCACCAGTTCTACCAAAGGTCCTCCTTTGGGGAGTAGCAGAGGATGACGGCTACCGAAGGGCAGGTCGGCATTTTTGAGGCGACCTCCAACGCGTAACAGTCCATCCGCATCCAGAAATGGGTTGAGCCGAGAGATCGCTCCCTTGAGGTTTGCGCGACCGACGCGCAAAATCTTCAGTTCGTCCTCGAACCGGTCAGCTTGAACCAGCCGTATCAGGGCCAACAGTGAACTCCTGCGTTCCTCAGCACCCGCCACGGGTGATAACTGCCTCTTGTCGGGATGGCGGCAGTTATGTAGAAATCTCCGGATCCAGCAAGTTACACCTAGCAATTTGTCCAGTTTGCTGTATCGAGCCGTCAACCAATTCGGATCTGGCCTTGACTCGTTTGTTGTCACCAAAACCTTTATTCCAGGGAGCATCCCTAGAGAGCCATCGATCATGGTGACCGGCCATGATGACTCACCCTCCTTTAACCACTCTGGACCCCACCAGAGGGCATGCTGCACCAATTCCGGCGCGGTGCAGCCCCGAGAGGCACAATCGGCAGGATTCCAGGGGCCGGGAACGTGCCTCCAACAAATTTCGATGCCCGAGTTCTGTACCTGAGATACCCGATTGGCCACAAACGTTTCCAATACGTGGGGTGCCCCGCGTAGCCATGCCAGAGCTACCTGACTGTCAGACCAGGCGTAGACATTCCGGATGTCCACCGTAGACGTCAGTTCCTTGTGCACGTGGCACAACAGTTTGGCCAATAGATGCGCCCCGCAAAGCTCCAGCTTCGGGATTGTCAGCCTAGTTTTGAGGGGAGCCACCTTGCTTTTAGCCAGAAGCAAGGAGACGGCGACTCGACCCTTCGAGTCCACCGTTCGCAGATACACCACTGCGGCATACCCTCGTTCTGACGCATCGCAGAAGCCATGTAGGCTTGCCCTGTATTTGCCCCGCGGCAAGATCCGCCGCGGCAACGCCACCTGATTGATCGCCTCGATCGTAGAGATCAGAGCGAGCCAAGTGTCGAGTGAGAGCCCTACCAGTGGCTCATCCCACGAGACTCCGAGTGTCCACAGTGTTTGCAATAAACACTTCGCCATAAAAATGCACGGGCTGATCCATCCATTTGGATCAAACATCCGAGCGATGGTGGAAAGGATCGTCCTTTTCGACCAAACTCTTGTAGTTTCCAGTTCTACCCGGAATGTGAAAATATCGTGAACCGGCTGATATTTAATTCCCAAAACGGCGATAGAGTTCGGGTCCCCTGCGTCCTCGAATAGCTGAGGATTCTGTTGGTGATCTTCCGGAATCCCAACCAGAAGCTGTGGCTCGTTGGATAACCATTTTCTCAACTCATAACCACCAGCCGCGAGGAGTCCGATCAGCTCATTCCTGATGATGAGCGCCTCCTCCAGAGAGGCTGCCCCTGTGCAGATATCATCTACGAACACGTCACGTGTCAGTACAGCGGCTGCCCGGGGAAAGCGAGCCCGTTCCTGCTCAGCCAGTTCCAGCAGTGACCGGATGGCAATGAAGGGACTCGACTTCAGGCCGTACGTGTTGGTGTTGAGCTCGTAGACGGTGATGGGATCCTCCGAATGTTCCCTCCAGAGTATTAACTGAAACCTCCTGTCCGCAGGATGTATTACTGTTTGGCGGAACATCATCCGGATGTCCGCACCGATCACCACCTGGTGTCTTCGGAAATTTAAAATGATGTCGACAATGTCCCGATGTAACTTCGGACCAGAATGGAGACATTGGTTCAATGAAACTCCAGTCGACGACGGTGCCGATCCGACAAAAACAGTCCGTAGTTTTCCAGATGAGGCCTTCAACACCGCGTGGTGAGGCAAGAAAAAATGATCTGTCGTTGTCCAGTCGACAGTCGCCCGCGACATATGCCCCAAGACCTCGTATTCTCGCATGAACTCGATATACTTTTCCCGAAGTACCGGATCGCGAGACATACGACGCTCCATGGACAAGAGTCGTTTCTCTGCCAACGCCCTCGATTTTCCCAAGAGAGGGGGACAGTCGATAAAGGGCAGTCGAGTTTCGATCCTACCCGACGCCATCCGGCGTGTGTGATCCTTATAAAAGGTTTCGCACTCCACATGCTCCGGATCCAGACGGGAGACCATGGGAGGCTCTTTCAGTTCCCAGAATTTTTGCATCGTCCTAGCGATGGAGGTAGTAGCGACGACAGGTGAGACATCCCGCGTCTCCTGGTCGAAAACCGGTCCCATTAAAACGTGTCCAAAGATGGTAGGTATAGCTACCAACGAAGAGCGGCCCAGAATCCGCTGAGGCCCTAAAAGGATCCAGCCCAGTACATCCGCTCCCAATATGAGGTCCACTGGAGCCGGCTCCTCGAAATGAGGGTCTGCCAGCATGAGACCTGATGTGTCAGACATTGCGTCCCGCGGAATGTCTGTCGGTGGATGCCAACCCAGCAGATTGTCGAGTACGATCGCGACCGCCGCAATCCGTATCGAAGCGGAATGCACAGGAGAGAAGAGAATGTGGGTCTGACCGGACAGACCCCCCACTTCTGTATCTCCGACTCCCCGAATCGGAACTGAGGGAGGCGCGCACTCCAGACGTAGGCGCCTCGCTACCCTCGTAGTAATTAAGCAGCCCTGTGCCCCAGTGTCTAGGAGGGCTCGTATCCGGACGAAGTCCCCCCTAGGTCCCCAAACGCGTACCTGCGCGATGGGCAAAAGAACCGTCCTCGGTTCCAACGTAGCCCGACCACAGGCTAGTCACGCGTCAGAGCCAGCAGCCGACCCTGTCGAACCGTGATAACTCGGCCAGTAAGTCGGACGCGTGCAGGCCACCATCCGGGGTGGTGCGTATCCAGCTGCCCTACCATACCGGTGATAGGGTGGGTGGTATTCCAACCTCGGGTACTCGTGCAGTACCGGTGAGAACTGTTGACGGTTCTCATGTCGTTGTTGTTCCGGCAACGGCGGCGGAGGATACGCGTACGAGTATCCGGGTGTTGGGTCCGGAGGTGGGGCTCCCTGTACCCAGTGGCCCTTAGAGGCACCAACTCCTGGTGTTGGTCGCGCCGGGTGCCGGGTTGTAGCCAGAACCTGGCTCCGTTCCGGCGGTCCCCAACTCACCTGAGCCGGGGTGTACGAGGGGTTGTAGTGTGGCGGCCGTGGCGGACTCCGTCTTTCCGGAGGCGGAGTTGACCCCGGCCCCAAACCGCCACCCGTGGGAGATCCCCTCTCCCGAACCGGTGCTGAGCCCTCAGCACTACGGTTGCACAGTAAGCGATGGTGCGGTCCGCCGCACACATCGCAAGGCCTCGCCTGGGGACACTCATTATACCTATTAGGTACAGTTTTATTTTATAGCACCGCCATATTCATTTTTTACCAAAATATTAACTGTAGTTACAATTTTTTTTTCAATAAATACTTGCGATTTAAGTACCTACCACTTATGTGAGAAAAGCATAGATTTTTTTGTATTCCAAAATATAACTACATCACATTTTAGATAATAGACAATGTCTTTAAGAAAGGTTGTGGATAGAGCCAACTAACATTCAACATAGAAAAATATCTAAGTACTTAAATGCCTTGAGCATACAGTTGCGAACATAAATCCGATTGACTAGTTTACGTTCCTAACGAGTTAAAATTCATTTTAATGCAAGATATGTTTAGCGTTTTTTGAGATTTACTTTAGATTTTGCTAATATCAACCTAACGATGATTCCGATAAGGTACGTCCTCCCAGGCAGGCATAACACAATCCTCGTGTCCGAACGAGGTTTCGGCGCTCTTTTGTGGGCAGCCCGAGAATTGCTGGACATAGCTGTTCCAAGTGCTGCTGTCCGCAAACCCGGCATCCAGAAACGGGGTTGATGGCGGCCGCAGCCACCAGCCTGCCGCGACCCTTCCCTGGGTTGCGTGGCGGCTGGGCGCCGTAGACTCCGGAAGTGCGGGCCGGCGCACTTGTCGGAGCCTCCTGGGAGGCTAGCTGGTTTTCCAGCAGGCCAGCCTCCTCTTCCAGGAACTCCAGAAGTTCCCCTATCGAGGGCAGAACGCTGCCGAGATCCTTGTGGACCAGTCGATTCCGCTCGAACTTGTCCCTCATCTCCTGCGACAACTTGGCCAGAACGATGTGCAGAAGAAGGAAGGACCACTGGTCGACGGGCAGTCCGAGTGTCCTTAACCCGTTCAAGGACACGGTGAGCGGGGTGATCAGCTGCGCCCTCAGCTGAGCTCTATGGTTGACCCTCGGCAATCCCAGCAGATGGGTCACGTGCGCGTCCGCCTGAAGACGCGGCTTCTCGTACCGCTTCTCCAGCAGCTGCATGGCGGTGTCGTAGCTCGCATCCTGCAGCTCCAGATGCTATACGAGCTGTCTGGGTTCTCCGTCTAGGAAGGAACGGAGATATGCCAGCTTTTTCGGCCTTGGTGAGATCCTTCCGAGTATCCACCAAGGCCAAAAACATGTTCCGGAATCCAGCCCAGTCCCGCATACATCCGGTGAAATGCGGGACCTCCAGGGCACCCAATCTTCCCATGGCGCTGGGTCCAGGGGTGTGGAGCGAAGCGGGGCGCGCAACAGGCTTCCCCTCCCGCAGTCGCTCGATGTCCTTCACCCGCTGAAGGACCTCATCGTAGATGTCTTGGATGTGCTCCAGATCCTTGACATATTGGGCGTGGAGGGCCAGCTCCTTCTCCCCGACCGGGTCGGTTGACAATAGAGCGGTTACCGACCGCTCGGCCAACAAGAAACGACCCTGCATTTCTTTCGAACGCGTCTCCAAGGCGTCCTCCCGGTTAGGCCGATCTATTAATGCAAGCAGCCCGGTGAACCACCGGAGCTGCTGAGCCAACTCCTGCCGTGACGCTGTCATTATAAATAACTTAAACTAAATAAACCTAAACACAAAATTACAACGAGTCAACGAAAACACGGAATCGATTATCCCGAATCGACTCGATGCTTTCAATTGAAAGAAATTGAATAACAATTAACGTTCCGAGAAATGTCCCAGCCCAAATACAACGGTACTACCAACCTTACAATTCAACCGCACCTGTCCCGGAAGTGCGATTTTACACGAAATGAGCTTAACCTATTACGAACTAACAAAATACACAAAATTACACCGATTAACCTAGAGGTCCGGTAGTAACCACGCTCTGCTACCAAACTGTTGCGGAAACCCACAACACACACTATGCTACTGTTTAAAATTAGGTTACACCTTAAAATCTACAAAATCCACTCACAGTTCCATGCCGCTCCCGCCGTCCAGAACGGGATCCATATGGTCTGATGGGGCCGGAATCCGAGTCCGGGTCTTCTCGGGTTCCCTAATCACACCCAACGACTATCCCAAGTGCACTTTTCCCCCGAGGAAATACCTGCTTTCTCCAGCAGCGGAGACGCCGACAGCGGCGAATTGTACTCCCGATGCAATTCGCTTACGACGTACACACACACAAAACACAGGTTGCACAATACACTTAATTAGAGTAATACGGCTCCAAATGCCCTTATTACTGCTTAAAATCTATTTAATTATCAACACACGATAACCTATAAATCAGCCATTGTTGCCTTCCCGAGACAAGTGTACCAACAAACAAAAAAAGAACAATTAGTGATGGGGCCATTATGTCACTAAATAAATTGAATCTCGATAATCGATTCCCAAAACGATCCGTCCATAATACAAATCAAAGTTTTATTTCCAACAAAAATAAATGCCTGTTTATTTGCAACAGCGTTTATTTGCTTTTCTTTTAGTTCAGGACACTGGTTTTTAAAGTGACCAATTTTCTTGCATTTGTAGCACTTTATAACCTTTTTGACATTTGGCGTGTCATGTGACGTTTGTTTCGCGCCTTTTTTAATGTAGTTTTGACTAACCTTTCTTTTGTGCTTCGACCATAATGCAACTTCCGAATCGTGATCACCGACCTCAGAACTCATATCAAGCAATTTGGTTTTAATGACATCAGAGTTTATCGCAATGCCGGAATGTTCTATTGCCATAATCATCGGGGCAAACTTGTCTGGCAGCCCCGCCAACAGCAATGAACCTATCCATTCCTCATTAATTTCGAAACCTGTACCTTTAAGTCTTTGTGCAGTTTTCACTATTTGGCTCACATAACTTGTCATGGTATCACATGTGTCAAGTCGAATAGATATTAACGTTCGAAGTAAACTGATTTTTCGTGTGAATCCACTGTCATCAAATAACCTTTGGAGTTTCTGCCACAAATCCGTGACTTTGGTTTCATTCTTGATGTGCACATATAACTTGGGATCAATGGTCATGATGAGCTTCGCTTTCGCTTTTCTGTCTTCCACGTCACTGAAATCGACAGGAATGGCGTCGATGTCGATGCCTTCCAAGACGAGAAAATTTCTAGCCGCAAACGCCCAATCATCATAATTTTCGCGTCCCCTCAACTTTGGCACATTAACTAAATAACTTCCTGCTGACATTATAACTTATTTATTGATTACAATACGTATTTTTAATGGAAATTATTGAAAAACTTAAGCACTGGGCCCATAACCTGATAAAAGTACACGCTCATTCGGTGGAATAGACAAAAAAAAATTATTGCATCCTTACACTATGGTATAATAGTTCATACATTACACAATAGATGACGCCACTATGTAATTGTTATTTTGATACTCTATAATATTTTATCTACACTAATGTTGTAACATTGTACTTATGTTTCCAATACTTGACTTATAATTACTACTGTTATAGCGCAGACAACAAAACACTCAATTTAAGCAATTTCACATGATGGTATAATATCCACATCGATATCGTAAAATCTCATTATAACATCAATAAAACGCGACCAATTAACCTGGCGAGCCTTATGTCAAAATCCTCATACAAGTTGTATAAAATTTTGATATTAGGCTGGCTTTTGAAAACAGTTGGGTTATACGTGAAAACTTCGTCGAAACTACTAAACTTACATACACAAAACTCTTTGGTAAGATCTTGTGCCAATTAAATAAAAAAAGAACAGCGCGCGCTCGCTCCTGATTGGCCCTGCGCGCGCAGCTGCGCTCTCATTGGTTAGATTTTAATGGCGGCAAGTTCACTGTGACAATACACGTACGCGTGAATTTAATGTTTCGCAATGTGTTTTGTTTTTAAAATACAAATTAAAAGTTAAAAATGGACAGCGACGATGATATTTGTACGCCTCCGGATATTCTAGAATTGGCAACAAAAGTAACTCACAATCTTTTGCCAGAAAAATCTAGAAAATTATATGAAAAAGACTATAATAACTTTTTGGCATGGAAGATCGAAAAGAAAACTACATCATTTTCTGAAAATGTCATTCTTGTGTATCTCAAAGACCTCTCCGACAAATTCAAGCCATCTTCTATGTGGGCTAAATATTCTATGCTCAAGTCCACACTGATATCTACAACAATATTGATATCACGAAGTATTCAAAAGTCATAGCGTTCCTGAAACGCAGTTCAGAAGGACACAAGGAAAAAAAGTCCTTGACGTTTACATCAGGTCAAATAAAGATGTTCCTGAAAGATTCACCAGATATTTTGTATCTTTTTGAAAAGGTAAGTGTATTTTAGTTCTGTTATTTAATCTACCTAGTACTTACGTACTACACACGCAAGTTATCTAGACACTCCGTTTAAGCGCTTTGTGTATAAATTAGGTAGTAGGTACCTACACTTTACTACTTCATAAATCATAGTTTTTGCCTTGGCTATGTACCTCAAGCTTATTATATCGTTTATTGTTACAGGTTGCACTAATCTTCGGCATAATGGGGGCATGCCGAAGGCAAGAGCTATACAACATCCAGTTCAATGAAGTCTCTAACATAGACGACAGTACAATCATGGTGAAAGTTTCGAAAACAAAAACGAAAATAGATCGTTCTTTCGTTGTGACGGGCAACTGCTATGCCGTATGTAAAAAATACATGGAACTTCGACCCACCCCCTGTCGAAACCCTGCCTTTTTCTTGAGCTATAGATCGGGGAAGTGCGTCGATCAAAGAACTGGTATTAATAAATTTGGTGCTCTGGGAAAAACTATCGCAAGTTTTTTGAATCTGCCTAACCCAGCGTTGTACACGGGGCATTGCTTCCGGCGCACCTCGGCGACCCTTCTCATAGATAGCGGTGGTGATTTGACCGCACTGAAACGACACGGGGGGTGGAAGTCTTCTACTGTGGCTGAAAGCTACATTGATGAGTCTTTAATGAATAAAATTCAAGTCTCAAATACGATCTTGAACAGTATATATTTATAAATATTCCAACTTCGTCTACGAGCTCTACTGCTTGCCCCGCGACCGCTACAGCTGCTGGATCAATAATTAACATTAACTTTCAAAATTGTACCATCCAAAATTTGAACAATTATTATAAATAAACTATTGTCAGCTTTTACTCTTGTTGTTTGACTAATTGCATTAGTGAAGATAAAGTAGTGTATGCAACTGCATATAACACGGGTATTAAAACACTCGTTACTATTATGAAACTCGCTGCGCTCGTTTCATAAACTCACACTCGTGTTTTAATACCCTTCATTATATGACAGTTGCATAAACTACTATTAACAAATATAACAACAAAAACAACAACTATAATAGCTTAGGTTGATAACAAAAAAAATATGTTTGTGTGTTATCGCTGTCCATAATCGTAACAAGATTACTCAGAAGTTGAGATTCTGGGTGAGGTGCGCTTACATTTTTGACCTTATTGTTAGATACTTAACATCAGATTAGAATCAGGCCAAGTGCTTAGGCGTAGGGAATAAAAAATGTTTTATAATCTAGTTAGAATTTTGTCTTCACGATCGTCAATCGTGTATACCAGCTACTGCATGCACAAACTCTTTACTAAAAACCAGCTCATTCACGACTTCATAAGGACAGTTCGTCTCTTCGCATGAAAAATGTACATTGCATTCTTCCTCTTCTTAACATTTCTTTAAATATAACTTGATTTTGCATTTTTAAGATACTGTACACGTTTCATGCGAAGCGACGATTTTTATCACTCCTTCTTATATATCAAAGCAATTAATGATTCCACAACAGTTGGCAAAACAAATATTTCCCTATTACGAACTTGCGGATGTGATGGTCCAGAATACATCGGTCACGAAGTCCATTACATTTAATACATCTACACACGGTACGTGTCGGAGCCATTCTCACGGGTAAACGAATTACCCGCGCTAGATAAATAAAGGAGTGCCGAGGTGAAACAGAATAGCAATTAAAGAGAGAAATAAAAATTGCGATGTAAGTGGTTGGGCAGTGTTGAACGCGGGTCTCTGTACAGGAGTCGCAATGTAATTTTTTTTAAATACTCTACTAAAATAAGTTACTGTTTAAGTTGTATATTGATGTACAAAAAAAAGATGGAGGGTGCTGGAGACACCTATTGGTTATACGGGACGTTGACGCATTGGTGAAAATAGGCATTATTACCTTTCGGGTGAAATGCACCGGCCGTGTTGTCGCTACTGTACTTATGCAAATGTAATGTAATGTAATGCCGTTTCAGGAGACTCCACTCATACAAAACATTAGATAGATAATATATAAATAGTTGTGCGCTAAAGTCCGTTATAAATATTTAAGGCAAAAGTGTAAAAGTGTTTTTTTTTTTATATAGCGATAACCGTAAGAAAAACTATTTTACTTTATTGCAATAGATATAGCAATCGTAATTCCACAAAGGTTTAGTATTTTTTTTAAAAGATAGCAATATCCAAAATAAATTTGTTGAAGGCCTAAATAACTATCTATGAACACCTTGACATCAGTTCAATCTTGTTGTAAAACACTGATAAAAAGGAAAAACAATAAAATCGAAAACTTGAAACTCAATTGCTTTGTTATTATTGTCCTAGCGTTACCTATTTCGCAATTAATACCGAGTGGTTCGGAGTAGCGACCTGCGTAGTAAGCAGCTACGTGATTTCTGTTTGTACATATTTGGCGTTATCAAAGCAATTTGCCGAGGGTTATTGTATTAAGTGTTTGGGGAGACTGTTGGTATAACTTCTTTCGCAACAATTAGATGGCAGTGAAATCACTTTTACGAAAAGTTATGTTCTCTGTAGATGTGAGCTGTAGACATAGAAAGCTCTTTCTTGGAATTGTTCTTGCGAAAAGATGGAGTCACAAGGTATTTATAAGAGACTTTGGTCCTTTAAAAATGGGGCAGCATGTCACAATTAATTATTTTTTAATGACGTGAAAGTTATATGTATACTTATGGGTCCTTATTTGATTGACGAACACTACCATACATAAAATTAAAATGCTATAGCTTATATGCCTTGTGTGGTGCCGGGGATAAAGAATTGCACCACCCCATCTCTTCCCGTGGGTGTCGTAAAAGCCGACTAAGGGCCATTCCAGAGGATGGGCAGCAGCATCACTCTGAGGTTACCCTCAACCTACTGCGATCGCCAACCCGCCTGCCAAGCGTGGCGATTACGGCAAATACCCCTCATATCCTTGGGGGAGGCCTTTGTCCAGCAGTAGACGTCTTTTGGCTGAGATGATAGCTTATATGTAATACCAAAAGCTTGATCTATTAATGTCTCAAAAATTGAAAATAACAATGTTCATTACATCTTTGTGTCGAATATCTGATTAGGTATCTGAAAACTGTTGAAATCTCAAATGTTGATATAAATAAATATAAAAAAGTAGATATAAATATTAATAGCCAAAAATTATTGAATCAAAATTGTAATAAGTACCGAATACTTTGTATTAAATAGAATGTTACTAAATTAACTAATTTGTGACGTGTGTTTGGCACAGCCCTTACCTCTCCTGTTTCTTTTCCCTTTCTGCAGATGGGTTATATTTTATCTCAAACAATATCATATTCGCTTTAGAAAACTGACAGGATTGAGTAAAAACGAACACTAAAAAAGAGAAACTGAGTAAATAAGGTTATACTAAAATTACGACCACATCACGACTCGAACTGAGCGAGCGAAGCGAGCGTGTCGCGGTAGCCGCTGGCGAAACGGAACATTTTAAGCTTCGCTATTCCAAACCGGGTATAGCTATTTATATACTCGATATTTAGTATAATGCTCTCTAAAATAGTGGTTATTAAATATTATGGTTTCGGTACTTCGAACATTATACTCGTAGTATTTAAATACTAGCATATTTATGTTTCTTTCGTATAAAAACGCTACCAAGAGAAACCAGAACATATTTATTACTACATACGGGCAACGGTCGGCTCACTTTTTCAATATCCCGGACCTAATGGCCACCAGATGGCAAGTTGGGCAAAGTGATGCTATCAAAAAGCGATAGGCTGCGGTTTCGACGGTTATCGGAGCACTTTGCGCGTCTGACGGGGGTCAACTTACAGCGTGTTGTACACGAGTTTGGACAGATACGTTACGGTCTCCCCTTTTTTTTTTACTTTCTTTTTATCGCAACAGCTGTTTTATCGGGAGACTAGGTTAGAATTCTTTTGTTTATAAAAGCCATGGTTTGCCATAGTTTTTCTTAAAATTATTTTGTATCGTTTTGCTGCTAAGTAAGAATAAATTAGTCAATACGATAGTTAACTAGGTTACAAACTAGCTATTTGAACAATTACGAAAAATACTAAGTATCACCGTGTGCTTTGTTTTAATGTTACAGAAGTAAGCAATTAACCTGTAGTCTTAGATATATATCTAAACATGATCTGCAACAAATGTATTAAGGTAGCCGCCATCCTGTCTGATTCTGAAAAAAAAAACCTACTACCAGATACGTCAATTATTAAATATTATTATAGGAATATTTTTTTAGATTTTAACGCAGTAAAGTAAGCTAAGAGCCACAGTTGGCTATAAAAATTGAAACTAAAATCTTCACAAACAAAATCTTAAATTCCATCGTCAATACAAACTTGTGAATGAGCACAAAATTCTCCATTATTTCGCAGATTGCGGTTGTACACTCGTGTTTAATAACAGAACCCTTTTAATTTGAGTTAATTGTATTTGCCACGGCGGCGCGTTATTACAAAGCCCTGTCTTTGTTTTTCAAGTCAGGTAAAATTAGAGATATCACGCCTGAGTATCAGGCTTTGTCTCAAATCTTTTGTCTCCTTTTATTTCAGCAGAAATGTAATCTGTTTCGACGAATTTTAAAGTGTGTTAGTTTAGAGATTTACTTACCTAGATAGATATTTTTAATTAGATTACATATGATATTTTGACATTGTGATTGTTATTTTTTATTTAGTTTGGACAAGATCCTAGCTAAGGTACAGACAAATTAGTACACATAATCTAAGTAGAATTAGTTATATTTGTAACATTCAACAGTTAAAGGTTATAGATATATGAGAACAATTAGAGGTGGTTAAAGTTAGTTAAGTAGATATTATTAAATTGCAAAAGATGCAAAACAATGTTTACATGCTTGAATACATTGTGTTTACAAATTGAACACTTAGTATACAAAATAACTTAAAAAAGTAGTGTTTAAATTATAAAATTAATTTGATAATTTAGATGTCAAAAATCTGGCAAATATACTTACTACAATAATATAATAATATTAGTAATACAATATGTTAGCAAAAACTGCAATGTTAGTTAGTTTAGTCTATTCAATATTTGAATTACTTAGCATTAAATTAATGTTATTTAATCCTTGCTAATTATATTTAAAAGCCTGCGAATTACCATTTATTTTACGAAACGACAAATTGAATATTCCAAATAGTCTAACAATGATTCGCATCGCTCGCAAGTTGCGAGAAATGAAGTGGAACGCATAATTAATTTAGTAGACTAAGTCTGGAGCTGCATATTACTCTTATCTGGTGTTAAATGGATTAGAAATTGCGAAACACGGCCATAGCTATTCATTGCGCGCAACTCTTTTAAATGCAACAGCTAAACTGCACCTCGAATAAAGGATTAAATTACATTTCAGTTCGTACAGCTCGTCTCTTACTGCGGAGTTGCCAACGAGCCACTTTCTAGAGTGCAGCTTAATTTCATTATGCGTCAATCCATCATAGCTAGGTAGGTGCCTACGTCTTTCTTTTTCTATGTAATTTTATTGAAGTGAAGTACTTTTTACGTATTTCTATAATATTGTTTTATCCTGACGTTTCGAAACCTTTACAGGGTTTTGACTTTTATCAGTACTGTATGACGCTGTAGGAATTTAAATTGGTACCTGATGTAAATTTGTAAAATTACATATTCTTTTGTTTTTCTAATATCTTACGACTAAGCATTTGGCATTCATCCCACCTAATGTTAAGTCATGATAAGACCGAAGGTGGAAGCGCACTTCACCCGGAATCCTCAACTACTGAGGCACTGGCTATCTTATCTCTTGCTACCGGAACACAACAATGCTACAAAAATTGATGATAAGGCGACATGTTTAGATAAGATGGTGGTAGCTAGCCAGGAAAGCAAACAAGCCCTACCACCAACCGAGTACACAAACAACCCGGGACCTCTGGGTCTAAACCAGTGTTCTTAACCCAGCGCTCTGTGGTGTGGTGACCACAGAGGCTGGAAGTGTCTTGCCTTCTAAAAGCTAAGCGAAGCTACACTGTATCCTTTACAAAATATTTTAAATTTGACTTTTCAATATATCTATGGAATTCTTTGGATGTTCGATGTGTTTAGATCCGTATTAAGTCATCATCTCATTTCATGTTCCCACGGGGCACGAGCCTTCCCTATAGATGGATACTAATACACGCAGGCCAAGTGTGGTTTGGTGGTTGTTAACGACTGCTAATGCAGCTTTCGCTAACGGCTTTACTTGCCTTCCGAAGCACGAAGGATCTCGAAGCGATAAATTTATTTTAATTTATTATTTATTTATTTCTTACAATAATAATGTATTTAGAAATAATGCACATACAAACAAGTAAAAGAGAAATACAAATGCTTTACTTATTTCAGAATGAATTTTCAATTAGCAGGCCGCAAAGGGAGAAAGTACACAAAAAAAGTCTCCCAGACCAAAAATAAAACAAACATTTAAAATAATTAGATCTTTCATAACAGACACATACATAAACACTAAAATGTCGCATCAGTGCTAGTAGTTCGTTCAACAAACGCGTCTTGTTCCAAAGCATTTCTTTTTTCTTCCCTCAGCGTCTTGCCTTTAAATAATTGTAAAACATGAAAGCGTCGTTTTAGCGGTTCCTGGCCATTGTTATTCAGAGGGCGCAGTCGGAGGCGCTCACGCCCCGCAGCTTATCGCCAGCACCCAGCCGTTGTAAATTAAATAAATATACAGCTAATGAGCGGAAATACAATGCATGAGTAAGCCAAATAACTGCTTCATCTCCTCTAGCAAATGTACTTTATCTGGCAACGATCTAGCTCGCTTGTTTTACATGCGAATGGACTGCGACATTGACGAAGATCTCTTCCGTTGTTGGCACTGTTCAGGCCTTTAATTAGTTATTACTTGGTTTGTATAACATTGTAAATTAAGCGTTGCTCGTCGTAATGGAAAATGGTAATTCGGAGTACCATGGAACGGGGTACTTTTGAATCAACTGGTACATTGGTACTGTACGGTGTATGTAAAATAAATAAGAATACCAGTTGCACTTAACTTTGTATATTATAATAAAAACATTACAGTACAGTATATTAAATCGATCTCCTAGCACCTCGAATCTTAGCCGGGCTCTAGTTCACTCTAGTTCTTGTCTACGACTCTGTCAAACCGTTGCAAACCTTTTTAATTTTACATGTTCGATGATTCAAATACTCATCTAGACTAAAGAGGATTACATACAAATACAATAAACTAACTTTTACCATGAGCTGCATATAACCTCCTTACAGTACTCATACATACATACTCTCAAGTTCTTTCACCTAGCAAAGAAGCAGACAGAGCATTGAAATCTCGATTTTAAGTATACTTGCCATTTTAGTGAGCCGAAGCCACATTTAGCATGAACAAATAAATAAATAAATAAATAAATGTTTCCCACACTCACACCAATTATCTAGCTTCAAGAAAAGCTTCCTTAGGAAACTCGACAAATGGTTAACTAGACAACGGATAAACATACTTAAATACATACTTATTATACATAGGAAACACCCAGACCCGAAACAATTTAGAAATACCTGTTTCTCTAAATTGATCCGACCGGGGATCGAACCCGGGACCTCGGAGATAGGACACCATGAAAACCGGTGTGCAAGCCACTCGACCAAGGAGGTCGTAACAAAGTAAAAGTGATGGTTTGCTAGCCGATCGCCTGCTGTGCTAGTATCTTGGAAACCTTGTCCCCTTTTAGACATGCACGGAAAGTTAAAAAAAAAAAGAAAAAAAAGTCCCCTTTAGACATGCACGGAAAGTTAAGCAGCTGATACGTTATTTTCAAGTCTCAGAAAATAAAATAACAATATACCATACATAGATTATAGCTATAGATCCTTAAGAAGCAGCAAAAGTTGGTATTTCTAGCGTTCAAGAAGTCACTCACGTCTTGGGTTATTCTTGATGGTGACCACGGATCACCCTAACGGCACTTTAAGGTAACTAAAGGGGCTGTGATCAATTTTGTAATCTAGTGGCTAGAACACCGGTCTTAGCTTTGGGCTTGTATTATGTTCGCCTGGCTAGCTTCCACCATCTGTATTTGTATATACCCCTAAAGGCTGAGGAGTGTTGGTCTTTCTGCCGGCGCTTGTTTTATATTTCTTTTTATTTTTTTTGTCTCATTTGTTTGTTTGTTTGTAATGTACGTTGTCCATATAATATTGTTCTGCACCGCGCACCGGCGCGGCGACAGGCTCCGCCAGAATACCAGCGTTGTTGCGACATGCTTCGTTCGCAACAACACAAGCTGAGGCGGGGTCCTGATTGACCTTTTGTTTGTTTTTATTGTTATGTTTTATGTATGTGTGTGTGTGGTCAATAAATGTCTCTCTCTCTCTCTCTCTCTCTCTCTCTCTCTCATCTTAACTTTGTCTGTCGCCAAAACACCAATGTTAGTGGCATTGTTGTATCTCGGGATATATAGGATAAACCGGGATGAGGTAGCTAGTTCTGAGGAACTTCAAGTGAAGTGCGTTTACATTTGCTTTCTTATCGTCACTCACCATCAGACTCACGCAATGATAAGCTCACACTCATTCAGTAAAAACCAAGAGCTACCTGTTGGAGAATAAAAAACTTATTTTCATTCCATGACTAGACACGTTACTATTAACAGTTCGACAAATAAAAAACAACGCGCCATTTTACTTGAAAGATAGTTTTTACAGTTGACTGTTTAGAGAAATGAATTCATCCATAAATAAAGAGGAAATGTATACGAACGAGTGGAGCTCCATAATTTATTATTGGATTCACCAATTTTTAACTTTACCCAAGCTAAATATGTATGGGGAAGTTATCGTATTATTTATTACTTTCCGTTATGCAGTGTCTATCTTAATTTTATTCAGACACTGCATCACCCCGAGACGGCATGAGACGGTATTTAAAATCGATTTATTGTAAAGGTAGGTTTTAGTGTTGTATTATTATACTAAGTGTTTTAATGGGATATAACACTTAAAATAAAGGGATTATCTCAATTATTGGGACTCAGATATATGAACTGAGTTCAATGGAAAGAGATTAAATATATATAATTTAAATGTAAAGTAAAGTAAAGTAAATAGCCTATATACTGTCCCACTGCTGGGCAAAGGCCTCCATCATTGAAATCAAGTCATCAATACAATTGATGGGTATTGGCTTAATCACCACGCTTGCCATCTATGCATCGAACAATCCGAAACACATTTTGCCCGACCTGGGAATTGAACCCGGGACCTTCGGGTATCAGGCCGAACGCTTTGCCACTCGGCTACCAAGGCGAAGGCACCAATTTTTAGAAAGAAAAAATTTAATATTTTTTTATTAAAGTTGTTAATTCTATAGGATAGGATAGGTGGGCATGCCCGTCGTGTGTCTTTTTCTCCGTTTGTAAATCATCTCAAAGTTGATGGCCTAAATAGCATAAACTTTATTACTATTTATGGTTACATATTTTTGTAACTATACATTTCTTTCAAACCTACTAATATGAAAATGTTGGGGAGCTAATCCACCCCGGTCGAACAGAACAAAGTTATGATAGAGGGTAAGTTTATACGATTTGACTAGTTGCTTGCTTTTAGAAGGATTACCGGATCCCTCCATAGGAGAAAATAAGATAAACAAGATATGAGAAACTTTCCAAGATTCGCATGCGAAATTACACATTGCACGATATTGCTGAGCTCCTGAACATACAGAAGATAACCTATACATAAAAGAGTTTACTTATTTGAACCACAACAGTTAAAAAAAAATTTAAACTTCAAGACAGTATAGCGTAAAGTTAGCATTTAGTTTTACAACCAACTGTTCTTGTGTAGACTTATACTCGTATACATCTTTATAAATATCTCTTTGATATTTTTTGAAAATATTTGGCATCTTATGGCAATGTAAATATTTACTTAATAAAGTCCTATACATGGATGCATTCTTAAATAATTTGACGCAGGTCATTCCTAACATGCAGGTCATAACGTAGTGTAGGACGCCCTCAGACTAGGTGGAGCTACGATCTTCGCAAGGTGGCTGGCAAGAGCTGGATTAGAGTAGCCGCGGATCGTGCTCGGTGGCGTGCACTTGGAGAGGCCTATGTCCAGCTGTGGACTAGTATAGGCTGATGATGATGATGATGATGAGGTCATTATTAATTTTCTTACCAACCAGATTAGTCCACTACTGCGACAGACAAAAGTAGTGGAAAGATGGAAGGGTGAAAAAGAATGCTCAAAATAAATGAACTGCAGTGAAACAAAATAATATGATTATAATACCTATAACTTCTAAAAATAAATAAGTTAACAGAGACACATTCCTACCTGTGACCAAAATTTACTATGACCAAAGTGGAATAACCCCTAAAAATAAGTTTTTTTATTCATACTAACTTTAAATAACTTTTACTCATTGTATCGTAGATAAATTATTATAGTACTATTAACATATACATTAAAAACTAATTATCCACCGATCAGTCCGACGACGGTCACCGTGGCTCCGCAGCAAACAGGATCGCCGATAGCAATGAAAGACGTTGTATTCCTTAAAATCTGGGTTCAAGATTTTAGCGCCAAGTACGAGAGATCGAGCGAGCGATCGTTTCAAAGTGAGCCGGGCCATGCAGTATGTTTCGCTCGCGTCCTTTGAAGCGGTCGGACCTTTGAGGGTACACGGGTGCATTTTGATAGCACTATCGATTTTACCACTGAATAGATTTTTACTTTATTTCGCGTTTGCTCGTGTGCGTAATGTAGAGAGTCGTGTGGGTATAATGCAACTAATGGTATAGGGGAATGCGGCGAATGGAATGCGGGGGAAGTTTTGAGTTGCCGCTACCGAGTATTGCTGAAAGTACCGCTAATTAAAATTAAATACGTTTTTCGTAAGCCAATGTTGTTTGTATACGAGTACAAAGAGGTTTGGAGCACTTTAGTTAAATAATTTAGAAAGAAACTGAGAACGTTCACGTCACTGTTTACTAGCGGCTTTAAGTGTTTTGGATGTTTATTTTACAGACTACATAGAAAATTGTTGTAAATGTAAGGCTCTACACAAAATTGTAAAAACTCTAATAAAAGTATCTATTGTTAATGATTTCAAATGTTTACTTACACGATTGCCTCGGTGGCCGAGTGGCAAGCGCTCGGCCTGATACCCGAAGACCCCGGGTTCAAAACCCAGGTCAGGCAAAGGCTGTTTCGGGTTTTTCGATGAATCATAACTCGGGTTTGCGATCACCAACCCA
The DNA here is from genome assembly GCA_947562085.1 of Eudonia lacustrata. Classification (NCBI taxonomy): domain Eukaryota; kingdom Metazoa; phylum Arthropoda; class Insecta; order Lepidoptera; family Crambidae; genus Eudonia; species Eudonia lacustrata. The sequence goes on along the minus strand of OX387340.1, from coordinate 19,564,341 downwards.
CATTTTGCAAGCGTGGTGATTAAGCCATTACCAATCAATTGTAGTAATGTCTTGATTTCAATGATGGAGGCATTTGCCCAGCAGTGGGACAGTGATAGGCTATTTACTTTTTACTCATAATAATAATAATAATATATTTATTCATCATTCCAAGTACAAGTTATTCTCTTATTCTAATAACAATACACAATTTATTTTTTTCAATACTAAATCTTATGAGATTTACGTTGGCAGCTGTGGTAGTATAAACTGTGTCACTGCTGCCAAAACTTACACGATCACTACACGTTGAAGAAGGATTTACTCGCATAAAGAGGAGAGAGAATCATGGGTGAACCAGTTTAAGTATGCTCTACCATGTCTTGTTCGTTGGTCCCGGTTGTTGTCGTGGATAGCTGTCATCAAAACTCAAACCCGTCTTAGGCCAGATTAGTGTATTATACCTGATCTCCTCATGCTACTATGGTGGGAAGATTATATGCTTTGATAATCATTTTCATTAGATTTTTTCTTATTATAAAGACGAACAGTGTTACCTAATAAAATACACATGTTTTAATAAAACGTTCATTGTTAAACAATCATTTCCATATGAAAATTAGACAGCACTCGTGTTTCCTAATAAAAAAGGTACTTTCGATCGCATTAATCGAATATTGTTTTTGTCTTTTGGCTCGAGACTCCGTCCGCGCGCGGGGGAGACCGTTCGAGAATTTCAATTTAAGAGAAGAATGCGCCAACATAACGTGTGGGCCGAGATATTTTGATAGGACATGTTCTTGGTGAATAAATTTCTTTCCACATATTAAAAAGTTTTAAACGGTTTTATTTATTGCCGGCTTATGAAGCCGGCGTGGGCCGTGGTGGAAATTAAAAGTACGCATGTAATTTTTAATCTATTATAGATTGCAAACTTTCAACTTTTTTAACATTTTGTGTGAGATTAGCACGTAGTTTTTATGTGATCTAGTGTTTGCACAATCTCAATTGTAGATTCTCATAATATTACTGGTATTTTTTTCTGTAAGCCCATTATCGAAACCATTGACTTTACTTACTTAGGAAAGCCTAGACCCAGCAGTGGAGCAATTATAAGCTGATGATGATGAGGTGGTGTTTTTTTTTATTTTTGTTATTATTTTGTTAAGAATATTGTAATTAATACAAATATTAATCAAATTTAAAATAAGTTCACGTTCACGATAATTTCAACATAACAATACTAACAATATACTAATAATCCATAACACACACATAGGGTACACATATAATAGTTCCCAACAATTTGGGGAACAATTTAATTTCATGTGTCCACACATACTCACTCATGCTCCATAGATAACCCTTCGGAATTTTCAATTTGATCAGGGAATGTGCCGCACAAGGGAAGAAAGGCTGAGATCAGAATCTACATGTCGAGCAACGGCGACTGGGTTAGTTCCCAATTTATTGTATCAATTTCGTTTAAAGACACCTAGGTGAATCGGCAAGGAAGCACCGGATATTTCTGCGCTCTTTGCAAGCGCAATGCAAAATATTAGCCTTTGCGAAAGAGGAACGTTGGTACGTAGGGAATTCAGTGAGCCTTAACACAAGTTTTACGAAAAGTTTTAACTAATTTTAAGTTATATTGATTAACTTTTTCGTTAGGAACTGTGAGTCTGTTTTACAAAAAAATACTTAAATGTTATGAATTTTTAGAAAGCTGTCGATTAATATTTTTATATTATTTTTACCGGTTTAGGAAGCTAGTTAATACGTTTAGGAGCCATGATAGCATAGTTGGTAGTGCACCTGACCTGGCATGTCATGGGGTGCGGGTTCAACCCCCTTTCGTGGAATTATTTCAACACTTTGTTTTTTTTCAAATTGTAATTTGTTCGCAACAATATTTGCGTAAAATTATGTAAATAATCATAGTTAATACGAGTCAAAGTCCGGTGACACTGAAAATGCCGTTTGAGGCAATCAGCAAAGGCTTTCCAAAAACAATTGAATACGTTTGGGTTAGGAATAGGTTCTCGTCAGTAGTCTATGGCTACGAACTTAAACTGCTTTTTTAATTCCGAATGACATCTTTCTTGTGTTAATAAAATATTGTTAAATAAATTGTTTTTCTTGTGATTGTTTAATAAAAATTCAACATTTCAAACATTGAATTATTTGAAAACATAATTACATAGGTATATTACACTTGAGGAGCTCGATGGCGCAGTGGTTACCGCGCCTGGTCTGCGAGTGCTGAGGTTAAGTAACTTTCGCAAAGGCCGGTCATCGGATGGGTGACCAAAAATTTATCTTCTCGAGCTTCAGAAGGCACGTAAAGCCGTTGGTCCCGGCTGCATTAGCAGTCGTTAACAACCACCAATCCGCACTGGGCCCACGTGGTGGTTTATGGCCCGTTCTCCCTATCCATCCATAGGGATGGCTCGTGCCCCAGCAGTGGGGACATAAAAATGAGCTGATGATGATGATGATGATTACACTTGAAAACACTGTGTTATATTGAAAGAAGAAAATGATTTTGAGGTAACATTTAAACTGGTATGGGCTAAGATGGTACATTTTTGACGCGATTTTGTAGCTAGAAAATAGTAATAATGTTTGCGAAAAAATCGTTTATAAAAACCTACATTTCATGTAAATTATAGTTTTTTTGGCGTCTTTTAGCTGAGATGATGATTATTATAGTGTAATTTTTTCATTTACATACGATGTTATTTAAACGAAGTCCCGCCTAAAGCAGTATCTTTGAAGTTTTATAAACTTTTCATTGTTTTCTTCAAAACTGTATTTTAGTAAAATAAATACGAACCCGTTACAACACTGGAAACTTGAATAATTTATTTAAATAACATTAACCTGTTACGATACACATATCGTGTTGTTATTCCTAATCTTCAGTGGTCCTACCACATTTGCCTATCAAAATAAACATTTAAAAGGCAACTAGCTAAATGGGAGAAAGATAAGCTTGTTTTCATACGCCGTATCAAATTCATTACGACAATAAACTCCCTAATGTATTTACGAGGGATCACGTCATGAATAAATTTCGTCAACGTAAAGTTTGACGCGTGAAATAGGGGGCAACTTAGACAAAGCTTGTATATTCGGGTGCGCAGGCACTTTGCTTTATGTTCGTAAAATGTGAGCGTGTTTAGCTAGCGGTGCGGGGTCGGCGAAGGTCTAGGAGTTCTAGGCAGTTGAGGGGTTGAGGAGCTCGATGGCGCAGTGGTTAAAGCGCGCGGTCTGCGATTGCTAAGGTTAAGCAACTTTTGCATAGCACGGTCATCGGATGGGTGACCGAAAATTTATTAGCCCGAGCTCCTCCGTGCTTCGGAAGGCACGTAAAGCCGTTGGTCCCGGCTGCATTAGCAGTCGTTAACAACCACCAATCCGCACTGGGCCCGCGTGGTGGTTTATGGCCCGTTCTCTCTATCCATCCATAGGGAAGGCTCGTGCCCCAGCAGTGGGGATATAAAATGAGCTGATGATGAAGGGGGGTTGGTCTGGGTGCCAAGTGCGAGTTTCATTCGGCATTCGATCACGTTAACGAAAACGAGGATTTGTATTGCAAAATCTTAACTCTTCTCATATTCGTATGTCTCCAGGAGGCGCTGGTTCAATGCCATACTAATTTTCATTTTCGTAAACATCGTACTTGGCACCCACGCCAACCCCGTTTTCGTAAACAACGATCGTAAAAGTTGAGGTAACTTAAAAAAAAATAAAAAACTAACTTAGTTGTCTCAGCGACACAAAGTGAGTCTTAGCCTCCGATAATAAGAGCTTCCGTTTAAATTTGTGCCAGTCTGTGACAGTGAAAGATGAGGTGTGCAAATTATTTTTTTGTTCGTCCAATCTTTTTAGTTGAACGTCCAATCTTGTTTTTTGAATTTTGAATTTAGTTATAATTAACCAATTCATTTGCCTTCTGAGGGCAGTCTTTGATAAAGACATAAATGCATAAAAGTACTTTCTGTGTTTGTTCATTCGATAACTTTTATTATTCACAAGATTAGTGTTGTACTTTAGATTGAGTTGAATCATAATATTTTAGAGAAAATGGAAGAGATAATACAAATATTAAATCTATTTTAACTTATAACATAATGTAAGCATGATACAGAGAAAGCCCATTATGTATACAGACACAGACAAATGCCTTGGCGGTTTAAATTGTTTACCGATAAGGTTATATTTAGAATTTCTATATTAGAATCTCTTGTAAAACGTTGAAGTACTTATTGTGTATGTTTCGTCTTGGTGGGTTGTTATGAAGTTGGGTTACTCCTACTTGCTGCTTACCCTGGGTAGTTTAGACTGTCCAAAACTGTAGATTAGAGGGTTCAGTTCCTCAGTACTTGTGGATTTCGAAGAACAACTGAATAAAACTTCCTAAAAAGTAATTTATTAACTCGTTATTAAAACCAATTAAAATTAATTAGTGAAGGAAGCACCAAAAAAAAACAAGAATACAAATAAAAAAAAACAAAATAATAACAACGGTTGTTTGCGCTTAGTAAACATAAATACCAACTTACCAGTTACAAATATATTGATAGTAACTAAAGTAAAATACATAAAGCATACTAGAGGGCATTAGTAGTGAGTGTTAGTTATTATAATCATTTGATACCAGATAAGTAACGTTTCGATACAAATTTTAACAGAACAAAGTTTTAAAGCCTATATTTACAGCGAACCTTCTCCACAGGTAACTGTAAGCCCGATCCTAATGAATGTGTTTAATTCACTAACATTATGCCCACAGACTCTCAAAATTAGATGAAACACAGAAGTTTAGGTCCAATAAATAAACAAAACCTGCGCGGGGCGCACAGTAGATAAAACCCTTATGCTCTCGGACAAGTGACGACGGTCAAGTTTTTAATTACCAAGTCTCGTCCGTAACGTGTCACCAGGGAGTTTGGACTACGTGAAATAGCATCTACGGAAGCGTCTACAAACGATTCTGCTGGTATCACTTTCTTGTGGCAATATTTTGACACTTGCGAGATTTCAGCGCTTTAGTGGTTACCTAGGTATATATATGACAGACCCCAAGTTCCCAGGTATGATTTTCAGCAGAGTTTTTGCATTTGTTATGTTTCTTTTTTATCATCTCGAGCTCCTCCGTGCTTCGGAAGGCACGTAAAGCCGTTGGTCCCGGCTGAATTAGCAGTCGTTAACAACCACCAATCCGCACTGGGCCCGCGTGGTGGTTTATGGCCCGTTCTCCCTATCCATCTATAGGGAAGGCTCGTGCCCCAGCAGTGGGGACATAAAATGAGCTGATGATGATGATGATGATGATGTTTCTTTTATTGGAGGACCCGTAAAGCCGTTGGTCCAGGCTGCATCAGCAGTCATTAATAACCACCAATCCGCAATGGGTCCGCGTGGTGGTTTATTGTCCGTTCTCCCTGTAGTATTGACATCCATAGAGACTGCTCGGACATAAAAATGAGTTAGTGAAGTCCGTAACGTCTCAACAGGGTGTTTGGACTACGCGAAATAGCATCTACGGAAGCGTGTGCAAGCGATTCTGCTGGTATCACTTTCTTGTGGCAACATTTTGACACTTGCGAGGTTGGATCATCTGATTCGGCTCGTGTGGTATAGACCCAGAGTTCCCAGGATCGACTTTGTAGTTACTGCTATCTTATTTGAGTATTTCGCTATGCCAATAATGTTAGTAGCATTGTTGTTTTCTAACAGTTAGAGAAGATATAGCCAGTTCTTGACTATGAGCACATCGGGTTAAGTGCGCTTCTACTTTCGGCCTTATCTCGCTTACCATCAGGTGAGATTAATGCAATGGGCTTCCCTGTTTCTTGAATATTAAACAAATATACAATCAATCCAACAACATGTAGATACTTTATATCGAATCTACTCGCATTTATCTATATAAATAAAAATGAATCGCTAAATGTGTTGCTAATGGCTCGAGAACGGCTGAACCGATTTGGCTCATTTTTTTTGTTGTGTTTGATTAAGTCTGAGGAAGGTTCTTATTGAGAGAAAAAACGTAAAAAATACGAGGAAAATAGTATCAACAACAATTTTCTTTTCCCATACAAACCATTCTGTCCCCAGCTGTCAAACATTTGACGTTAATCAAAACAAAACAAAGGCGCGTTAGGATTATCTTTGGTATGTCTTCGAGTTGATTAGAGGTTAGATTTACTTATTTACGCGCCAAGTAAGCAAACAAAAAATATCGTGTACCATAAGGCATTACAATAAAAATATCATCACATTAGATATGACTAAAGTCTTTCAATGTTATTTTGTTTCTATTAGACTGCGACAGGCCAATAACCTTTGACAGAACGAAATCTTTCGGGGCAGCATGAGCTATTAAATAAAAAAAAAATCAATATAACTTTGTTTTAGATAAATAGGGGAGAACAAGGTCTGCCGGGACAACTAGTTTTAAAATTGCGCATAAAATTGCGTTTTAAACAGTGATAAATCGAACCCTTTGCACAGTCCGAAGTAGAAAGTATGTATCAAGTGTTTCATTTCAATGCAATGCAATGTTTACGTAAAGTTTGAAAAACAATATAAGCCGTTCAATAAATACAAAGAAGGGTTCGCTGCTTGGAAGGAAACTATAAAAGTAAACCAGTGAACTTATTTAATAGGCTTCTTACTTAGTGTAGAAAACAAAATATTAAACACAGCGGACTGACGCAAAGTGTGTTATTATAAAACAAGGCGGGAACTATTTTCCAGATTATTTGTGTAACTTCTAGGCTCTTCGAGAGTTGGAGAACAAGTTACCGCGCGCTTGGAAATTTTAAAAGCTTTTACATTTCATAGCAGATAAGTAAGCCAAGTTGAACGTTTTGTTGTTTTATGAAACACAATATTATTTGGTGTAGGTAATAGTTTGAGGTAACTATTATAACGTTAACTTGTATTACTCTAGTGTCTTGGTTTTGATAGCCAGTGAAGTCACATCTTGGGCTTTACTGGCTGCTTGTCATCAGGCAGGGTGAGGCCATTTTGGCGTGCCACAATAAAAAAAAACCTTTTTTGGATGAGTAGTTGATATGCTATAACCAGATTAGTGTTTAGTACTTTATTACCATTTACCTTACTAACTTTAAATTTCGATACCATTGTTAACAAATACCTAAAATAGTCGAAATGATACTCAATTCTCTATACTATACTCGAATTTATACTTTGAATGTACTTTATTAAACCGTATTCTAATTAACCGCACTTATTATTTTATTTTATTAAAAATATCCTTAACATTCGAATTTAATGATGTGCATTATTTACCTTGTTTTTCAATTTACTCTTGAAGAATTTCGATAACAAGGTTTAGATAAATATGTTGCGTTTAAAAAAATATATATTGTGATTAACCATTTTTATTCTTCGATTCGCTTTTGTTTTATCTTTGTAAATTGCTGTTTGGATTTGGTATCAAAATGAGCATGGCCTTTTTCAGACAAATAAGAAACAGTACTTAAACAAGCGCTTCGATCATAATGTACTAGATAAAGGACCCGGAAAAAAATGCATCACGGAAGTGGTCCTGTATGTTCATACCTTACATTTGAATTTCGAATGACAAAATCTGAAAAAATATTGGATAGCATCAACAACTTCAGCTTACTGTGAACCTTGTGTGAACGTCATTGTCATTGTGCATCTTATGAAAGCGAACAGCTTCGATTTTAAGAAGAGTTCGGGAGAGTACCAACATTATCCTGACAGTTGTAAGGGACAGGCCTGATTGTCAGCTATTCAGACATTGGGTCAAAAGGCATATGAGCGGTTCCACAAAGTACTTGAATTGATACCGCCTATGTATGAGTGCCTTGCCTCCCAGCCTATCATAGAAAATAGTTATTATTTCTAATTTATAATTTCTAACATAGTTTTTAGGGATTTATTTATTTTATTTTAAAACTTTTGCAACATATATTACATGGCGGACTTAATTACGGATTATTGTTACTAACAAAAATGGACCTTATCTGAATAAATAATTTAAATTTAAATTGTGGCTCCGTGGCCCCAAAGTCACCTACCGTTTTTCAAGCGCTCATCGGGAATCTAGTAGGTACATTATTGATCGAAGAACAATCCCTACTACTAACCAAACCGAGCACTTTACGTTCCTATTCAGGGAATTAAACACGATACCTCTGGGTGTTGAACAGAGTGATCTCTAGACTACATTGTTATTCTAACATTACGTCAAATAAATATATTTCGCTAGCTGCCGCTCGCGGTTTCACCCGCGTGGTTCCCGTTTCCGTGGAAATATCGGGATAAAAAGTAGCCTATGTTTCAATCCAGGTTATAAACTATCTGTATGCCAAATTTCATTCAAATCCATCCATCCGTTGCAGCGGGAATAATCAACAAATATACACACATACACACAGACTTTCGCATTTATAATATTAGTGTGATTACATTTATATTATTTTTTCAAATTATGAACATCATCTTTATTGAATCCTGACGGTCCTGGCAAATATATTGAAGTAAATCTACGGACTAGTTTAGGTTTAGGTTGATTATTAAAATATATTCTAATTATAAAGAAACTCTTTCAATTGACTGATGGCAAGTAATTTAAATGAACAGCACATATTGCTTGGCAATTCCGCCAACAGAAGTGACGCCAAGTCAAGAGGGTAATAAATAAAATGGCTCCCCTCCACCAATTTTACGTAAAAACGCGTCCCATCCGCAATCTGCATTTTTATGAGCAAATATTCTATAAACAAGTCAGCCAGTGTGTGAGACAGCGAAACATAAAAATTGTATGCAAATATTATAACGGGAATAAATACAATCTTTGTCCCCTAGCATTACTTCCTCGCAATTTCCTTAATGCCGTTGGAAATTTTACGAGGTCGACGAACCGTCTCGAAATAATTAAACCGCCATTTCATATTTTAATACGCGGGGATTTAGTGAGATGTAACTCGATATCGACGACGACATTTTTGATTTCTTGCGCCAATACTCTTGTAAAATTAATTTGGACATTTCGATTGATGTTTCCTGTTGACCTGAAAATAGAAAGTGCTTAAAATGATGACTTCTTTAAAGAAAACAGCTTTTCAGCTGCAAGCACAGTTCACTAACATTTAGCTTAGGATACGTGGGTTAACGTGACTCGACTAGACAAGTTTCTAAATAAAAATAAAGATTTAAAAAGTAATTCCCGGATAATAACCTTTGGTTTTGTACACTGTAACTTTAATAAACGTTTTTGTAAAAAAATTATATTAATTAAAAACCACTTTATAGTTTTGTTACTTTTTCTTTTCGATCTTATTTTTTCAATATTTTTGTGTCTGTTGTGTGTTTATGTAAAGTATAATAAAAATATTATTATTTCGGCGACCATCTCTTTACTAGTTTATGGTTAGCGATAACTTTGATGGGAGCTCAAACCAGAGCGCAGCTCAGTTTAACCCTTAGCTGAGATTTAGCTCAAGGAGTTCACTTATACAAGACGTAAGGTTGCTTGATTCTTGGAAAACACTACTCGTACATACACTGAGTTTACTGCCAGAGCACCAAATATGATGCTGTAGGAGTACCTACGTAATAGGAGTTTTAGAAGTCAGTATTCTCTAAAATCTTAACTACTAGCAATAGGCTCATGAAATCTAGTTTTAATACTCGGATAGTTTATATTTTTGCTTTTTAAAATAAAATATTAACACACTACTGCCACAATTTAAAAAATAATATATTTACAATATATAACCTTGTGTTTTTAGATTTTTATTTACAAAATGTTATTTATATATTATAGACAGCTACTATCAGTCAGAAAATAGACCCTTCATTCCATTCCTAAAAACTAAAATAAAAACATAAAACATTTTTTTGAAAATTTTACCCTGATTTTTATAATGTCGCTTGGACTATAATTATTATTTTGCCTGTCGGAAGCCACTAGGGAAGGCTTATTCATCCGCTATGCTGTCCAAACAGAACGGCTCATTGACTCACTGATTAATTGCCAAGAGAGCCTTTGCGACGTTCTAATGCAAAACAATATTTGTCGAACTGCCCTAAGTATATGGCACCTTGGGCGGATTTTAATGTATTATTAATTAGGTTGCCATTTCATTCTACTAAGTAATTAAAGATTAGGCAGAACTAAAATGTTTTAATACATTATTTGTTTGATGTCAATTGCTTTTTCTTTGTGATGCTCTTTTTATTAGAATAATTTAGTCTTATAAAATGGGCCAGTAAAATGTTTTACATTAGCGTTTAACAAAACGAAAATAAGCGGGACTACTTCGTAACCTGAATTTATAATATTAGAAGGTTGACTGATGTTGATTTAATTATTAGTCTCTTTAATCTTGAAATTACTTTGTGACGTAACTTTGTGAAGAACTAGTTATCGTTTGCGACCTCGCGTAGTTTATTTTGATCTATCATGAAAGAAAGAAAGAAAGAAACTTGACATAAAAAAAAGATTTATCGTGTGCCCTCCAAAAGTTTGTTTTTGGTTGGGATATAAGGTAAGTTTATTTACTCAGGTTATAGTGTTTTTTATAGTTTGCTCGGCCAATGGCTCTACTATACCCGATGTTAAGTGGAAATGATAATAATAAATAATGATAAATGTTTCCCACACTCACACCAATTATCTAGCCCCAAGAAAAGCTTTCTTAAGAAACTCGAGAAATGGTTAACTAGATAACGGATAAATATACTTAAATACATTACTTATTATACATAGGAAACACCCAGACCCGAAACAATTCAGAAAAACAGGTATTTCTAAATTGATCCGACCGAGGATCGAACCTGGGACCTCAGAGATGGCGACACCATGAAAACCGGTGTGCAAGCCACTCGACCAAGGAGGTCGTCAATGAAGTCCAGACGCGAAGACAACTGGTGCAGCGTGAAAACAACAAAGCATCAGTCAACCTCACCCTGCCAGGCCACAAGGTGCCTCTTCACGCTTCGTTTGAAGCTCGTTTGACGTGTGCTGGTAGATTATTCCATCTTTTGGAAGTGCGACAAAGAAACGAGTCACCAAATTTCTTTGTGCGCGACGGAATGTTCAAGATATTACAGCGGTGACTCCGGAGAGCAGCACGCATAACCCTATTAAGGAAGGAAAAGGTGGGTGAGGTCAAAAAATCTATCTAGCTGTCTAGTAGTAAAATATGTTTTAGAATCAGCACCTAAATTAGTTACGTAGTGGTCAGCGCATTGGGCCGGTTATCCAAAGGTCGTGGGTTCTATTCCCACTCGAGTTTCTTGAAGCTGATTGAAAGCCTAGTAAAATTTTAACTTAAAAAAATATTTTAAATTTTTTATCTTAACATTTTAGTTACGTAGATTACATTGACATCGATTGATTGGCATTGCTTTGACTAGACGAATGTACTTTTTGGATGCTTTTTCTTCGAAATCCAACCTGTTTCCAATCCAATTTTTCAATCCAATATTTTTTTAATGTCTATCTATCTATGCGAGTTTAAACGGATTCCTATAGGTTTTTGTATGTATTTGATAATTTTATTTAAATTTTACAATAATTTACTTATTTGCTTTATAATACTAGTATAAATAAAAAAAGCGCACGACCCTTTAAAAAACCGAAAAGAATCATTTCGCTCACTTACGCTGACTTCATCACTCTGTCTCAACACGTAGTTGTCATCCCAAGTAGCCCTGTGCGTGTTTCACATAAGTAGGGATTTGGAGAAAGGTGGTAATAAGGTATGCAAGCCCTCTTCCCTTTGTCGGCCACTCGGCGGTAACGTGAGAGGAATGATCGCACGAGATTTTCTAACTCGAGTTGAGGAACTTGCGAAATGTACGCGACATTGTACACCGATAGTGTTTACTCATTCATACGCTCGGAAGAGGTCTCATGTTCGCGTTTTGTTTATTGTGCTCTTGATTAAACGCGTAGAAAATGAAGAAAAAACATTGTTGTAGAAAAATTTTGTACAAATTTATATTTTTTTCTTCTTCAAATAAACACCAACACGGCTAGAGTGGGTATTTTATTTTTCTTCACCCATTTAGAGAAGACAAGGGCGCCACAAGAACCTAGCATTTAATAAGTTAATCTTTCATCATTATCGTCGTAAAAATAGAACGATTCGTTCGACAAATTTCACAAAAGCATGTTTTCATAGTAGCGAATTTTCACATCGCGTTCTTTCTTAACGCAAATTTAATTATTCGTGCCTACTGCTGGGCACAGCTGCCATCTAACTGCTGCCAGTCACTAGCATGTATCCTTTGATCACCGATAAGCGCTTAAAAAACGGTAGGTGACGTTTGTTTTGCGGTTGGCGTTTGTTGCGATGACAGTACAATATTAACTAGGTACAAATATTTTGCAACCTTAATCTTTATATTTACGATTTAAGGTTCACAACAAGCTGAAGTTGTTAATGTTATCCAATATTTCTTCAGATTTTGTAATTAGAATAGAATAGAATAGAAATATTTTTAAATAATTCGAAATTTAAATGTAAGGTAAGGTATGAGCAAATAGGACCTTCGAGATGCATTTTTGTTCGGGATCCCTTATCTAGTACACTATTGATCGAAGCGTGTATCGTAGCTCCATATGTTTGCCGAGTCGCGGTCCTCACTTTGGAACACCTACACTGATAATCCGCGGTTATCAGTCTAGCGGCTAATATGGCCACAGCAACTTCAGCTAATTATTTGAGCTATGTTGGTAGCTTTGGTTCTCCTATGAGTTACTTCGCACCGGACACAAGCATTTTTAGTGTAACACCGACTCGTAGCTCTCTCTATAGGTCGCTGAGTGACTCTGAATTTGTGGACTATAAATAATACCGTGAGTGTTCTCGTCTCGTGCTCCGTAAATGTCATGACAGGTAGAACCAATTGATTTTATAGTTTTAATTCAGGGTTTTGTCTCTTAACATCTTTATGGACGAACAAGGAACTGAGTTTTTTCTTCTTGAGTGTTATATTAGGCTGCTGAGCCACACAGCAGCTCCCTTCAAATTTATGCGACTGCAGCGCTACTTAGTCTCAAATCTGCCGCTAGGGACTGCGTGGTGCGGTCGCGCGACACAATCCCGCGGCTCGATCGCGCTCCAGACGGATTATCGCTGTATAACAATCTATATAGACAGTAGAAAAACGAATATAGGTACTTCATGCAGCGTAACAAAATTTACCCCTTGTTTAAAAGGATTATTAACAGTACAAAAATTTGAAAGTTTTTGTTTTTGAGTGACCATTTGGTCTGTACACGACTTGTAAGACAACGTAACGTACCTACCTTTGCTTACGTCTACACCAAATCGTTCCTCTTTTTTATATTGTTATATGTTAGTGGTTTTTGAAGTAAAACTATATTATTACAACTCTGTATAAATTTGTTAATATGTTTTTTATTATCGATACAAAATTCAGGTTCATCCCTTATCAGTACCCACATTTCCGGTTCACTAACTAACATCACCGCATTGTTTCAATTGTCAAATTGCTCCTACCGAATAAAGAGGCCTAATAAAATACGCGTACGCAAATAAAACAGCAATCCCTAAATAATAGCGCATCCTCATTCGTTATAGAAACTCAAATTTGACGGTGCGGTCGAGGCGGAGGGGTCGGCGGCATTGTGCGGGGTGGCTCGCCGGCACAATGCTACCGCTGTGACATTTTCACTAATGGTTCCACGGTAGGCACAATAAACGACAATGCGAGATAAGGTTGCAAGTGGAAATTTTGCGGGATTATTTTAATGCCGGCCCGGTTGGGCGGGATCGTCGACGTCGACTTATGATATAGTCAGATGGTAAGGTATTTATCGATGTGTTTTCCGTTTAGTGTTATCGTATTAGCATAGTCTACCTGTAATTAAGGCTTATGTATACCGGGCTATTAAGTATTCTGTCTATTTCTGATCGGGAAGAATATGATGGCCTCGATGTAGAAATGAAGGAGAAACGAAGTCTTACGTACAGTGTCGCTAAAAGCCTTATCTTTACGTGTTAATACCCTGTATAGTATAGTAATAGGTATCTATATATTAATAGCATATCTAGTATCTATATATAATACGTGAAGCAAAAACTTTGTACCCCTTTTTTACGAAAATTGCGCGGACGGAGGAGTATGAAATTTCGCACACGCAGTTTAAATAGAGAAGGTTATCCGAATGTTAATATTTTTTTAAATTATGCATAAAAATACATTAAATCAATAAAACAAACATTACACACACTACCATGTACTTCACATACATGCATATGTATATGACACACACGCATATACTCTTTTTAAAAATTTCAAATATGGAAGAGGAGCGGCCGAAGTCTGTCAATGCTAATGTAAACTCGCATTCTATCTTTTTTATTTTTCATTGCTTCAGTCTATATAATATTTTAAATAATGTAACGGATAAACTTGAAATCTTGAGATTTTTTACAGTATTAGTTACTTGAAAACCAAAGTCTTTCAGCAATGTGTCATCCCTCTCTTATATACGGAGCCGAAACATGGACGCTCACAAAAGAGACTGTGCGTAGAGTCCAAGTAGCACAACGGGCTATGGAGCATAGTATGTTATGCTTGACTCTCAACGACCGAGTTCGCAATAGCGAGATTCGAAGACAGGCGAAAGTCCAGGACATTGCTAACCGGATTGCAAAACTCAAATGGCGATGGGCAGGACACGTGGCGAGATCAAATGATAGCCGTTGGAGTAAAACCCTCATAGAATGGCTGCCGAGAACAGACAAGCGGAGCGCTGGCCGACCTACTGCTAGATGGGCCAGAGATGTAGAGCTGTTCGCTGGAACCTGGATGCGATCAGCTTAAAACAGAAGCGATTGGCGAATCATGGAGGAGGCCTATGCCCAGCTGTGGGTAGATACGGGCTGAAAATGATCATGATAAGTTACTGTCTATTTCTGAGTGAGTATTTAACATAGTAAAACTCGGAGTTATCTTGTGATAATCAGGTGAGTTTTTGCTCCCTTTGCCAACGAGGCACTCGATTCGTCGCGTCCGTCTACTTAAACATTTTTCCAAATGTCAAAATCATGTCAATTAGAATCGGTTGTGGATCCATGTTTTAAGATACCAGAATCGAGGTCCAGGTAGACAGGCAGATTTTTGCAGAACTACCGACAGTCGTAGCAATGAATACCCCAAGAAGAACGATAAGGTAGAAGCCCACCACCGGAAACCTTAAATTCCGACGGACTAGCTATGACTATTATATCTCTAACTGTAGGAACACAACAATGCAACTAACTTTGTTGTTTTGGCGACCGACTTTTTAGTTATATATTATTACACAACACCCTTGTCAATTCGGACTTACAAATTGCTAATATTTTTGATGATTATATTGTGAATATACCAGTAGTAACAACTTTAAATTTAGATTCATCACCAGAAGCTGCACAATCTTTACTCAAAAAACATGTACCTAAACCTAATTTATCTTTTCAATTTGTATACATTGATTCTTTGAATATTATAAAAACATTCAAATCACTTAAAATGAAAAACACTAGTGATTTGTGGGGCATAAGTATTAAGGTAATTAAGAATATTATATATCCTATTGCACCCTATCTTGCAGACATTTTTAATTACTGTATCAATAAAGGTATTTTTCCAGATCTTATGAAATTTAGTAAGGTTATACCTTTGTTTAAAGCAGGGAACAAAGAAGACCCTAGCAACTATAGGCCAATTTCAATATTACCAGCACTAATAGTAATAAATTAATTGTACGTATTTAACATGTATGATTCTGTTTTGTATGCTAGTACTTAATACTTAAACTGTAATATTATTGGGAAGACACTGGCTCCCATATTACGGTTTTTACTAGCTTGGGAGCCAGGGTATAATAAGTATTAAAAAAAAAAACTAAGTAAAATTTATGAAAAACTTATACTCGAACAATTAATGGCATACTTTAACTCAACAATCTTTTACATAAGAAACAATATGGTTTTACTAAGGGTCGTTCCACTACTGACGCAGGTGTTGCTTTAATAAACATATATTCGATGCCTGGGAGGGGTCTCAGAACGCTCTTGGAGTTTTTTGCGACTTATCCAAGACTTTCGATTGCGTTGAGCACCGGACTCTGGTGATGAAGTTACACTACTATAGTCTAAATGATTTTGCACTAAAATTGATACAGTCGTATCTCAGTTCTAGGACACAAACTTTCGATATAAATGGAACTAAATCATCTGGTTCTCATGTAAAAATGGGAGTTCCGCAGGGGTCAATTCTTGGGCCCTTCTTATTTTTAATTTAAATTAACGACCTGTCATTCTTTGTGGAGAATTTCTGTGAAATTGTTTTATTTGCAGATGATACTTCACTCATTTTTAATGTTACTAGGTGTAAGAATAATTATGATGATGTAAATAATGCTCTCGCAGAAGTACTCAGTTGGTTTACTGTTAATAATCTACAGCTTAATGCAAAAAAAACAAAATGTATCAAGTTCACACTACCTAATGTTAAAACTGAACCAACCGATGTTAGAATAAACGGTGATAAATTAGATTTAGTAGATTCAACAGTCTTCTTAGGTATAACACTCGACTCAAAACTTCAATGGAATCCTCATATATTGATATTGGCCGGCAAACTCAGTTCTGCTTCTTATGCCATCAGAAAAATAAGGCAATTAACAGACGTTGAAACTGCTAGAACAGTTTACTTTAGCTATTTTCATAGTGTAATGTCGTATGGCATCTTACGGTGGGCTACAGCGGCTGATTTTGAAACTATATTTATTTTACAGAAACGAGCTATAAGAACCATTTATAGACTAGGTTCCTGAACTACTCTAAGAAATATTTTTAAAGAAATTGGCGTTCTTACAGTTGCATCTCAGTTTATTTATAATTGCATAGTCTTTGTACGTTGCAATGTCAACTCTTTTACTAAACACGGTGATGTACACAATTTCAATACTAGAAATAAGAAAAAACTTGTAATGCCACTGTTCAGGTTGCAAAAGGTTCTTGGCTCTTTCTTGGGGCAAGGTATACACTACTATAATAAAATACCTAGTACTGTACAAGATTTACCATTAGATAAGTTTAAAAATCATGTTAAATCTTATTTATTTAAGAAAGGTTATTATGCAGTCAAAGAATATTTAGATGACAAAACAGCCTGGTTATAATAAAAAACCACATTTTATTGGAATTTATCATTATACTTTAATATCTTAGCGCTGATATGAGCCTTTATCAGCAGTGTCCTACAGTTTACAAACAATATTCATGTTGCGTTAAACAATTCATTATGCTCTTAGATTACCTCTTGCTTGCTTATCTTATTTTTATTATTATTATACTAGTGTACTTTAACTTTATTTTTCTTAGACAATTTTGGACTTAGATTAGTACTGTATGACATTGTGAAAATTAAAATTGGTACCTGATGTAATTTTTGCAAACTTAAACATTTTTTTTTTGTTTTTTTTTGTGTGTTGTGATTGTCCTTTATTTTATTTTTTTGTCTGTTTATTTGTGCCGGTTGTTGTGTGTTATTTGCCGGTTCTTCTCAGTACAAGATCTCCCGCCCAGAGTAGATAGACTTACGAACCGATGGCATAAAATGACATTCATAAGAGCTATTTGTAGCCTAAACTGAATAAATGATTTTGAATTTTGAATTTTGAATTGAATTAGTTGGTCAGGTGGACTTAAACCAGCCTTCTCGCCAATGGCACCGAGTACAGGTACTCTGGGTGTCTAGTGCAAGTTTCGTTCACTATCACACTTAAGAAATCGAAAATTGAAGCAGTGCCTCCTGGTGGATAACGAAAAGAGTTAGAATTTTGCCATACTTTATTGTCGTTTTTGTAACGCGATCGAATGGAACTCGCTCTATAAAGGCACTCTGATTATATACCCCGCTAGGAATCGAACCATAAGGTGATTACTGATTACCATTGATATTATTGTTAAACAGCCTTGAAACTTAAATACATATTTGGTACTTACTACTAGATTTTTACTAGATTACAATTTTCGCTATATTATCGTCCTCCTCTGTATCACTCAAGAAATTTCTGCTTCATAGCTTAGGGCTTCCCTCATCGTAAGAACAGTAGATCAGGTCATATTACCCGTATTATAAATTATTAATTGCTTATTAAATTAATTATAAAAATGCAGGTTGGAGGTACCGACTAATAGCCGAAGTAAAAGTTATCTTAAGATTATCAAAAACAATTAGGTTTGTGGAATGGTCGTTGAATAACTTTCAAGATCGTACGCCGAATGCCTTATCCGCCCTTCTATACGATTTGGAATACAGTCTGTATTCAAATTTAATCAGTACTTTTTTTTAAATTATCTATCATCATCATCATCACCACCATCATCATCATCATCGTCAGCCTAACTAGTCTATTGCTATAATTATCTATAATTAAAAAAAAACTAGCACAATTCGAACCCGTAACATCTGGCAATATGATCAAGTGGGAGACGACCAAAGTATTTTTAAAGTCTCATTGAAGCAAAAACATATTTTTTAAAGTCGCCAATGATTTTTATTCCAAGTGACAACACGATGTAAAATAATTTTTAATTTCTTTATTAAATTCCAATACTCGTTGTTTACCCAGATCATTCGGCAGACAAAGGACGTCCAAAATTGATGCGTGACATAGCGATGCAATACGTCATTCGTGACGTCACATGACGTTGACGTGTTGGCGTTGTTATGTAGGCACGGAACGGCAGAGTATAAAAAATATATTACAGAAAAATGTAATTGCTTAAACTTTCAAATTTTAATTAACCATGCTTTGTTATTTTAGTTTTGATAATACGTTTTATGCAATAACAACGTATAACTACTACCAGCCTGGGATCCCATCATACAAAATATTAAGTCCCAGCCCCGACACCATACTGCCAGACCAAAAAATACTGCAAGCTCTTTCTGCGTAAAACGGAACGCATCTGATTAAATTTAAATGAGGGTATACAAGCTACCAATTAATTATGATACGACCAACACCTCAGTCTCCCTCTGACCACGGATCCTGCAAAGGGTTCGAAACGTTAGGATAAACATTAAATAAGTAACGTGTAAAATAAACGCGAGTAGATCCGTAAAAGTTGTTTCATTTCAACAACGTATAACATTCTATGCGCGCCATTAGCAGACCAATCCCATCCGACCCCTCGGAGAATCTAGTAAGGAACGTGGACGTGGAGAATCTTGTAAGTGCGTGATGCCACTCCCTCTAAAAAACTTCTGACGGTGCTTCGTTTCACACGGCTTGAGGAACCCTTTAAGTTCTCGCCACCCCCAAAAAGTTCCGTGATGCCGAAAATGCCGATTGAGGCAATCAGCAAACTCTTTCAAAGAACCCTTAGCTGGTGATGATGATCATCTTATTAGGTGCTTGATGGCGCAGAGGATAAATGAAATGAAATTAACGTGCGAAATTTAATTAAATGATAACGCGCCCAGTCTGCTTCTGTCTGCTTTCGCAGAGGCCGGTCATCGGATGAGTGACCAAAAATGTATCATCTCGAGCTCCTCCGTGCTTCGGAAGGCACGTAAAGCCGTTGGTCCCGGCTGCATTAACAGTCGTTAACAACCACCAATCCGCACTGGGCCCGCGTGGTGGTTTATGACCCGTTCTCCCTATCCATCCATAGGAAAGGCTCGTGCCCCAGCAGTGGGGACATAAAAATGAGCTCATGATGATATTTTTAATATATGGCGTCCTAACTTACCTAATAGAATTCGTTGTTGAATGCATCTATTCCAAAAAAGATATGAAATAATATCATTATCAATTCGATCCATTTAATAACCCCCACACGGTGCGCGTGTTTTACGGCAACAAGTTACGTACTGATGTGTCGTTTCTCATTGAGGAATCCACGCTTTGAGGCCTGAAAGGGTTATCCGTGTCTCTCACTTTGTCGCTTTATATTTTCATCATCATTGCGAATGAATCGTTCCGAAAGCTGCTACAAAAAATCCATTTGCGAATGTCTCTGTGGAGTCATTGTATCAAGCGATTTTATATAAACAGTTTAACATGGACGAGTTAAAATGAATTCGCCTCTCTTTATTTCTGCCTAGTGTGGAATGATAATGTATAAAATATAATACTTTGATGCAATCTCAAACTAAAACATTGTTATATATTGACAAGCGAACGCCCGCGTAAAAACCCGTATTTAGTGGGTTCTTCAAAAAATCCCTCCTTTTCTTTGTGAGGATTTTGGTTTTTGGAAATGTAAGTATAAAATTTCAGCTTTCTTCGTCCACGGGTTTAATGAGTAGGTCAGTCAGTGTTAGTGGACCTTTCTTTTTTTAGAAAGATGATTTATTTAAACACATTTTATGATCAGAATTTTGATGCTATCTTTAATTTCTAGTATTTTCAATTGTCATATTATAACTAAGAATTTTGCGCGTTTGCAAGCTGAATACCATTACAGAAATAGAGAGAAAAACAATGTAAATATTTATGTTGAAAGCAAATAAATATTTATCTATAAGTACTTATCTGCTTTGCAAAGTTTAAAAATGTTATGCATTTTTTTAACTTGTTAGGTTTAATTTTATTAAGAACAGCAGACTATGTTCCAATAGCTTCTACTACAAGAGCAATGTTGTTGTTTGGTTCGACGACAAATTTGCACCGCTCGCCAGTGTTGAAAGTTCCGACCGCACAAAATCTAGGTAAGTGTTTTTAAAACAAAATTAATATTACCCGCTTACCTACGTGCGCCGCAACGCTACGGGAGATTATGAATAGTTTGAAAAACAGTTTTCGTGCAAGCGTGGTGAAAGCTTGCACTTCGTGGAATGACATTCGGAGCGAAACAAAACAGGGCCGGAGGTACTGTGAATGGACGGTTTGAAATCGTCCCGTTGCTGTTTAGGCCGACCCACGCGTCCTAGGCAAACAAATGTGAGCAGCTGCGTGCATTAAGGTCACCCTTACCTGTAAAGGGTTAATATGAGATAATGTACCAACTCCGCCTACGCTTACCGCTTTGTGGTATGTTATTAACCGGAACAGCCACTCAATGGTGCCAAAGCGACCGTGAAAACATTACAACCCTTAAGAAAGATTTGTACTGTAACAGTAATTATTTTATGCAGATAATTTAGAATTATTACCATCTAAATCTCAAATTATCTTGATTAAAATACGTAGGTACTATCACATCACGCCAAGCAGCATTGTTTTGCATTGTTGTGTTATGGGTTAAAGGGTCTTAGATCCGTTGTTGTTTTCCATTGCTGTGCTTTCAACCTAGAAACGTTGAAGGATACCTATTATAATTACAGGGCATAGAAGCATATGCATTAACGTTATAGAGTCGGCAATGCCCTCTTGGAGTCGCAAGCACACTTGGGTTGCTACGGAAAGATCTCGCAAGGCAAAAGCCTCTCTTCCCTATCTCGAGCCATCGAGCAATCCAAGAAGTCTAAGTCGTCCCGCCATTTTCTTTGGTCCTGGACCCATTCTACTACTATACTACTAGCTATATATACTGCAAATCAAGTTACCATCCGTCCCTTCTGTGTTACAAAAAGCACGTAAAGCTGTTCTTGCCGGCTGTATTAGCAGCCGTTAACAATACCCATACCCGCGCTGTTTTTATTCATAGGAAAAGCACGTGCCCCATCGGGACCCCAGTGGGGACATAAATAAGCTGGTAGATGATGATGATGATGATGATGATGATGAACTAATCGTCATCATATTAACTAAGCTTACCTATAAAATTGACGTGTAGAATAGCCAGAACGAGTATCCGTGCGAGGGGTCCTCCGCCTCGCGTGTGCGCGCCCGCCGCCATGTTGTCTCAGCGTGTGACCGCCCGGTGCTGCCATCTACCACCGCTCTCCAATTCTAATGTCCGCCTCGATCTACTCATCGTGTGGGTGTAGCTTTACCGCTTTTGTGGTGGTACCTGCAAAAATGGGCAAGGTGACTATGAAGAAGATACAATTCATTAGTACCTAAGTAAGTAGTAAATAAAAGCTTTCCATAACTTTGACAAACGGTATATATCTATACAGTAATAATTTTATTTCCGCGAAGTAATTAATTCAACTAAAGTTTTGGTAATACTGTATACGTTAAATACAATTTATTAAATTAATTACTTTGTTGTTTATAATTTGGATTAGGTACACAATAATAAATTTAAAGATGTTAATGCAGTGTTATTGTTTGTTATTATTTTTCTCACATATCATCACCATCTTTCCTCTCGCTTTCTTGCAATTTGTGGGAGTGATTTCGTAAAATGGGACGGAAGTGCGTAACAGGAAGTCGGGGAAGCACGCAAGAACGCGCCATTTGACTTGACGAATGAGCGCGCGGTATTAAATTACTCTTAGTGTCAATTAAATAAAATACAATTTTCATTAAAAGGAATTATTCTTTGTTATGAAAAATCATTTCAAATAATACCTGACCCATTTTTTTCAGAAAATAATGTTAAAATTGCTTAATACTAAGGTGAGATGTCAAATGTTACACATTATGCGACTACTGTAAAGCTCGCTCGTTTTTTTTCGTTATTTTTTTATTTTTGCGAATGCTGTGTATGTCTGTAATAAATGTCATACAAATATTTTCTTTTAAACATGTTAGTAGTAAGTAAAAATGTATAAACATTGTTTAAAAAACATTTTTGTAATATTGTTTATTAAAAAATATACAATTTTACTCATGTAAGAAAAACAACAGAGCTATTCACCATCTCAATGTACAAAGCAAGTGTACACGGCGCAGGGTGAACGGTAAAAATATTCGTACGTTTTATTCACATTCCGTTTGCGGAGCGCAGAAACAGTCGAACGTTATCTAAAATATGAGTGAATGCGGGCTCGGTACGTGCGGTCCGTTCTGAAAGAATTTGATATCAAAGATTCGCTGGCGGGATCCGTGGGCCGGCTGCTTGCGCCCTACCCCGGCCGCGGAGGGCAGCAGCAATGGATGAGACATCATTAAATATTGCAACTAAAACAAACTTTTTTAAATAAAAAATATATCGAGAACGTAACGATACGGGGTGAAGCTTAATATAAATTATCACCAATGTTCTCATCCACGCATTGGGCTATTGCAGAACCAATCTATCTACTCCAAACAAATGTTTAATTATGGGTATTTAAATTACCCATAATTAAACATTTATGAAATGTCTAATTTCATTTTAAAACATAAAATAAAAAACGTTACGCAAAGTGAAAAGTTGTCGTCGTCTTTAGAATAATAGTTTGTTTATTATTTTAGTTTAATTTCAGACCTTCAGATATCTTTTTGCATAAAAACATATCTGTTTCAGGAGAATTCGCCCAATTGTAATAAGTTTATTGTTAATAATCAACACATTTATTTATACAGTTTTACGCAAAGCTTTGAAAGAGATTAGTGGGACATTTTGACTAAAATCATATAACAGTTTACCAAGAACAAAAATTATAGATGGGTTAATAAGTAACTGCTATTTTAACACATACAATTAGTACTCTTCAGTATTATACTTTTGTATTTTGGTATTATAGGTACTCTTATTGACCTTTGTCCAGCAGTGGAGGTCTTTTGGCTGAGATGATGATGATGATGATACTCTTATTATATTCAATAACAATCTCAATAGGAAGGTGAAGTAATAGATTTTTTTTGTGAAAAATGTTTAGAGGCATTGTCTCTTCTAGATTTTTATATCCAGCGACAGCGGCGCTACGTAACATATTATCACAAATGGATACAGTGGTGTCTTTTGGCCTCTCGTTCCGTTATGAAATATAATGTGCATTACGTTTCGCGTTTGGCTAATGGCGTATTTTTTATAAGCCGCCTAATGTTCTTTGGTCCACCTGATTTTGTGAGTTCCATTTGTGTTTGAATAAAAAATTCTTTCAGTTTTCAGCGGGAGCAGCTACTGGAAGGATATGATGAGTGCCATTTCTAAAATTGTATTCTAAAGCCTATAATTTACAACAACATTTATTTGGCCATCCAGGTATCAGTACATGGCTTAGATTTAGGTGTTCAAAGCACTTTCAATATAGGACTAGTGAAACGCTTGCTGGTCTGGTTGCTTCAGACGCCTGGGGGGTACCAGGAGCAGCTAAGATAGCAGTATTGTTGCAGTTGTGAAAACGAGACGCGTGTAGCGGCGAATATACACGCGTCTCGTTTTTACAACTGCAATAATACTGATATAAGAGCTCGTGGTTACCATCCAAAACGGTCAAATTTCTTCAATAAATATTCAACCATAAGTCATAAAGTTTATTGAGGAAATTTTACAGTTTGTGGTAGTCTGATTGATGCGCAGGTGCATATTACGCACTGTTTTATACATACTCTTAATAGTTAAGTAGGCGCAGTCACCTTATAATCTACAGATACCCACATAGACAACAATAAAGTTCATTTTGAGTAGGGAATATACACGATGTTTGGTAATATGTGTATATTCCCGAAACGTACCCATGTTAACATGTCTAAATAAATATTATGCCAATGTCAGAAAATGGAAATTGAAAAAAAAAAAATTCGACTTTCCATACTAACTCGATCAGCTGATGGGTCATTTTGTTTTTCAGTTTTTTTATTTTTCTAGTTTTTGTCAACCTGATAGGTTCGGTTTGTGGGTATATCTACTGGTACTGGCGTACTTTCTTAAAATATACCTATTAAATTGCTAGAATTTTACATTTTATACTAAAATCAATTACTGAACACTTTAGTAATTTGTAAAAATAATAGCTTCATTTCACATATTTTTAACATTATCAGATAACAATAATAATTACTTCGATACTTTAACGATCTTTGCATCATACCGCCGCTGATGGCAAGGACAACGCAATAAATACAGCTTGGCAATGACAAATAGCTCCCGAAACGCAGCGAGGACGCGATAACGATGCGATGCCGATCGGAAGGCGTAATTAATGTTTGCGACACGTTTTGGTTCCTTTGCTTACACGTGCGGTTTTTAAAATAACTTGAGTGTAAATTGAAAATTCATATTTTATATTGTTTTAGTACGCAAACGCCGTTTTTGTGCAGTTTTACCAAAACTAATGGTCGCCTAGTGGTCAAAATTCATTCACTCGCCATTTACAAAGCATACAATGTTTAAACAATGTATTTGTAAATTATATTAGACATAAATATTATTTATCGGGACTTCTTTTCCATTTAAACTTTAACTTTATTAAATCTTACGTCCGCGCAATGTGCTTAAAATGGGCACAAAGTTTTTGCTATAGATGATAGTTTGCCAAAAGAAAAAAATTACATTTAAAATTTTCGTTACTAATTAAAAGCAAAAGTATGTATTAAAGAAAAGCGTTGTGCTTTATCGTTTATTTTTTAACATATGTTCCTGATATCCTGCGAACATTAACTCATTATCGATATGCAACAGAGCATGATCAATTATTTCAAATTGCAAGCAGTGAAAATAGTTCGTACCAAGTTTTTAGGGATGGCTCGCATGACTAGCTTTGTGGGATAAAGGGTTAAAATGTTCCCTAACAGATAAGTCTCACGCTTTCACGGGCAACGTATCAAAAGATTCTCATTATAAAGTTACTAAGCCTGTGAAGAACGGCAATTTCACTTAATTTTAGAATTCCGTAGCGCGCACTGAATATTTTAGGAGCAACGTATCGAGATCCTCCTTACAACATGTCATTACTAATTTACCATTAAGAAACATTTTTTACTAATCAGTTTACGTCAGACTTACGTCTAATACGTAATAATTTATTTGCATAATTTGAAATCATTTATCGCTTTTTCAAAACGGCGATTCATATTAATTGCTTAAATAAATATCCATGTAAGAAGTTTGAAATACATTACATAAAACAGACTTGATGTACAGTTGGATTGAATCGATACGAAATGCAGTCAATTCATACACATTATTACACTACATATACATAATATGCATGCATATTGCTTTATGCCAGACATAGCTCCAGTATCTTGATACACAATTAAGATACTCAAATGACAATAATCGTCTCCAATCAAACAGCATTTAAACGAACCAAACAATACAAAGTATTCAATATAATTCACATCATTAAGCTAAACGACAACAGAAGCCGACATCAGACATAGCTGACGAAGCCGAATTTAATCAGGGAAATGTCAACTGACACAATATACTCAAATTAATGAACGATCAACTGAAAACATTCGGAAATGTCGAACCAGCTCATTTGTAAGGGCACCAATTATAAGCCGTGTAATCAGCCAGTGGCTGTGGTCTCTGCGCGCAATCAAGTGATTAGTATTTCAGTGGTTTGAGCTCGACGCTCATGCTAAATTTGTAGATTTGTGTACGTGGCGAAAGTTCGTCTGCCTATTGGCGTTGGTGCTATGATTCTAACTGGTTATCTCTTAATCAGACGGTAGTTACTTTTCATCAGACGATCTCCTTGGTCGAGTGGTTTGTATACCGGTTTTCATGGTGTCGCCATCTCTGAGGTCCCGGGTTCGATCCCCGGTCGGGTCAATTTAGAAATTTCTATTGTTTTTCTAAATTGTCTCGGGTCTGGGTGTTTTCTATGTATAATAATAAGTATTTTAAGTATGTTTATCCGTTGTCTTGTAACCATATAACGAGTTTCATAACGAAGCTTCTCTTGGGCTAGATAATTGGTGTAAGTGTAGGAAAGTTTATTATTATTATTTTATTATAGTGGATTCTTCATTAGTTTGTAGAGTCTAGGTTATATCATGCGACATATAATAATACCTTACATCA
The DNA here is from genome assembly GCA_947562085.1 of Eudonia lacustrata. Lineage (NCBI taxonomy): Eukaryota > Metazoa > Arthropoda > Insecta > Lepidoptera > Crambidae > Eudonia > Eudonia lacustrata. The sequence continues at coordinate 19,537,516 of OX387340.1, read as the reverse complement.
TTTTCAAAATCGAAATCTACATAAAATGAGCTGGTGACATATAAGTTTTAAATAAACATGGTTAACCTACAAACTTTTTCTACATATAACTATATATATTTTATCGCTTATGTGTGATCTAATCCAATCTTCATTTCCATATGTTAGAAGACGAGGACGGCGGCGCATGGCCCTCTCATTAGTTATTTCGGGCTCTTGGTCTCTAGTTGCTGCGACAGTTTCTACATTTCCACACAGTTTTCTAGTACCAACATTCACACTTCAGCTCAAAGGGGATTACACAATTAATGGGAATTACTTAAGTTTCCAAAGAGAATTAAAAGTATATTCTTAAGTACAGTTTCTATTGTCATCGTTTTAAACCTATAATGTCTCACTGCCAAACTTAGGCCTTCCTTAATAAGCTAAACTCCAAAATGAGGCCAAATAAGGCCACCATGTTGGCCCAAAATGGTTAACCTTTTTACCGCCAACAACTTCTATAGAAGTTCGAGATTTTCGTGCCGCCCACGCCAGCACTTCTATAGAAGTTCTTCTTTGTACCTACTTTATTAAAATACATTTATACGTTGGCGTACAGCGGGACATCGCGTGCAGGATAGTTGGGCGGTGAAAAGGTTAAATAAATTTAGCCACTGCCATCTTACGACACTACGACCTTACCTTACTTACGACTAAGTGACACGGGTTCCAAGAGTGCTCGCACATCAGGTGATCGGCTAGCAACCTATCACTGATGTTATCTTTTCCACCTTGGACCCATAATTTTTATGTTAATTAAAGAAATTTGGTGACTCGTTTCTTTGTCGCACCTCCAAAAGATGGAATAGTCTACCAGCATACGTTTTCCCTCCTTCCTACGAGATGGGGTCCTTCAAGAGAGGCGTGAAGAAGCACCTTGTGGGCCGGCAGAGTGAAGTTAACTGATGCTACGTTTGTCTCCACGCTGCACCAGTTATCTTCGCCTCTGGACTCCATTTCCACTTAACATCAGGTGGGATGGAGTCATTTGCCGAGCTAACTATAAAAAAAGCGGATTTAATTAACTTTTTACGCTCACCACTAACCTAGGTAGACTATAAGGAGGCTAGGATGCAATAGGAGTATGTACTTTAATGTTACAGATTGCATTTACAATAACTATTGCGTTTTTATGTAGTATTTACATGTTTTACATCATTATACGAACGTAGGTTTAGTTTGTCACATGGACCAGGTTAGGATATGAGAACATTACAATTTGCCTATTTAAAATGTGTATAATGCACTGAGTCGTGAGCTTGATTCATAATTGAGATGGGTGGGCGATCGATCAATGAATACATCTAGCGCCACTCAGCAGATGTAGCGTCCGTCGCACTAACGGCGAGTTTAATCAAAATTGGTGATTTTGATGTTCTGTCTACCACTTTTTGCGAGAAGGACCTGAGAGTATGTATGTATCTAACGAGAGCAAAAGGGTCCCAACATCGTCATTAGCATCATCATCCGCCTATATTAGTCCACTACTGGTCATGAGCCTTTCCAGTGCATATTACTGAGCCCAATCTGATCCGAACTCAACGGAGAATCTAGTGGGGGAACAGGGACACGCTTGCGTGATGCCCCATTCCTCTAGAAACCTTCCTTGAAGAAGTTCCGATCATACGGCTTGAGTAAACCTTTAAGCTAAGTTACCGGGTATGAATTTAGTTACCGAGTACTTGGAGTGCCAAATCCTTCCTAGGCTTAAACGCCTTAGGACACGTTCATATGCGGAGTCAGTAGAAGGCAGGCCCGACTAACCATCGGTGCCTTGACAAGGCACTATGCTACAAAGCAAATGATTCACAGAAAGCATCTATCAGCAAACAGCTTTTGTAGAGCATGTGGACAAGAAACGGAGTCAATGCAGCATCTACTACGTGACTGCGACTCTCTGGCTAGGAAAAGAATGGGACTCTTGGGATTGGCTTATCCGAAACCAGAGGTCTTAAGGCTCTTCGCTCTTAAAGACGTTGCCAAACTTATGGAATCTATCTTTGCAGAGGAAGAAGAGTGACAGGATGGGGTTGCACAAAAGATCCCAACAGGTCGAGTCCTGAAAACCTGAAGGTGCTACTGCGAGAGGGAAATCTCAGTAGACCCCATTAAGATAAGATAAGAAACCTTTAACTATATTGTTTTTATACGTAGCACGGCAAATGACTCCATTTCACTTGATATTAAGTGAATATGGAATCCAGATGCGACCACAACTGGTGCAGCGTGAAAACAACGTAGCATCAGTTACCCTCACTCTGCCGGCCCACAAGGTGCCTCTTCACGCCTCGTTTGAAGGACCCCATATCATAGGAAGGAGGGAAAACGTGTGCTGGCAAATTGTTCCATGTTTTGGAGGTGCGACAAAGAAACCAGTCACCAAATTTCTTAGTGCGCGATGGAATATTTGAGACAGTGAAGCGGTGATCAAAAATACAGTGAAAAAATTAAATGCCTACCCGACCCAGCCAGGAATCGAACCTGGGTCTTCCGCAATCCGGGCGGCTGTACTGACCATTATGATACCGGGAAGGCTGACGTAAACACTGTTTTTTTTCTCTGCTTTTTAATTTCTTGACTATATAAGCTTTTTAGCGGCAGAGTGCCATCTATCCAACGGTTATTGCATGGATATGTATTTTATAATTATTTAATTCAGCTTTAGTGCAGCAATTAGCACTTAAAAAAAAAAGAAAAAAAAGACATCTTTAAGTTTTTCTCCACCACCTTAAAGGTCAGACGACGGTCTTAAGGCGGTATTAGGCAAACAGCAAAATATCTCGAAAAAAAACGTCACTGGCTACGATCCACGCTAAGAAAGAAGACGCTAGGGAAGAATCTAGAGCTACTATCAATGTTACCCTTGGTTTTAAAGTCAACATATTTTACGGAATCTTCCACGTTATAAAATCAAATTTATAACCTTTTTTTTCCTTTCCGAAACTCTGCGGTTCTGTCTTTAACTTAATACATGATACCGAGCCACTAGCTTCAGTTTTACCGGTGTAGATTTTCCCTTGTCGTGTAGAATTTTCTGATGAAGAATTAGCTATCGCTGCGCAAGTAACATCTGCTAAGCTTGGGGGATGCTGTTACAAAAATAATATACTGTAGAGTTGTAATCTGATTACAGGTTTAAAGGAATTCTAAGGCATATAACAAATTGCGCTTCATTTTTAACGTGCAATGAGATAAGGTTATTATGACTTCACATAAATAAAATAAGCAAGATTGTAATGTAAAAGTCTAAAAATATGTGAAGAACGTGATACAACTAAATATAACATCTCAAGGGGGCAGTGCTCTTTTACGCTGCACAATGTTTATGAAAGTCGAAAATCGGACCGACCCCATTTTTCAGAAACTAGTAACAATAGCTTATTTTCAGAAACTGGTAAACATTGCAACGGAACACTTAGGTTTCTACGACTTATAATTTTCCAGAATTAAACATTTTTGAATATAATTATAATAACTGGATATATTTTGAAACGCTGTGTAGGGACACCCCAAAAAGCTTTGATTAGCTTTGTTGTGTTCCGGTTTGAAGGGTGCTTAATAGTAAACCCAGTGAAATCGGCATAGAAACATTTAAGTATGGAAAAAAATATTAAAATAAAACAAAAAACCCGACTGCTAAAACAACTATATAAAAAACAATTATATACTCGTAAAACTGGACTAACATAAAAAAATAACTGCAAAAAGAAAAAAAACTGAACAAGCTCTACGATCCTAGAATTCAATCTGAGCAATGTTGAATGCAAAGTGAAATATTTCCTTGTCCGATACCTATACCTAAATAATAAAATTGATAATAAATGAGTATTTATAAATACATTGAATATTGATAGTTATTCCAGGCGGGGACAATCACCAACCAAAGAGAGTGCGGATTTAATTGAGCTTGCCACGGCCGTTTGGTTAATGATTGTCCCCGTCTGGGGCAACTATTAATATTCAATGTATTTATAAATACTCATTTATTATCAATTATTATTTAAGTATAGGTATCGGACAAGGAAATATTTCACGTCATTGCTCACTTTATAGTTTTGTAAAATAAATAACCAAGCATTTCAAAACCTAATAATTATATTAAAACGCTTTACTCTTTTTTCAAATAGCAAAGTCATAGCGCATACACCAATTTTCAATAATCTGATTAAGGCGTAAAAACGAAACTCTTGACGTCTAGTACTCTTGACTGACAAGTTCTTAAAGTTTTTTAAACATGGGAATAAAGTCTACTAACATTCCCGAAAACAATACACCATAAAACATTGCTATAAATGGAAATTATTAACTACATCTATTACGTCCATAGAAAATTTTCCATATCCTTTAAATTCCGTAGACGATGTAGTTCGTTTACTTGATCGTGTGGTCGATCTAACAGTTTTTTGGGGTTAAGACTACTAATAGCTAACCCGGCCAATTTTTTAATTTTATTTTTTTATATTTTTTATAGCTTAAGTCACTCTTACAGTCAAAACAAATCTAACGACACCTATACATACATACATACATATATACATACATACATACATACATACAATACATACATACATACATACATACATACATACATACATACATACATACATACATACATACATACATACATACATACATACATACATACATACATACATACATACATACATACATACATTCGAAAAACATAACCCTCCTTCTGACGCTCGGGTAAAAAGGTCAGCGACCCGCGCGTGATATTCTTGTTGCAAGTGTCTATGGGGCTGGTGGAAGCTTTGCATCAGGCGGCTCGTTCGCGGACTTAGTAACAAAAACAAAAGAAACAAAGAAATTTACGCATTTGTTTTTTAACGCACGATAGAATGATAAACACCGACAGTGTCATGTTCTACAACCATCGTTATTTTGTCTCAAAATGGATACAGGCAAATCTGGGGCCAGACCAGAGTATTGTGACGTCAGCGTCCTGTAATTAACGAAGGGATGTACAGCACAACACTAATGAATGGGGCCCCACCGTGTCGCGCAAAAACTGACCCGCCATTATAAAGCTTGTTGCACACATTATACGTAAATCGTCACCGTCTGGAAAATATTCATCAGACATTTATATCATCAGTTCGCCCAAGGAAATCCTCTAAAAATAACTAACTATTTGTTTGTTTATTTTCATAGATAATAATATTAATACGTTCCTTTTATTTTTTTATTATAGGGAAGTATTCATGTCAGTTAAAAGATGTATTATAACCATAGTATGTATAACAATAAAACGTAACAATATTTTTTTTAATACAGTGTAGCTTAAACGAAAATACATAGGTACAATATTTTATAACTCGGTCAACTGACTGTGACTGATTTTCACATAGCCATTAACATGTCATGTCATGTAAAATGTAATTTCATGGTGTCTTGCCATGCAAGTCCAAATCTAACGAGATAAGTAATAATAATAATTAATGATTTATGATTTTCAATAAAAAAAATTGTTGACCACTAATAAATGTTTGGGCGAATATAATCATACATGCAATGGCTATATTGTAGTAAGACAGATTAAAGATTGAATGTGCCTTTTTCTTAATATTTAATTTAAAAACGTTTTGTTGGTTGACCTTAGTTAACGAAGTATGTAAACGTCACCCTCACAGCCGAACCTATTTGTATATTTAACAAGGTTGCAGTTCGCCAGTGAGAACTAACCCTTCAACACGCTGCGAATATGGCAGATACCCTCTCCATAAGCCACGTACGAAACTCTAGATGTCAAAATGATAGGCACATATTGGCCAGCTATTGATTTTCGACCGACGGGGCGGCTGACGTTGCAAATTTATTTTCGCCGCGCAAACTATAAAAGCAAGTGAATGTTTTAATTTTAATCTGTAGTATGTGACCGCCCGTTTATTTTGATGCGGCAACGGCAAGGTTTTATCAATGGGTTTTGAATAGGATCCGTATGTAAATGAACGCTAGTCGGCTAGGCTCTTGGCTGTAGTGGATTTGATATTCGAATCAAGAGTATTGTTTTATGTAGCGCACCTAAAATATCTATGAACCTAAATGATAATGTCAGTGCCCTTAAATAGTATTGTCCTGTTTAAGGTGTCATTATTTTTGTATTCCGATTTTAGGGTTGACACGTGTCTCTTGTCTGCCTGTCACTGACAATGTTTGGAAACTTAGCAATGGGTTTGATGAATGACGTTTGGTGTTTGACATTTGGATAATGTGTGTGATGAGTAAATAGTAGATTTCTGATGTGCAACGGAACAGGGCTTCGATTCAGCAGCAATTTAAAACGTTCACAGTCGTGACTCTGGACCTACAAGATGGCGACGTGACGGTCCGCTTGACATTCTAACCACTCGACAACACTCAATTATATATTCAAGATTGTAGTTGGAACGAACAAAGGCGATCCTTTGTTCTACTACAACATTCAAGTGTAGGTAATTTCAAAGTTCACTGGATAAATAGCTTCCCAAGTTTGCAATCTGCTTGTTTAGATTTTACTGGCTAAAATAAATGCAGATTAGGCCATATTTTACCCATTCAATTGTCCTAGGCGAGCGAGAGTTGAAAGGGAGCCCTATAAATCTAGATCTCGCGAGCTTTGTATTTTTTATTGCTACAATATCGCCTATTAAGCGCGGACGTGCGTGAAAAATGTTCAGTGTGTTTGCACAGTGTTGCTATGCATTTTTAAACTAGGCCCGAAATAGAGTCTGTGATTTGATTTTTCTCTTGATGCGTTTAAATTCTGCTTTTTTTGTGTGAAAATGTTAGTTCAATATGAATACTTAACAGTTTTTTTTTTAAATATTAGCTTAATATCTAAATCAAATAAAATACAGTTGAAATTTCTGGCGGCAGGTGCACCCCGATAGTATGTTAGATAAAAGTAACCTGCGTGTTTAGTAGGTATATAATTAAAAAAAGAAAAAAACATATATAAATTAGAATGATTTTGGGGAGGCCTTTGCCAGCTTTTGGTCGATATAGAATAGAATAGAATATACAACATTTATTAACAAACGCACGTACATAGCAAACAAAAGAAATCAAGTAAACAATTACATACTTAATTAAGACATTAAAATGAACATATTAAAATAAAAAAATATAAAAACAGAAAATGAAGAGTGTGATGTTAATGGGCACTGTCTCAGCATAAGCTTCTGCGTTATTCGTGGAAGTTCAGAATGTAACAGATATTGTAGGTAAAACAAAAGATATAGTGTTACAAAATACGAGTATAATCTAAGCACTAACATCGTGTTGACATTACACTCTTATACGGAAAAACTTGCGTTTCTTTTACATATCATTGCAGCGTGGTTCAGTTGATCTGAGGTGGTCCTACCCGTTCAAGTTAGTCGTTATACAGCTGTAACTAACTTGAAATGAAATGAATATTAAAAATATTTATTCGGAGATCTATGAAAACTTAACATTTTAAACATTTTTATATGTATATAATATTGTAATTTGTAGTTGATGAGTATTAGGTATATACAGTAGGATTAATAATTGGAAGTACCATTGGCTTTATTACTGACACTGCAAGAAATCGGTCTCAGTCGCGCGCAGACTATCTGTACTTAGAGTACAAAGATTTATCACTAGGAGGCGAGGCTATTGAAATATAAAATCATTCAAATTTCAATAGGGATGAAATTTAATGCATGATATCTCAGCATCAGCATAACACTTTACCAAAAGACATCGAAAGCTCTTTATTTATTCCAGTTTTACGGTTGATAATTACAAAATAGAGGGTTTGCAGAGGGATGGTGTGTGAAACCACCAGGGATAGAGAAAAGTGGAAAGGCTGGAGAAGGCCAAAGCCTGTACCTTATAGATATACCCCTTACAAAACAAAGAATAAGGTCCGAATAGTTATTCCATGTTTTGTTACTGTCATTTAAACGTCATTTCAAATTAGAGAAAAAGAGACAAAACACGTAATAACTATTCGGACCTTATTCTTTGTTTCTTTGTAAGGGGGAAACTCTATAAAAAAACTAAGGTATTTGCACCAGTGAGTGTTCGACACTTTAAACCCAGTGTCGGCTAGGAAGAGGTGGTCTGTATTTAATTGATGCTAAAGTCTAAAAGCAGTTGCTGATGTCTACTTTTAATGAAGAAAGAAAAAAATGTCGATCACTTGTTCCTGTCAGACGCTGCTGGTGCCATTACCCTAAAAGAGGTCGTTTTGGGAATAGTCATTACGGGAAGTGGACGATCTGGGAATGGTCATTGTGGCATGTGGTCCTTTTGGGAAGTGGTCATTTTCCGGACTAAAATTATTTGTATAATAAATGCGAGAAGCCATTCGCGAGTATTTATGGTATTCCATTTATTACATGTTTAAAGGAGGACGAGCTCGATGGCGCAGTGGTCAACGCGCCCGGTCTGCGAGTGCTGAGATTAAGCAACTTTCGCAAAGGCCGGTCATTGGATGGGTGACCAAAACTTTATCATCTCGAGCTTCTACGTGTTTCTGAAGTCACGTAAAGCCGTTGGTCCCGGCTGCATTAGCAGTCATTAACAACCACCAATCCGCAGTAGGCCCGCGTGGTGGTTTATGGCCCGTTCTCGACCCTATCCATCCATAGGGAAGGCTCGTGCCCCAGCAGTGGGGACATAAAAATGAGCTGATGATGATGTTTAAATCAACTAATATCATTATAAGTGTAGTTTTATGTATCTATGTGTTTTTTTGAGCAATTTCGGATGCTTTTCGCGTGTTTATAATTAAGAGCTATATATACTCACTGATTATTTTTATTGTTATTGGTTATGACAGAATAGCAGACACTGATTCATACACCTTTTTGTCTTAACGTCAGGTTATGTTGGTCAATGTGCGTTACTTAAAACATTTTTTTTTATTGTATGCATACAAAGAAACATTTATTTATTTAATTATGAGTAAGTATAGCTTCTTAAAAATAATACTAAGATGAGAAGCAGACACTAGTGCTGCATTTTTAAAATATTCTTCCCCATCCCAAATGAGACTCAAACACAGCATCATACTTCAACAATATATGAATATATTTATCGTAAAAATATAGATATACAATCCAATCTCTCCGCAAATAAATAAAGCGAAACTTGGAAAGACCACCGAGGCACGGAGAGATTTCGTATCGAAATTATTCCCTCGGAGCACAGTCTATTTCATACACAATCGACAAATTTACAGCTCTATATAAATCAGAGAATAAGTATTCTATGTGATTTACGGAACACTCCTAACCCGTTGTTAGGGTAATGAATGAGTTCGTAGATATCACAGCTCTTTAAATTACTCAACGAGCAAAAGGCCTAGCGAACCACTATCTGCTTAGCTATTCCTCGCACTATTAAGATAAGGCTTGATGGAATAAAAATCACCTTAATCACTTTAAAGGGTGTAATTGGATTTTAACACTTCCTACGAGTGTTAAATTAGGTGTGGGCAAAATGAAAAATGTCGGTCAGTGACGTATTGACTAGTTACTTAAAGCTCTTTTCGGTCTTTTCCATGTTTATATTCAAGAAGGGGTTTTTTATATCAAAGCTGGGAAGCGCTTGGCCTTGATATTATTTATAATTAAAAAATATTAAGAATCTTGTAGAATACAAAGTAATTTTTTATAAATTTATTTATCTACTTAAGACTTCAGAAAGTGATTTCTAGAACTAATGATGTAGATAGTTTTGATATAATTTTAAATAGGTACAATTTATTTCTCCTGTATAAAATATAAAAATATACAATACTCTTGTCAATGTACTATTTAATTTTAATATTCTCAAAGTGGATTATAGTAATTCAATGAATCAATCAATAAGCTTGCCTTAGCCTCTAGAAAAAGGGCACTTATTTAAAGCTTCGCAAGACACTTTGAACAAGTGAATTCTTATTCATCTGAGACGGTTCCAAGAGAAAAGTAAAAAAGTGTTACAGTCCGAATCAGTGTCAAGAAAACCTAGTTTTGCTCTTGTCTACGTTCGTGTTCAATCTGCGTTACACCACATTTTTTTTTTCTTTTTCTAGACATTGTCACTAACAACTAACACATTCAAAAGTTTGTAAAATGTTTAAAAATAGTAAAATCATTATATTACAATTCACTTTCTTTTATTTCCAACAGTTAGACTGAGGAAAAACTTTAAAAAGTTAACTGTTAAATTTATTCGTTGTATATTTGCACTTTAATCGCGTTGTAATTTTTAATACAACTTATTTCTCCTGTATAAAATATAATAATACTCTTGTCAATGTACTATTTAATTTTGATATTTTCAGAAATGGCTTTGTTATTTAATCAATCAATTAGCTTGCCTTCGCCTATAGAAAAAGGGCACCTATTTAAAACTTCGCAAAACACATTGAACAAGTGAATTCTTATTCATCTGAAACGGTTCCAAGAGAAAAGTAAAAAAGTGTTACAGTCCGAATCAGTGTCAAGAAAACCTTGTCTTGCTCTTGTCTACGTTCGTGTTCGAACTACCAGCATTGACATCGCTCGGTCGCTTGTGTTCTGACTATGTTAGTAATTTAGTCTTGTATTGCATTTTGTAACAGACATCATTACTAACATTTTAACCGCCTCTGTGGCCTAGTGGTTATGATCACCGGTTTAGACCCAAGAGGTCCCGGGTTCGATTCCCAGCGGGGGTACATGTTTGTGTACTCGGTTTGGTTGGTGGTAGGCTTGTTTGTCCGTCTGGCTAGCTACCACCGTCTTATCTAAATACATCGCCATAACATCAATTCAATTCAATTCAATTCAATCATTTATTGCTCTCCATAAGTATACATGAGTTGTTACAATAACACATCAATGCATTGTTGTGTTCCGGCAGCTAGAGATAAGATAGCCAGTGCCTCAGTAAAATGAGGATTCCGGGTGATGTGCGCTTCCACCATTGGCTTTATCATCACTTAACATTAGGTGATATGAAGGCACTGTATTATATAGGTATCAAAAACTATTCATGTCGTCTTTTTTTCTATGATCTATTCTCTTCATTTGGTTATAAAATTATTCGACTCTAAACTTAATTGCTAACACAATATGAACCAGTTGGATATATTTTTTTCTGAACTTAGCGACGCGTAGTTAATTTGTTTTAATTGTTCTTATCTGCATGATCTGTCGCATTAGATTTTATCGAAATTTAAATGGATGAATGGATTGCAATCCAAGTATAATTACAGAATATAAAGGTCGGTAAGATAACGTGTGTAACACATAAAATAATCTTCAAATGAAGCTAAAAAATGAAGAAAAAGACACGCAGCTTTACATTAAGCTTTTAAAAGTAACCGTATACAGAAATTCATTCTGAAAATGAATAGAATATTAAATTACGTTGGCCCGCGTTTTGTAAAATTGACGAAGCTTCTTGTTAAGCTTTCAAGGAGCTTTTAAGTTAATGAACAACTTATAAAAATATATCTATTGACCTTAAAATCTTTCGTAAAATTTCAAGATAACAGAACAAATGTAGTTAAAACATAGAACTCCAGCCGGGGGAGTGTTTGTTCCAGCCTAAGTAATAGTTGCCTATGGAGCAATTAAGTCAATAAAATTAATTAAGCAACGGTCATGTTTGTGGCTTGATAACCCTAATGTTGTACAACTGTGTAAATGTTATTAAATTAAATTATTTTAACCAAACTCATTTTGAGTGATCAAAACCAAGTTGCTTGTAACAAATAATTATGAAATAGTTTATTTTGTAAAGTTATTTAAATACTTTATTCTCATTTTTATAATTGCAATGATGTTTTTTTTGCATTTTGTCATTCATGTAAAACAACCTTTGTCTAGATGATGGTTGGTGTACGTACAATGTCTAATTATTTTAAATAATGAAATTTTACCAATTTTACAATTTTAGAGTAACTCTTTTCTAGCTTCTTTCAAATATATTATAATAAAAGGCATCAGAAATTTCCATAACAATTTCCTATTATGTCATTTCACTAGCTAGGAGACATCCTCTGAAAACCAAATCATGGGCACTTTATCGCTATAACAAAAATGGTTACTATTTATTTTGAAACAAGTGGTGAATAACTTTATAAACAAAATTGATCAATATTTATAAGAGCGATGAGTTCAGAGGTGCGATATTGTTAATGTTATCGCTTTTCTTGATTTAAAAAATGAATAGATATACACAATGATACATTATATTATTTTCGTTATTACTTATTTAGGTAGATCTTACCGTTCGAAAATCTTCTTTATTGAAATAGTCACCGTTGATTTGGAATCGATGTTGGGTCATTATTGTTCATTATTGTGAGAAGAGAAAAAACTTGTTTTGTCAGATTTTGGTACACTATTAATGCACGAATAAACGAATTCTATAAGTACCTACAATTTATTTTCTAAAAAACATTTTTTTTGGCAGAGTTGGCAAGAAAATATTTCGATAAATATTTGCCTAAAAACAAGTTGACTAATAATATAAATAGTAATTTAAAAAAAAATGTGTATTTCTTAACATAGGTATCCTTTATTTAAAAAAATAAAATAAAAAAAATAAAAATGTATTTATTAAGGAAAAAAGATTTTCTTGAGATTTTCGTGCTTTTACCAGTATTCTGCTCCCTAAGTAGGTTACCTATACAACAAACTTACCACGTCTTTAACATTCATTCCAAGCTTACAAGCTTAGGTGTATTATAAAAAACATTGTGTTTGGGACAAACACAAATATTTTTATACGACCGACGACAATTTAGGTACTAATTTTAATAAGTGGCTTATTTATTAAACCGGGTGAAACCTTAACGCAATTTTTGTTACTCGCCTAGTTACTCCCACCAGACCTAAAACTTTTTGTGCTCCCACAAATAGTTTTAGGTCTGATAAATTTAGAATTCTTTGTTGTGCTGGCGTCTGTAGGATAACTATTATCCTTTAATCGTAACCAACAATGTGGATTAAAAACAGTCGATACCACTAACCCACACTAAAATTAGCTTTAAAATCTACAAATGTTCAAATTGTTCAATTTTAATAAAAAAATGAGAGTATCTTTAGTATCTTTCATCTTATCATGAGCATCTTTCATTCAGAATCTAATTAAAATTATATGAAGCAGCACTTTGTAATTAAAGAAGTTCATTTTAGCTCTTAATATACTTTGAACCAAAATAAATAACACCTTTTACAATTTAATTTTTTAATTACTTTTACATTAGTAATTAAAATCTTAAAAAGTTATAACAGTAGAAAAATGTTGTTACTCGTAGATGCTGTACGCTATCGGATAATCAATAATTTGATCCAACCTCAAACTAAAAATAGATAAGACATATTTTTACAAATTTAATTTAGTAATAAATATCTATTCAAACTGAAATTTATATAAAAAAACTTGCAACTACGCATAAAAATATATGTTTTATATGAAATATTTGTTTTGGAGTTGTTCCATTGCAGACTCTTTAAACACAGCACCTTAGCATTTTAGCTCTGCCTTTTTTCGAAATTAATAAAAAACTTTTTTTTTTAAATAAATATATAAAACAATTTCAACGTAACATATCTATATAAAATCAAATAAATACCTGCTTAAAAAGGCATCATCATCATCACCACCAGCTCATTTTTATGTCTCTACACGTGAAGAGGAAAAAGTAAAATTTGCCATACATCATGTTTAAAAACTAAGTTTGATCTACGAGTACAATAAACTAATATTTTGAAAAGCCGCCTTTAAAAAAAATACTATTCTTTTCTTAACAGTAATTCAGTCTTGGTTGTAGGTAATTCATAATAAAATAATAATGCTTTTTATATTCACTCTGGATAGTTATAACAACGGAAGATTAATGAAAAAAAAACATAAATAAGAATAAAAGCAATAAATTTGACGTGTAAAATTTAATTAATCAGTTTATACTACTGATGTGTTCCTATTTGAAACTATGCAATTATGTAGCTTTCTAGCTTGATAAAAGAATACCTTCAATAACATATTAGCTTTAACTAAAGCAAGCTACATATTTATTATTTTATCCATCATTAGCTATTTTAAAATATTAATTTGGAAAGATTTTTCCGAAAACCAACAATTAATTTAACTTACCAATAAAATTAAAAACAAAGTCATCTGAAAGTCATAATTGCATATTCAACTAGTTGTGTTACACGATCTGCACAACACTAGTTCTCACTAAAACTTCGGATCGTGCTCAATTAAGGCCCATCATAGTAATCTCACTGTTGTAAAGTTTGCAACGAACTCGCGCTATCAGCACCTACGTGGAGTTAACTCGTTGACAAAAGTTGTGAAAAAGCCGAGCACAGATCTAACGCGTGGCTCGAACGGTACTGAGTTGCGAACGCGACACGCGAGCGTTCGCGCGACTTTCGAGCGGCAGAGACGCGATTCATGCGCGGCACGCTTAGTAGGAGGAGTCTTGCCTCCAAACCACGCCTACCAAGGAGCTACACATTTCTTTTTCAATATGTGTAATTCAATTTCGCTTATGTCTTCGCTGGGAAAGTTGATGTCCCGTTGTCGTTGAACGCGATGTTTTTATGTAAACTGTAATGTAGTTCGCGAACCGAGTCGGCCCATGCTGCTGTGCGCCGCGCGATTTTCTCCTTCCTTTTTGTTGGCAATTTCACGTGCTGTTGCCTATTCTTGTCTGGGGCAATAACGAAGTAGGGCAAGTTTAGAATTTGGAACTACGTATAACAAGACATAATCTGCAGATAGTATTGTATGGATCATGATGATGTTCTTTATGACTACAGCTGACCTTTTAAAAATATATATGTTAAACCTACCCATACAAAAAGCAAATATAATAAAAGATTTAATGTTTTTTTTCCCACCTTCAAAATTTTGTATGGAACGACTGAAGGAGTAAAGTATATTTTTTATTGACTAATTTTAATAGCAAACTTTAATTAAAATTATAATTATGTTTACTGCAGTACCTACACATTATGCACTATGCATTTCAGAAGGTTAAAAAATTATCCAGCCCACCAACTGGCAAATATGCAGGTCTAATGCACTTTGACATGCGTAACCACGTGTGATGATCTCCACTACCACCAGGCTACAAACAGCTTAATGTTTTTTCCAAAGCACAAATGAAGAAGATTTGATCACCTTCCAATCGATTCTATGGTGTAATGGTAAAACCACAGGTTTTTGACTTCGAGGTTCATCTCCTGGGTTTGATTCCCGGCGGGGAAACATATTGAGCTGGACTTGATATCTGGTAGGCTAGTTATAACCGTTTAATTGAAGTCTGAAATGTTAGTAGTATTTTTCTTTTTCGACATTTATTCAGTAACAACGGATTCCAGGTAAAGTGCGCTTTGTCTCTCTGTCTTATAGTCACTTACCCTCAGTTGCGAAGTAGGCCGAACGCATTCTCCATAGTAGAAACAAAAATTAATTTAATAAAAATGGCCACCTTATTATACCTGTAATCGGCCTATAATATCTGCCGCCAAACTGCAACAAATCAAATTGCTAATTGACTTACGATTGATTGATTGATTAACGATTGAAGCGCTGTGTCTGCGCAACACCTATGTGTGTGGTTTTTTTTAATATTCGCCAGCACTTACATACTAAATAATAGCAACAATTTTATAAATTAATTAATTGTCAATTTTTTTTTCCTCACTATTTTGGTTTTTTTTCCTTTTAAAAACGTCAACTTATTACGCTTACTCTACTCTACATATATATCTACTCATGTGACTCTACTACTCTACTTTTAATATAGTTAAGAATTATTTACTTACTACTAAGCCTCCTGTGTTTCTTGCCAGTTCTTCTCGGTCGAAGGCTCTACCGAAATCCGAACTGGTGGTAGATTCAGTTGTTTAGTCAAACTTAATTATAGTTTATTATTAGTTGAATTTTATACTTAGTTTTGACGTCAATAAGTGCCTGTGGAGGCTTATTTTGAATAAATGATTTGATTTTGACTTTGACTATTTTCATTACAATTATTTCACACATGTGCTAGCACACTACACTATTGTCTTGTTTTGTCTGTCATTGGCACTTTTAACAATAGCGTCCAAATAATTAGTTCTTAAGAGGAAATACTAAGGTCGACTGAATTGAAAAATATGTATGAATAAATAAATAAATAAAAGTAGACAAAATCAACGTTTCGTAGTCCCCTGATTTCTCCTCAAAAACTGGACTGATTTAATTACTTTTTTCATTAAAAATTAAAGGAACGCTTTGGCTGTGTCCCTATGTTTTCTTTTTTTTTCTTAAATTAAATATTTAAAAAGATATGAACCTTTAAAAACCTTCAAAATTGGCCTGATTTTTCGCTGTTTTTTCGAAATTTGACGAGATTATATAAAAAAAGCAAACTACAGCCAAAACCTTTCTTTAATTTTAATGAAATAAGTAATTAAATTGATCCAGTTTTGGAGGAGGAATCAAGGGACTACGAAACTTTGTTTTGCTCTACTTTTCATACATACTTTTCAATACAGTCGCCCTTAGTATTTCTTCTTAAAACCCTGTATTTTTTACACACACAGGGTCCGTGGTCACAGGGAGAATCAACCCCCTCCACGTGACCACGGACCCTGCAAAGGGTTCGAAACGTCAGGATAATCATTAAATAAGTAATGTGTAAAATAAAGGCGAGTAGATCCGTAAAAGTTGTTTCATTTCAATTGCCAAACATGTTGAGCATCAATGCAACCTTACGTGCCTACATTTCACTAAAGCACATCATCATCATCATCATCACAGCTAAAAGACGTCCACTGCTGGACAAAGGCCTCCCCCAAGGATCTCCACAACGACCGGTTTTGTGCTGCTCGCATCCAGCGGCTACCACTAAAGCACATAAGTTCAACTTAATTATTATTAGAATTATTAGAAAGTCTTAGTGCCTTACAAATAAGCTGAGAATAGTTATTCCGTGTTTTGTTCCTGTCAAGTGAACGTCATTTCAAATTAGATTAACCTTTTTACCGCCAACAACTTCTATAGAAGTTCGAGATTTTCGTGCCGTCCACGCCAGCACTTCTATAGAAGTTCTTCTTTGTACCTACTTTATTAAAATACATTTATACGTTGGCGTATAGCAGGACATCGCGTGCAGGATAGTTGGGCGGTGAAAAGGTTAAAAGAGAAAAAACACGAAATAACTAACTATTTGAAGCTTATCATCTGTTTATATGTAAGACGCTTCTACCTTCAGTTTTAAGCAATTTTGAAAAATTTCGTCAGTAGCCAACTGTAACAACAATTTATCATCAATTTGTACAGCCAATCAATCTACTCCTTTACAAAACTTTACTATAGAAGAGAGCCCAGCGTCTCGTAATAATAACAATTAACATGCATCTTTAACGCAAAACAGTTCTGATTTATATAGCTATCAAATCGTTTTAATTCACCACTAACACATCTTACGCGACACTCGCTGCGGATTGTAAAGGAATTCGCTAAATTATAACAGTAAATTAAGCGCCGGTTTCATTTGCGTTACAAAGTGAATTATGTGTTGGTGTCTTAGTTCTGTCACCGGCTAAGTTACTACGGTTCAAAATTAATACAGTGCCATAAGCCAGCGCTAATACCCCCGTTCCCCTAGACTTCTACTTACGGTGTCAAATTTTACTAAAAACGGCAAGCGAATGGCAACCTTATTTCTGAATGGTTAAGGTCACTTATTTTATTGCTGTTGAGTGGGTGTTTGCTACTTTCTATGGGCATTCAATCATTATTAAGTGTACACCTATTTGTTTGGTGTCGTATGTAACTGGATCCTAATGATGAGTGACGTCAATTCCATAAATTAAATATATGTGCTTGGTTTGGTTACATTGACAGCACCTAAACAATCGAACCTTCTGAACACATCATTCATTTAATTGCATAATAATCTATTAAGTTTGTTTTTGAGTTCGGTACATATTTTGTAGTGGAACCAGTGAACGACGCGGTAGTCACCAACAAATATTTTTGAATGTCATTGAAATTTTACTGAGTGAATGCTGAGAAACACGTGGTATGTCGGTTATTAGTCCTACAAAAAGTCGATCGTGTGCGGGAGCCGTACATCTGGTAATCACTGTATTGAACGAAAATAAAGCTCTAGAGTTAACTTGCTAATAAATATTATTTCAAAAGTCTGTGTGTGTTTATTTCTTTCTTCTTTTTCTTTCTTACTTTCCCACTAAATGGATCAAATTAATCAATAACTACATACACATATTTATTTGTAAAATTGTAATGGATAGTGTATTTCTTTATATGAGAGAGCATTGCCCAATATTCTGACGCTGTTATAGTAAGGAAGAAATGAAACCCTTGCTGAGGTTCACTGTCTTTATCAATACATCATAATAATATAACTAAATAAGGTTAAGCATTCTGTCGGGACAGTAATAGAAGAAGAGAGGAGGACTCATTGTTATTATTGCAATGAAAAATCTAGGAAATAAAAATCAAATATAAAATCAATGTGTATAATAAATGCGAGTAGATTCGTAAATTTTCAATGTGTAGTGTTCGCGTTAACTTTAGAAAACAAAAGAACCAATAAATATTTTTTAATGTCATTGAAATTTTGGTGAGTGAATGCTGGGAAACACGTGGTCTGCTTAAGGTCAACAATCAGTTGCGCGGACGTATTTTTAGGGCCTTACAAATAAACAAAGAATAAGCTTGGAATAGTTATTCCGTGTTTTGTCTCTTTTACTCTAATTAGAAATGACGTTTACATGACAGGAACAAAACACGGAACTATTCGGACCTTATTCTTAGTTTATTTGTAAGGCACTCAATTTAACGAAAAAAGTGTCTATCACTTACCAGTTCTATACAAAGCCTCTATTGATTGAGCATGGTTTGTATGGAAAAGTTAAAAAATTATCTCGTATTGACCTATGTTTCTTGGGGAAAGTGGTTCAGTTTCATGGTCTGATCTACCCAACTGTGGGAAAATCACCACTAAAATGTCTCGGTATTATATACAATTCTCGTGTCACATGTGAGTTGCCATACTCCTCCGAAACGGCTCGATCGATTTTTAAGAAATTTTATATGTAGGTATATTCGGTAGGTCTGACAATCGTTCCCAATCTATATTTTTTTCCAATACCAAATATTCCATGATTTATTTGTTTTGTTGTCATAGAAACGATTTGATTGTATTGTTGACATAGAAACTGTCAAAGCGATACGAAGTCCGCCGGGTCAGCTAGTATTAATATATGTATAGATATATCACCAATCCGATCCGAACCCTTCAGAGAATCTAGTAGGGCACGGGAACACGCACTAGTGCGTGATGCCGTTCCCTCTAGAAAACCTCCGAAGGTGATTCGTTTCACACGGCTTGAGGAACCGTTTAAGTTTCTCGCCGCCCCCAAACAAGCCCGGTGAAGCTGAAAATACCGTTTGAGGCAATCAGCTCACTGTCTCAAAAATTAAAATAAAAAAATAGATAAGTAAGTATATCATTTATTATGGAGTGCCTACCTACAAACAAATTAGTAACTAGAATAATAAAAGTGGTTCCTGATCATCACCAGCTTATTATGTCCCCACTGCTGGGGCACGAGCCTTTCCTATGTATGCATAGGGAGAACCACCACGCGGCCCCAGCGCGGATTGGTGGTCGTTAACCACGGGTGGTGCAGCAGGGACCAACGGCCTTCCATATAGCACTGAGAAGCTCGAGATAATAAATTTTGGTCACCCATCCGATAATCGGCTTTTGCGAAAGTTACTGAACCTTAGCAACGCAAACCAGAGCTCCTCGGTAGTTTAGAAGAGCGAAGTCACTTGTACAGGCATTTTATGCTTACTATGTAACTCAATCACTGAACTTAAAATGTAATAGGTAATTTTTTTTCATACTTGTATTAACAATAGGTATCGGTACCTAATAAACAAAATCTATCGGGTTAATTGTCAGTGTGGCTGCAACGGTCGTCGAGTGATGGCAAAACGAGCAAAGAGAGCGAAATGGGTTGATCGCCGAGATCTCCCTGGGGTCTCGTTTAAGCGCGAGCGATTTTCGCGGTTCGTTCTTATGATTAAGTCTGCTCTAGCGGGATTTGGATTCTAGTCGGGTCGGTCGGTATCTCGACAATTTTTAACTTACAAACGATAAAACAATAGATGGTTAATCCACATTAGAACATTATTAAGATATTATGTTGAGAGACAAATTAAAAAGTGTTTTAAGTGAACATGATAAAAATCATATGGTAAAAAATAATGTTAATTGTTATTGTTATTTTGGCTTTAGCTCACTCATGTTTATACGTCATCGGCATAGGATTGGCAGTCTACAATAGAAAGTCGTATCATATGAAGATTCGGCAGGAAGTCATAAAGCAGGAGCTACTCTTTTCTACCTTTCTTTTACGGAAATTATTGGAAATTTACGAGTACCTAATGTTTGCATGTTTGAAATTATTTTAATCTAACATAATAATAATTATAATTAATAATTTATTTAATAACAATAAAGTGTTAGTAGAATCAAGACTATTTAAAAATGCTACTGAGTGTTACCTAAAAGGTTTTTTCTCTACATTTGTTTCATTTAAAAAAATCTATACTAAACAGCAATCCGAGCATTACAAGACTAATTACCACCACAACGGCAGTTATGATGAAATTGGTACCTTTTTGTAAAACATATTATGTAATGTTTTGTTTATAAATAAATAATAATAATAATAATATGTCTGCGAACGGTCTGGTAGCGAAGAATCTCGACCAACACCTTATGAAACTCTCGCTCAATGGTTAGATCAAGAGTCAGATACAGAAGGCGGTACTCTCGGACACGGCGCGGATAGTCCGAAGGTTCTTGTCTCTGCAGCCCTAACCACCGGTAGCTTGAGCCCTGCCCCGTTGCCGGCGGCACCCTAGGCTAGGTTTTTTATAATATTTTTATGTTTTGTATGTGCTTTTGTACACTGGCCTGCAAAACTAAGTACTACACTTTTAATTTTTTTTTCTAAACTATAGAAGTTAGAGATTTAAAATAAAAAACGTGTTGCAGCAATTTTTATCAGCTTTCTTTGAAACTAAAGTAAATTATTCATTAGTAACATTTTTAAGTCTAAAAAAAGATAAAACAATCAAAATAGCCATTTCTAGCTTAGTGTCATAAAACTCAATTAACATACAAGTATGTTTTACATGTTATTAATTTTTTAATAACTGGTATTGCCTCCTCGGGCTCTGCTTACAGTTTCGAGTCGATTTGGCATACTGAACACGAGGTTTCGGAGCCGATGTTGGGGAATATTCTCCCATTCTTCTATCAGGGCCTGTTTAGTGCCCTGAGGGTGGTAGGTGGTGGTCTGCGGCTTCTGACTAGCCTCCCTAGCTCATCCCAGGCGTGCTCAATCGGGTTGAGATCAGGACTTCTTGATGGCCAAGCCTGATGGCTGATGGCGCTGATACCAACCTCCTGAATATACTCTTGCACGACTCGAGCCGTGTGTGGCCGGGCATTATCATGCATCAGCATCGATCCATCACCCATATTTACTAAATACGGCCCTGCATACTCATTGAGAATCTCCTGGGCATATCTTTCCCCAGTCAGAGTGCCATTTTCTATGGCCACTAACTCTGTGCGACCTTCCGAAGATATTCCAGCCCATACATGTACACTGCCTCCACCATACTGGACTCTTTCTGAGAAGCAGGCTTGAAGGTATCGCTCACCAGGTCGCCTTTAGACACTTCGCCTTCCATCAGAAGTGTAAAGTGAGAATCGAGACTCATCTGTAAACAAAATTCTTGACCATTCTTCTTCATCCCACTGTATGTTTTCACGGGCGTATCGCAGTCTCGCTACTCGATGCTCTCTCTCGAGTTTGGAGCCACTTGCTGGTCTTCGTAGTTCCAGGTTTGCTTCAGCCAGTCTTCTTCTCACTGTACTGTCACTAATGTAGTCCCTTCGGGTCTGAAGAAGCTGTTGCTGGACTTCAACTGCATTTAGGTGGCGATTTCTCAACACAGTGGAAACAATATAACGGTCTTCTCGGGCACTAGTACACCTGGGTCTGCCATTACCAGGTCCTCAAATGGTTTCTAGTCTCTTCGTACCTTCGCTTCACCTTCTGGACCGTTCGTAACGTCACACCCGCCATTCTTGCAGTACGACGCATACTGATGCCTAGTTCCAGAAAAGTCATGATCCTAGCACATTCTTCAGGTGAAAGAGGTATGATAAATAAGTTAATGTGATGTTATCTAACTTAGCTTTTGTAACATAAGTCTCATCGATCAAAAAAAAATTTGGCAACAAAAATAGAAACAAAAAATCAATGCCAAAATTGTAATTCCAAAAGGGTTATCTTTGATTTTAAAGTTTTTTTCACCCATTTCTTAAAATAATGTTACCGACTATGAAGTTTTTATGTACAAAATTAAACTCTTTTTCGATTCCTTTTTGTTTCGAAAGCATAGCTTGTGTACTTAAAAAGTTATTGCAATTTTAAAAGTGTACTTAATTTTGCAGGTCAGTGTATTTTACTTTTATATTAATACTAGCGGCCGCTCGCGGTTTCAGCCGCGTGGTTTCCGTTCCCGTAAGAATATCGGGATAAAAGTATCCTATGTGTTAATCCAGGTTATAAACTATCTGTATGCCAAATTTCATCCAAATCCATCCATCCGTTGCAGCGTGAAGAAGTAACAAATATACGAACATACATACACACAAACTTTCGCATTTATAATATTAGTATGATTATAACAAACCTAGACTAAGAAAAAAGATTAATAAAGAGATAATAAATACCAATGAATGTATTTATGAAAATGTATAGAAATAAAATTTATTGTATACGAGAGTTACTTGTTTGAGTCGCACTGGCTCTCTCCAGACCTTTTTTAACATGAACGTGTAATTTTAATCAAAGAAAATAATCACTAATATTATAAATGCGAAAGTGTGTTTGTTTGTTGTTTGATACGCTGTCATGCATAAGCTATTCAAGCAATCTTCATAAAATTTTGTATTACACATAATCTTATTTAAAAAAAGTGAGTATGTTTGTTTGTTTGTTTGTTTGATACGTTTTCACGCGTAAACTATTTAACGATTTGTTTGTTTTGTTGTCATAGAAACTGTTAAAGCGGTACGAAGTCCGCCGGGTCAGCTAGTCAAAAATAAAGCTGCTTATCTGTAGTATACTAGATTTGATAGTGACTTACGAGCTTTCGCCCATGTCCGATAATCGGTGAGCGATTTTTTAGTTAGTAGAAATAAAACGCATGGCATTCTATGTTGCAACGCTTAAGTCCTACAAAAAGTCGGTCATAAAATCGGCACTAAACTTCGGAGAAAAAATCGGTCCTATTATCGGTCCTACAAAAAATCGGTCGTGTGCGGGAGCCGTCACAATCAATCACTGTATTGAACGAAAATAAAGCTCGAGCGTTAACTTGTTAATAAATATTATTTCAAAAGTCTAAAAATGTCTGTTTGTTTATTTCTTCATTCTTCTTCTTTCCTTCCTTCCCACTAAATAGATCAAATTAATCAATTACTACACACACATATTTATTTGTAAAATTGTAATGGATAGTGTCTTTTTAGGAGAGAGCATTGCCCAATATTCTGACGTTGTTATAGTAAGGAAGAAATGAAAACCCTTGCTGAGTTTCACTATCTTTATCAATACATCATAATAATATAACTAAATGTGGTTAACAAGGTTAAGGTTTCTCAAGAGACTCACATTCTCTAAGAGGAGGACTCGGTGTTATTATTGCAATGAAAAATTTAGGAAATAAATATAAAAATATAAAATCAATGTGCAAAATATACGCGAGTAGATCCGTAAATTTACAATGTGTAGTGTTCACGTTTACTTTAGAAAACAAAAGAAAGTGGTAAAAGTTTAAAAATAATAATTATATTGTTTTCTTGCCAGTTCGTCTCCTACTTTACTGGGAAGAACTGGCAAAAAACCAATCTTCTATTATTGCATTATTAACAAATTGCAATCAATTACGAAACGACAACGAAAATATTTTGTTTTTTAGTTTTGAAACGTGGCTTACATGCTTTAGAATATAACTCATGTTTTTTCTTTTCCATAGAAGTAAGTAATATAGCAATGCAATTGAATAACCATAACTATATATTGATGTGAGTCAATCAAAATATCAAACAATACTTAACTAGTCTCTTTCTAAATCTCTGCGTGGGCCATTAAAATACCCTTTCTGGAATCGAAATAGTTTTTTATATAATCTTTGAGTTCTAATAATAATTAAGATGTAAACCGAAGTAATATAAAAACTTTAATAGAGAACTAATAGGCAGTAAAATATACCCACATTAACGCTGATCCATTTGTACGGTCTTATGTGAATTTTCAACGAAGGTGCCGGGCAGACTCAAGCAAAGCTTTGTACAAATGTTAGAAACACGATCTCGCCTTTTCAGACTACTGCACGAGTGAAAATGTGAATCAAACCTTTTGTGCAGGCTAATGTAATGAAAAACACAGAAAAATCCCAAAAAAAACCCCAGAGTATTGTTTTTCGGAACCTGGTTATGATCAGAAGCTTGAGGGTTGCATGGCGCTTGTAATAAATGCTTTTCTTGTTATTATCCTACTAATACATATTATGAACGCGTAAGTTTGTAAGTATGGATGGATGTTTGTTACTCTTTCACGTAACAACTACTGAATGGATTTGTATGGAATTTGGCATATAGATAGTTTATAACCTGGATTCAAACATAGGATACTTGTTTCCCGATATTCTCACGGGAACGGGAACCACGCGGGTAAAACCGCGAGCGGCCGCTAGTTTATTTATAAAATAAGGAGCCTGCACAAGGTAGGCTTCAGGTAAAGTGTGTCTCGGATTTATCGATGCATAGCCTAGGGTTAGTAATCACAAGCCCGCATTTAGCAAGCGTGGCAATTAAGCCAATAGTCCAATAACCGTCAACTGTAGCGATGCAAGATTTTATTGATATATTAGGTCCTTACCTATGAAATTGATGTTTTGTATTAAGATTTTTTATAAAATTTTATTTATTATCTAACGTTTTTTTAATTTTCTTAGCATATATTAATGTTAACACTATAAAAATTGTAGAGTAGTGTGTTTGTTTCACTAGCTAAATATAGCAGACATAAAAAAGAAAAAATATCATGTCCCTTCAAAGCTACAATGAAACAAAAAGACATGGGGGTCGAATGCTACCGCGTCCGTAGGCTTTAGCTCTAGAGACCCTACATGTGATCCCCGGGTAGCGCTAAACGGTAGCAACACTTCCGGTGGTAGGTTTCTGCCGTGGCTGGTCACCACCCATCTAGCAAAGACGAATCGCTAAGTGGCTTTGCCGTGTTCCGACTTGATGCTGGGTGTAGCCGTTCGGGGGGGATGGGTCCAGTTAGTTGCATTATCTTGACAGACCGGTTTCAGGATTCTGGTGCTCATGTGCTGGACGCCTAGGCTTGGAGGGTAGCGGGATCCGAAGCACAGTTCTCCGTTGGCTGACCGCAGGTTTTAGGGGGCCCAAGTAGCTCGCTAGCCACGTGCAAAAGGCTGCCCCGCCGCCTCGCGAAAAATCCCGGGGTGCGCTATCGTGCCGTTTGGCGACCGGATAGGGGGACCCGATAGACACTTCCGGGGAGGGTTCAGGCGTCCCCGCAGTCTCCAGTCTAGGTCTCATTTGCGCGCAGTGCCATGTTGACTGGTGGGTGTTTTTGATGGTGCCTCGACTGACTTCCATCTTCTTCACCCCATTCACTCCATTTTCTTTTAAAAATATAAAAAAGTCTAAAAGCAAAAGTAGGTTTAAACAGCGGTTGCACGTCCCCCTGCCAAAAGTGCACCACACAAACATTCGTGGTTTGCACTCTAATATCATTCCAGTCCACCACCACCTTGAAACTGAAAAGCCGCATCTACTCTTTCTAACGGAGACGCAAATCAAAAGTCCAATTGACGCGTCATACCTCAACTACCCGGGGTATACCTTGGAGCATTGCTTTAAGCCTCACGCTGGGGTCTGTGTATATGTTCGCGATGACATTTGCAGTCGACGTCTCCATAACCTTGATGACCCTCATTTCTCTGTGTTGTGGATTTTGGTGGATACCGGTATGGAGAAAATAATGTATTCGGCAATGTACAGGTCCCACAGTGGCGATCAAGAAACAACCAGGCTCTTTGACTACCTTGGTGCGTCAGGCGATGTAGTTCAAGAACTGTATCCGTCAGCTCAACTTGTATTCTTGGGGGACTTTAATGCTCATCACGAAGAGTGGTTAAGCCCGTACCGGAACACCGATCACGCTGGACGAGAAGCGCACAAGTTTGCAATGTCGCTAAACCTCACCCAGCTGGTTGATCAACCGACGCGTATACCCGATGTTGACGGCCACACAGCTTACTGCCTGGACCTTCTGCTAACAACTGAACCGGACACATACTCGGTCGTTGTATCCTCCCCTTTAGGGAGCTCAGATCATTGTCTGGTGAAGTCTGTTTCGCACTTTTTACCACCTGATGATAGCCCCAAGGCAAATAGGCGAATGTGGCGATACAGATCAGCAGATTGGGATGAAATGCGGCATTTTTTGGCATCATATCCTTGGCGAGGCACATGCTTTACTTCCGAAGATCCAACTGTTTGCGCCAATAGTGTAATTGATGTTTTGCGTCAGGGTATGGAATACTTCATCCCATACTCTGATGTATCCATCGGTTGCACAGCCCGTCCATTGTATGACTCTGATTGTGCTATAAGTGAGGCAGCAAAACAGACAGCATACGTAGAGTGGGCCAATGCACGAAGCAGTAAGGCTTCCGATATATGCGTTAAGAAGAAAGCATTTAACTTAGCCGCCTGGAATTGCAAAAAAGTACTTAAGAAGGCTCGTTTTCGCCATATTAGCCGAGTAGGTACCAAACTCGCCAGTTATCCTTCTGGAAGTAAGGCTTTCTGGTGCCTGGCCAAATAAAGCCAAATCTGTCGAAGCGAACTTTTGCCGCTCTTCGCTACCTCCGCTGACAAAACCTGACGGGTCACTGGCTCATAATGCAAAAGACAAAGCGGATTTACTCGCAACTCTATTTGCTAGCAACTCTTTCCTAGACACTACCAGCCAACCTCTACCACATCTTCCTCACTGTGAGTCCGCAATGCCGGAGGTGCATATTCACCAAAGAGAAGTACTCAGGGTGCTGCGTAAGCTAGATGTGAGCAAAGCCAGTGGCCCAGACGAGATCCCAGCGGTAGTTCTGAAAACCTGTGCGCCTGAGTTGTCTCCAGTACTAACGCGCTTATTCCGACTCTCACTGAGAACAAATCGTGTCCCCAGGTCATGGAAGCTTGCAAATGTCCAACCTATCCCTAAAAAGAGTAACCGTGCAGACCCGTCGAACTACAGACCCATTGCAATCACTTCCATACTCTGTAAGATTATGGAACGTGTACTAAATGCACAACTACTCAGATACCTAGAAGATAATGTTCTCCTCAGTGATCGCCAGTACGGCTTTCGACGAAATCGATCTACTGGGGATCTTTTAGTGTATACTACCCACCTCTGGGGCGAAGCTATCGAGAAGCATGGTGAAGCACTAGCTGTCTCACTGGATATCTCGAAGGCCTTCGACAGGGTTTGGCATGATAGTCTGCTCAGCAAGCTTCCATCTTATGGATTGCCATCTAGCCTGTGCGCCTGGATATCAGACTTTCTGAGTGAGCGGTCCTTAAGCTCTTCGGACCTTAAGGCCATTAATGCCGGAGTTCCTCAGGGGTCTGTTCTCTCTGCTACTCTATTCTTGCTGCATATCAATGACATGCTTAAACCCGGTATCTATGGGTATGCTGATGACAGCACAGTATCAGAGAGTTATGTTTCCGATCCTCGGGCTAGTAGAGCCGAAATCGAGTCTCTCAGGGAGAGAGGGAGGGAGAGTATGGTAGCACGTGTGAACTCGACCCTGATGGATGTTTCCCAATGGGGAAAGGCCAACCGGGTCGAGTTTAATGCGTCAAAAACAAAAGCCTGCCTTTTTTCCTCCAAAAAGAGTCGTTTCCTTCTGACTCCCGTATTCTGTGATGAGCCTGTAGAAGTTTCAGACCAACTGGACCTCTTAGGTCTCACCTTATCTTCCGACCTGAACTTTAGGCGATCCATCGAGTCAAAAGCAAAAACAGCTGCAAAAAAACTTGGTATCCTGAACAAAGTGAGACGGTACTTTACTAAGGAACAGCTTTTAATCTTATACAAAGCTCAGGTTAGACCTTGCATAGAGTACTGTTCACACTTGTGGGAAGGAGCTGCCAAATGCCACCTGGACTCACTTAATTCGCTAGACAGACGTGCTCGAAGGATTATAGGTGACAAGGACCTAACAAGCAAAAAGCTGCATAGCCTGAGCCATCGCCGCCAAATCGCATGCTTGTCTATTTTCTACAGGCTATTCCACGGGGAATGCGCTCAAAATCTCCATAACCTCATTCCACCATCTCCATTTTTCTATAGAACGACAAGGCGTCGCGGGGGCCTCCACCGCTTTGTCGTAGATATTCCACCTTGCCGCACTAAGCGTTTTGCATCATCCTTCCTTGTGCGGACGGCGAAGTTGTGGAATGCTCTTCCGGCGACTGTGTTTCCCGACACATATGATGGAAAGTGTAGATGTGGTCTTAGATGGACCGCGCTCACCTATAAGGTGCCCATTAACTCTGACCTTGAATAGACCCGGGTCATATAAATAAATAAATAAATAAATTAAATAAATTAAATTTTCCTACACTCACACCAATTATTTAGCCCAAGAGAAGCTTCGTTATGAAACTCGTTATATGGTTACTAGACAACGGATAAACATACTTAAAATACTTAAATGCATACTTATTATACATAGAAAACACCCAGACCCGAGACAATAGAGAGAGAGAGAGAGAGAGATAGTGGTCAAGCGCAAACCTATTGAATTTAAAAAAAAAAAAGCAATTCCGCGAACATAAAAAGTACTAAATTTAAAAAAATATTGGGCTATAAAGACACAATACAATAATCATTATTATTACTGAAGCCTAAGTAACATAGTCCTAATTAAAGGTTATAATAATATTAACAACCGGTCTTGACTTTTAGAACTTTTAGACCTTTTAATAAGTGAGAAAAAAACGTCAATTTCATAGGTAAGGATCTAATATTATTAATATATTAAATATTAGACAACATCACATACATTGTTCTGATCCCAAAGTAGCTAAAGCACTCATTTTATGGAAATCAGAAACAACGACGGTACCACAACCACCCAGACCCGACACAATATAGAAAAGTTAGTTTTCGACATTGACCCCACCGGGAATCGAACCCGGGATCTCAGAGTTAGCGCCGCCCAAAGTCCAGCGTGCAAGCCACTCGGCTACGGAGGTCGTCTAAACCTTTGATGAAAGCCGAGCTGTGATGAAAACCTTTGCCAAACAGTATGACCGTAGGTATATTATTAGGTAGTCGGTATCTGTATATAATCTAAGGCTGTATCTTTAGGTCAACAGTCTGAGCTCAGAACTCGGAACTCGACTGCTCCGGGTGTTTATTGCGAGTTTTATTCGCCATTCGATTACGTTAACGAAAACGACAATTTGTATGGCAAAGTGTTTACTCCTCTCGTCACAGTCAACAGCAAAAGTAGATAATGTTTACTAGATTCCAAAATTAAGTTGCGATAGTGTAAGTCGGTATTTTCTATATAACTACAGTCAAAGTCTGCAGGTACTGGTAGACACTCGAAGGTTTTTCGATATGCGTTTAAAAAGTTTTGATTTTCATAGGTACTGTTTTCATGTTTTGAAACTTGACCAATCATCAGTTACCTTTGCTGTTAACTGTACCTATGTCGCCAGGAGGCGCTGCTTCAATGGCATATTATTTTTCGTTTCCGTAAACGTAATCGAATGAATACGGATAGTAAACAAAACTCACACTAGGCACCCTGCACAGTCTGAGTGTAGCTGTTTTTTTTCCTTTAGTTAATGGCTTTGTGCGATTAGCACTTTTAGCCAGTGTCAAAGTAATTTTTCTTACAAGTAATACATAAGTAAACAATATTTCCTTACTGTATGATGATGATGAATGATAATAGAAATGAGAAGTGAGAAATGATATACCCTCAACCCTTCGAGTTATAGGTATCTCAGTAAAGATGTGGGGCTTTACTAAGTCCTCGGGCGGACTTCTTGAGAGAATTTGAAAAGTGACGTTGCACTGTTTTGTTTCATTTGCCAACACTCATGCACACTCACGAACACTTAACGGTTAATAATCCACCATTATTTCACATTAATATTCGACATACCACAAATTTTAAAAAACAAAACAAAACCGCAGACGTGACTCTTCACTTCCCCGCCAAGAAGTCCTGAGTGTAGCTGTTGCGAGATATCGTGTCCGTGAGAGGTTGTATAACGCCCGTTCCCTATATTCTATCTGTCTGTTGTTTTGCTTACTGGAGTTAGAAATTTGATATAATTTGTATGGAACTTATGTCAAATTTGTATCTATAGTAGGCAAAACAACAGAAGTAAGTAAGTGCGTTGCTAGAGCGCGGTTAGTGTTAAGTTTACCTTCTGGGTCTGTTTATTTTGTGCCTCGGCCCATTGCCTTCATCGTATTTAAGTGGGACCGGAGACAATGGAGGGCCGGGTCGCCTAACGTCTGATCTTATTGTTAAAAGGAATATGCGGTCTGACCAACTGTTGTTATCTGTTCCAGTTCCGCCCGACCTTAACCGAGGCCTTTGGGAAGAAATTAAAATACAAAGTTTCTACTGTCTAGCTGTTTATACTAATCGCGATTTTGAAATGGGTTAATAGCTTAGTGTAAGGTTCTATTGTGAGTAAAAACCGAACTTTTTTTTTTTTAAATATTAGTTTTGAAGCCGATTCTTAACAAACTACTTTCAGGATGTGCGTTTATGTTGTGTACCGTTACATGTCGTATAACCTTTTTGCTGTGCCACCTTCCCAGTGGACTCCGATATTCATGGTCAATTTACCGCTGCGAGCACGTCAAAGTTAATTATGGAACTATATTTACAACGCGCCGGCTTAATTTAGCGGTTTCCATCCCGGTATAGGTAATTAAACGATTGTTTGCCATTTTGCGTTATAATTGATGTCGTGTGTGTTTGATTTGCACTAATTATCTTGCACGCATTAACTCATTAATTCTGTTGTAGTTTTGTTGCATAGTGATTTAACTGTATTTGAATTTTGTGTTTAATTATTATGATTAAAATATAATGCTAAGTTTATAACGCCTCGGTGGCCGAGTGGCAGATAGCTCGGCCCGATACCCGAAGGTCCCGGAATCAATTCCCTGGTCAGGTCAGGTAAAATGTATTTCGGATTTTTCGATGCATAGTCCGTGTTTGTGATCACCAACCCGCACTTGGCAAGCGTGGTGATTGAGCCATTACCCATCAATTGTAGCGATGACTTGATTTCAATGATGGAGGCCTTTGCCCGGCAGTGGGACAGTTATAGGCTGTTTACTTACTTTTACTAAGTTTATAATAGTAAGTTATAACAGTACTTTTGTAATATTTACTTTAAAATTGTTCAGGCATCACTAAAACTAAAAATTATAAATACATAAGTATAAGCAAGTTGTTTAAGTTTTCATATTTAATTATTGCAACATCGAAAAATAAAAATTATTATTATTATTACTTTTGAACCTTTTGTTGTGTACGTTTTCTTATTTTATAACTGCCCGGTGTTCTTAAAATGAATTTAAAACCAAATGAATTTATAATAACATGGGTTTAATAACAATCTTCTCCATCCTTATGTTGCCAGCTAGATATCGCTTTTAGTGATAAGGCCTCCCATTGTAACACTACTATTTTTTTTAACATGTCTGTGTTTTTTTTATGTGTACAATAAAGTATTTTATTCTATTTATTCTATTCTATTCTAACATGCTTCAATTAATTTATAATTGAGTGTGAGTATGTTCTACGTCACACATAATGAACTCTCATTCTACGAGGATACCGCCGCAGTTCTAGACGCGAGAAGCCGCGAGCTGAAAGATGGCTGTACGTTTTTGAAGTGATAAACATACCACTTTTATATTATTATTATATCATCCTTTGGAATCCTCATTGGAATAAAATAAACAATAAAACTCTACTCTTCTTGCGATACCAAGAAACAAAAGTTAATGAAGATAATAAAAAGATATAGGTAAGAATATATTTTTAGATATAAAAAGAAGATCGTAAAACAATGTGTGTGGTGTTAATATTCCGTAGAACAAAGCATTTTGGTTAATTAAAAAACGAGGGAGACGACGTTGATGATACGTAATATTCAAAAGTGAAATCCGAAACTGTCATCGCACGGGTGGTTAGATTAAATGAATTGGCCCAATAGATCATACTGTGTCATGCAGCCACAATAAATAACGTGAAATTTTGTGTAACGGCCTCCGTCAAACATTAGGCGCTTTTTAGAATTGCGTCCATTCGCAAAATGAATACGTTCAGGTACATAAATTGTCACAAATATTTTGATTAGATAAAATTTTTTAGAGACTTAATTTTTTACTAGCATCCCAGTTAAAAACTTAAACTGCTGAACAATGGCCTTTCCCAAGGATTTAACAAGGACCTGTTTTAATTTTTGTATTATCATCAGCTCTTTTTATGTCCCCACTGCTGGTGCACGAGCCTTCCTTATGGATGGAGATAAACTACCACGCGAGCTCCTCCTCCTCCACGGCCCGGTCTACCAGAGCCGAGGTCCGTGCCTTTAGAGGCGCCCTCGGGTGGTTCCGCTCCCCGATCCGATCCGAACCCTTCGGAGACTCTGGGAGGGCACGGGGACGCGCACTTTTAAGTGTGCGATGCCGTATCCTCTAGAAATCCTCCGAAGGTGATTCGTTTCAACACGGCTTGAGGTACCCTTTACGTACCTCGCCGCCCCTAAAAAAATCCTGGTGAAGCTGAAAATGCCCAGAGGCAATCAGCAGTCTCTCTCCAAAAAAAAAAAGTGCGGATTGGTGGTTCTTAACGACTGCTAATGCAGCCGGGCTTACGTACCTTCCGAAGCACGGAAGAGCTTGAGATGATTAATGTTTGGTCACGCATAAGATGACCGGCCTTTGCGAAAGTTACTTCCTCGCAGACCGGGCGCGTTAACCACTGCGACATCGAGCTCTTCATTTTTGTTGAAACCCTATTAACTATGTTATAATTTTGCTTCGAAATATTCATTGTTACTGTAAAAACTTCAATGTCGTTATTAACAAACATGTGTTGCTTTATTGTCACTTTTAGAATAGTTTTATTACTTACTAGTGGCCGCTCGCGGTTTCACCCGCGTAGTTCCCGTTCCCGTGGGAATATCTGGATAAAAAGTATTCTATGTGTTATACTTGGTTATAAACTATCTGTATGCCGAATTTCATCCAAATCCATTCAGTAGTTTTTACGTGAAAGAGTAACAAACATCCATACTTACAAACTTTAGCGTTTATAATATTAGTAGGATTTGTTTCTTTGTGTTCGATTTACTATAGCTCGTTAACAGAAACCAGGGTGCTATTTGCAATTCCCAACAGCCGTAAAGAAGGCAAAATCAAAATCAAAATCATTTATTCACACGAAACATGGTAAACAGATGGTCAGTATTATAAGCAGTACATACATGTTTTGCCAAAATTGGCATGCGAATGGTATTGAATATAAATGTGATGCGATAGAATAAAATAATTAAATAAAAATATCACAATAACCTAACTAGGTATTACATAATTATAATCGGAAAAAATGTCACAATAACCTAACTATTACATAATTATAATCAGAGCAAGCATTAAATCAATTAAATATGAAATGAATGTCATTTATATTGATCAAAATATTCCTCCAAATTATAAAAACAGTGATTGATTAATAGTAGATGTAATTTCGATTTAAATACTGGCATAGATGGACATTCTGTTATGATCTTAGGTAACCTATTATAAAACAACAAACAACAACAGATAACAGCAACATTAGCAGATAGAACTAAATGCTTTTACAATGATGCTATTAATATTATTCTATATTTGCTCCGGAAAGTAATTTCTGGCTTCAGTGAGCGTGCTTGCATTTTATATAGCCATCGCTGTCTCTCATACTTACCTACATACATTAAAATCAACTTGCATTTTGATCTCATTCGTCTCATAATTTCATTTTCCCGCACGAAACTCGCTTGTGCGAAGTTTTTGTTTTCCCTTATTGTTTTTTATTTGCACATGAACTTTTTCACCATTTAATAAAGAACGGAAAATATTCGTGTTGTTTTACACTTCTTGTTACGTTTATAATTTTTTGTTTTCGTGCGAAGAGTTGAATAGGAAAGAGGTACCTATTGCTTAATAAGTTTTTAACGGTGTTATGTAAAAGTATAGTATATACTTATGTCCCAATGCTGTACCAAGGCGTAGGTACATCATTAAATTCAAGTCATCATCACAATTGACGGGTAATGGCTTAATCACCATGCTTGCCAAATCCGAGTCCGAGCCCGACTTTGTGGTCACCATATCACAAACCCGGGCTAATGCATTGGAAGATCCAAAAGCAGATTTTGCCCAACCTGAGAATTGAACCCTGTACGTTCGGTTTACATGTAGGTATAATGTACTATATAATCTGTATTATATAGTTCCCCTCTATATACATATTAGCGGTGACGAGGACGTTACTATCGATCGATCGACGATAATATCAATTTACAAAGTGTGCGATTTTAGAATCTTAACGACGATGACGTGAAATTAGTCATAATCAAATTAATGAACTGTTGACTATTGGTCTAGTGGTTTGTTGGTCGAGTGGTTTGTACATCGGTTTTCATGGCGTCGCCATCTCTGAGGTCCCGGGTTCGATCCCCGGTCGGGTCAATTTAGAAATTATTGTTTTTTTGAATTTTCTCGGGTCTGGGTGTTTTCTATGTATAATAAGTATGTATTTAAGTATTTTAAGTATGTTTATCCGTTGTCTAGTAACCATATAACGAGTTTCATAACGAAGCTTCTCTTGGGCTAGATAATTGGTGTGAGTGTAGGAAAGTTTATTTATTTATTGTCAACAGTTCATAAATCTCACTTTTAATCCAATTTTTTTCTTAAGTTGCAACAAACTGAAACTACTTATACGGATCAGAGTGCCTAGTTTGAGTTGCGTTTACTATCCGTATTCATTCGAATACGTTTACGAAAACGAAAATTAGTATGGCATTAAAGCAGAGCCTCCTGGCGACATACGAGAAGAGTTAACATTTTGCCATACAAACTTTTGTTTTCGTATACGTACTCGAATGGCACTAGGCACTGCTCGCGTTCATTTTACACTTTTTATTTAATTTTTAATTTGATTGTGTCCTGACTTAGATAATGGACGACTTCTAAGTAGTTAATTTATTGTAAGTTGTATATTTTTATTTTATTTGGGTGCGTTCTGTTTTACGCAAAGTTTCTTAAGCGTTTTTCGGAAGACAGTAATACAGTATAAGTAATTTAAAAAAAAACGACGGGTTGCACTCCAGGAGTGCCGGCAGAAGTGAAAACTTAAATATTAACGTTGTGCATTTTTGATATTTTGGAATGGTTAGGGGATAATTTTGCACGAATTGCTTCAATTATCAGTATAAAAGTACTATCATTTATGTGGTAGAATACAATATTTATTTATTGCGCTATCGTATACAAACATGACAATTTATATTACATTAAAAAGCACTCGAACATTCGCGCAAGCGCCCTGCGCCGCCTAAACGAAACAGCAGGCATACATTTTCACCGCGCCGTAGAAAGAGAGGGGGATACTTCCTCTCCTACGCCGCGCCGGCTGTCATCCGTCTTACGAATATTCGATCAGGCCACGTGTCCTGACTAGAGATGAAAATGACCAAAGTGACTGAATTTGACTGACTGTCAATTACGGTCAAATTGGTCAAAAACGGTCATTTACTGTCAAAAAGGGTCATATATGGTCAATATGATCTTTAGTGTTTTTTAATATTTATTTTGAATAAAAATGTAAAAAAAGCGTTTAGCTAGATTTAAGTTTCAAATTCTTTTTATAACGCCGCGTCACGCGCAGTTGATACTTGTCATGACTTGCACCACCGCAGTATGAGTAAACAAAGAGTAAATTGAATTTTCTTTAGCTAATAAATACTTAAATATACTACTTTTTTGGAAACGTGACATAAACATCATAGATACGTACTCCTCCATGAACACAGAATAACAATTTTGTTTTTTTAAATAAACTAAAATCGTGTCGCGATGTTGGCGGAATTGGCAGTAATGTAAATTTATTTATTTATTTATTTTGAAAGGTACACCAACAATGTTCACACAGTTTTGATTAAAATTAGATGTTTGTAGTAATAAGATATGTATGACATTTATGACAGGCATACAAAACCAAACAAATTCCAAATAACGTTCTAAAAATAAAACATAAACCAGTTTCGTATACAATGGAATTTTACAAATAACAATAAAAATATAAAATTTTAATAGCAAAAAAATATATATATTTAAAATAAAATAAAATTAAAAAGTGTTATGGTCTTAAAAGCTTGCGTTTAAGTGTTAAATAACTATCCGAAAATTATGTCTATGTTCGCAAACCTAGGCTCGTTAACCAAATCATTATAAGTGCTACACATTCTATTGACCGTATTTAATAGTTGTCACTAGTTATATTTAGTCACTTTAACAGTTAGAAATATTAATGTTTTTTTTTTAATTTTCTTTTTGTAATACCTACGTACGGCTGCTATTTTTGTTTTTATATTTTTTTTATTTTTTTTTTCATTTTGTGTATTACGGTTTTGTTGCTATCGCAGCATCATTTAAACCGGTTCCGACGGAAGATCAGCGCTAACCTCAAGGCTAGCATCTTGCTGAGTCGGAATCGTTTTGGGACTCCTGTTTTTTTTTTTATTTCTACTTTTATGTATATGTTTAAACTGTTCTGTCCTAAATAAATTTATTTTCATTTTTTTTTAAATATGTTTAAGTTAATTTGATTGAATTTGACAATAAATGACCGGTCAAATACGGTTTTTGACAATCGTGACTGGTCAGATTCAGTCATTTTACATCTCTAGTCCTGACGGTCACGAGTCCTGACGCGAAATTAATATTTTTTACCCATTACAAAAAAGTACAACGCCGCTAAAGAAGTTTTCACTTCAAAAATGTAGTTGTAGAACGCCCCGGAATGCAGTTCGTGTTCCAAACTAAACAGTTTTTGTTTGCAACGTTTGTTGCCCGTCAACTAGTTATAAGTTACATTATTAGTTTGCGACTTCACGAGTTTAGGATTTTCGGCTCGGCTCTCTGGAGCTCAAATTAGACGGTCAGATCGATAATTTAGGCAGCAACTACCCAACGTGCTTTTTATATGGCACCACTACAAGCTAAATTAAGTTTTATTCGCCGTCTATCGTAATTCATTTTGCTTTAGCATTTAAAATATACACGATCATTAAAAAAAAAAGTTAAGAAAAAGGAAGTTCTTATAATAGTACTTAAATAATTCACAAATATAGAATGAAAAAACATTTATTTGAACAAAGACACAAATTGTGTGTTGTTTAGTACATTGTACAACAGTTTTGTGTTCCTAATAAAAAATAAAAAATATTTTACGTAGTATATGTTAATATCCACGCAATCAATTCCTGAACGGTGAAGCTGAATCGTCCCATTTTGTTTATTGGAACCTGTTACCTAATTAATTAAAAGAGAATGCATGACGCTAATAAAACGTATGTAACATATATCGGAGTATAATACATTACCAATCTCGATAACATGACGATATGTAGCCTTTTGGTAGGTCGGCTTTTGTACAAGATTCCCCCCACTATTACGAGTGAAAGGCGAAGGGAACCCAAGACAGAGAGGTTCCGGAAGTGCCGATACAGTTCTCCCATCGAAAACTGTACTCGAAGGCTGCTGGTTCATACAAGGAGGTGCTCTGGCGCAATTAACTTGATTTATACGAGGCATTTACTTATTCAGTACTACGGTACTGCGCCACGCGGGCACGCAACCATCTTTGCTTCTAAAATATCGCACTAACGCCCCACGTATTCACAAACAAATGTGAACCTTAACAGCGTTACACTAAAGTCAAGTAACCTGCGTATAATTTTTATTGTAAGTTCAAGGAGTTTGTAGTTTGAGTCGAGTAAACTATCTCGATGGATACTCTATGGAGCATCTTTAAACATGCGACCGCTCCTAATATTTTATTTTAGAACAAAGCCTGTACTGTACTGAGTTATGGGTCCGACACAAAATTGCATTGGTTGTATGAATATGCTAATATGGCTGTCCGAACGTGGGGTAGATTGAGTTATTTTAATATAGAACGAAGGGGTAAAATTAATCATACTAATGATGATACCTGCTGTGTGGGGTAATTTAATGCAATATGTTGAGAATATTACTAGGCCATAATTATAATAATAATAATACGAGGTTGTCAACATGTAGAATGTGGACTCGGCTGTCATCGTGCCGATTGTTGTTACGGCCAACGGCCTGATGGTCAAGAACCTTGATCAACATCTCATGAGGCTCTCGTTAGGCGGCTGGATCAAGGGCCTGATTCAGAAGGCAGTTCTCCTCGATACGGCACGCATTGTGAGGAGGTTCCTGTCTCTGGAGCTTTTATCACCGGTAGTTTGGACCCTGGTCCCAATGCCGGTGGACCCCTATTTTTTATATTTTTAAATGTTTGTTTTGTTTTTTAGAAAATATTAAAAAATGAAAATTAATATGTAAAAAAATAAATAAAGAAATAATAATAATACGGGTCATCCGCGCGCTCCAGCCGCGCCGGCGTACGCATGACTGTAAAATCACCCTTAGAAATAAATCCTACTTTAAATTATGTGTTTTTCTTAAATACTTGACTGTACCTAATCATAAGTTGGAGCACGGGACCTTATAAGTCCCCGTGCTTCACCCAGGTGGAGAACCTAGGTGAAGCACGTCCTTGAGTGGCAACCGCGTACCGGAAGGCGCAGTGTGGACAGGCCTCCAACAAGGTGAACCGACGATCTGGTGAAGGTCGCGGGAAGCCGCTGGATGCGAGCAGCACAAAACCGGTCGTTGTGGGAGGCCTTTGTCCAGCAGTGGACGTCTTTTGGCTGAGATGATCTTGATGAAGATGATGACCAAATACATATAATATTTTGTCAAATCCGAGCATTTTATGCAAATATGTTTCACGAACATTAAAACTACGTGTATTACTATGTACGAAAGTTTCGATATCAGACCACATTATATTCACCCATCCGGGTAATCTAGTTTGCGATTGTTGTAGAGAACACGGCATGGCCACGACGACGACGCACGGTATCGACCTCGTCAACATTGAAAGCAGATGTTTTACTCATGGTTGCGATCTTACAAGTTAAGCCACTTTCCTTATGGCGGGGCACCGGATGGGTCACCAAATTAAAATATCTCCAGCTCTTCCGTACTTCGGAAGGCACATTTAGCCGTTTGTCGCAAATGTTGTAAGATAAAACCGTCGGTTTAACTCACCAAACCGTTTTGAATCGGCGAGGACATGATATGAACAAATTGAACTGTATCATTATTATTGTGGGATACCCAGCAATGGGATGTAAATGGACTAAATCTAATCTGAGTCCTCCTTGCTTCAGAAGACACGTAAAGCCGTTGGTTCCGCTTGCATTAACAGTTGTTAATCCAACCAATCCGTATTGGCCATACGGGTTGGTGATTTATGGCAATTTCTCTCTATCCATTCATAGGGTAGGCTCGTGCCCCAGCAGTGGGAACATAAAAATGAGCTGATGATGATGATGAAATCTGGTGTCGAACACTGGGTTACCGTGTCGATCACTGGTTCACATAAAATAAACTAGTAA
The DNA here is from genome assembly GCA_947562085.1 of Eudonia lacustrata. Taxonomy (NCBI): domain Eukaryota; kingdom Metazoa; phylum Arthropoda; class Insecta; order Lepidoptera; family Crambidae; genus Eudonia; species Eudonia lacustrata. The sequence continues at coordinate 19,497,489 of OX387340.1, read as the reverse complement.
TGTAATAATGTGATTTGACAATTTAAAATGTTTTTTTAAAAGTAAGTAAGTATTTGTTTGTATCATTAATTTTATAAATGTTTACAATCGGCAATCTAGCAAGATATGAAAACGCATAATTAAATTGCATTACTTCAATGTTCATTTCAACAACGGCCTTAGTTACGAGGTATTTTGGGCCATTAAAGCGTGCACTTCGCACCCCTAGGCGAATTTTTCAGGGGACATCGTAAAATTAACGCAGTGATCCGGGGTTACCCCAGACGGGGTGTCACGCCCCGCGGCACCTAGAGGGTTGGTTTATCTTATAAAGTATTATTTTAAGGCTACTAACATCCAAATACAAGGTTGAAAATCGGAACTATATGTAAATTATAAACATATTTGGATAGTAGAGTGGAATTTCAGTATAGAATATAAATATTAAATATTAGACAATTAATATTAGACAACATCACATACATTGTTCTGATCATAAGATAAGTAGCTAAAGAATTCGTTTGATGGAAATCAGAAACAACGACGGTACGACAACCACCCAGACCCGACACAATATGGAAAATATCGTTTTCGACATTGACCCGACCGGGAATCGAACCCGGGACCTCAGAGTTAGTGCCGCCTAAAGTCCGACGTGCAAGCCACTCGGCTACGGAGGTCGTCAATTTGAGGTTTTGATATTATAATACTACAAGAAAATAATCCAAAAACAAAATAAAAATACAAAAGTACCTCAAAATACTTTTAAGTATTAAAAAAAACTTTCAAAGAAAAATTAGGAAATGCAATTTCCTACTGCAATTAAAGGAGGTAACGCATATAAGGCGCGGCACTAAACGCTTTTATAGGATGTTGTAATAATTGCAGACGCTACACACACGGCTCTGTACCGACTATGTTATTAACTCGAACGGGTGTAGTCAAAAGGCTTTGTCACACTACAGGATGATCTGGAAGCCACATCGAAGCTTTATATTAGATGGCCTTGTTTAAGTTTTTCAGCGGGAATTACTGTATCCCGTGATTTTATGTAGGGTAAAGGCGGGACAAATGCAAAAAAATTGTACATTTCTGAATGCGTGAACGTCCTATTAGAATAAACGTTCAATACATAACTTCTTTTCATATATTTTTTAAATACATTTACAAAATTACATTATAACAAAAACTAAAAGAAATAAATAATATTTTTCCGATAAATCAATTAAATAAAAATCAAATCATCAGGATACGTTTAGTTTTCTTCATACAAGTACGCGTGTCCTTCTCGTCCGTGTTCAGCTTTGTGTATGGGGAAAAAAATACAGTTGAGTGATTTTATACTGTTAAATATTTTTAGTTATTTACAGAATACTACATACATTTTAATACTTTAAACAATAGATCAGGCCTCTCTATTAAAAACTGTTTTAAATATCATTTTTAAAGTCGTCCGTAACTTCTTTCATATTTGTTATTCAGCTTTGTTTATTGTTATTTAGTAGAAAAATATTTTTTTACCTGGCAAAACTAAAATCATAAATAACGTCTGTAGTAGACGGTCTACAAAAATTTTACTAAATTGTGCGGGAAAAATACACAAATTAGTTTCATCTTGATAACCATTCCATTAAACTAATTGGTTAGTGTATGTTTAGCTTTCTATATAGTTAATTTCAAGGATACTTCATGATATATTTAGAAACATATAAACAGTTTGATTCAAAGACATCTCTTAGTATTTTTCACACATTTTAGGTTGTACACACGAGTGTTTTGTTCCTTTTTGTTACGAATTTGTTACATTTCTCTGTGACGTAACAAATATGAAATAACAAATATGAAGTAAAGTCGCACTCATATTGTAATAGTTGACTTAGATTACTAAAGTTAAAATATTATGATCACAGTTAATTTTAAAGTTGATTTGCAAAAAAAATGTTAAGTAAGTCGAAAGTAATACAAACTAGACTTGCTGCCATTATTTATTAAAATAATCAATCAAGATACTGCTTTTTACTCATTAACAAATTTACCTTTCAAATAGAATGCACAACATGAACTAGTCCTTATAGTTCATCTTTGTTATTTTTTTGTAACATCAAGTTATTTTCATCTTTGTTTCCTATTTGTTATATGTACAATTTTTTTGCATTTGTCCCAGGCACCACTGTCCGACACAGTGTTGTCGCCAAAAAATAACTATAGACTTTCATTAAATTTTTATTAAATAAAACCTAGTAAGCGGTTGGTCTGTATTCAATTTTCGCCAAAGTCACAAATCAGTTGCTGACCCCCCTTTTCTAGTAATGAAGGCGACACACTGAAAAAACTGCACCAACTTTCGTCGAATAGTTTAAGAATATAATATGACTTACGAACTGAAATGTTGTTAAGGTAAATTCATGTCTTTATCTTGAGTTTGCTAGCTCAAATACACGATTGTATAATTTTGACTCGATCATGATTATTTTCGAAAACACCACTAAATCACCATTGTTGAAATTACAACAAAATTACTTAATTTATTTGCTTGGAAATCACTCAAACATGTTGATAACATCATTATTCGTAATTTAGTAGCTGGCTGCATATTTTGATAACTAAAACCATTATTTTTTTTTAAATATTTTTTAGGTTGACTGTTAATTTGCAGTATATATTGTCGCAGGCGCTACGTATTATCGACCTTATGCCAGCGTCTGTAAGGATCAGCCTTTTTGAATTTTTACAAATCGAGGTGTTGTCTTAAAGGAAAAAAATGTTTATCACTCGGTCCTGTCAAACACTGGTGCCATTACCCTACCTTATGGTAAGTGCTTAACTAAGTCGTAAGTCTAAAAAACCACTATCACCACGAAAAATTTTGGAATAAAATAAAGAAGATAACTATTGATGACTGTAAATCTGCAATCCTTTCTTTATCCTTTATCCAATCCTTCACTTTATCAGCGAGAGACGCGTAGTGAAATGTGATACGTACCTTACGTACTGCATTATAAAAATTAAGTTTAGCTACGGACCCTAAAACCACTAACAAATAAAATAAATAATAACTCATAGTTCAAAATTAAAATAAAAAAATTTCCTCAATACAGCGAAATATCTCAAATAAATAAACCCCTAAAGAAACAATAGGTATTTCTCGCAATGCAACCCGAGTTTATGCCACCTTTACTTGAATTTTTTTCCGCTCTGCTAAAACCTAAGCTCCAGGTGATATTCAACGTTATTTATTGCCAAAGAGAATAATAAGGAAGAACAAAGTGAAAAAAATAAACCTAATCAGAAGTAAGTTCAGTAGGTGGTCTCGTTCGGAGCGTGGCTCCTTCACTCGATAACAGAAGTGGCGTAGAGCCAAAGACCCAATTAGAATACAGTTATTTATTTTATAAATCCTTTTAACTCAATGTGTAATAAAACTTCAATGTGTGTTTTACGTTATACAAGATAAAATATAATACAATGGTGTATTTAAGTGATATAATTCAGCCAGCCCCGTGGTCAGACGACCTAGTCCGGGTGGCGAGCAGGGGATGGATGAGGATGGCGCAGGACCATAAATAGTGATGTGCGAGGGAAGAGGCCTATGCCCTGCAGTGGGTGGAAGTGGGCTGATGACGATGATGATGATGATGATATGAAATTTGTTATACATAGTAAGTGTTGAAAAAAAATGTTTATGAATAATTCATCAACAAATTGACTAGATAAATTGTAATAATGTTATTTGTTGATAGGGTTTTAGCTGTCCTCAGTAGCTATCATGGTTTATGGTTTAAAGAGTTTATTCTAAAAAAAGACAAATGCCACTTACATGGGAACAAAATAACATAAGCATGAGTTAGCTCACAGACTTAGTAGTGTGCAAACGCGTTTGGTACAGCTGTGGTTCTCAAACTAAAGATGTCGCAAGCTGAAAATACGTCGGAGTGTGCATTGTGTGAAGATGTGTTAACTGACGGTGCTCATTGCTATTCTTACAACAAAAAGCTCCATTTCCATTGCGCCCAAATAACTGAATCAGGGTATCGCAGACTAGGAGGTAAGAAACAACAACAGTGGCGTTGCCCAGCATGCAGACATACGGGTCAATCTATCCAAATTGCAGCTACATCTTCGCCGTTACCGATCTCATCTTCAGTCATCGACCAAAGTAACATAAACGCACAGCTCCTGGTTGAAATTAACAAATCTTTGGATAAAAAATTGGCACCTTTGGCTGCCCTTGCTAACGAAATAAAGGAGTTGAGAGGGGAATTCGCCGGCCTGAAAACGTCGCTTGGAGTCATTGACGGCCGTGTTAATATTATTCAGGACAAGCTCGAAACAGTCCAGGCTGAAAGGGAGGACGAGGAACAATGGAGTCGAATGAACAACCTGGAGGTCAAAGGTGTACCACAAACCAAGTCTGAAAACCTGCTTGAGCTAATGTGTGGTCTTGAAAAAGTAGTGCAATATCCAATATCCAAGAATCTTATCAACTTCGTAACCAGAGTACCCTCGCGTGACCCGAATAGTATCAAGCCAATCATAGTCTGTTTCCTAAATAGATATGTGAAAGATGACTTCATAGCTGCCTACAGAGCAGCGTCAAAGTCAACCCCGATCATGCCTTCCCTACTGGGTTTTCAAGGCGGTCAAAGAATCTTTGTAAATTACCACTTAACTGTTCGTAATGAGATACTTCTAAATAAAGTAAAGAAATTAGCGACTGAGAAGGGGTTTCAATATGTATGGGTGAAACACTGCAGGATCTACGCGCGACTGGAAGACACTGCACCTGTTATCCTGGTGAAATCAGAAAAAGACCTTACCAAAATAACAAACAAATATTAAGTGTTTTAGCATTGAACTACGTGATGGTTAAGTGCTTTTTGTTTTATTTTGCATTGTCAATAATTAACTGTGACAGGAGTTTGAGAATCACTTGTTGTTGTTTACTTGCAATATCAATAGAATTTTTTTGCTGGTCAGTTCGAGTCAACCTTTTGTGTATCATTAATTCAATCGCACACACTAATTTCGACGGTGGTGCTAATGGGTTAGGGAATAGTTTCACAGTACCGCACATGTGTTCCGCCTTTGTTTCGTTATCTCTCAATTTTCAAAAACAATAATGAGTTTATTATACTCGTGATGGGTAAACTTTTATTAATCGGTTCTAATAGTGAGATTTTGTATTTTGTAATTTTAAAACTTGTTTGCACCTTAAATCAGGTTAAATATTGGACCTTTTTTGATTTAATTATTAGATTGTTGTTCTTGTCTCAGAAAAACTTTCATTAAAGATATATTACCAGAATACACGGGGCTTGCGCACTAAAACTAGTGACTTCTTACGTAATGTTTATTTAAACTCATATGACATTATATCAATTACGGAGACATGGCTAACAGATGGCATTATTGATAAAGAGCTTTTTGATAGCCGTTACTTGGTATGGAGACGTGATCGTAACTACTCTCGGACGCGACAATCTAAGGGTGGGGGGGTACTTCTAGCAGTGAGGCGCGATCTGTTGGCTGTAGAAAGATGCGATTGGCGTAGCACGGCTGAAGATATATGGGTCACCATCACGTTTCATAAAGACCAACCCGCCGTATCATATAATGTTCACATATGCACTATCTACCTATGTGATGAGTCTTTGGGCTATTCTATAAAGGTGCAACTACATAACTTCTTAAATAGATTATTTGATACGATGATGTCACATCCCTCAGATAAATTTGTAATATTAGGTGATTTTAATTTGGGTGACAGTATCACCTGGGTTAGAAATATAAACGGCTCCGAGTTAATACCATATGCTACCTCAAGCAGTGAGCACACCACCGAGTTTATAGATATATTATGTTCTTGTGGTCTAAGTCAATTTAATGGTGAGTTTAATGTTAACAATCGGATTCTAGACTTAGCTCTTTCAAATATTAGTATGCACGTCTGTAGCTCGGAGGCTCCCCTAGTTCCCGAAGACGCTCACCATAAATCATTAGATATTATAATTAGTTTTCAAAAACCCCGGGCTCTGGGAAGTAGGTATGTATCCAAATACTTATTCAATCGTGGTGACTATTCGAAGATTTGTTCAGATCTAGATACGATTGATTGGCACACCATTTTTAAAATTGATCCCATTAGATCAAGCTGTTCAATTGTTTTATGATAAATTATATGAAGTCAGAGATAAATACATACCTCAAAAATCTATTAAATCTAGTCACTATCCCCCTTGGTACAACTCGTCTCTTATTAAAATATGGAGGGAAAAATCTAAACTCCACAACAAATATAAGACTTATGGCAACCTTTCTGATTATCAATCATTTAGTCTATTACGTGATAGAGCAGTAAGGTTAGAAAAAAAATGTTTTGATACCTACATTGCAAAAATTGAATCATCTATAGTAGAAAACCCAAAATCCTTCTGGTCTTATGTTAAAAATAAAAATAAATCTGGTGCCATACCTAATCTAATGCGGTACAAAGATACAAATGCTGATTCTGGTTGCGAGATTAGTAATCTGTTCTCCAACTATTTTCATTCTACATTTTTATCAGCGAACTCAAACAATACCTCTGCTATAACTCGTGATGAAGTCTTAAGTCCCTATAGTATAGCATCGGTTGAGATTTCGGCAACTGCAGTGCTTAAGTTGATCAAAGGACTTGATCTGTCTAAATCTGGTGGCCCCGATCTCATACCCCCAATATTTATTGTTCGTTGTAGTGAAAGTCTGGTTCCTCCGCTTTGTATTCTTTTCCAACGCTCTTTAATGGAAGGAATCGTACCCTTGGTCTGGAAATCCGCATTTATCACACCTGTCCATAAAAAAGGTGACAAATCGGATGTTGAAAATTATCGTCCCATCTCCAAACTATGTCTTTTTGCTAAGATCTTGGAAAGAATAGTGCACAACCAGGTGTTTGCCTCCCTAAAATGCTCTTTCAATGATAAGCAGCACGGATTCTTAACCGGACGATCAACTACATCTAATCTTATACTAGCCAATGACTTTATAACGGAGGGCATGAATGACTTAGCTCAAGTTGATGTCATTTATACTGACTATCGTAAATGTTTCGACCGTATCGATCATTGTGTACTAATGACTAAGCTTGCAGCTGCAGGTATTCATGGTGATTTATATCGCTGGTTCTGTTCATACATTGACAACAGGAGTCAAGCTGTAGTAGTTCAAGGGTACATATCAAAATGGAGCCATGCCCATTCTGGTGTACCTCAAGGTTCACTTTTAGGGCCACTTTTATTTACAATTTTCATAAACGATGTAGGTAACTGTTTTTTAAATTCTAAAATTATTTTATATGCAGATGACATGAAAATTTTTAAAATTGTTCAGTCTGAGTCAGATGTAAGAGAGCTTCAAGATGATTTAAACAGATTTGAACAATATTGTTCTGTCAATAAGTTAGACTTGAATGTTTCCAAATGCTTCCATATGATTTTTACACGTAAAAAGAATATCATCTGTTCTAAATATATTCTTAAAAACTGTCTCATATCTGTTGTAACTGAAATTAAAGATTTAGGTATGATTCATGACAATAAGCTATTATTTGATAAACACATCGACAACATAGTTAAAAAAGTAAATAAAATGCTTGGATTTATTATGAGAACATCTTCAGACTTTCATAATTTGAAATCGCTTAAAATAATTTATTGTACGTATGTAAGAAGTCAGCTGGAGTATGTTAGCCAAGTTTGGAATCCCCGATATGAAATTTATAAGTCTCGTATTGAATCTATTCAGAAAAGATTTCTAAGATATTTAGATTTCAAGGCCCATCATCGTTTAATCGATTACGAATGTCGCTGCAAGCATTACCATTTTCTACCACTAGCACTAAGGTGGAACATAAGTGATATTGTGTATATATTTAAAATTGCAAATGGATTGATTGACTGTGCTGAGCTTCTGTCTAAGCTATCACTACGAACTAACCTGTCACTAAGGCCACGACCTATTCTTTATACACCAAATGCTCGAACAAATTTCCGACAAAATTCTTTTATTGTAAGGGCAGTAAGAAGTTTTAATAGTGTAGAAACATCTGAAGAACTCGACTTGTTCTGTACTAGCTGTTTAAAAGTTAAACGCATTTTAAGTGAACAATACTTTAACTAATTAGCATCACTTAATATGTAGCCACTCATTGTCCAGAAACTACCTTTATGTTTATTATTAATATTTCATTTAAATGTGAGTTAAAGTCTTTATACTTATTTTACTGCTAAACGTGGAAATTTGTTATTAGCATCTAATTGTTTACAATTTTATTTATGTTATTATTTGTCTGTAAATTTCCCTAAAAAATAAAAAAATAAAAAATAAAATAAAATAAAAATAAAATAAACAAACAAAAAGAATAATCTTAATAATGAGAACTTCGTAAATAATTAGTAATAAGTGGGTACGTTTAAACAAATAAATTTAAGTCTTAAATAGTGCATAGTTTTCAATACCATATTTGGATAGATTTGACTTAAAACATCATCATCATCTGTATCTTACTATCATCTAATCATCTGTGTCTCATATAGTCTGTAGCCATTACAAAAATAACAGCAAGTAATATTTTTGTGTTCCAACTGTTACACAAAAGATAGCCAGTTCCACAGTTGAGGATCCTTGAGACTAAGCATTGTATATTTAAAATAACAATATTTCTGTTACTTTCTCATATATGATATCAATAATGCCAAACGACGTGGTCTTCCATTGTAGTAGTCAACAAGTGATATTAACAAAAATAATCAATGAAAAATAAATTGCACTCACCTACTCCAATCAAACCTTATTCCGAGACCTGTAAAAACTTGGTTCATTTGGTCGAATGCATCGAGAATTTTAATACTTTTCTTTATCTTGAACTTTACTTGTTAGCGTCTTATCGAGTGTCCCGGTTCATTGACAGACCGCAAGTTTCCTTATGTTATTATCATTTTCCGCGTTGCATTAATAATGAGTTGAAAAATCTATGGAGATAAAAATAAACCAGTCGTAAATGTTAAAAGGTGTTCAACGTAGACTGAATGAATTTTACTTTAATGCTAACAACGACAAGATACAATTTTGTGGCCAGAAAAAAATGCATTTTTTAAACTTTTATATTATAAAGGATGTTTGGTAATAGGTTTATAATCCCGAACATAGCCATGCACTCAAGTATAAAGAACATTGTGATGATATGCAAAATCATATTTACTTACTTATACTTTTCCATAGTAAGTAAGTAAGTAAACAGCCCATAATTGTTCCACTGCTGGGCAAAGGCCTCCATCATTGAAATCGAGTCATCGCTACAATTGATGGGTAATGGCTTAATCACCACGTTTGCCAAATGCGGGTTGGTGATCACAAACCCGGGCTGTGCATCGAAAAATCCGAAAATACATTTTGCCTGACCTGGGAATTGAACCCGGGACCTTCGGGTATCGGGCCGAGCGCTCTGCCACTCGGCCACCGAGGCGTTACTTTTCCATACAAAGATCATTTTTTTTTTTTAATATTTTTGTTCAACCGTAACAATTTCTGTTTTTGTTGGACCATGAGCTTAACGACCAAGAACAACGTATCAGCTGTACCTAGGGCTATCACTTTGCAATTTTACTTAGTAAGAATCAACCTCAATAATACATATTTATTTTATATTCTTTTGTATTTTGCATTCGCAATGCTATACACAGTCATAAGATAAAATTTTACTAGAATATCAACTATTCTCAGGAAGCTCGAGTGGGAATCGAACCCACGCCCTTTGGATAACCGGTCCAATGCTCTGACCGCTGAGCTACTTGAGACTGGTTGATTTTTTCTAGTAAAATTTTATCTTGTAATAACCTCTCAATATTTTGGCCATATAGTGTTTTTTTATGTACGTTCATATTTTTCCGCGGTTCAAGCACGGTATCTACCCCATTTGCCATATTCGGGATTACAGATATTAACGTTTGGCAATAACACATAAATAATATTGTAAGTATACAATGTCAGCTATATAAAAAATCTTAGTTTACTGAAAACCGAAACCGTTTATTTACATAAAATGTTGTAAAACTTTTCAACTAAAAGTTAGAACATTATGAAGTGGTTTTATATCTAAAATAAGAAATTGAATTCAATTATGTTTTGCCGATAAAGGACGTCGTTGTTCCGTAGAGTCCATTTCACTAGCTTCTAATATTTTAAAGACTAATGTTATACATATATCTATGTGAGTGTATGGCACTGCCTTAACTCCTTACGATGATGTTCATCATGACATTATTACAAAAATAAAACTCAGTTTCCAGGTAAGATATACATAATTATGATTGACATAAAGTACGCAGCATACATTTTGAAAACGCATACTTACTCCGCAATAACAAGTAATAACAATTTAATAGTGCAAAGTGCTGGGTGGTGGTGCTAAAATTTAAAACAAATTGTAAAACGGAATTTAAAACCAGACTGGTAACCTTCCAAGTTCAAAATAATATACAGAGAAACAAGTTTGGAAGAGACGTAAATCCGAGTCGTCATTATGATATTAAATTCAGAAACATTTTATCGCTTTTTTTCAACATGAAGTCTTGAAGTATTTTATTGTTATGCCGCATTGTCTTCGTTGGCTGTTTGCCGCTGCCGCACTCAGAGATGTTCCAAGTTACACTTATGATTTTTCATTGTCAAAAGTATTTATTCATGACGAACTAACCACTAATTCATGTTGGAACGTGTTCAAAACAAGTTCACAAGACACTTGTATTTCAAACTTTATGGGGTGTACCCTTTTTACCCACTGATGTACCCTACCTTATTTGTACTGGGTATGGTAAGGTCAATAAGTTAGAGGTGCGGCGGGACTTTGCGCTCACAATGTATATGGTAAAGCTGCTTCGCGGGTTGCAGCACCACCCGGTGCTGCTGGGTCACTTCCAGCTGAGCGTGACCGACCGGTACGTGTGGAGGCGGCGCCGCCCGCTGCTGCTGGCCGTACCCCGCGCCAGGACCAATCTGTTAGCGCAGACACCGCTTGTCCGCGCAATACAGACAGTAAACAGGGTTCATGACCAAATGGACGTATTCGGGGGTCACTTGAGTGAACTCGCAAAATTTACTTTGTATAATTATAATAACTTATGTTAGGTAATAAGTATTATAATATGCGTTTATTTTATAAGTTCAGATAGATAGATACGTAGTAACTAGTTTTTAAGGATGGCCGCGATATCGCATTAGGTTAAGAAAACCTGTAATGGTAGTGTAAGGTACATACATACATACATATTTGAATTATAACTAACTTATTTATTTATGAACAACATGTTTTACTCTAAACTAACAATTATATGAAGATCCTTGAATTTTAAATTAATGTTTATTATTTCAATTTTTGCATTCAAAATTTTAATGTACCTAGCTACAAGATAATTTCCACTACAGAAAGTCAGCCAGTATCAGGAAAGCTCAGGTGGGGGAGGATAATTAATGAAAAATATTGAAATTTAACTGTAGTACATAAGTTTACTCTCTCTGTTATTGTTATGCCCTTACGGGGCGCTACATTGTTTGTTTAATTACTATGTACACCAATGTGGCATGCAATATATAATTTTGAATTTGAATTTGAATTTGAATTTGAAGGTTTTAGTAAATAAATAAATGAATAAATAAATTTCGAACTAGACATGGGTAACTCAGCAAAATTCTTGCGTCAACTCAATTACTTTGACTCTTCCCTTTATCCATCCATAGAGAATTATAGGGAAGGCTCGCGACCCAGCAGTGGGGACATAAATTGAACTGATGATGATGATGATGATGATGATGTTGATGATTAAACCCCTATACAATTAAGGTAGAGCTAATGAAAAAAAAAAAGTTTTACAACCTTCTTTTGTATGTATTATATATTATATTCATATTGTAGGAATATTATAGTGTATTTTTTTTTCATGGAACAAATAGCAATACACTGCCATCTAGCAGTACAACAAAACAACAGAAGTGGTAAAAAGTAGAACCCGTGAAAACTCGGCGCTTCTCGCAGGAAAATCCAATGTTGTAGTTGTCAGCGTCTTTCCTAGATGTCGCTACAAGTACGTACGCTTTCTCTTCAGTGTTCAGGAATTCCGATGGATGGCGCTATTTAGATACAGCAAAATATTAAAAATACGGCTAAAACAGAATTATGAAATTTGTTTCTTAGTAACAAAAATCAACAATTACATAATAATTATATGTTTTTGGAGATTTTTTAGTAGTAAGGTGAAAGTGTTGGCCTCATTCTTAGATGTCGCTGCGCGTATTAAAGTAAAAGTACGTTTTCTTTTTAGTGTAGGAAAACTTTTATAGATGGCGCTTATTAAATAGGTATGTACTACAAAAGATTTAAAACACGGTTGTAATGAGATAATAATGTTTTGAGGTAAAAAATGTACATGATTAATATAGTTTTTACAACTTCAAGTTTTAGTTTATTAGCTTCATTCCTAGATGTTGCTGCAAGTATTCCAAGTAAAAGTACATCTTCTTTTCAGTGTGCGAAAATTGTGAAAGGTGACGCATTTAGATACTTTTTAATAATAGGTTGGGGAAAAAATTTCTTCGCATTTTTTAAGAATATTCAAAATATTTTTTAATATAGTTTATTTACATTTAACTAAAGTATGTAGGTGACATTTTGTTCGATAACTTTTTGCCATTTTGTAGGTAGGGACATGATGCCATTGCTGTAGAAATTTTGGGGCTTCTGATCAAAATAACGCGACAAGTGGTTTTAGCAGTCCTCTCGTGATGTTAACCTGACACTGCTTACAGAATTCTGAAGAGACCGAAACAGGTGGAAATCTGAAGGTGCAAGGTCAGGGCTATACGGCGGATGCATTCACACCTCCCAGTCAAACTCTCTTAACTTTTGCTGAGTGGCTAAAGATGTGTGAAGTGTGTTAATAATTTCTCTCAACTTCCTGCTTTAAACTCATCAGTTGTTCGCAGTAGAGTTCAGAATTGATGGTCTTGCCTGGTGGTAACAGCTCATAATGAATAATGCCCTTCCAATCCCACCACACACACAGCATCACCTTGTTGCGAGTTAACCCGGGATTCATCACAGTCTGTGAAGCCTGACCGGCCTTTGTCACGACCTTTTTCGCACGTTCTTGTCGTACGTGATCCACTTTTCATCACCAGTTATCCGCTTCTTCAAAAATGGTTCAATTTCATTATGTCGTAATAAAGAATCAATAATGAATACACGGTTCATTAGGTTTCTTTCAGTGAGCTCGTGATACCCAAATATCGAGCTTTTATGTGAACCCAGTTTTTTTCCAATGCGCCAAAACTGTTTTGTGGTCAATTCCCAGTTCTTCAACTACGTCGTAACTACTGATATGCCGATCTTGCTCCACTTTACTTTCTTCATGGATTCTATCAGTGGAAGAGTTTTTGGGATTGAACCAGTATTTAAAATTAAGGCTGACACACGACTATACATGTATTGAGGTTCTAGGCAACAAAAAAACCAAATTGCATGTTTTAATGATAAACCAAAACAGAACATTTCGCTATACAAGCGGCTTTTCTAACTTAAGTTGAGTTCGAGACCCACCTGCGGTAAGTCCGCTTTTTCAAGTGCTAGTTTTTAATGTATGGATGGAAGGACAGGCTTTGAATGGGTGTATATTGTATTGCGAGATGAGTGTAAGTCTACCTGTTTATGATTTGTTACTTGATCTTTCTTTTACTTTTGTTATTGTTATTTGTACTTTTGGAATTTCATTTTATTATCCTTTGTACGTAGGTACTATTTAGTGTAATAGGTGTTAACCATTGTAATTAGTAAGTAAACAGCCTATAACTATCCCACTGCTGAGCAAAGGCCTCCATCATTGAAATCAAGTCATCACTACAATTGATGGGTAATGGCTTAATCACCACGCTTGCCAAATGCGGGTTGGTGATCACAAACCCGGGCTATGCATCGAAAAATCCGAAATACATTTTGCCCGACCTGGGAATTGAACCCGGGACCTTCGGGTATCGGGCCGAGCGCTGTGCCACTCGGCGACCGAGGCAGTTTCTTGAAGGTCCTAAGTCGTAACCAAAGATCAAAAATGGTCTGTGGTCGTAGGTAACATACCGCCGGCGCCCCGCCCGGGAATACCGCCGCCGCCGATGAAATCTGGTTCGACAAAACTGTCGATCGTGGTAACTCTTACTTAATCGGTAGTGCTTTCGTTTAAACAAAACAGCTTCATATATTATTTTCTAAAGTTTACGCGAACACTACACATTGAAATGAAACTACTTTAAGGATCTACTCGCGTTTATTTTACACATTACTTATTTAATGTTTATCCTGACGTTTCGAGCCCTTTGCAGGGTCCGTGGTCACAGGGAGACAGGTCAGGATAACCATTAAATAAGTAATGTGTAAAGTTAACGCGAGTAGATCCGTAAAAGTTGTTTCATTTCAAAACAGCTTCATGTTTACATGAGGTGCTTTTCATGTAGGAAGAGCCCGATAGTGTGACGAATACATGATGGAAGCCTTGAAGCTAAGGCAGCTTTAGTCTATACATTGTCCTATATCTATCTAATACCTTTAAACGAGCAATTCTTGTATATAAGTATCTATATTATAAACTGAATCTCAGAAACGGCTCCAACGATTTTCATAAAATTTAGTATGCAGGGGGTTTCGGGGGCGATAAATCGATCTAGCTAGGTTTAATTTTTAGAAAATAATAAAAAAAAAAATGCCGAGCTAGGTTTAATTTTTAAAAATTTTTCAAAAAAATACCGAACAAAACTCGGTCACCCAGGTACTTTCTAAATAAAAACAAGTCATTGCTACAAATTAATGAACACGCTAAATTACTAAATGCGGGTTGGTAATCAAAAACCCGAACTATGCCTCGAAACATACAACACTATGCTCCTGGCAATTGAACCCAGGACTTCTGGTTAACATGCCGCGCGTTTTACAACTCGGCCGCTGAGTCTAATAAAAAAATAAAAAAAAAAATGTTCCTAACACTCACACCAATTATCTAGCCCCAAGAAAAGCTTTCTTAAGAAACTCGAGAAATGGTTAACTAGACAACGGATAAACATACTTAATATACATACTTATTATATATAGGAAACACCCAGACCCGAAACAATTTAGAAAAACAGGTATTTCTAAATTGATCCGACCGGGGATCGAACCCGGGACCCCAGAGATGGCGACATCATTAAAATCGGTGTGCAAGCCATTCGACCAAGGAGGTCGTCATGAGATGAAGATATTATGTAAAATAACTAGTTATACAGTAAAACGTAATAAATATTTTCAGCTTGAACAGCCAAATTGAATAAGCGACAACTGCATCGACCGTTCATTGCGTTGCAAGTGATTCATGTCTGCGCTGAATAGGAATAGTTGTGGATCGAAAAATATATTAAATTGTGCGAATTTAGATCTTATTGCCGCAGATATAAGGCGGCACAAAAGTGTTCTGGATGCTTGTGGGTATTATGATACATATAATATGCACAGAGTTTGTTTCGAGTGTGAATGTAGCAGGTTCACAGTAAATTTGGACAATAAATAAAATTTTCATAATCATAATAATTCTAAATAGAAAAATAATAAAAGAGTGTCTTTTAAATTACAACTTTAATTTACTTAGATAACAATTAAGAAAAAGGCAGATGTCATAAGGAAAGCTTTCATAAGATTTGTCAGTATAACATTATATTTGGTAAAAAGGTACTTACTATTTCCGTTTTATTTGTAATGAATTGCATGTTGCATTGGGCGTGTGTGTGATAGATATACCTATAAAAAAAAAACGTTGGTCTAACTGAATTTAGATTTTTCATAGTGGACTTTATCGAAACGTAGAAAGACTCTTACCACTTTGCCTTGTTTGCCTGTTTGCCAACAACACGTATACGTGACATGCCCGGAAAGTTGCCGCGTCTTGTTACCGCCAGCGTGTTTGGCAGATTGGATTTGTTTTCCCGCATACTAATACAAATACGAAACGTGCGAGTGTGAAGTGTGACGCTTGACAAGTGAGAAAAACAGTACATGGGAGAACCATTTGTTCAAAATTCAAAATTCAAAATCATTTATTCAGATTAGGCTACAAATAGCTCTTATGAACGTCATTATGCCATCAGTTCGTAAGTCTACTCTAGGCGGGAGACCTTGTACTGAGAAGAAACCGGCAAGAAACCCAGCAAGTGTCAACCTCTTTTCTCCCTTACAGCGATAAAAATATTGGAAAATGCCCTATCATAAAAGGACGCTTTCCATCACAAATAAAAACACAAAATATAAAGGACAATCACAACATGTAAAAAAACACAAAAAAGAAAAAAAAATATAGGTATCTAAGTTTGCAAAACATCCTTTACCAGTGGAAATTGCCATAATGTCATACAGTACTAATAAAAGTCAAAAACTGTCTAAGAAAAAACAAAGTTAAACTATAGTTAATAACAATAAAAAATATTAAAATAAAACGAAAAACCCGACTGCTAAAACAACTACATCAAAAATAACTGCAAAGAGAAAAAACTGAAATAAAAAAACAAGCTCTAAGATCCCTAAAGACAATGTATTTAGAAATATTTCACGTTGCATTCAACATTGCTCAAATTGAATTCTGGGATCTTAGAGCTTTTTGTTTACTTTTCAGTTTTTTCACTTTGCAGTTATTTTTGATGTAGTTGTTTTAGCAGTCGGGTTTTTTGTTTTATTTTTATCATTTGGTTTATTTCAAACTTTTTAGTTTTGTAAAGTAAATAATCATCATTTCAAAACCTACATAAAATAATTATATAAAACGCCTTACTCTTTTAAATAGCAAAGTCATAGCGCATACACCAATAGGCGTAAAAACAAAACTCTTGACGTCTAGTAGTTTTAACTGACAAGTTCTTTGAGTTTTTTTAAACATGGGAAGAAAATCTGCTAATATTTCCGAATTAGCTAACCCGGCCAATGTTTTTATTTTTTTTTTTGATTTTTTTATAGCCTATGTCACTACCACAGTCAAAACAAATCAAAGTATGCAAAAGCTGACTACAGGCGGCACCCCTTCACGAGTATGACAAGAATCAGCCATCGCTTCGCTCATATTTATATTTTAGAGAACGTAACGACCGTTCCTTTAAACCGTATACCGAGTTTTCAATTGTCCGGCGATCGCTTACGATATAACGGAACTCGACCAACACTCAACTATTAAAGTTCTCTAAAGCTAATACAAAGCACTTCATGGATATACACTGGCGCTAATTTCGCCACGGATCTTTTTTTAATTAAACTTTACGGGTACCTAAGCACTTGGCCTTCATCTCAGCTGATGTTAAGTGATGATAAGGCCGAAGGTGGAAGCGCACTTCACCCGGGATCCTCAACTAGTGAGGCACTGGCTATCTTATCTCTAGCTGCCGGAACACATTACAATGCTACAAACATTGATGTTATGGCGAAATTTAGGTTGGAGAAAAAGTCTTTTCGGATATAGTATGTATGAACTTGTAATAAAATCTCTTTGGCTATACTATTTCTATCTGGCTGGTTTTGGTATCATTAAAAGTTTAAATTTCATAGAAGATAATACCAAATTCAAATTAGGAAAATGTGTGATTTTCATTTGTCTTTCTCACTGTCAAGATGAGTGAATCTAATGAAGAAATTCAATACATTTTAAAATTTTACTACAAAAAAGGTAAAAATGCAACGCAAGCCGCGAAAAAAATTTGCGATGTTTACGGACCTAGTGCAGTGTCTGTGAAAGTAGCACAAATTTGCTATAAGCGTTTTTATGTCAAAGATGCATGTCGCTCTGATCGCCCTACTACCGATAAAATGGATGCCATTTTTGAAAAAGTGGAGCAAGATCGGCATATCAGTAGTTACGACATAGCTGAAGAACTGGGAATACCTATGAGGGGTATTTGCCGTAATCGCCATGCTTGGCAGGCGGGTTGGCGATCGCAGCAGGTTAAGGGTAACCTCAGAGAGATGCTGCTGCCCATCCTCTGAAGTGGTTTAAAAATTAATATTTTGTTATTTAAAGCAATTGCTATTTCACTACATGCTTAGATCTTTACTACGCAACGATTTTGATGCGGTTTTTTTTTAATAGATAGAGTGATTCAAGAGGAAGGTTTTTGGTATCAGCATTGCACCCGTGCAAAGTTGGAGCGGGTCGTTAGTAAATTATAAAATGAATAGCATTTTTTCATATTATCTCACGGTCACTCGGGTCAGAATCTATAAATCAGAATTTATCATATGGTTTTCTTCTGGTTTGTGTACTATATTATAAAGCACACATATATCATACAGCTTCTGTGATCTAGTGATTAAGACCACCGGTCCCAGGGGGGGTACATTTTTGTGTACTCGGTTTTGGTTGGTGGTAGGACTTGTTTATCCGCCTGGCTAGCTACCACCATCTTATCTGAATACATCGCCATAATATTAATGTTTGTAGCATTGTTGTGTTCCAGCAGGTAAAGATGAGATAGCCAGTGCCTCACTAGTTGAGGTTTCCGGGTGAAGGGCGTGGTGGTGTGGTGGGGCTTACCCGCAAAATATTTAAAAAAGCCAGTTCAATTTCTAAAAGAGCAGTTTTATGAAAGGAATTTTTATGATTACTTTATGTTAAATAAATGTTGATCCTCACGCCACCTCAATCCGCCTCACGTTTACCGACCGACAAAGTAGTTAGTAGTAGTGGTTTGAGGTATCCATACTTACGGGAAGATATATTTAGAAGCATTATTTTACCATTGTTTTAAGAGATATTATTATATTTTATAAAGAGTAATTTACTTAAATTCTACCAGCTACCTCCAGTGCGAATTGATTTCTCCGGTTATCTGACAAAGAGCCAAAGAATACGTCAGTCTGAGGCTATAAAGAAGTACTCAAAATGAAGATATTCAAGATATTCAAAATATTTTGAGTATGCAATTAGATGTTACAGTAGAATAAATAAGCACAAAAATAAACCAGTTTAGGGTAAGTACGCGCATTCTTATATATTAAATGTGTCGTAATGTTTCATCTTACTTTAATTAACTTAAGTAAAAGTAAAAGTAAGTAAACAGCCTATAACTGTCCCACTGCTGGGCAAAGGCCTCGTCAGTTAGGGACAAGATATCCAGATCATCATTATATATATTTCTACATTTTGTACCATACAGAATATAGCCGCCTCCTAGGACACTTTGGAAGTTATTCCAGTTTTGATCCTGTATGAGTAGCAACTAAACAGATGTGTATAGGTAATAAAAATTAGGAAGAGCAATATAATTTTGTGAAGCGGTTGAAAATGTTAATTGGCGGTGAACTGTGTTCATTCAGACAGTGATAATGTAACAGTATTGCGAACATTAATTACAGTGACAATTACCTAACCACCGACTCGGAAGATTGATTTTATACGCAAAGTGAATGTATTAAAGTAAAATTATTAGCCTATTACTGTCCCACAGCTGGGCAAAGGTCTCCATCATTGAAATCAAGTCATCACTACAATTGATGGGTAATGGCTTAATCACCACGCTTGCCATATGCGGGTTGGTGATCACAAACCCGGGATTATGCATCGAAAAATCCGAAATACATTTTGCCCGACCTGGGAATTGAACCCGGGACCTTCGGGTATCGGACCGAGCACTCTGCCACTCGGCCACCGAGGCGTTAATTAACTTGATTTTAGTCAATTTTAATTTTAATTTGGTATTATGTCTGTTTATTAAGTCTAATAGTTCAATTTATTATTAATAGAATCGTCTATTGTAAGAATATGCGTAATTTAAAGCTGTTCTTATGTCATTTACAATTTAATTTGTGTGTATTATAATCTTGGTATAACGTGATAAAAATAATATTAGTAAAAATATTAGGATGTTGAGAGGAATTTTATACATTTTAAATCATTCGTATAATCGGTTGTTTTTTAAAAGATATAATTATAACAAGTATTTTGTTCATATATCGAATAATACAAGGAAACAGCTCTCATTAGCAGCATTCAGCAAGCCAGCCATCCTCAAGGTTCCATTGCAGCAACGTATCGCTTCCTGGTTCCTCGGCATCACTCGACGGTCAAAAAGTACCGTCGCACTCCTCCACACACCTCAACTCACCTTAGACTGGAGAACGCTCGTCTTGTCAACGAAGACTTGAGCACGCTCATCACGACTCACCGTAGATTAGAGCACTACTGGCATATGCAAGCTGAAAACGCAAAAGAAGCTGAAGACCTGAACGATTTTTTTTCCTTTTCTAGAGGGGGAGTACTGTGGCGGCCTGCGGTCGACACATAATTTCTTATCCTCACGTATGGTTAAAGAGTTTGTAAACGCATTCCTAATCGCGTGTAGATCTGATTAAGATAAGACATGGCGTCCTTCCTCCAACATCTACACAGTTTATATTGTATAAATAGTCTTGTAAGGTTTAGATAATAAGTCAGTCACAATGTAGTCACTGTAAATATACAACATCACATAAAGAGACGCAGTCGTTATTTACCATCGCCATGGAACCCTCTATCATCAACCTCTCATACCTCGACCATACTTGGAACAATATACATATTTACACCTTAACGATTACGAAGCCATGAGCAAATACTACTAGGACTGAGACTCAAACTTATGACTTTCTGCAATCTGGGCGACTGCTCTTCTAATTAAGCTGTCGAGAAATTGATTTCCCAAAAGTTCCTTACGCTATTAGCAAGCGCAGGGATTATACTACAAAAAAACTAAAGTTTAAAGTAATAATTTGTTGCTTATTTTCATTGCTAGAAGCAAAAGCAATTTTAAACTTAATTGGTTTGAAAAATATCTGTCTAGTGTGTCAGAGGAAAATTTTGTGTGCAAAAACGTTTGCGTAAATTGTATAATTTATTTACGTAATTACTATTTAAATTGCCGCAGTAATAATCTTATATGGTGTTGGTGAGCCGTCAATGATTGATATTACTATTATTATTTGACATAATGTAAATTATTTAAGTACTAGTATATAAGTTTGATGTAGTAAGTATAAGTTATGATGGGACTGACATGGCATGCTAAAAATAATAAATTAAAAAAAAGCTTTTGTTCACAGACAATATTATAACCGGTCTCTCTGCAATCAAAGGTGGATATCCGAAGTATTTGCAAGGGCTTATGCCCTTGCAAAGACTAGTTCGATGTTATCATCGAATAGTCAGGTCAAAACTATCAAAATTCATTATTATTCATATAACAACAAGTAATAATTCAATGCGTGTCTATTTAGCTCACTTTCCAGATTTTATTCGCACATATATCAACCTTAAAAAGCTGGTTTGTTAACTATGATTGCGAGCAAAAGCTATAGGTCTTCCGTTGTAAGCAATAAGGTTGAAAATATGTAGGTTCTATGCATACGCTGGCGACGGTAGCGTGTAAATTGTTAAAGTTAGAAGCGCGGTTGCAATTTTCGCAGCTGTATAAAATATTGTCAGGAACAATATCAGATATGGGCTGAGCGATGGATGTGCCTTTGGCTTTTTGGCACGTTCCAGTGCAACCGTCACCGATTGAGTTATACTGCCAGGTTGGTAGGAAATGTTTTTCCGAATATTGTTTCTGTGCTTGACGAGTTCACACTGGCCATTTAGATCCGCGTCCGTGTTTCCGGCCGTATGTTGTGGGCATTCAGTGCGGACGCCGGCTTTTACATAACTGTTTGGAAAATGTAGACGGATAGTCCAAATAACAAACTCGTTTGAAAGATTTATGTTCGATAGTTTTATCGTGTTGTCTAAATTCAGGTGCTCGAATTGTTTATAAGGAAGCAAAAGATTTGGTAAATTATTTTAATTGGGTGTAATGCTCAATTCGATGCATAATATTTTTTTTTAATTTTTATTCTGTAATTTTTATTTTGTAATTTTTAATTTGTATTTTTATTAATTATTATTATTATTTTGATACTGTACTCCTATATGATCCTAAGTTGGTCGAAATAAACGCATTTTGTTTATTTATTATAATTGATCGAAGATTTGATGACGACAACAACTTAAAAGGTATGAAAAAACTGCGAACATAAAAATTAAAACTAATGACTGTCACTCCGTTTTCGAAACTAATTATGGTTTTTTGTTTGTTTATAAAAATAAGCTAAACGACACCGCGTTACCACGTTGGGGTTGTGATTTTGAAAGTTAAGAATTTTTTGTAATGCCCGGACACCGTATTAGTTATCAATTGAAAATGTCTCCAGCTCCTTCAGTACCTACATCGGAAGCCACTTTCAAGCCCTACATTTACATGCCCTACACAACTTTAACTTATTTGCAAAACACAAAATAAGGAAAATATAATATTGGTAACACAGAGATGAGCAAAATTTCCACTATTGAATAACGTAAATGGTTTAGATTCCCGTTTAAATACTAAGCTTTTAACACTGCGCAGAAAATCAACATTCATCCGATTTCAGTTAGGCTCAGATGTTTCGGAGCTTTCGGGCTAAGTTCTCGCTAGAAACTATTTAGCGCTACGTTCCGAATTAGGTACAGCTGTCAGATTTAGGCAAACAGTCGTGGGGGGCCGGGGCCGGAACTCGGAACGCTCCGTTTCCCACATTAGTTCAATCCCAATGAATCGCACTTGCAACAGTAAGGCCGCGCCTTCAACGTCTGCGGTGCGTGGGGCGGGAGCAGTGGCGGGGCGAGTAGCGAGTGTCTTTTGTTAGCACAAAATAAGACAAGAGACAAAACAAGAGACTGCAAAAGGTAAGCTTCAAACAAACGCGCTCGAGTAACATAAATAATAATAATAAAAATGTTTTTATTCAGGCAGCTTACACCCATACAAACTACAATAAAATATCACAAAACAGAATAAAATAAAAACCAGAATGAAATCAAAATTTAAAAACTAAAATAAAATAAAATAAAATAAAATTGAAATTGATAATTTAAAAAAAATGCACAACGCCCACATAGACTACCGCTCACGAACACGGAATCTCGCAACAGCTGCGCTCGGACTGTTCCGAGATACGTGTCCGTGCAAGGGGACTATGTGTATTAAGCTTAACTTCTGGTTCCTCCTTATTTTGTGGCTATACGCGTACATTGAAAGGGACCGTTCTCTATGGCAGCGGGAGCCGCGCGACAAGAGAGCGGTACACTAGCGACTAGCGACTTTCGAGTGTTTCGAGTCACTTTTGAACGCTGCGATAATGCGAGCGATATGCCTGCCTGTGGTTGAGGACAGGCAATTCCGCTCTGCGCCCCGCCACCGCTCCCACCCCGCGCACCGCTAACGCCGAGGACGCAGCCGAACGGTTGGGTTTCGTCAGACCGAACAGTGGTAACGCAAATCTTGGGGCGCGGCAAATGCATTCTGTTTCTTGGTAATGTTGTCATATGAACGAATTGACCAATGAGTTTGTGTAACCGAATATAAATAATAATACCGTCGGAGATACTTCGATATCGCGTCAGTAAGTAGGCTTACTAGAGGCATCACATATACAACGGCATCGCTGCTTTGCATCGAAAAGTCCGAAACAAACTTTGCCCGTCCTGAGATTGAACCCGGGACCTTCAGGTATCAGGCCAAGCGTTTTGCCACTCGGCCATCAAGGCGTAATGAGATATAACATATCCAAAGACTATTAGAATGTTAGTAACAATATTTCGTCTCTTCTCATCCAATAACTTCGATCAATATTATGTATTTATCGAAGTCCAACAACGATATTTTATTTACCTACTGCTCTATAAGTTTTTTCTTTTTCCTTTAGTTGATGGCTTTGTGCGATTAGCACATTTAGCCAGTGTCAAAGTAATTTTTCTCACAAATCATATATAAATAAACAATATTTCCTTCTTGTATAGATGATGATGAATGATAATAGAAATGAGAAGTGAGAAATGATATACCCTCCAACCCTTCGAGTATCTCAGTAAAGATGTGGGGCTTACTAAGTCCTCGGACGGACTTCTTGAGAGAATTTGAAAAGTGAAGTTACACAGTTTTGTTTCATTTGCCAACACTCATGCGCACTTACGAACACCTAACGGTTAATAATCCACCATTGTTTCACATTAATATTCGACTTAACACAAATTTTAGAAAATAAAACAAAACCGCAGACATGACTCTTCACTTTCCCGCCAAGAAGTCGCTCTATAAGTTCTAATACTTTGCAAACTCGTAATTTGTTTTAAATATTTTAAATGAGGCCCGTTTACTGTGAATCTGGTAAACGCCTCTAAATTTATTCCGTTGCATGGGAGAGATCGAGACATCCGGAGATCTGGCATTGCAGTTTTTGCAAAATCTCAACCGAAACGCGAACTACTGCACCAACGAGCTACTTTTATGAAAATAAAAATAATATCAGTACTGATGACAATACGCAAACTAAGCATATAGGGCAGATACACTATGATCATAGTAACAATAAATAGTAATTTATGCCGGAACTAAATGTGAGCTGTTAAACAATCAGGATAAAGTAATATGAACCATTTTCAAAACAAAGTAGCAGTCCATTAAAACCTTTTACATAACAAAATAATTAATACGCTAGTAAGTCAATAAGCCAATAAGCTTTATACTGCTTAGTTTGAGCAGGAAATCAATACAACAACCATAAAGCATAAATAATATTTTATCAGAAAATCTCCAAGAAAGGGCGAGAAACAAATTACCTAATTTGTCTTTATGTATGCAAAATGAGCTTGAACTTGCTCAAATTGGCCGTTAAACACACTAAAACAATTTGCTGTGGAGGCGGGAACCTTATTATAGGGTTTCATCTAGAGAGTGACTGAGAATTCACTCCATTTTTGAATTAATCTTTAGCAACGGTCTCTTGTATCGAAATTGGGGGATATATAACAAAGAGTTGATAGTGTCTAACAAATATGATTATACAATTATTAGCCTTTAAAATTTACGCAGACATATTGACTTAATATAATATAAGTACTACTAGAACTACTTGATCAATAAACTATTGAAAATCTTGAAAAAATTAAAGAAAAATATGCCATGCTAACAAAAGCTTTATAAGTTTGCCTACAAAAGCTTCATAAAAAGTCCCTGAAAATCATAATCAACATGATTTTCACCGGTTCCTTTCATATTTTGATGGAGGTTAACACAACTCTTTATATTCTCTGACCCAATAGCAGTTTGGTGCGAGCGACGCTCAGGGCACAGGGTGGGCTTTTAACACGTAATTGCATTAATACGTACCGACACACGACACCTACGAAATAACACCCTTATCCCAGTCTGAGAGTTCGGTTGCTTCCTTTTGATGGAGACTGGGAACAAACCACAATCTCCAATATCGTCACTGCAGCTACTTACTGATATTTGTGTAGACTCTTGTGCGTAAGAATAAATTCTAGTTCTATACAAGTTTAAACTTTTTTTTTTGACACCTCGGTTCGTGAACTTTCAAAACAGATGATCCTTACAGGCGGTGTGGTATGGTCGAAAATACGTAGCGCCCGCGACAATTGAGACCGCTTAGAAATGAACAGAACCTTAAAATATTAAAAAAATATATATTGATTTTTATGATCAAAGTATGCAGCTACTAAATTATGAATATTGAAGTTATCAAGTCATTATGAGTGGTTTCCAAGCATATCAATTAATTCGTTGTAATTTCAACAGTAGTGATTTTTTAGAGGTATTTTCGAAAATAAATAATTATGGGCTAGTCAAAATTATACAATCGTGTATTTGATCTAGCAAATTCAAGATAAATATATGAAATTGAGGAGATTGATGAGGAGCTTGATGGCGCAGTGGTTAACGCGCCCGGTCTGCCAGTGCGGAGGTTAAGCACTTTCACAAAGGCTGGTCATCGGATGGGTAACCAAAAATTTATCATCTCGAGCACCTTCGTGTTTCGGAAGGCACGTAAAGCCGTTGGTCCCGGCTGCATTAGCAATCGTTAATAACCACCAATCCGCACTGGGCCCGCGTGGTGATTTATGGCCTGTTCTCCCTATCCATCCATAGGGAAGGCTCGTGCCATAAAGTGGGGACATAAAATGGGCTGATGAAGAAGATGAAGAACATGAAATTACCTATATCAACCTTTCAGATTCGTTAATCATATTATAGTCTTAAACTATTCGACGAAAGTTGGTGCATTTTTTCAGCGCAAACTACTAGTATAGTTACACTTTTTATACCTTTTTATGATGTTTCGATCGCATTACACCAACCGTTTGTAACGGGCTGGCAATCTTCTTATTCTAGTTCAGTTATAAATTTAATGATAGGCAAGGATAATGCGGGTACAAATATTCATAGACCAAAAAAAAGATCCATCCAGCAGCATCATTGACCTCCTCAAACAATTTTAACCTCTTTAACGATTTTAAAGGTTTTTTTTTAAACTTTTTTCTATGGTGTATCTAGACGACAAGACAAGACGTTGAAACCCCATTCGGTATAGCAGACGTTCAGCCTACAGTTTTCATTTGTACTCGTACTTGCTGCGTCTCCGAGATAGCACACTGAGCGGTAATTGAACGGAGGACATCTTTGATATATCGACTCTTTTATCGGATTGGACGGACGCAATAACAGAACTCTGATTGCTTCCAAGTGGACTCGGGAGATTGATTATTTTCTCGTTATACAGACTGGCTGGCTGGTATTGTTTCCTATAGCAACAATTTGCCATACAACTACGAGTTTACGGCACAGGACCTCCTTGTTCAAGTTGTGCTGGTAACTGACGATGTGTGACAGCTTTAAAGTCTGTTTTACCGATATGAAAACTTGTCAAATATTAAATATTTATAAAATTTATAAAATACAGTGAAAAAATTAAACGCCCACCCGACCCAGCCAGGAATCGAACCTGGGTCTCCCGCAATCGGGGCGGTTGCACTGACCGCTATGCTAACGGGAAGGCTATTTTATAAAAATTTAATTTAGCTACAGTGCAGCAATTAGCATTTGAAAATAAAAAGTTAAAATTTGTCAAATATTTTTAACTGAACTTGGCATAAAACTTTTTTAAAGATTATGTTAATACTAAAGCTGTAGGAGTGGTCCTCGTATTTGTTGTTTTTAATAACTACTGTTTCAGCGCAGTTGAATGACCCGAGTCCCACAGGTTACCTTCGACAGATTATAGATACACAAGCGGACGCGAAACTAAACACACAACTTACTTGGCAACATTTTTATACTGTTGTTTTGCTACAGGTAATGGTTCTGAAGATATTTGTATACCTTCCGCCAAGTGGACTGACAGGCTACGAACGGTTTTCAACAAATAATACAAAATACATTTGCTGTAATTCTGTGACAACATTGTCGCCCACTGTCATGTCAACATTAAAACAAGTGACGTATTTTTAAAGGGCGCTGCCAAAACATTTTTGACGTGCTACCCTTGGTAAGCTTGCGAACAATGGTTATCTGAGCCACTGTATATTTATACGACTAAATCGGCACTGAGAAAAAAGCATTTAATATGAAAATATTGTTGGTCAAGCGGGCAGACCGGCGGCCGGTAGCAAAAGCTCATAAATAAACAGGGAACTGGATGTTCTGTCGAAAAGTTCCGTTGAAAAACTCGCGAACGTAAAATTTACAACCGGGAATTCAGATGAGTTTTAATTAACCATACCGTGGGCCCCAGCTTGGAACAATGTGTGCCATTGGTAATTACATTATTGTAATCGAAAATAGTACGTCGTTGATGACATTTTGTCGTCACAGCTGATTAAGGACAACTTTAATGTAATGTATGCTGTTAATTTAATGAATTGCTTTAAAATAAATATCCAATGTGCTTAAATTGGTTTTTATATATTTCGTTTTTACTGTAGTTTGTTTTATACATACATCTAGGGTTCCAGCCTTCTTCGGGGGAAATATGAACATATGAGTACCTAAAAGATACTTTTGAGATCTTCATAATTTAAATTTGCTTTTACAAAAGTTGTGTGTTTGTTAGGCAACTTGACGCTTACATTTGCATACAGCAATGAGACAATATGTCGGTCGGCAGAGTCTCGAATGCAAAGTTGTACGAATAATGAAGAAGCGAGACAACGGGATCGTCCAAACTTAGAAACCGCTACATAGTTAGCTTGCCCTGTTGACTTTGAAGTCTATCAGTCAGTTTTCCATTATACAGCAGGCGTTTCTGTTTCTCTTACAATGTAAAATTCTATACTTACCTCCATACATATTCCATACTTACCAAATACACTCTTCTTTTTCAGTTAATGTATTTATAATCTGTTTAATCTAATTCTATAGATATTGGTTTGTGAAAGAGAGTATCTGTCTATGATAGGACGGGCATTTCTAATATTTTTGCCGCGGTAGAAATAGGTAGAAAAGAAATGCTCTTCCTGAGTTTCTCGCTGGAATATCTCAGTATAAGATCTTTCGATGTAGACTTACGAACCGATATGGCGTAGCGACTTTAATAAGAGCTCAATTTGTAAATGAATATAAATGTTTGACTTGCTTTTAAAGTTAATGCGAACATTAAACACTTTTACGCATTCACACTTATGCACTTGTTAATCAGAGTACGTCAACGTAGTTTCGCAAAAAATGTTTCATTTCAATTAAAAATAAAGGTAAAAAGATAAAAATTTAATAGAAAAAATCAACTAGTCTCAAGAAGCTCGAGTGGAAATCGAACCCATAACCCTTGGATTACTTGTTAAATGCTCTGACCACTGAGCTACCCAGACTAATTGATTTTTTCTAGTAAAATGTTATCTTGTAACTACATTAACGTTGTGAATGCAAAAATAAAAAATAATACACAAAGGTTTTTTAAGCAATTTCTTTGAGGCTTGAATATAAATTAAAAGTACTGTTATTAAACAGTAGTACAATATAGAAGTGTTTAACAGACGTAGAATATTAATTCTGCGTATGTTAAACGCGATAGATGGCCCGCCCTTAGCTTTATTATTATAGCACGGCTATTAAAACACAGTGATAGTTCAAATATAAGAGATATCTATCAATTATAAGGTTAAAATAACACAAATTTTAAAGTAGGTATTTTCTTTTACAAAAGTTTATATTTACTGTTATTTAAGGCGCCGCTGTCCCATTAAAAGCTATTACCTAGTAGCTTTGAACTATTTTGGTGTTCAAAAAGAGCTAACCCGCAATTTGATCTACAAGCTTAGACAAAAATGGCAATGTAATAAGTTTACTAGTTTTCAGCTACTAAAGTTCCAGCTCAGCTATAAATATTGCAATTTCTTTTTAACCTTTTTAACCACCTCTGTGGTCTAGTGGTTAAGAATACCGGTTTTGACCCAGAGGTCCCGGGTTCGCGGGAGGTACATGTTTGTGTACTCGGATTGGTTGGTCGTAGGGCGTGTTTGTCCGCCTGGCTAGCTACCACCATCTTATCTAAATATGTCGCCATAACATCAATGTTTGTTGCATTGTTGTGTTCCAGCAGGTAGAGATAAGATAGCCAGTGCCAGCAGTTGAGGGTTCCGGGTGAAGTGCGCTTCCACCTTCCACCTGCCTTATCATCACTTAATATCAGGTGAAATGAAGGCCATACGTTATAAGACATAAAAAAAACCTTGTAGATCAAAATTGTAGTTTGAATCTTCTTGGACTACAAAACAGCCTCTAGCTACTAGCTATATCCCTTGGGTCTGCTTTTTTACTTCAACAATCGTCACTATTATCATTAAAAAAAATAAAAAGCAGTGACAAAATTCAGCGCTTACGTCAGCCTTCCCGGGAGTATAGCGGTCAGTGCAGCCGCCAGGATTGCGGAAGACCCAGGTTCGATTCCTAGCTGGGGTCGGGTGGGCGTTTAATTTTTTCACTGAATTTTATAAATTTTATAAATATTTAATAACCACTAGTTGTCTGGAAGAAATCGTTTGAAAGCGATATGACCGCCAAATTGTAACTTTGTTTTTTTTCTTCTTTTGTTCATGTTTATGTTTTATAGTGTTGCAATAAAATATTATCTATCTATCTACCTATCATTCATTTCATTATATTTCTGACACATATTTCTGACAATATACAGGCAATTATTCATTTAGCGAAAAACATGGTGCGTCGTTTACTGTAAATCAACGTTATTGATTTGCTCTTTGATATTATGTAAAATGGTCTTAAATAGGAACCAGTATGTACAGGCATGATGAGGGAGGAAATAAAATACATTAATATTATTTGTAATAACATTTTATTTTTATTGGTATGACAGTTTTGAAAATTACAATAATGTTTTTAATGTTATTTTGCATTCAAAATGCTATATGTATATCGAAACTGAAAATAACACAGGGTTACCGCCCGGGTTGTGTAAAGTCGTAGGTTCAAGTTCCAACTGAGGTAAGACGACTTTTTCTCAAGTGCTGTTTTCATTTTCGAATCACAAGAAGGATTTAGGAAGGTATATATTCTTTACAAAAGAATTTGAGGACGTTGACGATGTAATTGAGTAGGATTGCAGAAAGTGTTTACTTACTACAAAAAAAAAGCAAAAAAATAAAACTGTTATTAATTTTAAAACAAAAAACCATAAAATACAAGTTCTTTTGATAGAAAATGCAAAAAAAAATTGTTTTATTTTGATTGTTAATTACGGTAAACAAAATGTTTATTTAATTGATTAAGCATTGAGTATGGGGCAACACCGATAGCAATTTAATTCATTTAAATATAAATTAAGGCATAGACTAATAATGTTTAGCCCATGATTAAGGTTATACAAGGAACTTCTTATAGGTATCTATTTTACTATAATATTTAAGCATAAGTAATAATATAGAAAGGATTGTACCAAGAAAGATAAGTTATTGCCTCAATTCAGTCGACGATCATACATATTTATAGCTCAATATCACATTTTACTTTGATATATTTATATTTTTCATTATAAGTTTACTTAAGTATATTCAAACTATTTACTTATCTTATACTCTTACTACAAAATATACAGTAAAAACGTCGTAAGTTATACATTAACTTAAGGTTATTATGATAGGATAACATTGTGAATTGTACAAATCAGCTACAGAGTTTTTTTATGTAAAAATATTGGATATTTATAAAACATTTTAATATAACACGTTTTAAATGCGCTACATTCAACGACATAGCACCTATATTAAAATGGATTTAGGTAGTTACTATGAAAAACATGATATCGATGACACGACCTTCGTAAAGAAAGGCCGACCTAATAGCTCGATATTTCTATTTTCATATTAGGCCCCCGTTGCTAAAAGTTGCAAAATATGATGATAATGGCTTCGATACCGATCTAATGTATATTAATTTGCATCTACGGAACTCCTTCATCAATATTAATTTAAAGACAGTTCCGCGATATGATCAATAATAATATTATGGAAAGGGGGCTTTTTCGTTAAGTGGATATATAGCATATTAAGGGTTCCGTGGTCAAGCCATGACAAGTTTTATGGTGCAATTTAAATGAAAATAAAAATAAATATAACAAAAGCTCTACATGAACTCGCAATAGAAAACCACCAAGTTTGTGGTTGATAAATAAATAATAAATAAAGTTTCCTACACTCACACTAGTTATCTACCCCAAGAGAAGCTTCGTTATGAAACTCGTTAAAATGGTTTCTAGACAACGGATAAACCTACTTAAAATATACTTAAATACATACATATTATACATAGAAAACACCCAGACCCGAGACAATTTCAAAAAACAATAATTTCTAAATTGACCCGACCGGGCATCGAACCCGGGACCTCAGAGATGGCGACACCATGAAAACCGGTGTACAAACCAATCGACCAAGGAAGTCGTCAAATGATAGTGTGATATGGAAAGTTTTTAAGATTATTGTTGTTTAATAATTTAGTAACGCTTAGTGCTAGTTTCATTGCAATTCGATAACGTTAACAAAAACGAAAATTAGTATGGCATTGAAGCAGCACCATCTAGCGACATACGAGAAGAGTTAAAAATTTTCCATACAATTTTCGTTTTCGTAAATGTAATCGAATGAATACGGATCGTACAATAACTAGTAGTACCGCAAGTTAGTAAGTAAGTAAGTACTTTATTGCGCAAAGAACAAGGTAACAATATATGCAGTTCTACAGTATATACCTATAGCTGATAAATCCTGCATATTGCGATGTTTTCTCGTGGTGGTAACCAAAAAGAAAAATTCTTAGAATTTGTTTGATGATGATTTGTTTTTCTGAAACCTCGCATACATTACCACTTTAAAGGCTACAGACTCCGAAACAAGCCGCTCATATTTACACGAAACGGAACCCTTATGATATGCAAGGTCCACTCTGCTTTCTTATGTACATACACAATATAATAAAGCCCTGGTCTAGTAATCGTCCCTGAAATATTTTCTATCATCTACTTATATTTCATAACATTGTATACACCTACATTCCCGATGAACTTAAATGATAAAAAACAATAAATATTGTAGTGTGATAAACATAAGTTGATCCACAAGCACTGTTTTGTACTCCGAACTGTCCTTTTTCCACCAAGTCTATTATTTCTTTAGCAGCATTACTGATAACGTTAGTTCTATTCTTCGTCGCATTATTCATTTTGGGCAGATTCGGGGGTCGGGGTGAACCCTCTTCTGCCTCTCTCTCGTCCTCATCATCAGACCGGTCGGCGGAACCGAACTGGTTGTCCGGTCCTTCTATAGGAGTCGAATACTTATAGTCTTCTTTCTTGATAGCTGGACTTGTGTTCTTGATAGTCGACCCAGGTATTTCTGTGGAAACAGACATACATAATAAATAATATTGCACCCATTATAATACCTTAATCTGAATTAAGTTATTTATTTTATTTTAAAACTTTTGCAACATATATTACATGGCGGACTTAATGCCTGAGGCATTCTCTACCAGTCAACCATAGGGTGGTGCAGAAATAACAAGGTTAGGTGCAAGTTAATATCTTAGTATTTACCGTAACATATCATATTACCACTTTACCAGCTAAACAGACATAAAATATGACTGCCAGACAGAAAGTAACCAGTTTATATAATCCTTAAATAAAATTAGAATATCACAAGTTTGAAATGGATAAAGGCAGTTAATAATTTTAAGAGACTTTTATCGACAGGCATTTATTAAAACTTCGTAATATTTTATTATCTTAAAATAAAAAAATAATGTTTGTTGATTCTTTTCTGGTTTCGGCATTATACAAAAATATTAAGAAGTCCTGAATTACACTTGGCGTACAGAGCAAGTATGTAGTTGGCATTGACGAAATTTGCATGGGCTAGGAACAACCACGATAGTGTAATTCGTAGGGCATCTCTCTCCTTGCTGAAGGTTTCGAATCCCGCTCAGGGAAACATTTTCAACACTTCTACAAGATTCAACTTAAAATTTACTCAATGTAAAATAGACCATTTGGTTTCTTTGTCCACAATTTAACTGCGAAAATTACCAAACATTTGCTCAATGTGAGCGCGTAACAAGTCAAAAGTGTAGCAGACAATTTCGCCCGCCACATCGTCAATAGCACGCTGGAATCAGAATTCAGCCACAAAGGTGTGTTTGCATTCGCAACAAATGCAACCAACACAGGTACGTGCAAAGTGAAATGGACTATTCGGTCTCGGTTCGTATAACGATGCGACACAAAATAAAGAGACAGCAGAAACTAAGCTTCAGACAATTGCGCTCGAGCAACGCACTCGATGGAGGAGCTCGATAGCGCAGCGGTTACCGTGCCCGGTCTGCGAGTGCCGAGGTTAAGCAACTTTCGCAAAGGCCGGTCATCGGATGGGTGACCAAAAATGTATCATCTCGAGCTCCTCCGTGCTTCGGAAGGCACGTAAAGCCGTTGGTCCCGGCTGCATTAGCAGTCGTTAACAACCACCACACTGGGCCCGCACTGGGCCCGCGTGGTAGTTTATGGCCCGTTTTCCCTCTCCATCTTTAGGGAAGGCTCGTGCCCCAGCAGTGGGGACATAAAACCCCAGGTACTTTTGTTTACCTTCTCGGGTCTCCTTATTTTGAGGACGTATGTATGTGTGTGTACGTGTGTAGTTGGAGGACTAATTTGCACAAATTAGATAGCGATATTCGTATTCAAGGGAATGTGGAATACCTACTTCTTGCTATTTGCAAGTATGCGTTATGAGTAGACGAAGTCACTGTGCGGTGCATGCTTACCGTAAAATATAAACAAAAAGAAAAAAATAAAAAAATAAAAATCCATTCAGTTATTCACTGCCAAAAAAAAGTCCAGAAATACCTTCAAACTAAATTAATCAAAAAATTTACCACAACCACCGATGTGATTACTATTATGATTATGTAACAAATAAATATAATATATATT
Organism: Eudonia lacustrata; assembly: GCA_947562085.1. NCBI lineage: Eukaryota > Metazoa > Arthropoda > Insecta > Lepidoptera > Crambidae > Eudonia > Eudonia lacustrata. The sequence goes on along the minus strand of OX387340.1, from coordinate 19,463,087 downwards.
TTCAGCATAGTAAAGCAATCCATGAAAATAGAGAAAACAATAAATTTTAACATTTGCAGATATTTTTAAATAGTTATCTATATCTATAGATAAAAATATTATCTATATATATTTGATGTGTCGTCTAATACTAATATGTATCATCATTAATATTAAAGTAGTAAAATGTATTGTACATTTTCAAAGTAAAGCTTAATAAAATGTCAACAGCTCTTACATAATAGCCGTCCCTGCGGCACACGAGTAAGCCTTTGCCATTATTAACATATTATATGTGAAGCACTACCACTACCTCCAGTGTGTAATATAAACCTTGTTTAATACCTTTGATGAATTAGGATAAGATTATATCTAAGAACTGAGATTAGCTAACACTGATGTGCTGGTTATTATCTTGCTTGCTTTGCTTTAATCAATTCATGAGGCAGCTAAAAGAAACTAAACTAAAGCACAAACATTCATACAATTATAATACAAATACACACATTCCCACATTTTCATACTTAAATACATGCACAGTGCACACTCCTACACAACCTCTCACATCCACATTCACCCCTCATACACAATATATCCCATAGGCACATACCATATATAACACACTACACAACACATCCTTACACATACTAACATACACGCCAGTATAATGTTAGACTATTATGTAGGTATAATTTAAAAATTAGTAATAAGAATTTAGTAAAAATAAGCCCCTAAGTATGTTAACTTTTTATTATTATTTTAATACACACTTAGTTATGCAGAACGTTGCCTTCTGAAATAGGCGATTATAATAAGCCTAAAAGAAGGCTCCGTTAACTAGATGATTTATGTAAATCTGTATAAAGAAATAAAGAATTTTGTTTTTTTTTTAATTATCAGCCTGCCCACTTGTGGGCGAAACACACACCGCCCGCGTACCTACAGCGTCTTCATAGTACAATCACAAAAAAAGGGGACCCAGAAGTTATTTAAGCTTAAATACCGCGCTTGAGTAACTCACACATACTTAGAGCACGTTTGTATGACCCCGCCCGTTCTTCTAAATGCCACTACACATTTACAGAATACCTACACTAAACATGCACACTAGTTTAGGCCCAAGACACCGTACTCGTAGAACAAGGGTACGAAGAACCGGTTCACACGCGTTCTATACCAGGTACAGACATGTACCTGGGCGCTTCTCTCTTCCACCACGGCCCAGTCAACCCGAGCCGAGGTCCGAGCCTTTAGAGGCGCCCTCGGGTTGTTCCGCTCCCCGATCCTATTCAAACCCTTCGGAGAATCTAGTAGGGCACGGGGACACGCACTTAAGAGCGTGATGCCGTTCCCTCTAGAAAACTTCCAAAAGTGATTCGTTTCACACGGCATGAGGAACCCTTTAAGTTTCTCGCCGCCCCCAAACAAGCCCGGTGATGCCGTCAGAGGTAATCAGCAATCTCTCTCCAAAAAAAAAAACAAAAAGCGTTTTTATGAAGCTTACCTTCCTTCTGCAGTCACTTATTTTGTGGTACAATGCAGTTTGGGCTGCCTTGCTATTGTAGCGCTTCAGCAATGTTTGCTGAGTGGCAGGTTGATGGTTTTCACGCCATCATTAGGAAGCTGTGCATCTCTCTTATGGGGTGACTGCGAGGCAGCCCAAACCATTATCCTGGGTGCCAAGTGCGAGTTTCATTCGCCATTCGATCACGTTAACGAAAACGAGAATTTGTATAGTAAAACGTTAACTCTTCTCGTAGGATTTCTTGGCGGGAAAGTGAAGCGTCATGTCTGCGGTTTTGTTTTATTTTCTAAAATTTGTGTTATGTCGAATATTAATGTGAAATAATGGTGGATTATTAACCGTTAAGTGTTCTTGAGTGTGCATAAGTGTTGGCAAATGAAACAAAACAGTGCAACGTTACTTTTCAAATTCTCTCAATAAGCTCGCTTGAGGACTTAGTAAAGCCCCACATCTTTACTGAGATACTCTAGGGGTTGGGGGATATATCATTTCTCACTTCCCATTTGTAATATCATTCATCATCATCATTTAAAGAAATATTGTTTATTTATGTATTAATTGTAAGAAAGATTACTTTGACACTGGCTAAATGTGCTAATCGCACGAAAACATCAACTAAAAAAAAAAAAACTCTTCTCGTATGCCGCCAGCTAATTTTCGTTTTCGTAAACGTAATCGAATGAATACGGATAGTCAACAAAACTAACACTAATAGGCACCCTGAACGAGTTGTCCGACCGATGATGCCGCAACATTTGGTTGCGACTACACACCGCCCGCTTAAAGCGCTGAACACTCTAAAATGGCCTTCTTTATGCATGTTTTCTATAAAAAATATACAACATACAATACCAAGAAAAAATTATAACACTATTATTCTTTCTAAATTGCAGAAATATGAAATTTTCTCAATAGAAAAACAATCTAAAGTCACCTGTAAACAATATCTATTTACAAGGATAAGCTTGCTTTTTCATTTACTTAATATTAATAGGTACGTGAAGCAAAGACTTTGTACCCCTTTTACGAAAATTGAGCGGACGGAGGAGTATGAAATTTCGCACACTTATAGTTTATACAATAGAAAAGGAATACAGAATGTTAATATTTTTTTTTAAATATGCATAAAAAATACATTAAATCAATAAAACAAATATTACACACACTACCATGTGTTTGATACATTTAACAAAAAAAAACCGACTCCAAAAACTTCACTTTGTTTATTTCCATCCTAACGAGGACACACCTCTGTAACGTAATCTTTTCAAAATTTTCAAAAATGAAAGAGGAGCGGCTTTAATCTGTCAATGCCAATCCAAACATGATCCAAACTCACATTCTATCTTTTTTAATTTTTATTGCAATCCGTGCAGCCTTAATCAAATTACGGTCGAATTTCGACCACTGGGCGACCACTAGTTTACTTAAGTACGTCGATGAGATTAAGAAAAAAGTCATGAAAGAACCTAGTACTAAAAAACCAGATGCCAATTCGTATTTACCTATTATTACTTAAAAATCTTGTCTCCACAAAAAACAAAATATAGCATTATTTGTAACTCCAGACATACAAGTCCTGTACCATAACCATTTTAATATATTATTTCGTGCTCCTTCTTAAGCAGACTGCGTGCACGAAAGATTGTGAGATTTGTGATAGTTATTAGGAGAAAAAGTCCCGAAATATATCATTTATTTATTTGTTACTTGACATTATAAATTTTTTATATATTTTGTGAATTACGGTCGAGTTTTGACCACAATGGGCGACCATTATGTATAAGTTCACGATAAATTTAAACAAGTGTGGCGTCTTTATTGTTACCCGACTGCGTCAGAAGGAGCGGCCGTGGCTAAGCTCAATTAAATCCGCACTCTCTTTGGTTGGTGATCGTCCCCGCCTGCGACGAACTATCAATACTCTATGTATTTATAAATATTTATAAATATTACAAAATACAGTGAAAAAATTAAACGCCTACCCGACCCAGCCAGGAATCGAACCTGGGTCTTCCGCAATCCGGGCGGCTGCACTGACCGCTATGCTACCGGGAAGGCTGACGTAGACGCTGAATTTTGTCACTGCTTTTGTAATTTTTAGAGTGCTAATAGCGGCACAGCGCGCCATCTATCCAACGACCATTGCAACCGTTGGCTATGCAGATTCATCTTTGCAGATGAAATACTACAAATTTAATAACACAACGCTATAGTAAATTTTTACTTTTTATTTTCAAGTGCTAATTGCTGCACTGAAGCTAAATTAAATATTTATAAATATTACAAAATACAGTGAAAAAATTAAACGCCTACCCGACCCAGCCAGGAATCGAACCTGGGTCTTCCGCAATCCGGGCGGCTGCACTGACCGCTATGCTACCGGGAAGGCTGACGTAGACGCTGAATTTTGTCACTGCTTTTGTAATTTTTAGAGTGCTAATAGCGGCACAGCGCGCCATCTATCCAACGACCATTGCAACCGTTGGCTATGCAGATTCATCTTTGCAGATGAAATACTACAAATTTAATAACACAACGCTATAGTAAATTTTTACTTTTTATTTTCAAGTGCTAATTGCTGCACTGAAGCTAAATTAAATATTTATAAATATTACAAAATACAGTGAAAAAATTAAACGCCTACCCGACCCAGCCAGGAATCGAACCTGGGTCTTCCGCAATCCGGGCGGCTGCACTGACCGCTATGCTACCGGGAAGGCTGACGTAGACGCTGAATTTTGTCACTGCTTTTGTAATTTTTAGAGTGCTAATAGCGGCACAGCGCGCCATCTATCCAACGACCATTGCAACCGTTGGCTATGCAGATTCATCTTTGCAGATGAAATACTACAAATTTAATAACACAACGCTATAGTAAATTTTTACTTTTTATTTTCAAGTGCTAATTGCTGCACTGAAGCTAAATTAAATATTTATAAATATTACAAAAAACAGTGAAAAAATTAAACGCCTACCCGACCCAGCCAGGAATCGAACCTGGGTCTTCCGCAATCCGGGCGGCTGCACTGACCGCTATGCTACCGGGAAGGCTGACGTAGACGCTGAATTTTGTCACTGCTTTTGTAATTTTTAGAGTGCTAATAGCGGCACAGCGCGCCATCTATCCAACGACCATTGCAACCGTTGGCTATGCAGATTCATCTTTGCAGATGAAATACTACAAATTTAATAACACAACGCTATAGTAAATTTTTACTTTTTATTTTCAAGTGCTAATTGCTGCACTGAAGCTAAATTAAATATTTATAAATATTACAAAATACAGTGAAAAAATTAAACGCCTACCCGACCCAGCCAGGAATCGAACCTGGGTCTTCCGCAATCCGGGCGGCTGCACTGACCGCTATGCTACCGGGAAGGCTGACGTAGACGCTGAATTTTGTCACTGCTTTTGTAATTTTTAGAGTGCTAATAGCGGCACAGCGCGCCATCTATCCAACGACCATTGCAACCGTTGGCTATGCAGATTCATCTTTGCAGATGAAATACTACAAATTTAATAACACAACGCTATAGTAAATTTTTACTTTTTATTTTCAAGTGCTAATTGCTGCACTGAAGCTAAATTAAATATTTATAAATATTACAAAATACAGTGAAAAAATTAAACGCCTACCCGACCCAGCCAGGAATCGAACCTGGGTCTTCCGCAATCCGGGCGGCTGCACTGACCGCTATGCTACCGGGAAGGCTGACGTAGACGCTGAATTTTGTCACTGCTTTTGTAATTTTTAGAGTGCTAATAGCGGCACAGCGCGCCATCTATCCAACGACCATTGCAACCGTTGGCTATGCAGATTCATCTTTGCAGATGAAATACTACAAATTTAATAACACAACGCTATAGTAAATTTTTACTTTTTATTTTCAAGTGCTAATTGCTGCACTGAAGCTAAATTAAATATTTATAAATATTACAAATTAAATATTTATTAAAATTACAAAAGCAGTGACAAAATTCAGCGTCTACGTCAGCCTTCCCGGTAGCATAGCGGTCAGTGCAGCCGCCCGGATTGCGGAAGACCCAGGTTCGATTCCTGGCTGGGTCGGGTAGGCGTTTAATTTTTTCACTGTATTTTGTAATATTTATAAATATTTAATTTAGCTTCAGTGCAGCAATTAGCACTTGAAAATAAAAAGTAAAAATTTACTATAGCGTTGTGTTATTAAATTTGTAGTATTTCATCTGCAAAGATGAATCTGCATAGCCAACGGTTGCAATGGTCGTTGGATAGATGGCGCGCTGTGCCGCTATTAGCACTCTAAAAATTACAAAAGCAGTGACAAAATTCAGCGTCTACGTCAGCCTTCCCGGTAGCATAGCGGTCAGTGCAGCCGCCCGGATTGCGGAAGACCCAGGTTCGATTCCTGGCTGGGTCGGGTAGGCGTTTAATTTTTTCACTGTATTTTGTAATATTTATAAATATTTAATTTAGCTTCAGTGCAGCAATTAGCACTTGAAAATAAAAAGTAAAAATTTACTATAGCGTTGTGTTATTAAATTTGTAGTATTTCATCTGCAAAGATGAATCTGCATAGCCAACGGTTGCAATGGTCGTTGGATAGATGGCGCGCTGTGCCGCTATTAGCACTCTAAAAATTACAAAAGCAGTGACAAAATTCAGCGTCTACGTCAGCCTTCCCGGTAGCATAGCGGTCAGTGCAGCCGCCCGGATTGCGGAAGACCCAGGTTCGATTCCTGGCTGGGTCGGGTAGGCGTTTAATTTTTTCACTGTATTTTGTAATATTTATAAATATTTAATTTAGCTTCAGTGCAGCAATTAGCACTTGAAAATAAAAAGTAAAAATTTACTATAGCGTTGTGTTATTAAATTTGTAGTATTTCATCTGCAAAGATGAATCTGCATAGCCAACGGTTGCAATGGTCGTTGGATAGATGGCGCGCTGTGCCGCTATTAGCACTCTAAAAATTACAAAAGCAGTGACAAAATTCAGCGTCTACGTCAGCCTTCCCGGTAGCATAGCGGTCAGTGCAGCCGCCCGGATTGCGGAAGACCCAGGTTCGATTCCTGGCTGGGTCGGGTAGGCGTTTAATTTTTTCACTGTATTTTGTAATATTTATAAATATTTAATTTAGCTTCAGTGCAGCAATTAGCACTTGAAAATAAAAAGTAAAAATTTACTATAGCGTTGTGTTATTAAATTTGTAGTATTTCATCTGCAAAGATGAATCTGCATAGCCAACGGTTGCAATGGTCGTTGGATAGATGGCGCGCTGTGCCGCTATTAGCACTCTAAAAATTACAAAAGCAGTGACAAAATTCAGCGTCTACGTCAGCCTTCCCGGTAGCATAGCGGTCAGTGCAGCCGCCCGGATTGCGGAAGACCCAGGTTCGATTCCTGGCTGGGTCGGGTAGGCGTTTAATTTTTTCACTGTATTTTGTAATATTTATAAATATTTAATTTAGCTTCAGTGCAGCAATTAGCACTTGAAAATAAAAAGTAAAAATTTACTATAGCGTTGTGTTATTAAATTTGTAGTATTTCATCTGCAAAGATGAATCTGCATAGCCAACGGTTGCAATGGTCGTTGGATAGATGGCGCGCTGTGCCGCTATTAGCACTCTAAAAATTACAAAAGCAGTGACAAAATTCAGCGTCTACGTCAGCCTTCCCGGTAGCATAGCGGTCAGTGCAGCCGCCCGGATTGCGGAAGACCCAGGTTCGATTCCTGGCTGGGTCGGGTAGGCGTTTAATTTTTTCACTGTTTTTTGTAATATTTATAAATATTTAATTTAGCTTCAGTGCAGCAATTAGCACTTGAAAATAAAAAGTAAAAAATTTACTATAGCGTTGTGTTATTAAATTTGTAGTATTTCATCTGCAAAGATGAATCTGCATAGCCAACGGTTGCAATGGTCGTTGGATAGATGGCGCGCTGTGCCGCTATTAGCACTCTAAAAATTACAAAAGCAGTGACAAAATTCAGCGTCTACGTCAGCCTTCCCGGTAGCATAGCGGTCAGTGCAGCCGCCCGGATTGCGGAAGACCCAGGTTCGATTCCTGGCTGGGTCGGGTAGGCGTTTAATTTTTTCACTGTATTTTGTAATATTTATAAATATTTAATTTAGCTTCAGTGCAGCAATTAGCACTTGAAAATAAAAAGTAAAAATTTACTATAGCGTTGTGTTATTAAATTTGTAGTATTTCATCTGCAAAGATGAATCTGCATAGCCAACGGTTGCAATGGTCGTTGGATAGATGGCGCGCTGTGCCGCTATTAGCACTCTAAAAATTACAAAAGCAGTGACAAAATTCAGCGTCTACGTCAGCCTTCCCGGTAGCATAGCGGTCAGTGCAGCCGCCCGGATTGCGGAAGACCCAGGTTCGATTCCTGGCTGGGTCGGGTAGGCGTTTAATTTTTTCACTGTATTTTGTAATATTTATAAATATTTAATTTAGCTTCAGTGCAGCAATTAGCACTTGAAAATAAAAAGTAAAAATTTACTATAGCGTTGTGTTATTAAATTTGTAGTATTTCATCTGCAAAGATGAATCTGCATAGCCAACGGTTGCAATGGTCCGTTGGATAGATGGCGCGCTGTGCCGCTATTAGCACTCTAAAAAATTACAAAAGCAGTGACAAAATTCAGCGTCTACGTCAGCCTTCCCGGTAGCATAGCGGTCAGTGCAGCCGCCCGGATTGCGGAAGACCCAGGTTCGATTCCTGGCTGGGTCGGGTAGGCGTTTATTTTTTCACTGTTTTTTGTAATATTTATAAATATTTAATTTAGCTTCAGTGCAGCAATTAGCACTTGAAAATAAAAAGTAAAAATTTACTATAGCGTTGTGTTATTAAATTTGTAGTATTTTCATCTGCAAAGATGAATCTGCATAGCCAACGGTTGCAATGGTCGTTGGATAGATGGCGCGCTGTGCCGCTATTAGCACTCTAAAAATTACAAAAGCAGTGACAAAATTCAGCGTCTACGTCAGCCTTCCCGGTAGCATAGCGGTCAGTGCAGCCGCCCGGATTGCGGAAGACCCAGGTTCGATTCCTGGCTGGGTCGGGTAGGCGTTTAATTTTTTCACTGTATTTTTGTAATATTTATAAATATTTAATTTAGCTTCAGTGCAGCAATTAGCACTTGAAAATAAAAAGTAAAAATTTACTATAGCGTTGTGTTATTAAATTTGTAGTATTTCATCTGCAAAGATGAATCTGCATAGCCAACGGTTGCAATGGTCGTTGGATAGATGGCGCGCTGTGCCGCTATTAGCACTCTAAAAATTACAAAAGCAGTGACAAAATTCAGCGTCTACGTCAGCCTTCCCGGTAGCATAGCGGTCAGTGCAGCCGCCCGGATTGCGGAAGACCCAGGTTCGATTCCTGGCTGGGTCGGGTAGGCGTTTAATTTTTTCACTGTATTTTGTAATATTTATAAATATTTAATTTAGCTTCAGTGCAGCAATTAGCACTTGAAAATAAAAAGTAAAAATTTACTATAGCGTTGTGTTATTAAATATGTAGTATTTCATCTGCAAAGATGAATCTGCATAGCCAACGGTTGCAATGGTCGTTGGATAGATGGCGCGCTGTGCCGCTATTAGCACTCTAAAAATTACAAAAGCAGTGACAAAATTCAGCGTCTACGTCAGCCTTCCCGGTAGCATAGCGGTCAGTGCAGCCGCCCGGATTGCGGAAGACCCAGGTTCGATTCCTGGCTGGGTCGGGTAGGCGTTTAATTTTTTCACTGTTTTTTGTAATATTTATAAATATTTAATTTAGCTTCAGTGCAGCAATTAGCACTTGAAAATAAAAAGTAAAAATTTATTTATAAATACTCATTTATTATAGATTTTATTATTTAAGTATAGGTATCGGACTAGTAAATATTTCACCTTGCATTCAACATTGCTCTATTTGAATTCTGGTATCCGATCGTAGAGCTTGTTTTTTTTCAGTTTTTTCTCTTTGCAGTTATTTTTTATGTTAGCCCGGTTTTTACGAGTATAATAATTGTTTTAGCAGTCGGGTTTTTTGTTTTATTTTAATAATTTGGTTTTTTTAATTTTTGCATATAGGTATAAAACCTCTTCTGGGGTCTTGGTAGCGCAGTGGTCAGAGCACTGTACCGGTAATCCAAGGGTCATGGGTTCGATTACGACTCGAGCTTTCTGGGACTAATTGATTTTATCTAGTAAATTGTATCTTGTAAGCGTGACGTAGATCCGTGATACGTCGTACTTTCGTGCGGTTCAGCTCTCAGATAACGATAACTCACCATAAAGCCGGATGACACTGTCTACTTCACCAAGGGAGTTCTTAGCGACGCATCGGTAGCCGCCGACGTCTTTAGTCGACAGCGCTCGAATGGTGACCGCCATGCGGCTCTCGAACGAGCTAATCACCGTGTTCAACACCTCGTACTTGCCTGATGATATCAGCATCTCATCTGTTGAAAAATGTGTATGTAGAAGCTTTTGGTCAAACAATTATAGGGTAATACCATCAAAGAGCACGCACTATCAAAGAGTACCTTAGTGCTACTAATTGAATATTATTAAACCAACCCGCCGAAATTATTCAACACTATTTACTTTTTACTTTGAAAGCCAAAGACGCCCATTCAATGTCAACAACTACCGTCATTAACATCTGATCATAATATTTTTACAAATACTAAAGATCAGTTAAGAAGTAGGCAAGCTATTTATAAATGTTTATATAATTTTTAACGCAAATTTGTGTTTTTGTAATTTGTTCGCAACAAAATTTGCGTTAAAAATGATATAAACATTTAACCCCATGAATGTGTGATGTGTGTTTGCCAATAGGAAAAATAGAATTGCGTATATGAATACGTACTCATTGGTAGTGCGTAGGTACTCTTTGGTGGCCTTATAGGTTATTTCTCGTGACCAAAGTAGAATATGTTGTAAAAAACGAACGAAATAGAGTCGGCCGTCTTTGCTATTTTTTGGTTCGTCGAACGTTCTTTTCTTTTTTTTTAACTTAAAAAAATACTTTATACAGCATCGCTTGTAGGTATAATTATGTGTAGTTATGTAGTTTATTCATATCTTAAAGAGTTATATAAACATTTTTTTATTCTTATCAAATCTTCTTGTATGCTGATTATCACGCTTACCAAAAAATCGCTTAAATAATAAATCATCTTTGAATTTTACATGTAGGTATTACAAAATAAATCAACATAATGACGCCATAATTGGTATGTAAGTCTAAGCACAGAATAAGCATGTCTAAGGCACAACTTTTAAAGGTACTAAAAGGAAATAGCATGAAACGACAAAAGCCTATTATTATATAGGGTTTAATAATTGGACTATAATGATCCAGATTGAATCCAACCGCCTCAGTGGTGTAGTCGTTAAATCACCGGTCTCAGCGGGCGGGGGTACTTAATATTCTATTCTTGGTTTGGTAAAAAAACGTAGATGATTTTGAGAAGTAAAAGAATTCACTCTTTATAAAATATACAGTGAAAAAATTAAATACCTACCCGACCCAGCCAGGAATCGAACCTAGGTCATCCGCAATCCGGGCGGCTGCACTGACCATTATGCTACCGGGAAGGCTGACGTAAGCACTGAATTTTTACTTTGCTTTTAATTTTGAGTGCTTTTAGCAAAACAGTGCCATCAAAAAAATAAAAAAAGTAAATCAGTATTGAGAAAACAGTATTGGGAAGGCTTGTCTAGCAGTAAGATATAAAAAGGTTTGACGTTTGGTTTGTTTTGAATAGGTTTAACGTTATCTATTATTATATAAATTAATAAAATACGTTTTCTATCAACATTCGAGGTGCGCGAGCGCTGATCAGCGTCGCCAAACAATTTAAATTCTATTGTGTCTGTATTTACAGCAGATGACGGGTTAAACTACGATTGGATACTACCATAAGGCTGAACGGCCTTGAATGAAAGATTGATAGCCCTACCTTGCCTCGTCGCCTCCTCACCTCGGTGGTCGAGTAGCAACGCGCTCGGCCCGATACCCGAAGGTCCCGGGTTCAATTCCCAGGTCGGGCAAAGTGTGTTTCGGATTTTCGATGCATAGCCCGGGTTTGTGATCACCAACCCGCATTTGGCAAGCGTGGTGATTAAGCCTTTACCCATCAATTATAGTGATGACTTGATTTCAATAATGGAGACCTTTGCCCAGCTGTGGGACAGTTATAGGCTAATAATTTTACTTTAATACATTCATTTTGCATATAAAATCAATCTTCCGAGTCGGTGGTTAGGTAATTGTCACTGTAATTAATGTTCGCAATACTGTTACATTGTCACTGTCTGAATGAACACAGTTCACCGCCAATTAACATTTTCAACCGCTTCACAAAATTATATTGCTCTTCCTAATTTTTATTACCTATACACATCTGTTTAGTTGCTACTCATACAGGATCAAAACCGGAATAACTTGACGACCTCCGTAGCCGAGTGGCTTGCACGCCGGACTTAGAGCACAGCTAACTCTGAGGACCCGGGTTCGATTCCCGGTCGGGTCAATGTCGAAAACGAACTTTTCTATATTGTGTCGGGTCTGGGTGGTTGTGGTACCGTCGTTGTTTATGATTTCCATGAAACGAGTGCTTTAGCTACTTACCTTGGGATCAGTACAATGTATTTAAAAAAAAAATGTCCTAGGAGGTGGCTATATTCTGTATGGTACTAAATGTAGAAATATATATAATGATGATCTGGATATCTTGTCCCTAACTGACGGAACACAACTTTGTTATCATAGCGAGAGACTAAGATTAAATGGATTTAATGGATGAAGAAGAGCGCATCGATGGCGCAGTGGTTAACGCGCCCGGTCTGCGAGTGCTGACATTAAGCAACTTTCGCAAAGGCCGGTCATTGGATGGGTGACTAAAAATGTATCAAATTGAGCTCCTGCGTACTTCAGAAGGCAGATAAAGCCGTTTGTCCTGGCTGATTAGCAGTCGTTAACAACCGCCACACCGCACTGGGCCGAGGTGGCTTATAGCCCGTTCCGGTTGGACTTAAACGATGTTATAACTTCGTGCAGGCTAAAACATGTCTCTTGTTAAAAAGAAACTAAATGAAAAACGCATTATAACGCATGACCGCTCGATAGATAAAGAAAATACCTAAAACATCTCCAAACCTTTACGACTACCAGATTTCATAGCTAACTCAAGCTCTTCGCACCTTTACAAACTAGAAGCACACTTTGCAAGGAAAATACAAGAGAGCCCTAGTAAAATGAAAACCATTTTTCAAAGAGATCTCGGCGCCTCATTTCCTGCACCTTTGCGGTACCCAAACAATACTTCTATCGGTAACTAAGTACTCGGCGCTCGAGCCAAGCCCAAGTGGCTGTTGTCCTCAAATGATAAAGCGACAGCTTTCTTATAAAGCCACTGTTGCACCGCTACTGTAAATAGTGGCTTTATTGCAGCCCCTTGTTATTGGCCGTAATAAGACGAGATATTGATATTTTCAACACCTTTCTGCGATGCTCTAGTCTAGCATTGTTTAAGCCCAGATTTTGTAGTTTCGTGTTGAAGTATTAACGTTTGATTAACCCTCTAACGAGTAATGCATGTAGTTTCCGATTATATTTCAATTGTATTGGGTTTAAGAGATAAAAATTTGTAAAATGTATCATGACAAATAAGTAAAATTCTTAGTTTATAGAAATACTTGTAATCGTTATTCCGACTTAGATTTTTTCCGTCACACTTGGATAATTTCTAGCTATTAAGTTTTGCATGAATGTCATTGCGCAATGAGGTTTTTTAGATTCAGTAGTATTATATCCATTTCATCGTCAGCATTCTCTGCTTCAATTTTGGTATTAGTAGTTTATACTAATCCTCTAGACTGAAAAACAGAATGTAAGGTCTTAATTCTAAGGCTTAATTCACTTCAAAAAAATTTCAATTTTGTTTTTTTTTTAATTTAAGATTCTTTTTATTGAATAGTTAAACTTAGCTTTGCTCTAAGTTCTTCTTACCGGATTGCCCTTTTCCCTGAATTGTCTTCAGTAACACTTCTATACTATTCAGACACTCTCGGAGTCTTTCCCGACGAAATGCCAAGCAAATTGCAAGATTTGAAAATTAATGAATTTTCCAGAATGGCAAGTTGAAAAAAATGGCTTACAGGATTACAGCCCAAACTTCGATCGTCGATCAAACTTTAACTATAGATTAACAAACTACGATGTAATCTCAAGAAAACATAGACTTAAAGTCAAGATATTTACAAAAAGGTTTTAGACGGTTAGAAACTTTACAAAACTTATCCACAAAAACATTTTTAACCGTTAACAAAACGAAAGTTACTTTTTTCTTATAATTTAAACTCGTAGGACGTAAATAACATACCAGGTAATATAATTGATTACATATAATTGATTTTCACGTATTAATCAGAAGTTTTTTTATAAAAAATACGTTGATTAGACAGATTCCGAAGACGATGGGAGTGCCCATTATGTTCGGAAAGCCACCTTATAGGGTAGAACTTAAAACCCAACCCAACCCAACCCAACCCAACTTTTACAGCCTGATAGATTATCCTTAATATTGTTTTCCAAAGTTTACTAAACCACTTTTTCAGATTTAATCGCGTTAATTATACATATTGATGTTATATTATTTTATCCTGACGTCTCGACTTCTTTGCAAGGTTCGTGTTCACAGGGAGACTGAGGTGTTGGTCATCTCATAATGCAATTAGTAACTTGCATACCCTCATTTCAATTAAATCGGGTGCGTTCCGTTTTACGCAGAAAAACCTTATCGTATCTTTTCTCTTTAATACTTGCACATGGTGCTTCAACGGCAGTTTACTACAGTCAAATGTGTTTGCACTATCTGTCCTTCCTTATAATCAGAGGGCACGACATGTTCGAATTTGCCTCTCCTAAATACCGACATAGTATACATATACAACATTTCCCCCAAATTACGCAGCAAGGATTCTCTTACGGAATAGGATATAGGAAAGTTCTTATGTTGCATATATTCGGCTTATGCAACATAATACTTACATTAACCTATTCATTTGCAGTGAGCAAACGACGACAAAACTTCTGTTAACACATCAACCTTGCCACGTGCGTCAAAGATGGCCGTAACGCAAAATTACTCGACCCCCCGAGCCTCCCCTTCATTATAACAAGAAATTTCATCTCAATTAATGTCTAAAATAACACTGTAACACTCTTAATTACGCTCGAGTGAGGCCTGGTTAATTAACACTTACATGTCAGCCGGCCTAACATAGATTGATGACAAACGAAAATGACGCTACTGTGCTGTGCCCTTTTAGCTCGCGCTCTGTCAAAAGCGCCAGTCACTTCATAAGTTAGGTAACAAAGGCCGCGACAATACACACCACGGATCATAACACAGGCGTTTTATAACTTGGCCCTTAATGCGTTTTGATAATTAGCGCAGAATCCGGAGAATCGCTAGAGCCAACGTTTTTATCGCGCCAGTGCTCGACAAGTATTTTTCATTAGAATTTAACCACGTGCCGGCATGGAAGATCTAATCTTTTAAACGTTTGATGATAGCATTACGGTGTTTTCTTGCCTCTCTTTCTCATCGTATACCTTTGTTCGTGTATGATTTTACTAATTATGCTTATGTCAACTTTCTTAACTTCGACTTTGAAATTTTGATATTAATTAACTACAGAATAATGATACTCGCTTGACTGTATTTGCTTAGAACTAAGGAACTATACAAGAACGTCTCACCACAACAAGAACATTGCACAAATGTACACAGAAGAGCAGAAACAGATGGGAACGTGATTTCTACTTAGACAAGCGTGCTGGCAAAGTGCTACCTGTGCCAAACGATGCCTTAAACGCGATGCACACACGCCGTTCTCAGGATCGTGGACATATGGACATTATCTGGTGGACTCACTTTTCTACTAAATTGCATACCTGGTGTTTATGTATTTAATTATAGTTTTGTAATAGACATATTGAGAATTGACGTTACATGATAAATAAGCAGACGCGCACACCAGACCGAGACGAAAGGACGCGGACGGGACGTAAATGCTGTAGGGATGCGTTAAACGCTTGGTTTTTTTTATTTAACTAATAGCAATAAGTAAGAAAATAACCAAAATGTGAACATATCCTAGTATCTTTTAAACGCAATGCGTTATAGATGTTGATTAACATTAGTATTATTTGTCGACAGCGTCACATTCGTCTCTATGCGCCTAAGTAGTAGGTATATAAATACCTCACAAACAGCTGAGAGGATTTTGCGTATAATTAATATAACTAACACATTTTTATATTTATAAAATGAAACACCTTTAACATGTCTATTCGCGTTTATATTACACTGTTTTTTTTTGTTTTTAGTAATACCTTGAAGTTTTTTTGAATTAATTTATCTAAATTTTGATACATCTCGCCTGCGTTTGATTTACATCACATAAATACGCTAACAAACAACTGCTCGTTGCGCGCCAAAGTATGTATAATACTCGTAGTTAGGACCGGTGAGCAGCTTTGTAGCAAGAACGGCCAAAATTGTAACCCAGAAAAGGAAGAACAAAAGAAGTCCAGCTAAATAGCGTTTCATTCACACAGGCTGAAGATTTCCTAGTGAGTTTTAGTTCAACAGCGTTCAGTGTGTTGCATCCTCATCTTAAGTTAATTCTCGTAAAATGTTAGATTTATAATATAAATTATAAAAAATTTGACGAAAATCTATATAACTAAGATATTAATTACTCCTCAAACAAAATCGTATGGCCCTTGGAAACTTTGCTGTATTTTTGTTGATCCGTACATTAAGCAGTGACCTTTCTGGCTAATGCATATTCTTAAAAATCTCATAGCGTACTTTGCTAAGTACGCAACTGTCAAATTTATTCAATACATTTTCGACCACATTCCTAAGACATAAAGTTCAAGTCTATTTGAGTAATTTTGACATTTTGTGGTAGTATGATGTACTGGCGTGTGTACACAGTGTGAGTACCTAAATTTCACTTTCTCAATCTTTTACGGCGTCACGTATCCCCCATTCCAAATGCGAGCTAAGCATAATGTGGAACTTAAATTTTCCAGAGCCTCAAAACTCGGTCCCCATTGAAAATTAACCCGTAAATTTCACGCGACAACTGCTGAGCAGAACTTTGCGAAACCGCCGTCGGCCGTGCACGGAGTGAGTTACCTAGTATCGTATACAGCTCATTACTCCTTGTTTTTCAAGTACAAATGAAGTGGTTATGTGGAATAGGAGCGTGGGCAGCCGAACGGATATGTGTGTCATTGTAATTGAACTTTTAAGTACACTGTTGCAGGTGTTCAATAAAAATGTTCTAGAAGAGTAATGTGTAGGTATGTCTGCATTATTGATTGATGATTTTACACGGAACTAGTTTTAATCAGAGTTAGTATTAGTTAAGTATATAAAAATGTATTGCCTTTTCTTTATCATCATCATCTATTTTTTATATGTCCCATTGCTGGGGCACGAGTCTTCCCTATGGATGGATAGGGAGAACGGGCCAGAAACCAACCAAGGCATTAGCCCAAGCAGTTTAAGGACATAAAAATGAACTAATAAACATTTTGCTTTTAAACAAAAAGTAAATGCTAAGGTCTTCCAAACAATTAAACTGTTTTAATAGGACCCATGGGCAGACCTCATTGGTTCCCTAACATAATCCACGATGGCCGACTGCTCTCACAAAGCTTTCGAATGGACGCGCATTGTAAAAGCCGTCATTCACCAGGACCCATAACCACGACCACTCTGTCAAGAGTGGCCGACTAAGAAGAACAGGACCCAACAATAGGTTCGAAATGTCTGGTTATTGATAAGAGAAACAAACGCAAGTAGATACCTACGTATGTATAC
Organism: Eudonia lacustrata; assembly: GCA_947562085.1. Classification (NCBI taxonomy): domain Eukaryota; kingdom Metazoa; phylum Arthropoda; class Insecta; order Lepidoptera; family Crambidae; genus Eudonia; species Eudonia lacustrata. The sequence goes on along the minus strand of OX387340.1, from coordinate 19,445,687 downwards.
AGTGTTTCATTTCATGTATTCTTCTTTTTCGCATAATCTTTTGAAAATGATGTAGCTTGAATAAACAATTCACAAAATTGCAGTTTACTAAGAACGTGCTATTTTTCGTTAACATATCACGGCGTTGAGCTTAACGTGAGTGTACACACTAAGTACCACGCAGCGCGATTTGATATATCATCGCTGTACTAGTTGAATAAGTAAATACGAATACGACTCTCGGTTACCCCCAACGCACACAGACTTTCCGTGACACGTAACACCCTGTGTTATTAGATGAGATAACAGCAGATACAGATGTTTTATTACGCAGTTCTGCTTTATGCAGTCGCGTATTGACACTAATGGTGTTCTCACTGGGACACGTGAACTTTTATTATGATTCCTCAACCGTAATGTGTCTACTTTTCAATGTTATTGGAACACATTCGGTTTTATGCGGCAGAATACGAGCAAGACTGTTCGTGTGGCGCTCGATTATTAAACCCAAGATATTTCTATGCACAGTTGCACTTTCTGTATGGAGATCGCAAATTAAGTTAGCGCTCCATATTTTCATATTGTCTGTAAGTGAGGTAACGATTTATGTGAATATCTCGTGTCTGTAAAGAGTTTTATATGAAACTCGGGGAAGCGTAAGATGGGAGCCCTCACCTCATACGTGGCAATATGAATAAAATATGGATTCATCAGTTGTATAAACGAACATTTCGTGCCCGAATAACGTTGTATTCACACGATGTATAATGATCACTTGGCTTTATTTGACTATGTCGTCAGAGGCGGACGTGCATCGTGACTTTGATTTATGTCTCGTAAGTAAACACCAATATGAAATATGATGTGGATCTTTCTGGAATTATAATAGTCAGCACCATTCTCTTAAGATTTCAGTTACGTGGTAAATACAATGGTATATAATGTTATATTAAAGTGGGAATGTAGAAATGTTCGGAGCGAATACAACATTCTTAATTACCAAACTTCAACAGCTCGCATTGGGTTTTAAGTTATTGTTTCTTTAAATTAGTTTCTATGAAAGTCGTGCATTATTTCTAATTATAACCCGTTAGATTTTATAAAAGTTTAGGCCTAACTCTACCCTCTTTATATAGCGCTACTTAAAGTCCGTGTCACAAAATTTTAATTGGAAGATAGCGTACCTACCTATAGGTTTTATTTATATAATTAGGATGATTACTTTATTCTGCGTTGCCATTATTTTACAAGGTTCGTGGTCACAAACAGACTCACTTTATTTCAATTTTCTCGAGTTGATTTTACATTTCAACGTTCGTGCCACACAACGCGAATTATAATTATATTGAATTTTCTATTTTACTTCCGTGTTCTTTTTGTGATGTGATGTTATGTTTATACTATATATAAAATTTAATTTCTTTTTCTTTATTTAATTGTCGAATAGTCCTTGAGTAGCGACCGCGTACCGAAAAGCGCAGTGTGGGCAAGCCTCCAACAAAGTGGACCGACGATCTGGTGAAGGTCGCGAGTAGTCGCTGGATGCGAGCAACACAAAACCGGTCGTTGTGGAGATCCATGGTGAAGCCTTTGTCCAGCAGTGGACGTCTTTTAGCTGAGATGATGATGATGAATTGTCGAATTTGGTCAAATTATGTACATTATTTGGGGTATTGTATTTTCGATCTTAATTTTTGTGATCTATTTTTGGATGTGGTCTGTTAATGTACTTAAGTAAATAAATAAAATAAGTAAGATCTGTACAAAAAATGTGACCATAGATTCTGCACAGTAGGTAGTCGAAGCGTCAGAATAAAATAAACACAAGTAGATCCAAAAAGTGTTCGATTACTAGCAAATCGTTACCGGTGCACGGGAACTTTGCAAAACAAAAGCTTGATTAGAGTTGTTGGTATGTTTGTCCTAATTTTACCCGGCTTGCTCCACTCATATGAGATAAGCCAACGCCCTTAGACAATGGCGTCGAAAAGGAGTAAAGTTCCTCGTCAAGAATGTCAACTTGAACTCATTTTTATATTTAAATTAAATGTATATAGGTATATTGTATATAAATATAAATTTATGAGATAAATGGAGAAAATTTGACGAATTTAAAATAAGACACAATTTATGTTTCTAAAAAGTTTGAAAAAGCAATAATACTTGTTTATTTTGGGTGTACCCTGGTATCTTTTATTTATTGGAAATGATAATACGTTTATACAGCTATGTACAATAGCCAACACTTTTATATGCTGGTACCTATATTTACAGAAAAATATTTGTTTAATAAAAACTACATTTTCCATTTTGTGTTTATATCAATAATGCATCACAAGATTAATGCTTTAAGTTGACGAGTCAGTACTTAACGAAAGAGAATCTACATATTATATGTAAAGAGAAGATTGCGTGCCCCATTTTAAGCACATTGTGCGCACGGAGAAGTGTGTGATTTGGTATTGTAAAAGTTAATATGAAAAAGGAGCCCCGAAATATAAAATTTATTTATAATTAATGTGTTAATTTTTTTTAACATTGTATATATTGTAAACCACTGTCAAATTTCGACCACTGAACGACCACTAGTATTCATAAATGCGACCTCTAAACCGACAGGTATGCAAAGAGTTACTAATTCAAAAGGAGTTTGTTATTAACAAAATCGTAGGTAATGGTGCGACAAATCCACCCAAGCTCCTGTATATTCCTGTCAATACCTTTTACAATTATAACATTCTCAGCGATTCCAGCCAAGACATTTATATACTCCAGTCGTAAAGTCAGTATCTTTCCTCTAAAGACTAATAAAAGAGGTTGGTGTAGGCAATATCGCACATCCGCAGGAGATAAATTATAAGAGCATTGTTGGTCCGCTCTCAGCGCCACCACGTCCGTTCGAATGGAACTAACGGCTTTTGTCTTATACCACAATAGGTCAATTTCCTTAAGACTGTAAAGGCACCCGTAAATTAAAAGTTAATGTCTCATTACTTGCAAAGCGTCCGCCCATTGGACTTAGTCGAAATACTGACTAACATTTAACATGTTACAATCAAACTTAAATTAAACAGGCGTTATAATTAAAAAAAGTATTACTGCCTTTTTCTATTTACACTGAGGAAAATGATGTCAAAAGGCACTGCTTGAAGGAGGATTAAAAATCTCAATATCATCTTAACTCTACATCGGTCGGCTTTAGGTTCACGAGCCGTGTTATACTAAACTGCATCAATTATAACACGCTTTGCATTATCAGTTTTACCTTGTATTAGGTCCTTACCTATGAAATTGATGTTTTGTATGAAGATTTTTATAAAATTTTATTTTTCATACTAACGTTTTTTTAATTTTCTTAGCACCTATTTATGTTAACACTATAAAAATTGTAGAGTAGTGTATTTGTTTCACTAGCTAAATATAGCAAATATTAAAAAGAAAAAAATCAAGTCCCTTCAAAGCTACAGTGAAACCAAAAGATAATTCCGCGAACATAAAAAATAGTCAATTTAAAAAAATATATTGGGCGATGAAGACACAAAATTAATAATCATTGTTATTACTGAAGCCTAAGTAACAAAATTATTATATACCTTTAATTAGGATTACCTAATTAAAGGTGTATAATAATTTTAACAACCGGTATTGACTTTTAGAACTTTTAGACCTTTTAATAAGTGAGAAAAAACGTCAATTTCATAGGTAAGGACCTAATAAAACTAGTTTTAACCAAAATGGTCCGCTCGAATGGAATTAACGTCTTTTGTCTTATACCACAATAGGCCAATTTCATTAAGACTGCAAAGACACCCGTAAATTAAAGATTAATGTCTCATTACTTGCAAGCGTCTGCCCGCGCCCGCCCGCCCATCGGAGTTAGTCAAAATACTGTGACTCATCATCATCTGATCATTTTATGTCCCACTGCTGGGGCATGCCTTCCCTATGTTGGATGGAAAGGCAATAAACCACCACGCGCTCCTAGTGCGGATTGGTGGTTGTTAACGAATGATAATGGAGCCGGGACCAACGGCTTTACGTGCCTCCGAAGCACGGAGGAGAACATGTGACTATGAAACTGAAATACTTACAACAAGTTTCAACAGACTTAATTATTAAAAAATGTCCATGCTCTTTTCTATTTATACTGAGCTAATTATGTCGTTATAGCGTCGGGCGCTTAAGAGGAGGCTTGAAACAGGATTTAAAACCTCAATAATATCTCAACACTACTCGTATATCGGTCGGCTATAGGTAAGTTCACGAACCATGCTGTACCCAACTGCATCAATTATAACGGTTCACCCTTGTTTGGTATAACAACTTTTGATATAATTTTACTAATTCGAACAACGTTTAAAAAAATAATCACTTTGTATAATATCGATTGGCATAATTTTCATTTCATCGAATATTTATTTGCGATAACAACATTTGCGCTAATGATCGTAAAATAGAATGTTCATTTGATGAAATGTTCAGGTGGTATAATATGTATTTTATCGAATATTCATTTGGTATAATGTAGTGTAGCAAAGAAAATTAAGTTTGAAATTCATAACTATCACAATATGTACCTATCAATTTCTAGCAATACTAGCTGCCCTACTCCTGTAGGTCACGTGATAGGTTAGAAATTTAAGACAATCGCGAAGCGCAGCGTAGCGATTGTCTTGAATTTCGAGGTTATTTTTTTATTAGACAACAGAAAGCAAAAATTACCAAAAAGAAACTCTCTCTGAAGCAAAAATTACCAAAAAGAAACTCTTTCTGTTGTCTAATAAAAAAAAAAATAACCTCGAAATTCAAGACAATCGCTACGCTGACCTATCACGTGACCTACAGGAGTAGGGCAGATAGTATCCTCAATCATTTCCTCAACTTACCATTAGGGACTATACGTATAGTTTAAATAATTAATTCAGTAGGTGAAGGAACAATGTTAGTTCAATAATAATGAAAGGAAACGAATGATTGCTGAACTAAATATTCGATACGATCTTTCGACTAAATCATTATTAGTCTAGTTAAACATTAGTTTAAATAAAATTAGCGCAAATGAAAATTCGGTTAAATGACATTATTCCAAAGAAATAATTATACGAAATAAAATTATAACAATCAAATATTCGATCAAATGAATAATTATGTGAAATGACTTTATTGTAACTGAAATTAGCCGAAGCGATTTTCTACGAAACGTTGTTATACCAAACAAGGGTGAACCAATTATAACACGCTTTGCATTACCAGTTTTACCTTGTAAAAACTAGTTTTGACCAAAATGGTCCGTTCGAATGGAACTAACGTCTTTTGTCTTATACCACAATAGGCCAATTTCTTTAAGACTGCAAAGGCACCCGTAAATTAAAAGTTAATATCTCATTACTTGCAAGCGTCCGCCCGCCCATTGGTGGTTGCCAAAAAACTCGACCAATTTGAAACAGCCCGTTGGGTTGGGAATGAGTTGAGAGAGGGAAAAAAATGCGTTCGCCAACTCATAATTATAATGATATCCGCACCGTTAGTTCTTCTGTTTGCGTTTTAACACCTATTTCACTTTCCGGCCGCAGTCTACAGAATATCAGACAATTATATTTTTATTTTTTATTAACTAATATTATTTTTCATTTAAATATGGCATTCGATGAAGACCAGCGTCGTGGTCAACACCAGGACATATGCTGAGCGGATACAAATTTAGTACTTACATGCATAACATAATATGTTTAAATGTGTGATGTATTGTATCAAATTAAGTTTTTTCTATTTTTATTTCAGGATTGTTAAATTGTTAGGGTACAATGTAGCTTTTAAAAAGTAGATAGGTAGTTGTTTCAAAAATTCTTGCAAATAGAAGCTATTTTTAGAAAAAAAACCGGACAAGTGCGAGTCGGACTCGCCCACCGAGGGTTCCATACAAATTTATAGGTATCAAAAACTATACATCATAAAAATCATTAAAAATCTGTTTAAGCTTGTGCAAATAAAGCCCTTTCTTGCGATACCCCACATGATACGGTTAGCTTACTTCAAAATTTGGACCCCCGTTCCTTGCATAAATACCCTGTTTTTCTGTGATTTAATTAAATACCTATGTATAGTTTTCAGATTTTTCCCTGTACTTGTAGTATAAGACGATATTACTTGCCAAACTTAATAGTTCTAGGTCAACGGCAAGTACCATATGAATCTTGATTCCCTTGAGAGTGTCGAAATTTAAGTTTTTTGCGACTTAAACGGCCGTATTTTTTTTTCGTTAACTTAGAAGTTTGATTTTTTAATAGCTTCAAGGGACCGCAGACCTGAGTATATGGTTTTAATTTCAACTCGATACCCCCACGCATTCCCGAGATAAAGGGTCTTGACAGAAAGACAGACAGACAGACAGACGGACAACAAAGTGATCCTATAAAAGTTCCGTTTTTTCCTTTTGAGGTATGGAACCCTAAAAACAGTAAAAAGACTGGCGTGTTTTACTAAAATGCATCGATATGTTGCACCACGATAGTTCTTCGATAAGTTTGATGTTAAGCGTACATAGCAATTGTACTATAAAACATTTCACTTTAAGTTAGACCTAAATATTACACATATAATAGAAGTAATATGTAATACTCAAACATTTTTACCTAACGAAATAAATTTCACCTTAACCAAACCTTCGAATCAACTCGAAGAACTATTATCATGATCATAACAAAACTATTTAGAACAAGGACTACTCCAGTTGTGAAGAAATAGCTGAGTGGTTAAGTCCCAACGGTGCTCTAAACTAAGCACTCGGCACATAACGATGCTTCCATGTTCGCGCGTAAACTGATAAAGAAGTTTCATTCATACAAATTCCGGGCCTCACAGAAATTCTTGATATTGGGGAAAACATTGGTTCGTCGAAAGCACGTTTTCTACAATTAATATAATGTTTTTTACTAATGATTGTTTACGAGAAAACTAAAACGAAAATAAAAGAAAAAAATATACTTGACGGTAGCAAGTTACAAATTAAACGGAGACGATAGACACCATTTTTATTGAGACCCTGCAAAGGGTTACACTAAGTTAAAATAACGTAACTAATTACGTCAAAATAGTTTTTTTTCAACCCGCAGATAAAACTTATGTAGTGTTTGAAAAAAGACAAAGTGTTGAAAAATTTCCACGATTAGTGGGATTAGAACCCGCACCCCATGATTATAAAATTGGCGTAAATTTATATATAACCCTAATCATACTTTGTAGTGTGTCTGATAAGGTATTACCAAAATAAATTGTCAAAATTGTTAAATAAATATGGGTATACTTTCAACTGCGCTCCGCGCTCCTTCAACTGCTCCTGGTAATGGTTACGTTCGCAAACATTTAGCGTGTAACGCTGCTCGCTTCGCGGCATTCGATTTATGATTTATGGATTACTAGCGACCCGCTCGCGAGTGAACACCTGTATCCTATAAAACCCTATAGCAGCGCCACCTACTTGGTCCAATTGTATGCATGTATTATACATATAAACATTCCTGTTAAATCACTCTATTAATTGCTGAAAACTGCATTAAAACCCGTTACGTAGTTTAAAAGATCTAAGCGTACAGACAGCGGGGGCGACTTTGTATTATACATTGCAAAGATGGTGCGAACCCCGCCGCCGCCCGTGTCGGTTTTTATGTAGGAGCGTACGTAGCGTCTACATTGGAGCAATTGCAGGAGCGCGGATCGCGAAAGATTTGCATTTACAGGATGTTTAGTAATGCAACCATGCAACCATGTAACCAAGTATAAATAACACCGTGATAACATGCAAAATCATAATTATGAAGATTTACTTTTCCATACAAAAACTCAAATTTATTTTGTTCAACCCTGTAATTTTTTGACTTTTGTTTCGTTTGTACCATGAGGTTGAAGAACAAGAACAATGTATCAGCTGGACTTAGGACTGTTACTTTGCAATTTCACTTAGTAACGGACAACCGTATTACCTCGCCAATATGGTGCATTTCAGGTTTGTTTATAATTCTCTGGGGTTCTACATCCTGTGCCCTATCTGCCATATTCAGGATTATACAGGTATTACCAAACATCCTGTATAATGCATACACCTATACCTATACCTTAAGCCAAAAATAATAACCTCTATATTTCAAAAATGTTTACTAATATACGACACCTTACTGATATGTTTGCAAAATTGGATCTCGGTATTATGAAAGAAAAAAGGTTTCTTACTGGAATCCCTGACCCAGTAGTTGATGGACTTCGGTGATGACTCCACGTAGCACTCGAGCGTTACATCGGTGCCGAACGGCGCACCAACCAGTTGATTCGGCACTTGTATTACTGGGTGAACTGTACAAAAGAAGCAATCGAAATATTACATACCTAATCAACACCAGCCCCCCGACCGCCTAACCGATCGCTTTGACTACGCGTATAGTTTATGACGTCATCTTGCCACCTCGCACCGCCTATGAAAGCAATACCAAAAGCTAAAGGCTATAGCTTTCTATATTGAAGGCGGCACGAAACGACAAGATGACGTCATAAACCACACACGAAGTCAAAGCGATCGGTTAGGCGGTCGGTCCCCAGTTCATTTAAGTATGTATTTAAGTATTTTAAGTATTTTTATCCGTTGTCTAGTAACCTTATAACGAGTTTCATAACGAAGCTTCTCTTGGGCTAGATAATTGGAGTGAGTGTAGGAAAATTTATTTATTTAATATTCCCACTGCTGGGGCACGAATTCCCTTTGGATGGTAACACCATATGGAAAAGCGGGTCCAGTGCGGATTGGGGGATGTTAACGACTGCTTATGCAGCCAGGATCAACGGCTTTACTTTTGGCTTAAACGGCTTAAGTTTTTGGTGGTTATTGTTTCCTAAAGTTTACGCGAACACTACACATTGAAATGAAACAACTTTTACGGACCTACTCGCGTTTATTTTACACATTACTTATTTAATGTTTATCCTGACGTTTCGAACCCTTTGCAGGGTCCGTGGTCACAGGGAGACTGAGGTGTTGGTCGTCTCATAATTAGTTTTTGGTGGTTTTGAAGTTCATAGGACTATTTTTACTTACTATGCAACTGAGCATACTCTATTTAGTAAAGGATAAACCAAATGCCTATTGATAACTTTCATTTTCATTATAACTTACGCAAATAATTACACTAATTAACGAAAAGTCAGTCCATTTATTTCATTTAGAAAACTTTGGAAAATTACTGGTCCCACATTTATTAATCATTCTCGAAAACAAAATATTCGCTCGTGTTGATGTGACGACACAAACAGTCAGGGACAGTGTTGACAGACAGAAAATAATTAAAACCTACTACAAGTTGGTGACATTGAATAACACCATTAATAACAAGGTTCCTCCGAAAGTTGCCGAGATAAATAACAATTACAACGAATTTGCGGAGAATCTATTTCGTCTTCTGAATTAGCCGAGAAAAAAAGACTGCTCTGACTGTTTGGGAGGTTAGCAGGTTCGTTTCAACGAAGGCGAATGATAAATCTTCGGGTTTGTTTCTCATAACGTGACGTTTGTCTGTACATTTATGAGTGATATGTGTAATACCAAGTTGGCACAATAGGTGCCAATCAAATAAAACTAACATAGTTATTAAGTTGTTTTATATACTAACAAAAATTGTTTTTATTTTGTATGTATGTTAGTCTGTAAGGTATTTATTATATGGGCCGCTCTGTATTTTCACCCTCTGTTACATTGTTTGTTGCCTGAAATAAAGATTTCTTATTATTCTCTTTATTAAATATATATCTTTTTTTATTATTATCTCTTTATTTATTTTTTTACATATTAATTTACATTTTTAAATATTTTCTAAAAAACAAAACAAACATTTAAAAATATAAAAAATAGGGGTCCACCGACATCGGGACCAGGGTCCAAACTACCGGTAATAATAACAACATACAATATCGTTAGTTTAACCATGAATAACAGTTACGCCTGCACATCAACTTATCCAATTTTTTTTCTATAATGTTCTTCAATATATGTTCAACCATCCTATTCATATTATAAACGCGAAAGTTTGTAAGTATGGATGGATGTTTGTTACTCTTTCACGTAAAAACTACTAAATGGATTTGGATGAAATTCGGCATACAGGCAGTTTATAACCGGGAATAACACATAGGATACTTTTATCCAGATATTTCCACGGGAACGGGAACCACGCGGGTGAAACCGCGAGCGGCCGCTAGTATCTTTATATATTTAAACTTGTGGCCGCTCGCGGTTTCACTCGCGTGGTTCCCGTTCCCGTAGGAATATCGGGATAAAAAGTATCCTATGTTTTAATCCAGGTTATAAACTATCTGTATGCCAAATTTCATCCACATCCATCCATCCATCCGTTGCAGCGTGAAGAAGCAACAAATATACACACATACATACACACTAACTTTCGCATTTATAATATTAGTGTGATCTTCTGTGCGTGTTTTTGAAATTGAACTCCTTCTAAACGGCTGGACCGATTTGTATGAATTTTTTGTGTGTGTTGAAGTGGATTCGAGAATGGTTTAGATTTACAATTGGACCCGGTAGATGGCGCTGCAATATGGTCCATCATGGGATACGGGTGTTCTTAAGCGGACGAATGGTTGGTTTGTTTTGTTGTCATGGAAACTGTCAAAGCGGTACGAAGACCGCCGGTCAGCTAGTTCCATATAGAAACAAAAATTTATATTTTACAAAATATGAAAGACCAAACCGACTTCAATTTACTCACAATATACTTCACACAATTGTGTAGGTACTACGTTATTATATTATTCTCAAAATACTATAAGTAATAACTCACAATGTACTTTAATCTGTATTCTTTTGCTGACTGACGGTGGTACTCCATTACTAGCGATGCAAAGGTAAGCCCCCATGTCAGAACGAGATATCTTCGTCAGTGTGAGCACCTCTTCTTCATACACCTGAACTGTGCAAACAAAAACAATATAAATTACAAATTACACAATAAAACTACTAAATGTTTATAAATACGTAATCTTATCGAGTTTCTTTTTTCCCATAATTTTATAGGTAGATAATATTATATATAGGTAGATTATATTATCTCGTAGTAGGTATGTGTAGGTATGAGATCAAAATATTGTGTAAAATTTTTGACAGATAAGTCATGGCAAACTTAGGGTCACAAAGTCTTTTGTGTCAAGTTGAAAAGTCCGATATACTTATTTCAAAAAAATGAATGCAATAAAGCACATAATTATATCTACTCTGTGATAAAGCTATGAACAGTCTGAGCAGTTTTGTGGTACAGAATTGTTTGTTAATAAACTAGTGGTCACCCGCCCGCTTTGCTGTGCGAATATAATGGATCAATGAATGCTAATCAAAATAATTATTAGATTTACTAACATCATATATAGCCTATCATTTGCACAATCTCATGTTCTTACTACATACAAATTTTCATCAAGAGCAGTCACACGCTAAACTTTTTTTTATATTTTTTTATATTTTTTTATATAGCCTATCATTTGTACAATCGCATGTTCTTACTACATACAAATTTTCATCAAGACCATTCAAGACGCTCTTGAGTTAAAATTGGACATACAGAGAGACAGACAGACAGACAAAAATTTCAAAAATCGTAGAATTGGTGTCAGTGAGTCATAAAATGAATATTTATCCCAAAATTTGTCAGAAAAATGGCAAGTACACACAGAGCCTACAGATTTATATAGTAGTACATAATATTATAGATAACTGGAAAAAAGCAGTTCCCTAGGCATGCGATACAAACTTTGACATAGACTAAACTTTGAACAGGTTCTAGAAGAAATTATTAAAAAAATATAACAGCTTGTTACCTTTTGTTTTGCTGCCTTGAGAGTCTCTTATTACGATATCGACACCATCCTCCCTTCTCCACATTATTCTAGGTACTGGCATACCCTTAGCGCGACAAGACACCTTCGCAGTGCCACCTTCTGGTACCATCACATCACCAGACGTCTCCTCTGCTATAAAGTCAGGTGGGATCACCACTTCCAAATATCCCATCTAACAATAAAATAGAATAAAATTATTGTTTTCATAAATTACACAAACAAACTTGTTTTTTCTAAATTGTACGCAAACAGTAAACTACACATACTTCGAACACTACTAATTCTATCCTGACATATTGAAATATTTTTCCGAGTCGTTGTCACAGAGAGACAGATTTGTTGATCATCTCGTAATCAATTCGTAAATTGCATACCGAATTTTTATTATATCTTTTAATTATATTGTTTATATCGGGTGCGATCCATTTTGCGTAAAAAGAGCATATTGTATCTTTTGGTCCCTAAAAAAGGTTAGAAACGTCAGAATAAAATTAAATAAAATCAATGTGCAAAATAAACGCAAGTAGATCTGTAAAAGTATTTCATTACAAATTGTTATTAATTTATATCAATGCCCTCGCAAGTTGAACATAACAGTAAATACGAAAGGCATCGCAAACTCCATTTTTGACCAACCATGAAGTAGTGTTGGCGTCATGCCGCGTCGACGTGCGACGTCGGCGTCAAAACGTTGAGCGCTGTCGCCGCGCGCGATTTATGCCGTTATCAGGCCCGCATATAAATTACACAGAAGCGCAATAATTTAGGGGCGCCATGCACGAATCATTACCCGCTGCGTTCGTTCCTAGCCTGAGTGCAGTTTAATTCACTTTATCTCACAAAATGTTTATCGTAACTGCCTTTTAATTTGCGTTATTGACATGACGCACAATCAATTTACTATCCGGCCACCCATTGATTCACAAATTGAAGATAATTTAGGACATTTTATTGACATATTGCACTTTTTCTAGTAGGTTAAGATCCAAATTGTAAACGTCTACCTTTAAGTCATATAAAATGTTCAATTCACGAAAATACGATATTGATGCAAGGTATTGCCCAGAGCTAAAGTGTAGATGGAAGAATTACAGCAACTACAAATTGATTTTGTGGGCGTGGATGTTAAATGAAATTTCTGTTGCTGTAGCAGTTGCTGAAATGTCACACAGTGGGTACTACATTCACCTAGCTTTGTATTCCTTTTCCGTAATATTTATTGGAATACCACTGGTATATTCAGAAATGTGCTTGGCACAATACACAAACTGTAACGTGATATCTATGTGGAACTACTTTCCTGCTTTTCGACCAATCGGATACGGATCAATTTTTCTTGCATTTCTCAAATATATTTACGTGATGGCATTAGCTTCATGGTATCTTCAGTACACGTTTTACGCAGCCTTGGACCCGCCACCGTGGTTCTCATGTGACGACTTTAACACCAGTAAATGTATGGTAAAACGTGTTAATGTTTCGGTTTTCCAACATTGTTTGGAATCCCAAATGTTATTTGATGATGACTGCGGCATCAAAACGGCAAGCAACTGTTTTTTCGAGCAATTAATTGGAAACAATAACACATTGGTTTCTTTAAATTGTGTAATTTCTTGGAAGTCAATAGTTTCTAGTTCTTCAATAAGTTGCTTTTTATTTATACTATCATTTCGAAAAATGAAATTTATTCAAACAACCGTGAAACTATTAGCTATATACGTGAGCGTTGTAACTTTGGTTCTATTATCAATTGCATTGTCTACAAGTGGCGCTTGGTACACAACTAAAATTACAATTGATTGGAGCAGGTACAACTATCATAACTGTTACAAATCCATAACTTATGGTTTTCTTTCTGTCGGTACTGGTACTGGGATAATTGGATTTTTATCAAAGGATATTCCATTTCGGAGTCCTGCCACAATGACATCAATATCAACATCGTTATTATCTGTATTTGTTACCGGTATGTACGCTCTTATTGTCTTTAGTGGAATTAAAACAATGTCGTATTACCACGGTGAAGAGGAGAATGTTATCGAAATGGGCATCAGTAGCTTTTTTCTAGAATTTGCTTCTATATCAGAGATACTAAGTTATTTCGATGAAACACCAATTTGGGGATTCGCTTGGTTTTCATCTATATTTCTCTGCATGTTGGTAAATTTATGGATTTTACATATTTTTTTGAAAACTTTGGTTGTTGAGTGTGTTGGCTTCGGACACCGGCATGCTAATCTTGTGTCTGTTATTATAACAGCTGTTTTATCTTTTTTATCTTGGCCTTTATTTTGTTCAGATATAACCGGTGCATTTGGAAATGCCATAGATATTATTCAAATTGCAAGTAGCTTTTTATTTTCTATATCTTTATACTGGTTATACGGTTATAAAAATCACAATGTAGATATTATATTCATGATAGGTATTAAAGCCAGTTATTTTTGGAAAATTGCATGGATTGTAAATCCAATTTTAGTTGTTTCAATGTTGTATACAAAATTTAAGATATTAGAAACGCAAGAGTTTGATGAAACATTTTTTATAGAAGCTGTAGGTTTAAATCATGACATATTAATAGTTTACGTCATTGTGGGAATATATGGCTGTATAGTTATAGCTGGTGTCTTAATTCATGTTATATTGACTATTCGATACGATTCATTTCGATCTGCATTTTTTCCACCTGATGATTGGGGACCGAGTGACAGCATTCTTTTGAAAAGCAGAAAAATGTTTGTACCGGAAATAATGACTAGAGAGTTTTTGTATAGACAGGTACGGATACATGGTTATTCAAAGAAACGGAAAGTTTCAACAAAGGGTAGAAGTGTGCAAAATGAATTTTCAGACCTATCAAATGAACCAACGGAGTGGAGTGCCTTAACTTCAAATTAATCGATTCAATCTTATCTTACCTGGCTCTTCATCGGATCCGTATTGATTTGACACATGTATTGACCCTGATCCTCTTCTTGAACATTTCGGATATGCAAATTCCAGACTGTTTGGCCGTTATGTGATACTCCTACCCTATGGTTGTTTGTGATGACATGCACGTGTATAGCTTGTATTGCTTTGGTGTCTGCTTTAACCCATCCTACCTGTTAATACAAAATTATGTTATATCTAATTAAGTTAATTAAGTTTCAATACCAAATGGAAAAGAAATGTAATGTTGCTTATATGAATACAAAATTTTATTACAGCTAATTCCATTGTTTAAGTTTTTATATTAAATATGAAAGATTTGTAAACGTTGTTTACGTTGTTTTATTTTAGAAGAAATATTTGTGACATTTCCATATAAAAAAATACCACTTCTCTCTTTATTTGTATATTAGTATATTCAAATGACTCGCATAAACTTAATCATTGGAGTAATATGTCTATTGTGCCTACTAAGGAAATGTAAACTTTCATAATACTCAGTATATTAAACAGGGTACTTGGTAATACCTGTATGATCTTAAAATGGTGGATAGGGTACGGTGCATAAAACTCAGGAAAATTATGAACATGCCTGAAGAGCATCATAATGGTCGAGATATTGAGGTTGGTACAAAGGAAAATTGCAAAGTGGTAACCCTAGATCCAACTGAAACATTATTTTACATTTTCTTAGAACACAATGTTCGAAGTAAAAAAAAAACAGAAGTCAAATCTTGTCAGGGAGAGTTTTTTATGGTAAAGTAAATCTACGTAAATCGTGGTTTTGAATATTATCATGGTGTTCTTTATACTATAGCTATGTTTCGGGATTATACCAAACACCCTGTTAGGTATGAATTGTATTTACGTACCCTGTAACCACCAAGGTTTTGCACCAGGCATCTAAATGTGGCGTCACGTCCCACTGGAACTGTCAAGTTTGTAATGGGCTCCGCAAATTCTGGTTGAAATGCCTCACCTGTAGAATATTAACATTGTTAATTGCATACCCTTACAGATTTTCATAGAGACAGATTCAATTGGACTTGATGTGTTAGTAATCAATTGTTCTCTCGTCATATTTTCATAATCATTTGCTTAAATTCGAAATTTTATAAAATTTAAACTAAACCAACTATTATTACAATATAAATTATTATAGCAATAAAGCCCGAACAATACTCCTAATTTCAATCTTAAATAATTGCTGTTCATTCATATGCATGTTTAACTATAAAGAGTTGGGTCGGAAGGTCGAGGTAATCTATTTAAACATGCGTACAAAATAGCCAATATTTTGTAAAGTGTACGTCGTAACGACGTAGATTGGGCTAACCCTAGGGTTGAGGCGACACACTCTAACGCATCCAACTTTCGTCGAATAGTTTAAGACTAAAATATGACTAACGAATCTGAAATGTTGATGTAGGTAAATTCATGTCTTTATCTTGAATTTGATAGCTCAAATACACGATTGTATAATTTTGACTCGATCATAATTATTTTCGAAAACACCACAAAAAAAATCACTATTATTGAATATACAACAAAATTACTTAATTTAGATGCCTGGAAACCTTAAAATATATATTAAAATTAAAATCTAATAAAAATATTCGTAATTTAGTAGCTGCATATTTTGATAAGAAAAACCAAAACTTTTAAAAAATATCTTTTAGATTCTGTTAATTTGCTGTCTCAATTGTCGCAGGCGCTACGTATTTTCGACCTTATAACAGCGCCAGTAAGGTTCAGCCTTTTTGAATGTTCACAAATCGAGGTGTCGTCCTAAGAGAACAATCAACTATGTGACTTGAATATCACCTGTAGGTAAAGTTAAATCACGTTAAAGTTTTTTGAATATAATTATCGTCATCACCATCAGCCTATATGTGTTCCAAGCTGGGCTCTGGTCCTGGCTGTTTCTAACACAAAAGATGAATGAAAAACTTTATAACTGACAACCCTGGATTATTTGGATTGGATGGTTTCAACGACTACCATTTCAAAATTGATTGATTGATTTAACAATTCTATTTTATCTATTTAATATCTAATATTCAAAGTATGAGATACGATATTTGTTTTATAAATAAGTAAAAGTAAGCAAGTAAAAATAAATGTTTGAGATAAGATATGAATGGAAAACGCTATAACGACAAGAGCGTGTCTTATAAGTTGAAGAAAAATACAAAATAAAAAGTTACGATATTATCAAGTTTCAGTCATAATACCTATGGAAAGGTTTTTTCTAAGTACATACTTACCTACAAGTTTGGAATCGAGACCCAGCATACAAAAAGCTAGTAGATACAACGACCACCAAGGTTTCCGCATATTTTTAGCTACTGATCCTTTACTCAGCCCCAAAGCCCGGGATCTCCATGAAACTGCAACAGAAGCAAAAATATTAAAATTATGCTTTGAAAATTTTCTTAACCCTACCTTGTTTTAAAATGATAACTTGTACGTAGTAGAGAATCTAGTTATTTGTTCCAAATCTCTAAAATTTTCTTGCAAACATAAATCTGTAGCTTACTAAATCTGTTTCTTAAATAAAAAAGGTGTTAACCATATAAGTAATTTAACACAATAATTACTTCAGTTGCAATTAACCAAGGTGTTCAGTATAACTCATTAGCAAAACACACAAATTTGATTCTTTTTAACACAGTCTTTCTTAATGTAATGTATTGATAGTTTACTGTGTAACCAAGCCGTAGCTAAAAAGGAGTATTCTCTAACAAAATACTCTAACTGCCGTCGCCCTCAAAGACGTCAATTAAAGTTAACCCCTACTTAGTACTAGTATCTAAAATATTTCATTAAATAAGGTGACTTTTTACAATGTAAAACCAAAAGTAATCTCGAATCTCACACACCTCCCGGGTCTTAGCAACAATCCGGTCGAAACTGTTCTAATACGAATCCTGCTCGTTAAAAAAAGGTAATCTTGAATGCTAACTAACATCTCTAAGTGGGGCGATCGTTAGTAAAAATCACCGAATGGTTATATATTGTATGTCACTGTGATGTTATCTCCTAAAAAAACAATTTTAGTACACGTCGTAAACAGAATCAGCAAAGGTAATGATGCACCGCGGAGTCGTAGCACCAATGTTGATAAAGCCTTTATATGACTATTTGCGTTCGCACAGTCACAAGTACCGGTATGTATAGATTTGACTCTTATTCCATTGTATTAAGTGTTACAATTGTTTACATATTTTTGCTCGTGACAGTACACTGCAATTACGGTACGTTCGTATGTCAACAGCGATATTGGTGCCGCGGTCCCTTCCGCGATCATTTTTGCGATTCCATCAGTTAATAATGATTCGCCGTCTGTATGGGTGTTGTGTGCCGCTGCCATCTTTGAACTAAACGAGCGTTGGTATGATCGTGCACCGGTAACTGCTTTGCCGCAAAACATCGATAATGCTTGAGAAAAATTCGAGGCGAACAGACCCGGCCGTTTCGATAGCGGCCGACATATTGGAGGCGCTAAGTTGCCGCGACTATGGTGCCTACTTTGGAAATTTACCTGAAAGCGGCGAACTAACTTTATTCATATACAAATGTTAATGTGCTTTTTAGTGGTTTTTAATAGGACGTACTAGATTTTTTACGTTAAAAAATTACTAGTTCAGTTTTCTTTAATATTTACTTACGCATTTCTTTCATTTGGGGTTTAAAGTAAATGAGAGTTTGGATGGAATTTAACGTTTCTCTCATAATGCTATTTTGTTTATAATTATGAATGTTTTACAGTAAATGACTCGTATCAAAAAATAGGATCTGAAAATTTGTATGGGGAAATATTTTGAAAAACGCTGTTTCTTGTCTTTATAATTTCAATAAAATCAAATCGGTACAATATACAAGCGTACTCACTATATACGAGTACAACATCCATACTTCAAGACCCTGTTGCAGACGAGTCCGTAACTTGGGCATGGAACTAAGTTTCCAGCGCTGTCCGAAATTTCATACCGGTCAGCTAACTCCACCTGAACAGTGAGAAACAACTGGTATCTAGTCTAGGTGTTCTATTAGTTCAGTTTATATTATGACCTAGTAACAGACTATTGTCACTAAAGTCAAATACTTTATTCCATTTTGTGCAATTTTAAAATAAACTCTTACAAGTCATTTTAAATTAAGTAAAAAAATTGCAATCAAACTAATGAAGCGACCGCCTTTAGTGATAATAACAGTGACAAGACTAGGCTGATATAGGCTATTACGCCTTTCCTTTTTATTATCTAGAACAAATTTATTTTTTTACTTAGATACTTATTGGTTTTGAACGACGTTACACTGCTTTACACTAATCGAGTTGGTAGTGAGATCGCGATAATATTTAGCTAGATACACAGCTTAATTTGTTAGCTTTTTAAGACGAAACACAAACAATGAAATACACTTATATAAACATGTAACATGAAACGTTCATTAAACGTATTTTTTTGAAAATATTATTATTTTAATAATAATTTTTATGCATCACAGTATGTGTAGTCTTCCAGATGACACTTATCATCTCCATAAATGCACTATGTATGCACAAATAATCTAAGGTACAAACCCACCCGTCTCTTGATAGTTAAAAAAGCAACAAACTTAACTTATCGGTTTTCTGAAATTTGTAAAGTTCGACTAGATACCGCCGGCGTACTTGTTAAATGCGGCAAAAAATACTACGCCAAAGTCGGCGTACCCGAGTCAGTCGCTTCCTGTCAGTCGCGTTGCAAACTGTGTGTGAAGTGCGCGTACCGAATGTTTTGTTAAATTTTGGTCATAAACCGAAGTAAAATGCCAGTTTGCGTAGTTAAACTGTGTAAAAATAATACTACAAGAAATAAGTAGGACACCTTTCTTACACACATTAAAATATTGAGTTGCCGCATTCACGGAGCTATTGTTTCTAGGTAGCGCGGTATCTAGTCGAGCGCAGCGAGACCAATCATTCATCTAAGGTTTTAAGCTTTCAATGATGGCGGCAGTGTCAGTATAGACACATGAGTAAATATCCTAAAATGTCCTACAGAGACCAAGCTTCCTAACAACGCGCCAAATTATTATTATTCTGATAGGGCTGACACCTGTTGCACGTTAAAAAAAATTATGGAGAAAAAATATAATAAGGTAAACAAGTACCTACTTAATAAAACGTGTATTTCAAAAGGTATAAAATAAGGTTTAGTGTAATTTGATACATGGATCATAAATATTGAAAAAAATTGTAACATCACAAAAATGAAATGAAAATGAAAAGTGTGACAAAAATGAAAACTGTAACAAAAAAAATAACAAAGTAGAATTATTAGGGTCATTTCACAGTAATAAAAAATAACACATGTGTGATTGAATTATTTTTAAATACTGGAAAGCGTTTACTAATAATATAAAATAATTTTGCTTTTCAAAAAAAAAACAGTTTCAGTTTAACTGAACATATTTTTTTTATTAAAATATAATTGTTAGAAAAAGAAAACTTAAAGAATACAGTAATTTTGTAGTTTCAAAACCTGAGTTAAAATTACTTATATTTGAGACAATATCTAAATCTCAATGTCTGTATGAGACAAGAAACAAATTATATACAAACTATATAACAAATCAAAAACACAAACTTTATAGTTTTATAATACCGGGAATACAAAACCACACATTAGCATTTTAGCATTCCATCGTCATGCATTTTCAATCGCAATTTTTGTTTGACTGAGCTGTGTAATATTTTTTATTCAATTCGATATAAACAATTATACTTACTGCACATAACTTCTTGGGTACGAAAAAAAAATATCCTTATTTTTTCCAGAATTATTCATACACACGGTGCAAGAGTTGGGCATTTCGTAACTAACCCGACTTTGTTTTATATATTTAGATAAAACACTAATTTCCATTAGGCACGATTTTTCAATCTTTAGATAAGATTTATCCAACGAATAACATTGTCATTGTGACATATTTTCTTAAGAGAGCGACGACTCATGTGGTGCGGCCCTGTCAGTCATACCGCAACTGAGCCGGCGCAAACCAGTTTTTACCCCGGCGGCGCGTTCACTGACGCGTCGTCGGTGAGAGGTCAGGCGGACATCCGCCGCGCTATGTGTGAGTGTACCAACAGCGGGCCGCTTATAGGCTGCTTGGACTCTGTAGTGAATTCATTTTTATATACATTTTTATCTACACATTTTTTTATACATTTTTATCTACTCTGTGGAGACTTATAGGTACAGACGCCTACACATCAACCTATGTAAAACTGTAAAATTTCTTCAATAAATATTCAACCATATTCCTTATATATAAAGTTCAAAGACTATTGAGGAAATTTGACAGTTTGTGGTAGTATGATGTGCAGGCGTGTGTACTATAATAGTACCTAACTAAAAAAATAATAAACTAAAGTAAAATAAAATTGCCATTACTTTGAACGGCGGATCATCTAACTGCGCCAGCGCATAATAATGTTTTGTATTGTTAACATTTTTATTTCTATTACTCTTGCTTACATTAGGTATATTAGGTATATATAGCCTTTATCAGCAGTGTCCTACAGTTTACAAACAATATTTATGTTGCGTTAAACAATTGATCGTTAAACTCTTGCTTGCTTATCTTATTTTTATTATTTTCGTAAACTTAAAATTTTTTCTTAGACAATTTTCGACTTATATTAGAACTGTATGACATTGTGAAAATTTAAATTGGTACCTGATGTAATTTTTGCAAACATAGACATTTTTTTTGTGTTGTGATTGTCCTTCATTTTATTTTTTTGTGTGTTTATTTGTAATGGAAAGTGTCCTTTTATGATAGGGCACTTTCCAATATTTTTGACGCTGTAAGGGAGAAAAGAGCTGGACACTTGCTGAGTTTCTTGCCGGTTCTTCTCAGTACAAGATCTCCCAGCCCAGAGTAGACTTACGAACCGATGGCATAATGACGTTCTTATGAGCTATTTGTAGCCTAAACTGAATAAATGATTTTGAATTTGAATTTGAATATGTTATGTTTCTAAATCATATTATAGGTTGTTCTAAGCCATAAGCCAAGCAATATTAACTAACATTAATAGATTTTGGAAATAAATCTTAACTACTACATAATATTATTATTCTCGTAAACCAAAGTCGAACTTAGACTGCGAATTTTGACAACAACGAGTAGAGTCACATCACTGGAATAACTTTTACATAATATTTTAACAAAAAAATATAAAAAAAATAAGTTTATATTCCAGACAAAAAAAACATAATAGAAACGACCGAAATATATTTTTTCTTATACATTACTTGGACACCTTACATACTATTACTATTATTTACTCTGTAATTTGGGCATGCCTTGTCATATGGAAATTTCATCTGAACTAGAATAAACAACAAACATTACTGCACTTCGGTGCTGTTCCTCAGTTGTTCAGTCACATTTCTAACTTGGGCAAAGAGACGTGAGTTAACGGCACTGTCGAAAATATCATAGTAAACTTCGTATTGTCGGGCTTACCCGACATTTTAGTCTTTAGTCTTAAGAGACATTCACATCAGGTTAATGATAGAATTAGGTTATGAAATAAATAGACCATTAACCATTAGAGCCTTGATAATGCAACTATGCCACAGAACAAACTATTTGTGACGGTAATTTACGATTTGTGTCGCTCATAGAGCAGACTCTAAATTCAAAAAAATTCAAAATTCAAAATCATTTCTTCAATTTAGACTACAAATAGCTCTTATGAACGTCATTATGCCATCAGTTCGTAAGTCTACTCTGGGCGGGAGATCTTGTACTGAGAAGAACCGGCAAGAAACTCAGCAAGTGTCCAGCTCTTTTCTCCCTTACAGCGTCAAAAATATTGAAAAGTGCCCCATCATAAAAGGATACTTTCCATCACAAATAAACACACAAAAAAATAAAATAAAGGACAACCACAACACACAAAAAACAACAAAATCTCTGCTTAGCAGACACTTGTAAATGGTGCCTGTTCCTGTAATGTTAATGCTGTGGAGCTAAGGAGGATACGGCGCTAGACACAGAGGACCCTAGCCGACCCTAGAGGTTGGTTGAAGCACTTCTTCACTCCAGCACCATGCTCTGAGAAGGGATTCTAACTGACGAGTGTGGTACCTTGCTGAGCAGCGGAAATTCCTAGATGACCATCGCCTCGAAAAAGTAATAATGTCGCACAGGTAAGTCGCGGAGCAGACTTGTGAAGATCCCATTGCGGAACCGGAAAAAAGAGAGATAGATTGATATCTAGATAGATAGGAGAGATGGAGGAGGTTGCACATTACCGATCACCGCCCAGTGGACCAGAAGTGAAGCGAATAAGAGCCCTTACTTACTTTGTGAAAGGGAAATTAAAAATAATGAAAATAAATTAAATTAATACATTTTACTGTGTTATGCTAACCCAACTTATATTTAACTTTTAGGCATATTTAAGAAGTTATGCAGGAACAAAGAACTGCACAGTTACATCCATGCACCCTTAAAACAACACTCCTTTGTGAGTGTTTGTCACGAGTGCAGCGCCTATACCGAACAATACAGTTATTACCAACGTTTAATTCGAAAACGTTATTAACACAAATGATGCTACTTTTTATCCCAAACGTTGTAGGATCAAAAGATCTTAAGTCAGTAAATCACATTTTAGCCCAAAAACTATTTATTTTATATTCTTAAATGATTTCCCGTCTTACAGTGCATGTGGAGTTATACAGCGAGTGCTCTGAAGAACTGTTTGACCTTATCCCACCTTCTCCCTTCCTCTATAGGAGTACACGTGCTGCTCTCCGGAGTCATCGCTTCACTGTCACACATATCCCATCGCGCACAAAGAAATTTGGTGACTGGATTCTTTGTCGCACCTCCAAAAGATGGAATAGTCTACCAGAACACGTTTTCCCTCTTTCCTATGATATGGGGTCCATCAAACGAGGCGTGAAGAAGCACCTTGTGGGCCAGCAGAGTAAGGTTGACTGATGCCGCGTTGTTTTCACGCTGCGCCAGTTGTCTTCGCGTCTGGACTCCATTTCCACTTAACATCAGGTGGTATGGAGTCATTTGCCGTACTAGGTATTTAAAAAAAAAACACCTTAACGTCTTCCTTTCAAATCCTCCGTACTGACATCCTTTATAATCTAGCTCTCTATCTCTTACTTACACATTCATACGCCACACGCTACGTTCCTTTACATTTCCTCTTGCACTGTGCCATTCCCACGTTCGGCCATCCTGTTCTTATAATAATAATAATAATAAGGCAGTTCTCTTCGATACGGCACGCATTGTGAGGAGGTTTCTGTCTCTGGAGCCCTAATCACCGGTAGTTTGGACCCTGGTCCCGATGCCGGCGGACCCCTAGTATCCATAAATGTGTTAGTTAATACATTCTTACAGGCTATGTTAGTAAAGCATTTAATTAGATATAAAAAAAAAGATATGCTAACGGCTAAATTGGCTGTCACATACAGACTTTACAGACGGGCAAACAGATATACGAACAACAAAATTCGTTCGATTGCCAGTAGCCAGAAAGCTTAAAATATTTTTTGAATCTGCAATTAAATCAAACGCTTAAAATCTGAATGTATTTATATTAAAAATATATATAATGATAAATATCCCAAAACCAATGAGCTTATCAACAGGGACCATTAGTATTATTTACGGATGCTTTGTTAAAAGTTAAATACGTACCATAATGGCCGCTTTCAGTAACTGAGAATTTTTGTTTACAATTTACATTTGATTCTGATATATTAAATTATTTTAAAGAATATGTTTCTACATGAAGTCAATTTGATAATATGTTAAATTAACGCCGTCAAAGGTGTACTTGTTCAAAATAGATTTGAAGAAAATGTAACAGTTTAAAAAAACAGTTTTTCCATTTTGTAATCAGCTTTTTTACGTTTTATTTAATTTTACACTTTTCCATGTTCTACATGTACCAAACATTATTTAATGTACACACATTTTAGTTTCTTTAGGAATCGTCTCTAAAAATAAATCAATTTTAGATATTCTTTTTCTAATAAAATATTTCAATCACTTCGTCGAACTGCTGTCGTTATTCTACTCTCCAGTGGCTTTAGTAAAAGCAGTATATCTTTATTATTACTATAGTCTATAGCAAGTTTAAAATTTACTTTACTATTTACTTACATAAGTATGAATAAAGTAAGATTATTGCACGGTTAAGTTTTACCTAACTATAAGTACATACATACATCTAAATTTTAAAAGAATAAAAATCTAATGAAGACGTAATCTTCAGACAGTAAAGTTAACCATTAATGCAGAGTGTTCCGCTTACGATTCCGAGTAACGCTTACAGCGATGGAAGCTGTTAAATGGTCAGTGAAGTACGATAATTGTAAGTGGAATCTATTATCCATCAAGCCGCTCTGCTGCGAGCGATGCGCTACGCTAAAGTAATTAGCTGACAAAGTGTTAAATACCTGTTAATTTTAAACGGAACATATTGTTTGTCGGTCGGGAACCGTTTGAAGCGTGGAATGTAGCGTCTGTTGTTTACAATAAAAAGCTTGAGCGATTACAAATAAGGTTTAATTTTCCATTTCCTGACATCAATTTATTTCCTTTCTGGTGAACACCGCTTGTTAAGCTCACGCGTGAATACTAAATAAAGTGACTAGTTCTAAAAGTTTAGTTCAATACTCTCTGAGATGGTACCTCCGTTTGCATGTATGGATTCAGGTTGCTTCGGTTAGAATTTTATAGATAAATAATAAATAGCCTATTACTGTTGTGAACGCTGATAGTGAGGTGGTTAACGCTTTGTAATGATAACAATAGTTAAGCTACTTTGGTTGCGGTCGGTAACCGGATGGGTTGCCAAACATTTCTTCTCTATCTCCTATCTGTTCCAAAAACAAGTATATACACTGATTCTACCTATCATCAAATGGTTGCATAATTAAACGTATTAGAGCCCTAGCTTGAAAAAACTTAATGTTATGTTTTAATCATGCTCTTTATCTCGAGAAGGACGTAGAGGCAGCTAACATCATCGCCATCATCACCATCACAGACAAGACCAAGACATCCACTTCTGGACATTACCTTTCCCATGTATTTCTTTACTCAGCTACTAGCGGCCCGTCCCGGCTTCGCACGGGTGGACATTTCTTTTTTAATATAGCCTATGTTACTCAGCGCTAATGTAGCATTCTAATGGTGAAATAATTTTTTAAATCGGTCCAGTAGTTTTTGAGTTTATTCGTTGCAAACATACAGAAATACAAAAAGCTTTCCTCTTTATAATATAAGTATGATTATGACCAGTTATATATTTATTAAATATTATAGTTACTATTTCTATTATTGTATGCGAATAAGCTTAATATGCTGCTCGTAAATCAGACACCCAATACTATGCGCACGTACACGACATACGAGATAGAAGTGCGGCGATTCTGTATTCGCCTTTAGTATACAAAGTAGATTGTGTATTGATAGGATACCAGATTGCCATAATCCACCTCTCCTGAATGATTATATTAAAGTTAAAATAATTGGATTTTTTTGTCCAATTAGTTCAACTAATTGAACTACCAGTTGAACTTTGTGTAATAGAGGATAACGATCGCTATCTAAAGACAAAAGCTGGCTTCTAGATTTTGAAAAAAGAGAAAGATTCAAACCCGAACCCCATGACATGCCGGGTCAGGTGCACTAACAACTATGCTATCGTGGTTGGTGTCGTAACGCTGGTATCATATCGCGGCTGGTATCGTACTTAAAAAGGTAGGGTCACCTATTCGTTATCTAGATATAGGTCTATAAAAGTGTCTTCGTTTCTACGATTACCCGATTATTACGCAAACGCCTCACGCCAATGAGCTCCTGATTAAAAACATTTTTTATTAACAAAAAAATTTTTTTTGTTAATTGGATGGTTATTGATATTTGTATAAATACGAGTATGTATAATAGGTACATACTACAAATATATTCATTGTAAATACTTTGTATGAAAAACATCGATATCACACACACGTGTGAACATATAAAACCGAAAAAGCTCAGGGTCAGGTCATCACTCAATAAAAAATGTCAATTAAGAAAAAGTCTATATAAAATTTAAAGAAAAAAGAGCACGTGGAAGGTAGTCTATACTAATATTATGAAAAGGAAACCTTTGTATGTATGTATGTATGTATGTTTGTAACGAATAAACTCAAAATATTCTAAACCGATTTAAAAAATTATTTCACCATTAGAATGCTACATTAGCGCTGAGAAACATAGGCTATTTAAAAAAAAATGTCCACCCGTGCGAAGCAGGTACGGGCCGCTAGTTAATTATAAACTAATTACTACTTCTTGTCAAACCACTAGAACCGTTTTTAGTATTTGTACTAAATAAAAACAAGGAAAGTTAAGTGTAAGATCTTAAATAACTATAAAATTAATAAAGAAAATTATCAACATAACATTTTGAAGTACTGCGTAAGACCCTTTCTTTATTTACTTTCATAAAAATAAAGCAAACTTGGCGAGCAACAAAGTTTAAGAGGTCAAAAAGAAATGGACACACTAATTTTACACGTAAAAGCGCTCAGAGAAGTTCTGGACATCAAAAGGGGAACCGTCAAGTGCGTTCAAATCTTATCTTTGAGGTTAAGACTTACCTTTCTGTCTGTCAATTGAATCAAACTTTCTGTGGTCATCTAAAGCTCGAGAACTTTTTCGTGGTTGTCTTTTGTTTTTTTCGTTACGTTTCTGTCTCGTATCGCTATCGAGATGCGAGCCAGATTGTTCAAAGTTTGTGCAAAAGGAGCGAGAGAAGTTGAGCGGTCCCCGGGGAGCGACGCGGGCGGGCGGATCGCGTAACGGTGGGGCACACACTGCGGCCGATTGTTCATTCAGTCCTCCGCCTCGCCGTTATTCTTACGCAGATGTATGACGGAGGCAGATATGAACCCGATTGGGGTTTGGGCAACTTTTCTCTCGGTTGCCTCTAAACTTGTGACAAAACTATAAATTCTGTATTAATGAGGATACCGATTCCGGTGGCGGCTCCAGATGCCTTCACCATTATCAATCGATTAACTGATGTCTATTGAAGTATACCCATGTGCTTTATTCACAGTCAAATAAGAATGATAATACCCTTTATAAATTGTTTTAAACAAACTCATGGTTGCAGGTTTGAATATTGTAATGGGACAATGTATGGTAAATATTGTATTGGCATCTAAGAAAAAAGTTTATACCTAGATATTTACTAGTAACATGCTAGTAGTATAGGAAAGCTATTGATGCCTATCACCTGATGTAAATAACAACAATCACAATATACGTACTTACCTATTGTAAAAAAAAACTACTTACAAACCAAATTATTAATATAAAACAAAAAACCCGACTGCTAATACAAGGCGGGGACAATCACCAACCAAAGAGAGTGCGGATTTAATTGAGCTAACTACGGCCGCTTGGTTGACGATTGTCCCCGTCTGCGACAACTATCACTATTCAATGTATTTAGAAATATTTCACGTTGCATTCAACATTGCTCAAATTGAATTCTGGGATCTTAGAGCTTGTTTTTTTCTTTTCAGTTTTTTCTCTTTGCAGTTATTTTTATTGATAAGTATAGTTGTTTTAGTAGTCGAGTTTTTATTTTATTTTAATAATTTGGTTTATTTCAAACTTTTTAGCTTTGTAAAGTAAATAAGCAAGCATTTCAAAACCTACATAAAATAATTATATTAAAACGCCTTACTCTATTAAATTGCAAAGTCAAAGCGCATACACCAATTGGCGTAAAACGATACTCTTGACGTCTAGTACTTTTGACTGACAAGTTCTTTGAGCTTTTTTTCAACATGGGAATACAATTTGCTAATATTCCCAAATTAGCTAACCCGGCCAATGTTTTATTTTTAATTTTTTTATACCCTATGTCACTCCCACCTTAGAGCATATAAGACTCCCACAGTCAAAACAAATTTAACAACACCTTACATGTTAAAATCCACCATGCCGTTTTGGCTGTAGGGCGTGCTAAAGAAACAGACATACATACATACATACATACATACATAAATACATACATACATACATACATACATACATACATACATACATACATACATACATACATACACTTGAAAAACATAACCCTCCTTCTGACGCAGTCGGGTAAAAACTATATTAGTTACTCCGGGCTGTAGAAAGTTTTTAATTGTAAAGGACATCAACTTTTTTTGGGCCTTTTCTGAAAGTGCCGGCCAACAAAAAAAATGGTACGTATTATTAGAACTAGCCATTTGGAGTAATAGTAATAATATGTCAATAAAGCACAAAAATTGTAGGATTGCTTTGAGCCAAGTTATACAAGTTCGAAGATTCATCATTTTCTTATACTTACTTATTGACTACTGAAAGTGCTGGAAAACATAAAATAATGATAGATATTGTTAGAACTAATGATCCGAAGCAATTGTCATTGTGAAGCGTCAAGCGACCGCTTTGAAGTTGATACGAAAAAAAAAAATGAAAAAAATAATGTATGAAAATGATGAATTATCGAACTTGTATAACTTGGCTCAGAGCAATCCTACAACTTTTGTGTCATATTAACTATTACTCCAAATGGCTAGTTCTAACAATACGTACTATTTTTTTTGTTGGCCGGCCCTTTCAGAAAAGGCCCAAAAATGTATGGAGCCCGAATGATCTCCTTTCCTTCTGGTATAATTATATTTCTCTATGTTCTAAATGTATTGAATTAAGTATTGTATGATTTGGTAACGACATAGGTACTATTTTTTTTAAATGTCGTTACCTACTTCTGTTAATGCTGTGCAGTTTCTTGCGGCCATTCTTCTCCACAGCCAAAAAATAACGTCCTGAATGGGTAGTAGGTAGGTAAACGTTTGGACAGCACTTTTCTTAAGTTTATTTGAATAAAAAAATTTGACGTTGACTTTGAATATTAGGCTATAGTAGAGGGAGTAGACAAAGAGTAGGGAGTAGGCTATTTTATGATCCCTTAATATTCATAGTTTACGAGGCATGCGTTAAATACTTTTGTGACAGATTTAAAAAGCCACCTGCGGGCTGTAACTAGTCACTTCGTCTACAAAATACTTTATGTTGAAACAATATACAAGTGTTTATAATACAGCAATATCACGATTGTCTTCCAATTTAAATATATATCATCATCATCATCTCAGCCAAAAGACGTCCACTGCTGGACAAAGGCCTCCCCCAAGGATCTCCACAACGACCGGTTTTGTGCTGCTCGCATCCAGCGGCTTCCCGCGACCTTCACCAGATTGTCGGTCATATCATATCATTCGTCATATCGTCAATATATATATTGTGCCGAAAATTGTACACAATAAGCTAATTTGAAGATTCCTCCGAATCTATCCAACATTATTTGGTTATCCTATTCTTTAAATAACAAATGGTCTTGCGTTGACTTTTCTGTATTCAAAGCTATATACTTAATTTCTACGCCAAATAAAATTAAACCAACTTAATGTAAACTTTTATTTAATAAATCATTCGGGTTTATTGCGTTGACCGACAATCAACTCGCAAATCAAGTAACTTAATGAAATGGAGATAGAATAATTAGCCACTTGGCATTAATTTCCAAAGTTATTAATTGAGGCGTTAGAAAGGACCGTCATCTGCTAGCTGGAGGGGCTGGCGGCCATATTATATATGTATATTATGTGTTATATGCGCTCTAAATGACGCCCCGCCATTGTGTCAACACAAAAGCTCATTAGCGAACAAGATTTAATTCAAACTATAGACGTTGTGCTGCTTCGTGAACGATCTTGTTTTATGGAAGGAAAAGGTTTAAATCTTCTGACGTTGTGTATTTTTAATATCTATCAGTCTATAAACGTCCCACTGCTGGGCTCAGGAATTTCAACATGATCAATAGTATATATAAAGCTCGGGCCTTACACCACCATACCACACTGGTTCAATGCGGTTTTAAAGACTGCCATCTAACGACAAAATCAAGAACAACGGTTTAACGTAACTTCCGAAGTACGGGGGAATTGAAGGTATATTCACCTGATGACAAGTGATGATAAGGCCGAAGGTGGAAGCGCACTTCACTCGGAATCCTCAGCTACTGAGGCACTGGCTATCTTATCTCTAGCTGCCGGAGCACAATAATTTGGTGACTCGTTTCTTTGTCGCACCTCCAAAAGATGGAAAAGCCTACTAGCACACGTTTCCCCCCCCCCCACCCCTATGATATGGGGTCTTTCAAACGAGGCGTGAAGAGGCACCTTGTGGGCCGGCAGAGTTAGAGGAAACTGATGCTGTGTTGTTTACACGCTGCACCAGTTGTCTTCGCATCTGGACTTCATTTTCACTTAACATCAGGTGAATTATTCAATCAGCGTAATTTGCCGAGCTAAGTATACAAAAATTTGTCGACATGAGCTGGCGACACCGATGCGGCTTTCAGCAGGTAACAAAAACGTTAAAAATATTGATAATAATAAATAATTGGCTAACTTCATCGATTTGTTAAATAAAACAGTAGGTAATCTAATAACTGCATTACCTTTCATAATGGTCATTCAAATCAATTTTTTAAATATTGTTAAAATTATTGCTAACAAGCGATACTAAGGTTATTTTTTTGGGGCCGGTGGAGGTTTAGGACTACTATAGCCTTCATGGAAATTTCTCATATAATTCCAAGGTGACTCAATTTGAAACCTTCGATACTCTTGAGCAAACTCAAGTGGTTCATAAACAATTTTTTTGAGCTCATCATCGTATCTTAACTCCGTGTAGCCCACCAAAGGGAAGTCTTTACGCAAAGGATGTCCAGCAAATCCATAATCAGTTAAAATTCTCCTCAAATCTGGATGGTAAGTGAATATTATTCCGAACATGTCATAAACCTCCCTTTCAAGGATATTACAGACTTGCCACAGAGAATATGCGGAGTGTAGTGGAGTGAGTTCATCAGTGTATGTTTTTACCTTGATACGTTCGCCAAATCTCATTGAAAGGAGGCAGTAAATTACTTCAAACCTATATGTTCTTTGAGGTACATCTATGGCTGTCACTGTGGAGCAAAAGTTGAAGCATGCATGTTGATGATGGCAAAGGAAGCTGAGAACTGGAAATAGCCCGTCAGGGCACACGAGCAGCTCCAGCTCATCGCAATGCTGCATCTGCACTTTTTGTACGTATTTGGGCATACAGGCAGCGGTGTAGAGTCCAAACTCGTATATCTTCTGACGTCTTGGATTGTCATGCTTCTTCAATGTATGGTTCGCAGTCCCTATATCTTCGAGACAAAATGGGTTCGACACTTGCACCTTGTCTTTACTATCTTTGTTGTTGAGGAAAGAGTTTGTATTGATTCGCCGTCTCAAAATTGTGAATGCACCTTTCCTTGCAATTGACATCAAGATTTTGTGCATAATGATGACAAATTCAATTATAATTGAGAATATTTATATTGGAATGAAATTAATAGCTGTCTAAAAGTGATAATATAGATTTGACACTTTTTACAACTGACACCGTAAAATTATAAATATAAGAATGTACGTAAGTACAAATGCACTATGGAAAATATCGGGTAAATACTTTTTGATAATTAATGTATTTTTCAAATTATTTTTTTGGAGTCAGTTTGCTGACCGCCTGTCTTAGAGCATTAAACCGCCTGTAGGCATTTTTATCGCCCTTATATTACCACCTTCTCCCATGTTCTCTGTCTGAAATACATTTTTTTTTACTTTTACATGCTTTTAATATAACTTTATACTTTCACTTAAACGAATTTATTGCTCTTTTGTGGTAGACAACAAGGTTGACAAACGGTAAGCTTTGTTGGAATATAAATTTGATAGAATTTTATGTCTATGGTTTATTACTGGTTGGAATTTAATTGTGTTAAAAATAATATATGTATGGAACATATTTAAATATTGTGAAGTTGTTGTCATGTGGAAAAAATTTATTGCTAATTGTCTTTTGGTTGAAATCGGTTTATTTATTATTATGTTATATCTTTATTTGTATAGTTGTGTTTATGTTTTTATAACTTATGTTGATCAGATCGGGGTTTTTAGAATTATTTGTCAATTTAACATGAATTTTTGGCACCGTGCATTAGGTCATGTATCTATTAACAAGATAAAAGATATTGTTAGAGGTATAGACAGAAACCTAGTAAAGGAAATTGATATCTGTGAAGTCTGCACACAATCGAAATTATGCCGAAAACCATTTAAAACAAATAGACACAGGGCTAGAAGCCATTAGAAATAATTCATAGTGATATTTTTTTTTATTTTTTTTTATTTTTTTATTTATTTGGCCCCTAGTCCCCGGCGGCCCCGCTCGCCCTAGCTACGGTAGCGGCCAAGGCAGCGACGGGGCAGGGGGTGCTAAGAATCTCCGGCAGAGACCTGGCTACCGCCAACAACGAACCGGAAAGCGCAGTGTGGGCAGGCCACCAACAAGGTGGACCGACGATCTGGTGAAGGTCGCGGGAAGCCGCTGGATGCGAGCAGCACAAAACCGGTCGTTGTGGAGATCCTTGGGGGAGGCCTTTGTCCAGCAGTGGACGTCTTTTGGCTGAGATGATGATGATGATGATGATGATGATATTTGTGGTCCTATTGAAATGGAAACATGGGATGGTTACAAATATTTTATAATTTTTTTGGATGATTATACACATTTTGTTAAGTATATGTAGTCAGAAATAAAAACGAGACGTTTTCTAAAATTATAAATTATATTAATTTGGCGGAAAATAATTTTAACACAAAAGTTAAAACATTCAGATGTGATAATGGGAATGAATACACGCTAGTGTATGTAGCAGACAATTTAAAATGTATTGTAATAAAAAAGGTATTAATATTGATTACACTATTCCCTATACTCCACAGTTGAATGGTAAAGCTGAACGATTAAACAGGGGCCCGACCGCCTAACCGATCGCTTTGACTTCGTGTGTGGTTTATGACGTTATCTTGTCGTTTCGTGCCGCCTATGAAAGCAATATCGAAAGCCTTTAGCTTTCGATATTGCTTTCATAGGCGGTGCGAGGTGGCAAGATGACGTCATAAACTATACGCGTAGTCAAAGCGATCGGTTAGGCGGTCGGGGGGCAGGTCAATAATGGAACGAACTAAAGCGTTGCTTTTTGATATGCAGCTACCACATGAATTATGGGGTGAAGCTATTTTGACTTTTGCTTATTTATTGAACAGGAGTACAAATACAATAAATGTTAAAACACCAGCTGAAATGTGGTTTAATAGAATACCAAATTTAAAACATTTGAACATTTTTGGATCTTTAACATATTATAAAAATAATTATCAGTTACATAACTTGACTCCAGGAGTAGCAAAGGGCTTTTAGTAGGGTTTACTAATAACGGTTACAAGATTTGAGATCCTTTGAGTTTAAGGATTGTTTATTCAAGAGATGTGGTGTTTCATAATAATAAGAGTGATATCAGTGATTTTTTAAAGTTTTGTATTAAGAGTGTAAAACGGTGTGATTTAAATAATTTATTTAAAGAGGTTAGTGTTGATATTAGTGGCGAAGTTAATGATGATGGAGTAGGTGGTGATGGAGCTGTTGTTGATGGAGATATTTTTGAAAATGGTGTTGATAATGCTGAGAATTTTGCAGACAGCATTGAAGATGTTGTAGTTGGTGCTGAAGACACTGAGAATTTCGAAGACAGTATTGAGGATATTGGAGTTGATGTTGAAAACAATGAGAATTTTGATGGTAGTATTGAAGAAAATAAAACTTTGAGAGAGGAAGTTAGAGAAAATACAGTAGTTGAAGATAATGATGAATTTGTCAATGAGATTAATCCAGTTGTTAATGATGGATTGAAAACTTTACCGAATAGAGAAAGGAAATTGCCATCTAGGCTGAAAGATTATGATTTAGAGAGTTCGTTTTTATCTTATACAGATGTTTTTAATAGTTTTGATAAAGATTTATGAAAAAGAGCAATAAATGAGAAAAAGGTTTCTTAGAGAGAAATAAATCTTGGGAAATTGTTAATAAGTGTGAAGCAAGAAATAGGAAAATAATTTCAAGTAAATGGATATTCACTATAAAGCCTAGTGGAAAATATAAGGCTAGATTAGTGGCGAGAGGTTTTCTACAAATATAATATTGATTCTATGGAGATATATAGTCCAGTGGTAAACACTACTAAGATTTTTGTTGGCGATTGCAGCTCAAAAAGGTTTTAAAATTAAACAATTTGATGTAAAGACAGCATTTTTATATGGAGAATTAAATGAGGATTTTTTTATGGAAATACCTTTAGGATATGATATAAAAGACAAAGAGAATAAAGTTTGTAAATTAAAGAAGAGCTTGTATGGACTGAAACAAGCACCGCTTATGTGGAACAGGAGGTTAACGGAGTTTAAAAGAAAATGGGGTTTTTACAATTAAAATCAGATCCATGTGTGTTTGTTAATAAAGATGAAGAAATATACTTGGCTATTTATGTAGATGATGGTATTTTAATTGGTGAAAATGAGATAGATTTGAATAAAATTATAAATATGTCGGCGGCGAGGCTGGTTTGTAGTAAGACGGTCGAGCAAACTCGGATTCGTCGATAACACAGTTCATCTTGGATCTTCAAAATAAAGACGCAGTCGTATTCCTTACAGTCACTTTAATATTATTTTAATATCACAATTACAATATTTAGAAACAGGTGCCCGATGCAAATGGATTATAGAAACGAAGTGAGTTCTGCGCGTGCGTACTCTCCGACCGCTCCCGTTCGAATGTCCCCAGTCCGTTGTCGCGCCAACTGACGTTGACGTTTCGCGTACCATAGAGCACAGGCTGCGCAGACCACACTAAGTATAATGACTAAGATAAGACTATACTTGTCGTTTCTAAGCGATGCTACTAGCGCCATGTCTCCGACAAATAAATTAGAAACAGAATTTGAAATGCGGAAATTTGATAAAACTGAAAAGTTAAAGATAAGGATTTGATGTTAAAGTAGAAGAAAATTTTATAAAAATTTATCAGGAAAGTTATATAAATCAAATTTTAGAAAAGTTTATATGTGAAAACTTAAAAGATAGTGGTCATCCAGACATTTTAGTCGATACACATCAAGAGGGGAAAGTAGGAGTTGATGATGTGCATCGTTATAGGCAATTGATTGGCTCATTGTTGTATTTGGTTAATAAAACAACATTAGATTTAGCTTTTCATGTTGGTTATTGTAGTAGGCATCAAGAGCATCCTAACTTGAATGATTTTGCGAATATTAAGAATCTCTTTAGATATATTAAAAATACAGCTAGCAGTGGTATACAATATATTCGTGGTAACGATTTAATTTTAAAAGCGTATTGTGATGCAGACTTTGCAGGTGATCCTGATACTAGGAAAAGTACGACTGGCTTTGTAATATTTTATGGTGGTGCTCCAATTCATTGGTGTTCACGCAAACAGTCAGTTACTGCTCTTTCCAGTACTGAGGCTGAATTAATGAATAAAAGACCTATTATACATTCAGAGTTTGATTTACGAGTTGACAGATAAGTTACCAAAAACACAATTGTTTGTTGATAACCAATCAGCTATATAGGTCTGATTAAAAATGGAATTTTTAATAGAAGGAGTAAACACATTGATGTTAAGTATCATTTCATTAAAGAAAAAATTGATAAAAAATTATTAGAAATTTACAATAGTAAATTTCTGATAAATTAAAAATCTAATAAACTTAAAATAATTTAGCAGATATTTTGACTAAACCACTGGACAGAACAAAGTTTTTGAGACTTAAACAGTGTATAGTGAGTGATACATAAAGGACATTCTGTAATGTGATGAGTTATGTAGGTTTATTAGGATATAAGGTTGTTTGAGAATTAATTTGAAATTTAATTTTTAAGTTAGTTCTGTAAGGTATTTAGATTAATTAATTCAAAAGTTTCTTTATTGTTTTTAGCATTAGGTGGGTTAGATAAGTTGGGTTTTAAAGGAGATGATGGAAGTTATAAGAGTTATTATTTTAATTGTATTAAACATAAAATTCAGAGGGGATGTTGGAATATAAATTTGATAGAATTTTATTTCTTTGGTTTATTACTGGTTGGAATTTAATTACGTTAAAAATAATATATGTATGGAACATATTTAAATATTGTGAAGTTGTTGTCATGTGGAGAAAATTCATTGCTAATTGTCTTTTGGTTGAAATTGGTTTATTTATTATTGTGTTATATCTTTATTAGTATAGTTGTGTTTATGTTTTTATACGTAATGTTGATCAGATCAGGGTTTTTAGAATGTTATTCTAGAAGGAGTTGATAAATTAAATATGTGAGTTGAATTTATAGAAGT
Source organism: Eudonia lacustrata (assembly GCA_947562085.1). Classification (NCBI taxonomy): domain Eukaryota; kingdom Metazoa; phylum Arthropoda; class Insecta; order Lepidoptera; family Crambidae; genus Eudonia; species Eudonia lacustrata. Next base: position 19,408,445 of record OX387340.1, on the reverse strand, counting down.
TTTAATAAAAGGATCCCAAGTCGAGAGACATTTACACAAGGGTGAGTTTTATGATATGAAATATATAGGGTCTCACAATATCAATAAGCGACCGTTTAAGGGGAGCATCTATACATCACACTGAGCATGCTGACCAAATTTGGTCCAAACTACAGGCTCGTTACCGAGATAATCAACAAAACATTATCATATTTCACCAAAAAATACACCCTTTCCAAACCCGTACAGCTGTACTACACGCACACAAAGATATCCGTGTGTGTATGAATGTCATACAATGGGTTTTCAATTGTGTACGTGTATCTGTACAGTATCTTTTATTGCCGCTTGCGTGCGTGTTAGTAAAGATACAGCATGTTTCATGATGTGCATTATTATAATTGATTTAGTTTGTTTACTATAAAACTGGAGCCCATTTTATGTCATTGTATTCAGAATGATGTATAGATACCGCCCTTAAGCGTTCGCTTATTGATTTTGTTAGACCCTGTATATCTACAACAAGCTTGACCTTTATCAAGTTAATATATAACTAAAAATGATATATTTTATGACATCATAATACACATGCATATTAAAAAATTAAAACGAAATTTGTCACTCCAGTTGATTGACAGTTGATTCCAGTTGACTGTAAGGCAATACGAGGAATTTTGAAGTGCTATTTATCACCCGGAATCCTTACTGAAGTACCTACTGACTATCTTTCATGAAACAATAATCTTTACTAACATTCTTGGATTGCGACATACTTAAACAATAATGTGGTGTGAGCGATGCTGACTTAAATGATTAATGTACATTACAAAGTTTTATTTTAAATTCCCTTATTTTTTATACAAAATACACATCAATTTATAACAGATCGCTCTGTCGCGTACCCAAATCCTGTTATGTTTTCAAATAATAATTGGGTTACAACGTCACTCAAGAGAGCTTTGTCAAATCTCTGTATGTAACGCCAGATTCGCAAGCAGCCCCTAAATTTTGATTAAAATTTTATTGCTCATTTTATGGCGGTTGGAGCTAAAGCCAATGTCCCACACGAGAGGCTTGAAGCGATAATATGTAATACGACCTGAGAATAATAACGACGCGATTTGATGCTATAAGTAAGGGATGCTCTGAGCCTAGTCATGTAAACAGTTTTACAAAATCAGACTCATTGTTGATGAGAATTGGTGTACCGCCTTCTTATTTCTTTTCGAACACCTTCCCATATGCAATCCAGGCAGAGCGGTGAGTTTCTTGCTTTTGATACTTTCTCGTGCCAAAAAGAAGATAATGTCTTGACTTGTTGTTTATTATGGATTCCTTCCGAATGGCAGTAGTGAAATGCACAACCAATGGCTTCCGACTTATGAGGATAGATATCTTTAATTTCGGTATCATTGATAGGACTTCCAGTATCTAATGTTGACCCAGTCGATGGAACTTATTTTTTGTCAAATTACAATATTTTAAAGCATAAATAATAAAATTAGCAATTAATTACTGAACTGGAGTTTAGACCACACAAACAGTCACCTGGGGTGTCGTGCACCCCAAACACGCTCTCCAAGCCAAGCCGTCGCGCTGTTCGCGATTTCATAATGATTGTTACACGCGTTTGTGAAGCTACCAGGAAAAACAGCGCGCTAAATTATTTTTTTACCTTTAACATGCGTTGGGTTGTGACTTGTGTGACCCCACACGACCAATTATGGGTTAATTTAAAAACAAAGTAATGTTTTATACTTATTTATTACTAACTTTTCCTTTTGTGAATGTTGAGTGTACAGTGATAGTCAAATAAATACCTATTCTATTCTATTCTATTTATTTATTTACTTACTCGCCATTTTTTTGCAAACGTGCATGCATGCTGCTTGCAAGCATTTATCCAGCAAGCAATATGCGAATTTAGGGTTATGGTTTAATCTCTGCCATGGAAATTATTAATTAATAATTAAATTGTAATTTCTGATTTAAAAAAACAAAAAAATTTAGACAACTGGCATAGCGAAATTTGTTAAACTGGGGTGACAATTTAAATAAGATAAATAGCCTATAATATATGTCCCTCTGTTGGGCAAAGGCCTCCATCAATGAAATCAAGTCATCACTACAACTAAGGGGTAATCACCACGCTTGTCAAGTGCGGGTTGGTGATCACAAACCCGGGCTATATATACTTTGAATCCGCAACAGTTTACCCGACCTGGGAATTGGATCTGGAAAGAATGTGGACCTTGTGGACACCACAGTGTTTTTAGACATTATGTTGGATGCAAAGCTATAGTGGGGCCCACATATAGATAAATTGTCGAGTAGACTGAGCTCTGCGGCTTATGCAGTAATGAAAATTCGTCAGATCACTGACATTGAAACAGCTAGACTTGTTTACTTTAGTTATTTCCATAGCGTAATGTCGTACGGCATTTTACTGTGGGGCAATGCTGCCGATATTCAAACTATCTTTGTGCTGCAGAAGCGGGCTATTCGAACAATTTATAACCTAAAAGCTGGTAATTCTCTTAGGGAGAGATTTAAAGATATTAATACAATGACAGTTGCATCACAATATATTTACGAGAACCTAATGTATGTTTATAAAAATATTGAAACTTTTTCAAAAAACAGTGATATTAAAATAGAAATAAAAATAAACTAGCAGTACCTTATACTAGGCTCCACAAAGTAAATAATTCATTTAGAGGCCTGTGTGTACGTTTTTACAATAAAGTTCCAAGTAATATCCAAAAACTAGATATTAATAAATTTAAAATCGCGATTAAAGAAAAGCTTTATAAAAAAGCTTATTATAAAGTGTCTGATTACATTGAAGACAAAACAGCATGGGTTTAAAATGCTCCAATCACTCCAACAGGTATTTCTAATCCAAAATATTGTTAAGGTTTTCTAAACTTGTATAACTTGGTAACGTAACGGCATATAATTTTGTAAATGTCGTTACATATTGAATTAAAGCTGTGGAGTTTCTTGCGCCCATTCTTCTCCACAGCTAAAAAATAGGCGTCCTGAATGGGTAGTAGGTAAAAAAATTATGGACGATTCAAAATCACTTTCCTAAAGTTTATTTGAATAAAGAATATTTGACTTTGACTTTGACTTTGAGCCTTCGGGTAACGGGCTACTTTGCCAGTCGGCTACCGGGGCGTTATTTGGTACAGTTTTTTTTACATTTCACGCTGTATAGCGTATCGCCTTGCGTGGCTTTATAGCATTGGTCGCACACATGTGACTATATGGATGTAAAAATGCGTATTTATGTAACACTGTAATATAACAAATTATTTTTAATATTATTTGTATGTATGTAAGTTTACAAGGTTTCTACTATACTCATAATACGTCGTAATAGTATTTTACCTATTGCATTGTTTATTGTCTCAAATTAATAATAAATAATTAGAAATGTATCTTAAAACTAAACATAGAACCGTTGTTGAATTCGTTATTTCTTTGTTGATCCAATTCTATTTTTTTTCTGGAGCAACTTCATAAATAACTTTGTGATATAACGAATTATAGACGCTAGCAAAACCGTGGGACTAAGTAGTCTCATACATTTCTAAACGTTTATAATAATAAGGCTATTTTGTTTATGTACATGTTATTATAACATAATTAAATGAAATCAATCATTATTATGTCATACGATTACAGCTATTTGTATGCTAAGCTCGGTAAACGTCGGCATTCAAAAATTATCTTAAAATCAGTTGTGCGCAAGTTAAACATTTTAAGCCTTGTTAGAGCATACTTATATTTGTAAATTCGTAACATAAACATTAAGGAAGCCCCTCCCACAATAACAAACACCGTGAACTGTTCTACCTCTTCATTATATTTATATTGTTCTCACTCGAATTTTCTGGGACTGGATTGATTTTCTAGTAAAGTATATTATTTATATTTTTTTTATTAAATTAAACAGACTTTAGTAATTCATAAATTGTTAAAACACTCTTTATAAATAATTTGATAAAAAGATCGATGTATAACAATTGTGTTCCGTGTATTAGTCGTATGTTCATCTTATAAAACAAATACACCCATGGACAAATAATACGGGTCAGTACCAAAAATTAGAATATCTCTTAAAATAATAGCAGCATGAATGAAACTGTATGTTGTAGATAATTTCATAGTTAATAATAACGACACTAAATTGTGGAAATGTTATTTATTTATTTATTAAAATTATATAAGAAACAAAATATCAACATTTTTTGCGTTGTAAAATTAAAAGACATTACCTCACACACCACATAAAACGAACTTTAAGGCCATGTTAATACTTCGTATTGCCACCACGGGCTCTTCTTACAGCTGCCAGACGATTGGGTATGCTGTATATTAAGTTTGCTATTACTTTTGGTACTTTTTTCTCAAAACAAGCTGTAATAAAACGTTCCCTTGGCCGTCGGTAAACTCTTCGCATAGAGCATAAATAACTAAATAACGTAATCTTGCTACTCGATGTTCCCTTGTAAGTTTTGGGCCATTTGCGGGTCTATGTGGGGTCAAATTAATTTCTCGGAGCCGCCGCCTAACAGTCCGCTCGCTTACTTCGTCTCTTCGAGTATCTCGAAATTGATTTGTTACTTTAACTGCCGTGAGGTGAAGTGTTGATTTCGGAGCATGGTCGTAACAATAAATCGATCCTCTCGAGTACATCTAGGTCTGCTGGTCTTCTAATGTTGAGCCCAGTTTCTTGGAAACTTTGCACCGTAGAAAGTGACACGCCTGTTACTCTCGCTGTACTTATCTGACTTCTGCCTTCTTCTAGCATAGTGACGATACGTGTACATTCTTCTGGCGTCAGCGACATGATAGTATTCCAATAATGACCGTGAAAGACGATGATGACTGCCTTTTATCATTTTGATTTGACAGATTAAAAACAAAAGTGAGAAAACAAGCAAAAGTAAAACACGCGTGGTTTGAATTTATTACCAAATTCGAACTTTTGTTAATTTTTTTCTTCAAAATACGTTGTACCTATAACATATAGGGTCTTACAAATAAACAAAGAATAAGCTCCTAATAGTTATTCCGTGTTTTGTTTTCTTTACTCTAACTTGAAATGACGTTTACATGACAGGAACAACACACGGAATAACTATTCGGACCTTATCCTTTGTTTATTTGTAAGGGGATTAAGGTTTTATATCATACGATATTAAAATTCTCTTTAATAAAAATTTATTTCATGGATGTAACATTGTTAATTTATAAGATTCATAGGATTTTGTCGCTGACCCGTATTATTTGTCCAGGAGTGTATAATAATAATACAGTATTAAACTATTTGTTTGTATTAAGTGTAATACATAAATCAATTAATTGACCGTAACAAATATATTACTGGGCATGAAATTGAATTTTATTTTTTGCCTTATAGCCTTCCCAGTAGCATAATGGTCAGTGCAGCCGCCCGGATTGCGGAAGACTCAGGTTCGATTCCTGGCTGGGTCGGGTAGGTATTTAATTTTTTCACTATATTTTATAAATATGAATATTAGTAGGTATAAATTTGCATAACTGATGAGAAGTGGCCGCGCAGCCATGAACGCTTACAGCATCTATCTACTACTACTACTGTGGTAGATAGTGACCTAGAGTATTATAATAATAATTAAACAAAGTAAAAATAAATTTTAATTACAACCAAAACTCGTGGAGTACGTCAGTGCTAGGAGCTCGATCTCGTTCGTGTGTAGCGCAGTCCTGCGGGACATATGTCGGAACTACCCCTTGAAAAGTTCCCGAAGTGTAAAGTCTTGTTCTTTGCGCGGCACAGAAAGCTGCTGTTTCGTAATAATAATTTGATAATTAGTATCATTCGTTTGAGGGTAATTTTGTACGAGTATGATGAAGTATATTTTTAGTTGGAATAAATTTATTTTGTTTTGATATTTGATATTTTATTTTGACCTTAATTTATATATTGGAAATTAAATACAACTTTAAAAGGTTACAGTTTTTACTAGTTATTTTGTTCATTACATATTGTAGGAAGAATATTGTATAATGATCTAAATATTTGCGGTGCGTTAATGTTACTGTGTCATTTATTTTCATTAACTCTTAGATACTTAAAGGTGCTAAAGCATTTTGCCTATCTATTTCTAAAAAACAGATAATTTTAAATACAACAGAAATATAACAATTTTGTGAGTGGCTGTACTAGAGTCATCTGAGCAAATCAAATGCTCAAAAAGCTCCAGTTTTCGGCAGGAACCAGAGATTGTTTTTTTTTTTTAATTTAATCATTATAAATAGGGATCAGCATTATATTTTAGTCTTTAACAAAAATTTAATGCAGACCACCGGTTTTCTAGCTGACATCTCGTGAAATTTTAATGACAACCAATGTTATTTTTTGGCGACGAAAAATGTGCCGGATACTGGTGCTTTTACCCTATACAATAAGTAGTAGGCAGGCTGCACTCGATTCAGCAGCAAAAACATTATGCATTACGCTTCCAAGTATTGAAATCAACATTTAGGCGCAACAATTACCCTAGCAACCACAGTCAAAGACGCGCTCGTTTATCTTTTACGTCATTAAACATAGAACAGTGGACAGGCTGCACTTTGTCTGCAAACTGTCCAATTTCTTCAACACATTTTCAACCATATGCATTAGGCATAGAGTTCATAGTCTATTGAGGAAATTTGACAGTTTGTGGTAGGCTGATGTGCAGGCGTGTATACATTTCGAGCAACAATTATGCTAGCGACCACTGTGGAATAATACTGTCACGTCATTTATCTTTTACACCGCTAAAAATAAAACAGTGCGTCGCCTGCACTTGATTCAGCAAGGATAATAATTTACAACATTACAAGAATTTAAATCGATTGGTAAGCAACATTCCAAATTTCAAACAACATTACTCTTGTAATTACTGCTGATTAACACAGATGGAGACGCGCACATTTGTCTTCACTGTATATAAAGTATTGGTATTGGGCAGGCTGTACTCGATTCAGCAGTTCCAAGTATTAAAATCGAATGGTTAGTAACATTTCGAGCAACAATTACGCTGGCAACCACCGCGGATTATTACAGTCGAGAACGCGCACATTTATCTTTTACGCCGCCATACATAAAACAGTGGGCAGGCTGCACTTGATTCAGTGTTTCCCGCCACCCGACTCCAGATTGTGCCGCAACACCGCAGCTTCCGGCTTCCGGCCGCGGCGCGCTTGCGCGGTGCCCAGTGACGTCACGCTACATCACTTCCGGTAGTGTTGCGTTCAAAATAACAAACTCATTTTTGTGTCCGAATGTTTGTATGTTGGATCTGTTAGTGTTTAAAAAATTATTACGTACAAATAAATTTACTAGCAAAGTGAGATTAGCACAGAGCGGAATTGCTGGCGCCATAATTTTCAATCACTTTTTAACCGAGTTTTGCAAAACTTTTATTATTTTTTGTTCTGTTATCTAACTCCTTTAAAAAAAAATTGTTATGAAAAATTTAAACTTGGGGGAGGCCATTGTCCAGCAGTGGTCGTATTTTGGCTGAGATGATGATGATGACGATGATGATAAATTAAGCCTTATTACAAGTTCGTTTCTTAATTAATAATCTTGAACTATACGTGAAAGACTCTTTATACCATGTTTAGTATGTCATGTCGCATTGTCGGTAATTAAGACTCAATGTGTCATTATTGTAGATAGAAAATACTTCTAATGCAACACCAGATAAATTACAAAGTGGCGGTCTTATCGCATGGAAGCGATCTCTACCAAGCAACCAGATAATGTAACTCTGACGGAAACAGGTGACAATTAATGTTAGATTAATTGTTTTTCCAGAAATTCTTACATAGATTTTTTCAGGGTAAAAACTAAGATGCCGTGACACATAAAAAAGCCAAATCCGAAACAAACATATGATTCCGAAACAATTAACTACGTTATTTATTCATAATCGTATCAACCAATAAAGGTTTACTGCACTTCCAAGCTTTCACTTGACAGTGTTACTTCCTATGATGTTCTAAGAAACCGAATGTTAAAGTAGTAGAGTTAGCTTCCACGTGTTGTTGTTTCGCAGTACGGGTTAGACGCTTCTGAGAATCATTATTACTTCTGGGGTGCAATAAAATGATTGAATAAAATTGAATTTAATTTAATTAGATATTAATTCTCTGAGCTCGCTGGCGCAGTTGATAACGCGCCCGGTCTGCGATTGCTGAGGTTAACTTTCGCAAAGGCCGGTCATCAGATGGGTGACCAAAAAATGTATCATCTCGAGCTCCTCCGTGCTTTGGAAGGCACGTAAAGCCGTTGGTCCCAGCTGCATTAGCAGTCGTTAACAACCACTAATCTGCACTGGGCCCGCGTGGTGGTTTATGGCCCGTTCTCCCTGTCCATCCATAGGGAAGGCTCGTGCTCTAGCAGTGGGGACTTAAAATGAGCTGATGATGATGATGTCTAATCATTTTCTGTTGATATTCATTGTTGATAATTATCCAATAACTATCAAGGTGTGTTATTAACTTGATTATTTCGAACCCTGCCTGCAGTGCATAATCCGACCGACCATCTGTCGATCTTCATGAAAGAGGACTATTGGCCGAAAGGTGTCATGTTCCGGCGGTTCCGAGGCCGGCTACCGGACACCACGCTGCGTCGCACGTCGCCGTCTTTACGTGTAGCATAGTTTTTAATTTATATATATTATTTGTATGTATGTTAGTCTGTAAGGTATCTATTTTATGGGCCTATTTGTATTTTACCATCTTGTACACTGTTTTGTTGCCTGAAATAAATAAATCTATTCTATCTATTCTAATTGTAATAGTAATATTCAAATAAGAGATAGAAAGTTGATTTGATATTTAATCCGTCGTCTGCGGTAAATACCGACACAATAGAATTTAAATAGGGCACTGATCAGTGCTCGCCGCAGATGAGCGGTTTAAGTAGGTATTCCAGCTGTTAACTTAAAAATACTTTTAGTTGCATCAAAATCTAGGCTGTCCTGGTTCCTTAGTTATTAACATTCAGGGCAAAATGCTATCCAAACTACCTTCACCTTATCGTCATCTAACAAATGAATAAACAAAGAACAATCAAAGCCAAACGCTTCACTGTTGTAAAACAAATCATGACGAACACTTTTAAAACTAAAGCCGCACTCTATGAATACTACATACCCATATCTACCGTGCTCTTTATAAATATTTAAAACGGCACAAAGCGGTTTAGGCAACTCAGACTTGGATAAATCTTCCTTTCCGGCCGCAGGACTGGCCAGCCAGTGATGCCACTCAATTTTATACGCTCTTTTATAATATTTAATGTTGCATTTGGTACGCTAGGTATTCCCTAATATTTAATGTTAACTTTAAAACCATATATAAGCTATGTCATTGCTTTAAGTTTTGGGTTTATAATACATATTTATAATTTTTTTTATAAAATACAATGAAAAAATTAACGCCTACCTGACCCAGCCAAGAATCGAACCTGGGTCTTCCCACCTGGGTGCTGGGCTATTACCACTAAAAAAAAAAGCAGTGACAAAATTCAGCGCTTACGTCAGCCTTCCCGGTAGCATAGCGGTCAGTGCAGCCGCCCGGATTGCGGAAGACCCAGGTTCGATTCCTGGCTGGGTCGGGTAGGCGTTTAATTTTTTCACTGTATTTTATAAAATTTTATAAATATTTAATTTAGCTTCAGTGCAGCAATTAGTACTTGAAAATAAAAAGTAAAAAATTTATAATAAAATTTGCGATGCTGATTGGTTCCTAAAATCTATGAAACAAGTTATGCTCAAACAGCCAACGAATCTTTAAATATCAATATCATTATTAGCCTTTAAACGTCTCACTATTGGGCTTGGTATTCCAACATGTACCAAAATAGCTTATGTTGAGATAAGGACTTAACCCTATGCAGCTTACTAAGTTTTAGGGACTGCTAACTTTTTGACATGTTGTGTAGTTTTCTAAAGCACCACATAGTCTTGCACTTCTCCTTCTAGGGTCTAGCAGTCTCATTATTTTAATTACGAAAGTTGTTTAACTTGCAAGATTGCAACCCGAAGGGGCAAGCCACCACACCACAAGTAACGTCAACTTCAATGTCGTAACCAAAATAAAACAAAATCATATAATTAAAGTTGCTTTTCTAAAAAATACTATAATACGCGATTCTGCGATTACTTAATTCACTGAGAATGGACAAGATGAGAGAACGCTCAAAATGTAAGTACATAAATTAGTATAAAGTAATGTTCTCGTTTCTAATCCCCGCGGAAACAAGCGGGCTCTGGCACGAGATTGTAAATTTTTCACACCGCTTCACCCATTGTTCGTCCCAGGGAATGATTTGTAGTTGAATATTGTAATCTGAAAATAAGTTAATGCTTTCTGGAATTATAAATTTAAAAATGTTTTTGAGCGTTCGACAGTCAATTAAAATTTGGATTATTTTAATTTAATTTGAGAAAATAAAAGCTACTCTGTCAATTTGTAAGCATACGGCGGAAGACTGCGTACTGAAAAGCCCTGCCAAGAATCTTCATTTTTCTACCTTTCTTTAGTAGCGTATAGTAAATTAATTAGTAAATTTTTTAATACTCTGATTAAAAAAATTACTAAATTTACATATCCCAATTCATTACAAAACCACAAACAATTAGATATAAAAACACCTAATTTGGGAAGCCTACCAGCTTATGGAGTACTTAATTTTGCAAATATTCATACGTTCCGGCTACTTTTGGTGATTTTGTACATATAAGATTAATTCGGAGTGCAATAAAATATTGACTTTTTTATTTATTTATTTAGGCGCGCTATAAACGGCGGAAAACCTCTGGAAAACAATGACTTAATATTGTAATCAGTATTTGTGGGGCTCAGGCATTCCCACTCGTTGGCCCAATACGAATGTAAGTGTTAACGAATATGATTTTACGACCACAACCGGAACTAACGGATTGACGGGCCTTCTGTAACAGAGAGAAGCGCCAGATCATCATGATCATCATCATCATCGTCTCTGTCAGACGTCCACTGCTGGACAAAGGATCACAATGACCGATTTTGTGCTGCTCGCATCCAGTGTCTACCCGTGACCTTCACCAGATCGCCCATCCACGTTGTTGGAGGCCTGCCTACCAGTTTTCCGGTGCGCGGTCGCCATTCAAGAACAGTTCTGCCCAGCGACCATCAGTGATATGAGCGATGTGTCCTGTAGGGAAGCGCAAGGTTTTCCATCTCTCATCTCCCATCCGGAATCTCAACATCGCTAGAAACGTTTATTTTGCACGATCTAAACCATAAAGCGTAATCTTATTACTAAGCTGACGAGCACCCAAAACGCCTTCGACAACAAATCTGTGTATCTTTATTGAGCAAAAGAATACAATACTAATAACTAATTTCTATGTACCTAGTCTAAATAAATCAGAATACTATATGATTGTATGGATTCTTATTGCGAATTATCTTTTCCAAAGGGAGTGATCCTGTGTTCCATTATGTTATTATTAGGACGACAATAGGAGAGCCTATGTTCAAAGGTTGTGTAATCAGTGACGGATTTTTCTAAGTATTACCTTAATAAAGAATCTATACAAGCGAATAAATTGTGTCTATGGAATAAGAAACATTTTCTAGAATTAATTTGCAGTTGGTGCTATATTGATGATCGGTAAACGCTGAATAAATGACTTACTATTTACGTAGAATATTGTGATTCTTAAGATATTCTTTAATCATATCATCTTGTATCATTTCTTTGATGAATCACAAGATTTTTCTTGTGGTATGTTTCCCATTTAGACAATAATGTAAAACCAAAGTTAATATTGATATTTGTACTAAACTACGGTGAATGTGTGACTGGATTAGATCCGGGGTTGTTACCCACTTCGTTCTGTAGTTTTTAAGAATTTTAGTGAAAGTAAAATTTAAAGAGCTCTTATATAAATTACAATGGAATTATTAGTAATCCTGTAATGCCGTTATTTTGAGTGTGCAGTACGTACCAGTACCTAAAATAATTTAAAAAAAATATTACTAAAGTATATAATTACTTAGATATATACACTACATAGAGTATGTATTAATCGGGTTCATTTCTTGTTTTAGTTTGTCATTGAGTATCTAATGTGTAAATAAGTATCTATAAATGTGATAAGATTCCCGTTACAAATGACTCTAATGTACTGTAACAACTTACAAAAGCTTTTTTTATTACCTATTTCATCCTACTGCTGGCCAAAGGTCTCCTCTCCTACCCCTTTTTCTAATCTCTCCATACGTTATATACACGTTATGTTACGACAGTCAACTAATTAACAAAACAAGAAAAATAACTGTCAAGGAGTCGAGGGCGCAGAAGGCTTTTGTTTCACTTATATTCCTAGAGGTTTATGTCGCCGGCTCGCATCGCCAGAGATAGGATGTTATTAATGTGTCTATTTACCTAGGCGTTGCACGCGATCGCGTATGCAAAAGTGGCGTATAATCTGCTAAATAAAGAAGCCCACACATTTCTTTTTCAAGGGACGGTATAAAGGGGTAATTTGTTAATGGAGTGGCCGCAAATCTGCCGTTATCTTGATGCCACCACAACCCGCCTCTTCGAAACAAGTAAACTTGGCGTGGTTTCCTTTTTTTCTAAATAATGTTCGCAACTCGGCTTGTTTAGTACCAATTTAGCGATAAGAACTCTTAAAAAGATATTAAGGACTTTTAAAGAAATTGTCTCGTCGGTTTTGCTAAAGACCGCTAAGTTGACTCAGGTTTTATTCAATTGTAAAAAGTAGCCACTTTGTTCTAAAACTTTTCAAGAGTTTTATCATTGGTGCAATGTTATTTTTGCTAAGTATTTAGTTAAATTAGTATTTTAGGGATTTAGGTAAAATACTTTGGTCCGTCTCATATTAGCTGTGTATTTTATGAAATGTATCTTTTACTTTAGTAAAATTTATGTTTTTCTTGTATTAAGCACACAATGATTTACATATTTTCAACTTGATATTCTAATCTTATCCTATATTAGTGGTTCTCGCTATTCTCTCTTCCAGTAGCACTTCGATACATCGGGATCTTTGTGAAACTGTTTTCTTGATGATTTAACATGGCTATTATTTAAGTGTGATAAAAATAATCTTTATACAAGAAAAAAGGTTACAGAGGCGATATAGTGTGCAACGTCTTTAAGTTATTAGAAAGTTACTTCACATCATCATGTGACACAAAAAATAACAGCAGCATGGTTACACCCTAAGCCAAATTCGTCTTTTCACACGCTTCTAACAAACTTAGTCCCAATCTCCCAATATTCTCATAACCTTTCAACACTTCGGCGTAACACAAGTGCGTGCGCTGTTTACCGTTGCTCGCATAACATCTTACAGTGATAAAAACAAACAAACTTGGACGCGATCCCTACATTGTTAGTGTTAAGCCACTTGTTGCATTGCACCGCACTGGGCTCTAACGAAAATAAACAGAAGATTATGAGTTATTGTGACTGGTCCCCTCTATTTTAAGAGTTAAACACCTTTACACGACATGTGTTGGATAAATCGAGGATAGATTGAAGTACTCAAAACAATGGAAAAAAGTAATTTTGTTAACACTTTTAAATTCTATTTTAATCATAGTTTTTAAGCCGGGATTAACGCAAACTACTTTGTATTTTTTTATAACTTAGGTATATTTTTTTCTGGTCTAGTCATTTCATCTAGCCACTTAGAGAGACTTAGAACATTCATTTACTAAGGTTCGCTGAACACATTGAAAATAAAACACTTTTATTAATATACTCGCTTTTAACTTTTCCATAATTATTTTGATTTTATCCTGACGTCCAAAATCCAAAACCACGCTCAAACCAAAAAATATATGCGAGTTTGTTCGAAAAACGTGTTTACTTTCAAAACTAACTAAGTAAATTTGGTGATTTATTATACTTACAATTAAATGATTTCCAATATTATTAAAAAGTCTACTTTAACCACGTGAATATAATATACTTACAATTTTTCTGTTTTCGTTGATGTTAGTAATGTCAGAACTCCTTGTGACATACTAAGACATATATAAATACATTAGAAGACTTGGTATAGCATCCCATAAGTGGGCACTTAAAACACCCCTAAAGGAGCATTTCCGAACCTTTCACAGTTGTTAGGGTGAAACAAATGTAGGTAAGGTGAATGTAATGGTGATCATTACATTATCATTTAGAAATAACTTTTGCCGGCCTAAAATTAAGGTTCATTTCTAAAGTTACAGAATAGTACCTCAAATGCCATATTGGTATTTTTCGGAACATTACTTTGTAAAATTACTTTTTCGTTGTACCTACACATGAATGCTGATTAAAACCTGCTTTCAATTCTCAAAAGGTTTCAGGCCATATCGACAAAAAAATTGTGTTTTTTTCTTAAAAAAACCAATAAGTTATTGATGTTGTAAAGGAGATCACAAACCCTATCATCATCATCACTTAGTGCCATCTTCATACTGAAGTTTAGTGATCAATCCCTATAAACCTACCCTATAAACAAAATATTAAGTAATTACGATAAAATCAAGTACAACTGGCTAGCTATAAAACGTTATTTTTACTCTACCGCACTTTACCTATCAGAAGGCGTGTTACAATATTTCTCCAATCCAGCAAAGATCTTGCTAGCCACTCAATCTCTTTTGACTCCAAAGTTAAACTGGGTTAAAAAGTCTCGGTCGGGATTTTAAAAAAACGAGTCTAAACGGGCAAGCGACGGAGCGTTGGCTCTGAACTCTGAAGCGGCAATGAATAATACACCCGTCAGCACCATGCGAGCGCACTGCCCAATTAAAAACGTACTCTTTCCACAATTTTTAGCTTAGAATATTGTATAATAAGCCAATAAAATACCCCACTTAACGCCTGCGAGGCCCGGCGGCAATGAAATATGCACTTTCCACCCTCATTACTGGAAATTGAAATTAAATGCAAGCCCGCTCAGTCGGATCGCTGAAAGCTTATCAATGTTCGTGCTATGACTTCAATTACGAAATTCTCGTTACTACAGTCTCAGGTTTTACGAACTGCAACTTACATTTAGATATTGACTATGTCTAATTGTCAATGTTGATTTAATAAAAATGTGTTTGTAAAACTTTGTGTTGCGAAGTATTATAATGAAACAACTTTTACGGATCTACTCGCGTTTAATACACATTACTTTTAATTAATGTATAGATTAATTAAAAGTAATGTTATGTAAGTAATGTAAGAAATTAAACGACTTCAGGATAAATCCTGAAGTTGTTTCATTTCAATGTGTAGTGTTCGCGTAAACTTTAGAAAACAATACAAATATTATATTCGATCCAGCGGTAAAGTGGTCCTACCTGAGAGTCGAACATTAAAGTTCTGCCATTATTTACATAGCATTATCGTCACTTACCATCGGAAGAGACGAAGACGTACACGTAGTGAAAAGAAGGTTAGTTTTAAAACGAGTTTGCCCGAGATGCCAAATGATAAAGGAGTTATCTAGAGATCAGTCGGTACTAAGGTTTGCCTATTCGCAATTATTTAATCTGCTGAGAATCCCTTGGACCGCGCACCGCACCAACGTCTCGATCCTAAAAGATCTTAACATCAAAGAGAGATTATCGTTGACTGTGCAAATGCAAATCCTCAAGTTCTTCGGACACATCACCCGTAACGAAGTGGAACGGTTGGTGGTGCAGGGGAAAGTTAAGGGCAAGAGACCTCGCGGGCGCTCTCCGACACGGTGGACAGACCTCATTAAATCTGTGACGAACTCAAACATCAACGTTTGCTCTCACTCTGCCAAGCATCGGGACACATGGCGACGCATCGCGAGGGAAGCGGTGAACGGGGAAGTGACCAAGACGTGACCACGACCACTCTGTCAAGAGTGAACGACTGGAAAGAATTATTTAATGCCCAACAAAAATGTAGCGATGACTTGATTTTAATAATGGACACCTTTGCTTAGTGGATAATAAATATTAATTACTTACCTAAGGTGAGTCAATCAAAGCTAACCAGCTAACAGCAATTGCTCTGAATCAAAACAAATCAAAATGGTAGATCGAATATCCGATGTATGACATAAATATTTATTTATAAATGACAAAATGAAAGAGACTTTTATTACCTGCGCGACTCAATTAATATGGAACGACTATCCGAATCGGTATTTCAATTGGATGCGGTTTCACACATTCACGAATTGCTCTCGGCAATTAAATTTCGGCATCGTTATAAAATATATTCGATGTACAGTTTAACTTTTATATTCCTATCTACGTAATTAAAATATGGAGTTCAATAATTTGTAATAAAGATATGATACCAATTCATTTGTAAAAACATGACGTGTACAATATAATATAATTGTACGTGGAACTTTGTGCAAAAAACATTGTCTTGCAATAACTTGACAGGTGCTTAAATATTAAAATAAAATAAAAGTGTGGGTAGGAAACTTTCTAAGAAGTACCCTTTACTCTATAGGAATTACGCTGCTTATAACATAGTACGCAAGAGTACACCTAACTACCAGTCCTACCACTCCTTGTAAAATATCACAAGGAGTCACAAGAAAATACCAGAAGACAAAAAGTGTAAAGCGCATATTTTGTCACCGCGTATTTTGTAACTGATACTTATTATTCACATTTCAAACAATATTTCATACAACAAGATCCGGCGGGGTAGCTAATTTAGCGTTCCAAGCCAGCGGGCTGCAGCAGAATGGAGTTCTATTCTGGAACGCTCGAAAGTATTCTCGGGTAATCCAAAGTTCGTTCGATATATTTTTTTAACGAATAAAAGTTTTTTTTTGTATAATTGATTTTTTTAAATGTATATAATGCTAGTAACTGCTAAGTACTAGTAACGATTATGGTGTAGTTAGTGTTAATAATTTTGAAATGTAATTAAAAACTAACTTACAAATTATTATTATTCTAATTCTGAAGGTGAGTTAATGTAAGATTAATTTAACAAAAAAGAAAAAACTGTTCAAATCTACTTTTAATCAAAACTCTTTTACTCAAAATGTTGATAACCTAAAGTGCGCTTAGTGGGCGCGTCAGTGTTGCGTCAACTTTCTACACTTTTAACTGACTCTTTAGTCAGTTTAAGTTAGTAGGTACAGTATCTGGTATTGATTAACCCAGTTATTATCACCAATATTTATAACGATAAAAACATTAAATATTACCTATTAAAAATAAAAACTAGATGAAAGTTTATTCACATCCATCAGTTATGATTAATAAAGAAAAATAACTGTGAAGCAGAAGCCGGTTTGTGTCTGTTCTTTGTGTACATCATGGAAATTGTCTATTATATTCTGTTAACACGCTGTTAATCTAGTATAAGCAGTAACTTTTAAGATGTAAAATTATTGAAACAGTAATTTACTCCACTTTACTTTTTAGACAATGTTCGGCGGGAACATATTCTATGAATTTGTTAGTTGTGACATGTTGAATGAACATTAGCCTGTGAGTGAATTTCTTGACAACTCTACTAGTTAATAAGAAACATTTAGAAACATATTAATTACTGAAAACACCATCTATTTGACTAAATAAATTTAAAAAAAACAAACTCGATATTGTATCCTGTGTACTTCCAGGTTGTATAAAAAAATTAGGTAACTTAAATGAATCATCATCATCATCATCATCATCCTGAGATGACCAAAAGACATCCACTGCTGGACAAAGGAGCTCCCCAAGGATCTCTACAGCGACCGGTTTTGTGCTGCTCGCATCCAGCGGCTTCCCGCGAACTTTACCAGATCATCGGCCCACCTTATTGGAGGCCTGCAGTGCTGCCCACACTGAAAATTAATATTTAAGAGTAATGTTTGGTAATTGAATAAAAAAATGTATGTTTATCTTACTTGGGTAGTTAGCATGTCAATTGAGGAATGATCGCTTTCATTTATTCAACGTGATTATCGGTAACGACATCGGTTATTTTCATTTAAATACCCTAATAATATCGGTCTCTATCTCAATTATAAAAAGTAGGTCATTGTCGTGATCAGCCATTTTAATTGCTTTTACGTCATAGGCTAGAGGTAAAGACATAAAGTATTCCACCAACACTAACTTAGGTTAACAATTGAAAAAGTATTAGAAATGTTTCTATCGGTTTGCAGATACAACTCAAGAGCCTTGATTTTATACATTTCTTTTAGGCGCCGAGAGAGGGCGTCGAATCTATTTCACGCACATTACTCGGCTGACTTATGATGAGTTGTTACTGCTGTAAAGCTCAGCACATATCACACCATTTGTCGGCGTTCTTGATAATTTGGACGAAACACTTTATGAATCTTACGTTTTGCGAAACTCAGTGAATATGTTAAAAGAAATAAAATAACTTACGAGACTATCTAATCTTAAGAGAATAGTTATAATAAATAAATAGTTACAGTTATAGCTTCATTACCGAGATTGTAAAAAAAGAACACATAAAAAACGTAAATAACGCTAGCTACGATTGTTTCTTTTATTTTAATTCGTATTAGTTTCCGACAATTTTTTTTATTTTCTTATAAGTAAGGATTGCTTTGACCTTACACAATCTGATTAATAACTAAATATGTTATCTATTTTGGTAAACGCTCTTGGTTTACTCAGTAAAAGTTAATAGTCTATATACTGACTGATTGAAATCAAGTCATTGCTACAATTAATGGGTATTGGCTTAATCGCCACGCTTAGCAAATGCAGGTTGGTGATCACAAACCCAAGCTACATAAAAATACATCCATCGAAAATCCAAAACATACTTCGTCCGAGTTGGGAGTTGATCCCAGGGCTTTAGGGTATCGGGCCGAGCGCAGTGCCACTAGGCCATCGAGATATAAAATGCCACAGGTGATAAAAACTGAACAAACAGAAGGATAAACAAAAAAGAGGTACCTATGTAATGTTTGATATATTATTATTAATATAACATTTAAATAACTTATTATCATTTGCGATAGCGATATTTTTTTTCAATACTCATTTTATCTAATGATTGATGTTGCGGAAACCCACAACAGACACTAAAATTACACATCAAAATTACCTTAAAATTAACAAAGTCCACTCACAGTTCCATGCCGCTCCCGCCGTCCTGAACGGGATCCATATGGTCCGATGGGGCCCGAATCCGGCTCCGGGTCTTCTGGGGTTCCCTTAACACACCCAAACTACCCCAAAGTGCACTTTCCCCCTGAAAATACCTTTTATTCCCGTAGCGGTGTGGCCGATATCCCGGCTAATTGTTTTCCCGAAACAATTAGTTTACGACGCACACACAATTTGCACAATCCACTTAAGTAGAATAATACGGCTCCAAATGCCCTTATTACTACACAAAACTATTTAATTATCAACACACGATAACCTATGATCCAGCCATATTTGCTTTCCAGAGACAAGAGTATAAAAAAAGAACAACTAGTGATGGGGCCATTATGCCACCAAACAAAATTGAATCTCGATAATCGATTCGTCCATAATATAAATCAAAGTTTTATTTCTAACAAAAATAAATGCCTGTTTATTTGCAACATCCCGCCACCCAAAGCGGACGTACCGCTTTCTAGCCTGAAATCTTAAACTAGTCAACCGGTAATCGAGCTAAGGTCGCGACTGCGCGGTTTAGCACCGATCCATCAACCAACACTTGCGCCACACGCGGAGTCCCGTCCGCGCCCCAGATTAACTTTAAAATGCGACCTCGTCTCCAAAATAACGATGGCAAATTAGCCTCTTAAATTAGAAGGGGGCGACGTCCGGTCTGTCCACTTTACACGCTGCTGCAATAAATGCAGATACTCCAGTGACCAACGACGCCACAAGTCCTGACTCATTTGTTGTATCATTTGAAAACGAGACATCCGGTGTCTGCGTTCATCCTTCCAGGGATACTCAGGCAGGGCAGTGAGTGGCTGACCGACCAAAAAATGATCAGGGGTCAGGACTTCCATGTCATTTGCGTCAGAGGAGAGTGGACAAAGCGGACGCGAGTTGAGAACCGCCTCAACCTTACAAAACACAGTTGTAAGTTCCTCATACGTGAGGGTAGTTTCCCCGACTACCCGGCGCAAGTGGGTTTTTGCCGATTTTACCGCGGCTTCAAATATCCCGCCCCAGTGGGGACAGGCTGGCACACTAAATCGCCATGTGATTCCCCGCTGTGCGAGAGCTTGACTTATGCTATTACAATTTTTATCCAGAAAATCGTTCACATCTTTTAAGTAGTTGGCAGTGCCTCTGTAATTGGTACCGTTGTCGGACCGAATGAGAGAAGGTAAACCCCGTCGCGAAACAAAACGATCCAGCGTGGCGACAAAGGCTTCCGTAGACAGAGCCGAAACCACTTCCAGGTGGACGGCCTTAGTGGCCAGGCAGACAAAACGCACAGGTATGCTTTCGTGACCCTAGTGTTACGATAGGCTGTGGTTTTCACCAGAAACGGTCCAGCAAAATCCGTACCGACCCCGTCGAACGGCCTAGTTGTCTGACAAACCCGGTCAGAAGGGAGATCCCCCATCTGTGGCTGCATAGTGGAGGCCTTCACCCGATAACAAGCCACACACTTAAATAACACGCTGCGAACCACTCTCCGAGAGGACAAAATCCAGAACTCCCTCTGTAATATCGCCAGTAACGCATTACACCCCGCGTGAGCGTTTTTCAGGTGTCTATCCGAGACCACCAGTTCTACCAAAGGTCCTCCTTTGGGGAGTAGCAGAGGATGACGGCTACCGAAGGGCAGGTCGGCATTTTTGAGGCGACCTCCAACGCGTAACAGTCCATCCGTCAAAAACAGTCCGTAGTTTTCCAGATGATGCCTTCAACACCGCGTGGTGAGGCAAGAAAAAATGATCTGTCGTTGTCCAGTCGACAGTCGCCCGTGACATATGCCCCAAGGCCTCGTATTCTCGCATGAACTCGATATACTTTTCCCGAAGTACCGGATCGCGAGACATACGACGCTCCATGGACAAGAGTCGTTTCTCTGCCAACGCCCTCGATTTTCCCAAGAGAGGGGGACAGTCGATAAAGGGCAGTCGAGTTTCGATCCTACCCGACGCCATCCGGCGTGTGTGATCCTTATAAAAGGTTTCGCACTCCATATGCTCCGGATCCAGACGGGAGACCATGGGAGGCTCTTCCAGTTCCCAGAATTTTTGCATCGTCCTAGCGATGGAGGTAGTAGCGACGACAGGTGAGACATCCCGCGTCTCCTGGTCGAAAACCGGTCCCATTAAAACGTGTCCAAAGATGGTAGGTATAGCTACCAACGAAGAGCGGCCCAGACTCCGCTGAGGCCCTAAAAGGATCCAGCCCAATACATCCGCTCCCAATATGAGGTCCACCGGAGCCGGCTCCTCGAAATGAGGGTCTGCCAGCATGAGACCTGATGTGTCAGGCATTGCGTCCCGCGGAATGTCTGTCGGTGGATGCCAACCCAGCAGATTGTCGAGTACGATCGCGGCCGCCGCAATCCGTATCGAAGCGGAATGCACAGGAGAGAAGGAAATGTGGGTCTGACCGGACAGACCCCCCACTTCTGTATCTCCGACTCCCCGAATCGGAGCTGAGGGAGGCGCGCACTCCAGACGTAGGCGCCTCGCTACCCTCGTAGTAATTAAGCAGCCCTGTGCCCCAGTGTCTAGGAGGGCTCGTATCCGGACGAAGTCCCCCCTAGGTCCCCAAACGCGTACCTGCGCGATGGGCAAAAGAACCGTCCTCGGTTCCGACGTAGCCCGACCACAGGCTAGTCACGCGTCAGAGCCAGCAGCCGACCCTGTCGAACCGTGATGACTCGGCCAGTAAGTCGGACGCGTGCAGGCCACCATCCGGGGTGGTACGTATCCAGGTGCCCTACCATACCGGTGATAGGGTGGGTGGTATTCCAACCTCGGGTACTCGTGCAGTACCGGTGAGAACTGTTGACGGTTCTCATGTCGCTGTTGTTCCGGCAACGGCGGCGGAGGATACGCGTACGAGTATCCGGGTGTTGGGTCCGGAGGTGGGGCTCCCTGTACCCAGTGGCCCTTAGAGGCACCAACTCCTGGTGTTGGTCGCGCCGGGTGCCGGGTTGTAGCCAGAACCTGGCTCCGTTCCGGCGGTCCCCAACTCACCTGAGCCGGGGTGTACGAGGGGTTGTAGTGTGGCGGCCGTGGCGGACTCCGTCTTTCCGGAGGCGGAGTTGACCCCGGCCCCAAACCGCCACCCGTGGGAGATCCCCTCTCCCGAACCGGTGCTGAGCCCTCAGCACTACGGGTGCACAGTAAGCGATGGTGCGGTCCGCCGCACACATCGCAAGGCCTCACCTGGGGACACTCATTATACCTATGTCCTCCCAGGCAGGCATAACACAATCCTCGTGTCCGAACGAGGTTTCGGCGCTCTTTTGTGGGCAGCCCGAGAATTGCTGGACATAGCTGCTCCAAGTGCTGCTGTCCGCAAATCCGGCATCCAGAGCCGGGGTTGATGGCGGCCGCAGCCACCAGCCTGCCGTGACCCTTCCCTGGGTTGCGTGGCGGCTGGGCGCCGTAGACTCCGGAAGTGCGGGCCGGCGCACTTGTCGGAGCCTCCTGGGAGGCTAGCTGGTTTTCCAGCAGGCCAGCCTCCTCTTCCAGGAACTCCAGAAGTTCCCCTATCGAGGGCAGAACGCTGCCGAGAT
Source organism: Eudonia lacustrata (assembly GCA_947562085.1). Classification (NCBI taxonomy): domain Eukaryota; kingdom Metazoa; phylum Arthropoda; class Insecta; order Lepidoptera; family Crambidae; genus Eudonia; species Eudonia lacustrata. The sequence continues at coordinate 19,385,713 of OX387340.1, read as the reverse complement.
CCTTGTGGACCAGTCGATTCCGCTCGAACTTGTCCCTCATCTCCTGCGACAACTTGGCCAGAACTATGTGCAGAAGAAGGAAGGACCACTGGTCGACGGGCAGTCCGAGCGTCCTTAACCCGTTTAAGGACACTGTGAGCGGGGTGATCAGCTGCGTCCTCAGCTGAGCCCTATGGTTGACCCTCGGCAATCCCAGCAGATGGGTCACGTGCGCGTCCGCCTGAAGACGCGGCTTTTCGTACCGCTTCTCCAGCAGCTGCATGGCGGTGTCGTAGCTCGCATCCTGCAGCTCCAGATGCTGTACGAGCTGTCTGGGTTCTCCGTCTAGGAAGGAACGGAGATATGCCAGCTTTTCGGCCTTGGTGAAATCCTTCCGAGTATCCACCAAGGCCAAAAACATGTTCCGGAATCCAGCCCAGTCCCGCATACATCCGGTGAAATGCGGGACCTCCAGGGCACCCAATCTTCCCATGGCGGTCCAGAGGTGTGGAGCGAAGCGGGGCGCGCAACAGGCTTCCCCTCCCGCAGTCGCTCGATGTCCTTCACCCGCTGAAGGACCTCGTCGTAAATGTCCTGGATGTGCTCCAGATCCTTGACATATTGGGCGTGGAGGGCCAGATCCTTCTCCCCGACCGGGTCGGTTGACAATAGAGCGGTTACCGACCGCTCGGCCAACAAGAAACGAGCCTGCATTTCTTTCGAACGCGTCTCCAAGGCGTCCTCCCGGTTAGGCCGATCTACTAATGCAAGCAGCCCGGTGAACCACCGGAGCTGCTGAGCCAACTCCTGCCGTGACGCTGTCATTATAAATAATTTAAACTAAATAAACCTAAACACAAAATTAAAACGAGTCAATGAAAACACGGAATCGATTATCCGAATCGACTCGATGCTTTCAATTGAACGAAATTAAATTAAATTAACGTTCTGAGAAATGTCCCAGCCCAAATGAATGAACGAACAAAACAACGGTACTACCAACCTTACAATTTAACCGCACCTGTCCCGGAAGTGCGATTTTACACGAAATGAGCTTAACCTATTACGAACTAACAAAAAATACACAAAATTACACCGATTAACCTAGAGGTCCGGTATTAACCACGCTCTGCTACCAAAATTGTTGCGGAAACCCACAACAGACACTAAAATTACACATCAAAATTACCTTAAAATTAACAAAGTCCACTCACAGTTCCATGCCGCTCCCGCCGTCCTGAACGGGATCCATATGGTCCGATGGGGCCCGAATCCGGCTCCGAATCTTCTGGGGTTCCCTAAACACACCCAAACTACCCCAAAGTGCACTTTCCCCCTGAAAATACCTTTTATTCCCGTAGCGGTGTGGCCGATATCCCGGCTAATTGTTTTCCCGAAACAATTAGTTTACGACGCACACACAATTTGCACAATCCACTTAAGTAGAATAATACGGCTCCAAATGCCCTTATTACTACACAAAACTATTTAATTATCAACACACGATAACCTATGATCCAGCCATATTTGCTTTCCAGAGACAAGAGTATAAAAAAAGAACAACTAGTGATGGGGCCATTATGCCACCAAACAAAATTGAATCTCGATAATCGATTCGTCCATAATATAAATCAAAGTTTTATTTCTAACAAAAATAAATGCCTGTTTATTTGCAACAATTGATATGTTATAAAGTTTCAACTATATAAAATTTAGATTGTGTAATGAAGTTCGCTTAGCAAGGTCGCAAGATCTGTCTGTAGTAAGCAATCAATTATTATTAGGGCAATCCCGCGGTGGCTCCCGTGTCACTCACTTCGCTTACTTCGCTTGTGCAGCGACTAGCACTTCGGCCCTCACGTCCTCGAACCTTATAGAATAGAATAAAATTGCTAGGCAATGTATGGAATACATTATATTTTATACCTGTCCTCGAACCTTATAGAATATAATAGAATGGCTAAACAATGTATGGAATACATTATATTTTATACTTTGCCTAGGCATTCTATAGACTGCATAGTTGTTCTATAGAAAACCGGATTTAACCATCATCATCATCACAAGCTGATTTTATGTGCCCACTGCTGGGGCACGAGCCTTGCCTATGGATGGATAGGGAGAACGGACCATACGCGGCCATACCACTACGCGGGCCCAATGCGAATTGGTGGTTGTTAACGACTGCTAATGCAGCCGGGACCAACGGCTTTACGTGCCTTCAAGAGCACGGAGGAGCTCGAGATTATCATTTTTGGTTACTTATCTGATGACCGGCCTTTGCGATAGATGCTTCACCTCAGCAATCGCAGACCGGGCGCGTTAACTAGTGCGCCATCGAGCTCCTCATTAAACAAATTGCCAACAACATTTACATTTAGGTACATGTGGGTAGACATTTCATTACTCAAAAACAGATTACATTCCTTTTAAACAATAGTATTCCAATACGAAATCAATAATTGAATCTCGAATAAAATTTTGCTAATCACTTACAAAGGCAGACAAAATATTGTTGACAAATTGAAATGTATATTTTACTTTGAACACGGTCTTGAGTTAGCTAATATTTCTAAGTAATGAATTCCTGCCCACTCCAGGTACTGGAGTGCTAATGTATTAATTCTCGTGATGGCCAATTCCAGTTATGGCTTGATGACTTTGATTTTTCACCCAGGAGACACACTGAAGTATTATGTACAAGATGGTAATATACAAAGAATATCATTATTTCATGTCTTTTCCTTTTGCGGAAGAATTTTCACTCTGAAAAGCAGCGACTTTGCGACTTGTATATTCTTCTATGTTGTATATACCCTTTATTTGTTTGTTAGCTCTACATATTTCAGTTATAAATAAATAAATAAATTTTGACCTCTGATTATGTCCTATTGAGGAGCTGTGTATAAAGGTTCTAGCACGAAGAAAGAGGTGTAAATAAGGAAAGATCTTCCATATGTCTGCCGGTGACCAAGACCCAATATATTTCGGTCGGATTTTATTTGAATGCGCAGTGCGCTACTGAAACTGGTAGCGCGAGTAAGGTTTGCCTAGGATTATGCGACGTATGAACGAGGTGTAAGTACGAGTATAATTTGAAATTGTGGCTATCGTAGTTCATCACTTTCAAACCTACGAAGCTATTATGATAACTAAATAAATAAAAATATTAATTTAAAAATATCTACTTGATGCTTGCTAGCTGTGGCGGTAGTCAAAGTAACATTAAGAAATTGAGAGTTCAACATTACAGGAATTCAACATTTTAAGAAAGTAGATTTATCATTCAACATTATGAGCATTCAACATTCTGGGATTCAACTAATTGAGAGTTCAACATTCTAGGAATTCAACATTTTAAGAATTCAACCTAATGGACCGAAAGGAAGAAAACGATAGCGAAGTTCGAAAATAATAAGATGTGTAGAATTGACATAAGATTGACCACGTGATTTAGCGCGACTTATGTCAATCCCATACATTTTATTCTTTTCGAACTTCGCTATCATTTTCTTAATGTTACTTTGGCTAACCCTACTGGTTAGCTTTATTCCACGAAAGCTATAGAGATGCTACTAGTATAGAGAATAATACTAGTATTGTAATTTGTTTTAGTTATTTCGTGAGTGCTTTGCAATTAAAGTTACTATCTAAATTATTTAAAATATTATCTAAAACAGTTTACACAGACAAATGCCAAAACTCTACTTTATTAGGTACTATCATTTCACTAGCGCAAGTTTCAAAACATCTTACAGTTTTATTGGTACTGTTGTCTATTAAAATTTGTTTGTACCGAACCGGTGCGTAGACATCACTACGCTTTGTCAAGCAAGAGTTACCTATGCATGCATCGAGTGTACCCACAGTAACCCCTTAGACGAGACGAGTCGGCGCCAATACGGAGGAACGACCACTCGATGGTGGTAGATACACTGCGTATTCAAATCAATACACACAACACGAAACTTCGTCTTAGAAAGTTTGGTTTAATTTTAAGAGTCGATGGCTGAGTGGCATAGCTCTTGAAACTGTAGAAGGTTTCCTTCACCTTGATAATACTGTCGTATTAACGATTTACGATCGTTATTTAACAGGTGACTAATTATCACGCTACAATATCAATTACGAGTGTTCCTATTTCTCTTATTAAAGTCATTGGTAACATGGCTTTCACACCAAAAATTCTCAATGGGTATATCTTAATAGTGAAATTGTAAATGATGCAAAAAATATTATTTCATAGAGTATTTCATATCACTTTAAATTTCGAGATCACCGATGAGATTCAAATCGCCCCCCAAATATTTTAATATGTGAAGCAAAAACCTCGTGCCCCTTTTAAACACATTGTGTGCACGTGGCAGTGTGCGAAGAAGTCCCGAAATATAAAGTTTATGAACAGTATTGTGTTACAAATGCACTAAACCAAACAAACATTGAAGCGGAGGAAAACTTTAAATGCCAATCAAATCACATATTCTGTAAATTACGGTCAAATTTCGACCACTGGGCGACGACTAATCAATAAATAAATAAATATAACATGTTAGAGTGATGTCTACAAGCTACAATGAAAAAAAATCTTGATTCACAAAAATAAATAATCTCATTTAATCGTTGTGGTGGTACTTATTTGATTTATTAATTTTATTTAGACGCTTTTTTAAATCTTTTTGAATTAAGAAAGTAGTAGTAAATAAGTATAATAATTAAGAAAAGAGAGAAGTACATTGAATCCTTTTAAATCGTTGAGTAGTATCATGTCCTATTTTTTATACTTCTTACTTCTCGAATTTCTAGTTTTTTCTACATCGGCAGCTCGTTGAGTCTCACTTTATGATAACTGACGTGCTGGGGTGCACTTCACCCGGAATCGTCAACCACGGAAGAACTTATATCTCTAATCTCTATAATAGGAACACTACAGTCCCACAAACAGTGTTGTGACGACAGACTTGATGATGATTTTAGCTAAGTAGAATTAAAATAAACCCTACAGGTCTCAAACCGCGATCTCTGGATCTAAGACTGTTGCGTTATCCACTAGACTACAAAGGCAGTGCAATATTATACTGAAGTATATTCGGGTCAATTTTTTATTTCAAGTTTCACCCTGTGTGATAGCGCACTATTGAACCTTAACTAACAGGTCAGACAGGATATTTACTCCGAAAGAACTTACTGTTCACACAAAAACACGATATGACAGTGACTAATTCGCTTCCGCTGAACATCCCCTCGATCTCCTTTTAAAATCTTATCATCATTTTTCTTGGTGAAAATGAATTATTCACGATGTTATTTTACTATTTTCGACAAGCGTTAAAATGAGGTCCTATTACGTGTTAGTTATATTTAAAAGAGATTCTGAAGATTATTATGTTTGTGTTCGAAGTACTAATAACTTTGTATTATAATTTGAAGGATTTAATATGTGTGTGTCATGCTATAGATAATAAAGCAATAAACCAGCGTTAGACGCTTTAAGCCTTTATAAGCCCTGTGTTCGACACAGTTTTCTTTGCCAAATAATAACATTTGACTTCTTGGCGGGAAAGTGAAGAGTCATGTCTGCGGTTTTGTTTTATTTTCTAAAATTTGTGTTATGTCAAATATTAATGTGTTATAATGGTGGATTATTTACCGTTAAGTGTTGGTGAGTGTGCACTAGTGTTGGCAATTGAAACAAAACAGTGCAACGTCACTTTTCAAATTCTCTCATGAAGTCCGCCCGAGGACTTAGTAAAGCCCCACACCTTTACTGAGATACTCGAGGGGTTGGGGGTATATGGTTTCTCACTTCTCATTTCTATTATCATTCATCATCGTCATACAGGAAAGAATTATATTGTTTATTTATGTATTACTTGTAAGAAAAATTACTTTGACACTGGCTAAATGTGCTAATCGCACGAAGCCATCAACTAAAAGAAAGAAAAAAAACAGCGTTCGACACTTTAAGCCCTGTGTTCGACACAGTTTTCATTGCCAATTAATAATAACATTTAATTGAAATTTTGCGGGATGAAAGCTAGGAAGCAGTTGGTCTGTATTGAAATACTAAAATCAATTGCCAACCCCTATCTTTAATGACTAAAAGGAAATGACGTCAATCACTGTGTCCTGTCGAATACTGTTGCCTAGTGGCAACATGGTAGTCCCTACGTACGTACTTCAAATAGGTGATTCACTCAAAACAGAGTAACCAAGACAAAAGCAAAATCGATAAATAATCTAATAATAAAAATATCACAAAATAGATAAGCGAAAGCTGAATAATAGATAATACAAAAAGCCGAACATCCAAACGAGTTAGTAAGGCTTCGGAGGACTGTTGAATATGTTACTCTAATATAAGTAGTGTCTAGTACAGATTCGAGTGTTCTTACTGGATGTTCCAATAAAGTTTTGTCAGGGGATCTTTGCCGGCACATAATAAAGTATTACAAAAGCCAAAGACCGTCATTGTTGCTGGTACTTCAATCCCGAGAGCCGATGGAGCGTTCGAACGGGCGAGTGCACTTGACGATAAACATTAATGCAAAAAAAAAGATGAATAGGTCATTATTTTTTACTGAACGACAGTCATGTAACAATTCATCATCATCATCATCATCATCAGCTCATTTTATGTCCCCACTGCTGGGGCACGAGCCTTCCCTATGGATGGATAGGGAGAACGGGCTATAAATCATTACGTGGGCCCAATGTGAATTGGTGGTTGTTAGCGACTGCTAATGCAGCCGGGACCAACGGCTTTACGTGCCTTCCGAAGCATGGAGGAGCTCAAGATGATACATTTTTGGTCACCCATCCGATGACTTGACTGATGACTTGGTCTTTGCGAAAGTTGCTTAACCTTAACCTAGCTTAGTTGCTTAACCTAGCAATCGCAGACCAGGCGCGTTAACCACTGCGCCACGAGCTCTTCATGTAATATTTAATTATAGTTAATTTAATCACCCTAGGTATTCTATTAATTCTATAAATTGAAGCGCGTCATTCTTTACATGCATGCATGAAGTTTGGCAGAGTCTGGAAGAATTATTTAGAATATTAATAAAGTGGTAAAGTTTATGACTTTGTTTGTTTGTTTGTTTGCGGAGGGTATGTGGGTATTTTATTTTGGTAAATAATAGTTTTATTCGAAATCGCAAAATTTGTAAATCGAATTGGAAGAAAAACTGCCGCTTGGCTGCTTTATCGACGTACGCTGACCAAACGGTTATAAAAATAATGTACTACAAAAATATTAGTCATCCAATGATGAAAAAAAGTCCTACCTAGCTTTAATAGTAAAATCACAATAACGTTATTCATCACACTTCTACTATAAAGAGGTAAAATTTATAAATTTGGAATTTGAAGGTAATCACAAAAAGTACTAATCCGATTCCAAAAATTATTTCACCAGTATTTATATTTATACTATATCTTTATATTATATAAATCTTCTGTGCGTGTGTTTGTAATTGAACTCCTTCTAAACGGCTGGACCGATTTTGATGTTTTTTTTTGTGTGTGTTCAAGTGGAATCGATAATGGTTTAGATTTAGTCATCAATAGATCTAAAAAACAGTCAGCTGCACGATTTACCTAGCTTTTATATTTAAAAGCCACAATAACGTTTTCATGTAAAAAATAATTTGATTTTTAAGGTGATTTTTAAGTGTACTTATTAGGCACAATATCTTAATCTTTACTAAAATAAATAGATTCATCTCCCGAGAAAATAATTTCATGGCAATATAATTTGCTCTTCACAGCGCGTCTAATTTGGTCGCTTAGTTCTGGAAATATTACGAAATCAAAAACAAGTCACAGAGAAATACGTCCAAATTTTATTGTTTCCCTCTTTGACCCTCTACTTAAAGTTAAGATAAGATTTTTTTGCCATTACATTGATGTTTTGAAGACATATTTAGATATGATGGTTGTAACTAACCTTACAAACTTAAAACAAGCCCTACCTAAAATAGAAACCGAGATCTCTTGGTCTGGTTGTCTAACCAGTAGACCGCAGAGGCGGTTGCTGTTTAACTTGAAAAAAGAAAAATATATAATACAATATATTGGCTCGCAAAGTACATAGTAGGAATGGAACATCTTAAGGACGCAATATATCCCATTACCTATATCGTCGGAGGCCAAGGTCAATACAGATGTCTTGGGTTCAGTGGCGGTAGCAAAAATAACATTAAGAAAACGATAGCGAAGTTCAAAAAGAATAGAATGTATGGGATTGATATAAGATTGACCACGTGATTTAGCGAGGCTTATCCAGCGTTCCCAGGTTGGCAATGTGTGTTTCTGATTTTCAGAAGCATAGTTCCGTTGGAGATCACTAACCCTCATTTCGGAAGCTTTGTGAATAAGCCAATACCTATAACCAATTTCCAACTGTCCACCATATATTGATGTATATTTATTAAACTTTTTAAAACATTAATTGATGTAAAAATTAAAAATCATGTTAGTGACAGTAAAATTGTTACTCACTATTTTACCTTTTTCATTTCATTTAAACAACCAGCGTTCCTAACAAATTGTATACATTTTAAAGACTTTCATAAAAGTTTTCTTTACTTGCTTACAATATCGACGAAACGGGCAAGTAGGGAAATCGTTTCAAACGGACCTACAAGGGGACAGATAAGGTTTTATGAGCCCGCCACGTCGTTTATGTGGACTGAGCAGCAAATGTGCACTGCATAGTTTGTACAGAAAACCAATTACGTTGTCTTTTGTTTAGACTATCGGGATTTTTAAATATATGGTTGAAATGTAGAATCGAAAATGTTCGCTACAAATATTTTGTTATTAAGTTCGGTTTTGTTGGCAAACCACAGACAGTTTTCTTTACAAAAATGCGAAATACAACTGTCTTCATGCTAAAAGTTAAACATGATGACTAATCAAGATCGAATTATTACATAAAAGCAATTTTTTTTTTTTTTTTTTTGGAGAGAGACTGCTGGTTGCCGAGGGGCATTTCCAGCTTCACCGGGCTTGTTTTAGGGGCGGCGAGGTACGTAAAGGGTACCTCAAGCCGTGTTGAAACGATACACCTTCAGAGGATTTCTAGAGGGGTACGGCATCGCACACTTAGAAGTGCGCGTCCCCGTGCCCTTCCAGAGTCTCCGAAGGGTTCGGATCGGATCGGTCCAGAGTCTCCGAAGGGTTCGGATCGGATCGGCATAAAAGCAATTAATATATCCTTTGCATAGAACAACCTGTCGTGCTTTTTAAATACTGTTTTGCAATAGTACATAAGTAGATGTAGAAAAATGTGTTTAGATATATTTTATTAACTCCCTATGTAATAAAAGTCAATAAGCAAAAAATAATAAAAAGGAGTGTATCTTCCAAATGTTAGAAGTTTCGCCTGCAACCGAGCAACCTTTTTTTTTGAGAGAGTATGCTGATTGCCTCAAACGGCATTTTTCAAAGCAAGTATTTGGGGTAAGTCAGTTTTTAACACACTCACGTATGCACACCACAAGCATAATAATTGTAAAGTTTTTGTTTTTTATTAAATCATTTTCAGAACACAGTTCTCTTACTTCTCTCTAGAGAGAGTGGGGTAACTCTATTTCAAAACTAATGCTACCATTTTGTAACTTAATACCTAAACATACACTGTAAAGACATATCCATTTACAATAATATTATAATCCATTCCAAATTACGTTTTTTAACATTAAAACTATTCAGTCCTAGATCAAATGTTTTCTTTTTAGAATAGCTCGTTAAATCCGTTAAAATCTTAGCATAATACATAAATCAATATAATTGGCGATTCAGGTCTCATAATTGTCTACAAATAAAACTACTTACAAATAAAACTATTTCAAATAAAACTATTTAAATAAAAATTGCAAAGCAACTAAGAAATAAACTTGTGTTTTTTTCTGTTTCTTTTTTGTAAAATAAGTTTTTAGTTTTTCTTTCTACGTGTGGTAAAACGAGCATGCATGGGACGTCCTAGTGGCCGACGACCGGTTGGAAGACCCAGGTACCGCTGGGAGGACGAGGTCGGAAAGGACTTGCGCGAGCTCAACGCGGATGACTGGGCACCAGGTGGCGCAAGACAGACCCAGATGCCGACTCTTAATATCGGGGGCCAAGACTCACTTTGGGTCGTTGCGTCATTCTAGTTAGTTAGTTAGGTTAGTATTTCTTATGCTATATTGTACGTTGTAAAATTAAATGCAAGAATGTCAAGAAAGTATTTTTTTTGTTGGTATTTGTGATCACTAAACCGCATCTGGCAAGTGTGGTAATAAAGCCTTTACCCATCAATTTTGGCGAAAACTTGATTTCAATGATGAAGGCCTTTGCCCAGCAGTGGAACAGTTACAGGCTATTTACTTTTCCTTTACTTTACTCGTATTTATACAAAAAAGCGTGGTGACTAAACTATTACTCATCAATTGTAATGATGACCTAATATCAATGATCGAGACAGTCATAGGCTAATAGACACTCACATTACTTTCATACAAAATACGATGCATTGTAGTTAACCAGTGGAAATTATGTCAAAAATGTAAATCGGTTTCTTTATAGTTTTACTAGCGGCCGCTCGCGGTTTCACCCGTGTGGTTCCCGTTCCCGTGGGAATATCGGGATAAAAAGTATCCTTTGTGTTAATCCAGGTTATAAACTATCTGTGTGCCGAATTTCATCCAAATCCATTCAGTAGTTTTTACGTGAAAGAGTAACAAACATCCATCCATACTTACAAACTTAAGCGTTTATAATATTAGTAGGATAAAGTTTACGCGGACACTATAAGTACATTGAAATAAAACAACTGCCACAGATCAACTCGACAATGTAAATGTTCGCCAATATTTTGGGCAGTGCACATCAGCTATAAACAAAAAGCTGCAGGTGATTAAACAACCACGTTGTTATCAGACAAGCAGCAGTAGGTACGTGCCTCTTCAACATCAGTAATGGAATTTTCATGCTCGCCCGGTGACGGTTTGCGGCGTTGTAGTCTAGGGGACAGTGTACAGACGCCTGTACATTAACCTATCCAAAAATGTCGAATTTCTTCAATTAATTTTCAACCATATGCCAAAGACATACAGTTCAAAGTCTATTGAGGACATTTGGGAGTTTGTGGTAGTCTGATGTGAAAGCGTGTGTACATTGAACTTGAATATCAGCGTAACCCACTTTCGAGCTTTGGCGAATCAAATTCACGAATTGCCAAAAGAGATTTACTGTTAAAATTTGCTTTTTTTCGACAGCGTATAAAAAACTAAAAGAATATTTATCAGTAGTTGTGGTTTTTCGGTATTTTTTTTTAATAATGCTTATTGTATGGCGGTTTTTCTGAAACAACAGTACTGACTAAAAATAAATAGATAACATCAACAGCAGTAATAGCCTTTTCATGCTGACTTGATTTTTTATTATATACGGCGGTGCCGGCGGCGACGGCGTAATAGTCATATTCAATTAATATTGTACCTTTGCCTTGTAGTAAAATATTCCACTAAAACATAAATTTTTTCTATAGCCCGAAGTGTATTATTATTGAAATGAAACAACTTTTACGGATCTACTCCCGTTTATTTTACAGATTACTTTTAATTAATGTTTATCCTGACGTTTCGAACCCTTTGCAGGGTCCGTGGTCACAGGGAGACTGAGGTGATGGTCGTCTCATAATTAGTTAGCGGCTTGTATACCCTCATTTAAATTTAATCATGTGCGTTCCGTTTTACGCAGAAAGAGCTTACAGTATCTTTTGGTCTGGCAGTATAGTGTTGGGGCTGGGATTTAATATATTGTATGATGGAATTCCACGCTTGTGGTAGATTCCAACCATCTTCTCTATTGAAATTAGGATGTTTTTTAATTTTAATAGCCTCGCGTATCATCCTAAAGATGAATCGTTGTTCTCTAGCGAGTATTTGTGAATTATCAAATCTGATTGTAATGGTTGGGCTCTTCTAGGGAATGTTCGCAAACTGCAGACTTATTTTCACACCTATGCTTGACGTCGGCTATATGTTCTTTAACGCGGGTTCCTACACTTCTCTTTTGTTTGCCCGATGTAAGAGAATCTTGAAGGGGTATGTTGCACTTGACAGGTTGTAAAAATTGATTGATCTTCTTCGGCGGCTTGAAGCTCGCTTTAAGATAATTATGTCTAATCTTGTCAGTGACACCTTTCATATATGGAAGTACAGCAGGTTGGCGCTCGACTATGGTTGGTTATTGCGTTTTCTGTGACGAAGCCGTGGTACTTTCAGTTTATCATCCTGTAGTACGTGCTTGACATGATTAAAGCGAGCTTCAATCAACACTTACTTCAAGTCGCCAAAGAGGATCAACATATTTTACGACCTGTCAAGTGCAACATACCCCTTCATGATGCAGGCGTGTACAAACTGGACTGTGAGGAACCCGAAAACATCCTAATTTCAATTGGAATCTTCCACCAGCCTGGGATCCCATCACACAAAATATTAAATCCCAGCTCCAACACCACACTGCCAAACTAAAAGATACTGTAAGCTCTTTCTGCACGCACTGCAAACGGAACGCACCTAATTAAATTGAAATGAGGGTATACAAGCTACTAATTAATTATGAGACGACCAATACCTCAGTCTCCCTGTGACCACGGACCCTGCACAGGGTTAGGACCCTGTCAGGATAAACGTTAATTAAAAGTAATGTGTAAAATAAACGCGAGTAGATCCGTAAAAATTGTTTCATTTCAATGTGTAGTGTTCGCGTAAACTTTAAAAAACAATATGTGTATTATTATTCTAAAATCTTTTTTTCAAGTAAAATTAAAGTAAGTTTGTATACTTAGGCAAGAAAAATGTTTTTATAACTGTTACTGTTTCATGCTTATGAGTTTTTACAGTAGCTTTGATCGTAGACAAACAATATTATTGATTTGAAGACAATCTTAATCGTATGTCTAAAACCAAATAATGCTAAATAAGTACCAGTTGATTTTCTTTCTTACATTAAAAATAATAATTCATTAGTCAAAAGTAAAAACTTATAATCATAGACTCTTGGACTACTAGTAATACATACTTAAAATTTGCACCGGTAACACCCGCGAGCGCTCCAAGAAACTTTTCCTAACTTTAAAGGGATCTAAATGGGATATGGGTTTTATTTTACTGTTCACCTTTTAGCATGTCCGAATTTTGCACTTTTTCAGTACCTACTTATTAGAAAAAAAATCAAGCCGCAAGGTGTTAAGTGTGAGTATTTTCAGTATTCGTTTTTTAACGAAAACGAGAATTGGTATTGTAAATTTTTAACTCGTCTGGTTTGTAGCAGACGCTATCTCAATGCCATACCAGTTTTAGTTTCGCTTACGTGATCAAATATCAATTAAAACTCACACTAGCATCTACCAATCCTTATGAACCATGATCTTTCGATTATTATCAGCAAAACAATTTAATTGAGAACTATAAAAAAAGACTTTAATGTACCTACAATTAAATGCAAAGTTTCGCTTAACGTTGGAGCCTGATTGGATTTGTTTAACCGAAACAATAGAATACATTCTGGCTTCCAGCTAGAAGACTTGTATCTGGAATACCCACCCAGCACATAATATTGTACCTATTTTATTTCTCCTCTATACAAAATAGTTTTAATTCAACCAGCTTGTTTTTATTTATATTATGTGCGAATACTTACCGTGGAACGAAATATGTAATACTTAAATGTTTATTTATACCCTATCTATAAGCTTGCAAATTAACTTACCTTATTATTATACATGGAAAGTATATTTTTTTTAAACTATAAAAAGCTTTGCAACTATGCAACTACGCCGAAAATTGGGACTCTTGTCCCAATTCTTCCCAATCTTGTTGTTAAAAAAGCTTATGATGACGTTAACGATGTTAGCTTTTTTAACGATCATGGTCAAGTGACGATCAAAGTAATTAACAGTATTCTGTTGTTGTCATGTTTTTTGCTATTTCAATACATCCGTGATCATGGCGCCTGCAGCTATGCCGAAAATTCGGACAAGAGTCCTAATTTTCAGCGTAGTTGCATAGTTGCAAAGTTTTTTATAGTTTAAAAAAAACTATAAAACACTTTCCATGTTTTTCTAGGTATGAATCCCGTTAATAATTACTCAGTTAATAAGTAACGTGTATTTAATGTTATTTATTTGTTCAATTAAGGATTACATTAAACCTATTGATTGTATATCAGTTTGTCGCACTTCGCTCTTTGGTCTTTGGATTATGCGTTATCTCTAGTCACTTGGACTTTAATTTATGCATCATCAAACCACAATTATTTTTTTAAACAAAAGTCCTTTTTTCCGATTTGTAAGCTAGAGATAGTTTGGCTGATGATGATGATTTTAATTTTTAATTTAGTATAAAACATGTTTTTAATTATTTAAAATTTATTTATTAGAATTATTATTAGAAGAAATTAGAATATTAATAAAATATTTTTTACGAAAAAACCTTAGCTCCATACAAAGGGACAATCTTTTAGGTTTTGAGTATCGGTTTTTTAAATTTCTTTTGGTTTTATTTGAAAGTATTTTTATGCATAGAGATAAGACTTCTTATTCTGAAAAAAACTTTGGCTATTGAATGCAATTTTTTTTGTAGATTTGTTTTTTATACACATAAAAAATATCGGTAAGTATCTTTAGTAGGTATCAATTTTTGTAGCAAAAATCATTAAATGGTCATTAATAATAAAGTTGAAAACTAATTACTACAGAGCCAGCCCTGCCATAAGACTAAACTTAATACATAGTTTTATACGAAAAATATGTATACAGCAGATGTTACATAGACAGTGATCAATAAAGTATTAATGGCAAAGTACAACAGTATCACTCTAATCAAATCATTGTTTCTCGCATCAGACTCGAACCGCAAAAATCTCATTGGAGCAGTTCAATTAAATCTTGAAAGGTTTCTTGTTGAAGGAATGCCCCCCGTTTAGACAAAGGACTTACAAAAGCCGTTTCAGGTAATTAATCCTCTTGGAATTCTTTTAGATGTAGCCAGTCAGGGAAAATAATCACAATCCATCTTGGACTCTGACAAAAGATCAAACAGCTTTTTTTTATAACGGCTCATTTGGACGGGGCGTCCTGTCATTTTTGGCAAATGTAGTACGCCACGGAAATGTCAGTTCCTTGAAGGAAAACTGGTGGTATGACTTTTCAGAGGTTCGTTCTTTATAGGCTTCGATTATTTATGAACTAGATTTGCTATGAGCGTTTGAAAAACATTAGGCGACTTTGTTGCCACCATGGAGGCACAATGACAAATATTTTGCAACTTCAATTTAATTCAGATTTTATCATTCTTAATTTAAATGTATAGGTATGAGCAAACAGGGCTACTCAATGCATTTTAGTTCCGGATCCTTTATCTAGTACATAATTGATCGAAGATTACAGGATGCAGATTCATAACGGAACGTAATATAACTTGAAACACAATATACCTAATATGTTTTGCCATTGCTACTCTACAGTATCTATACAGGGCGTCCCACGGCCATGCCACATGAAGGGAAAATACCTTAATTATTGTAGATGGAACATTTTACGGAAAGAAGACTTTATTTTTATTTTAAAAACTATTTAAACTGCATTCATACATTTTTAAATAATTGCTTGGTTGAACCGGGAATCGAACCCGGTACACGAGAAAAAATCATCCTGTAGTTTTATCATACCGATCGGAAGGCTTCGTCATACGGATTATTTTTTGTTAAATAATGCATCAGAAATAATTGAAAGACCATTAATTTTTTAACATTTAATGTAAAATTATGTTCAGAAAAATGAAAAGCTGACATTGCCGTCAGGACATAAACTATTACTAATGAGTACCGACTTGAAAAGTACGCACCATTTCCTTTCGTAAATTCATGGTCTTTCTTTTATTTCTGATGCTATGTTATTTGGTAAAAAATAATCCTTGAGCCTTCTAAGATGAAGCTTTCCGATCGGTATAATAAAACTACAGGTGATTTTTTTCTCGTGTACCGGGTTCGATTCCCGTTTCAACCAGGCAATTATTTAAAAAAGTATGAATGCAGTTTAAATTGTTTTTAAAATTAAAATAAATTCTTCTCTCAATAAAATGTTCCATCTACAATAATTAAGGTACTTTCCCTCCATGTGGCATGGCCGTGGGACGCCCTGTATATTAAGAGGCCTATCACAAAATGCGCGCGCTCGCGCTCGCTTTCTCAGTACTACGAGTGGCTGACGCATCGCAAAAGTAGCATTTTGTGCAGTTGTAATTACATTTATTTGAAGTTTAATATTTTTTTATCGTTCCACAAAACTATAAAATTTGAAATCTTATAAACTAACGTTAATTCTGGTGTACATTTAACTTAATAATATTAATGGAGTAAGGAGATATTTACAGCTAATTCTGAACGTTTCATGGCTTTGAATGGGATTTTTTTGTAGAAATTCCATTCATATTTCGAATTTCCGAGGCCGCTACGAACAGAGATATTATTATATATTTTTCATTTCGTTTGCTTAGTACAGTAGTTCATTCCATGAACTTGAAAATTGCCGTCAGCGTATTTAATTGAAAACTAGTTTCGGAATTTTAACTTTATACAAATAGACAAGGGAAAATTGCAAAAAGCGAGACCGCTACGAATTATACTAATAACTATTCTCCACCATACAATAAGTCAAAATTGTCTAAGGGTTTCAGTTTCTCTGAACAAGAACGCCGAAGTTGGGCATTTTATGCAAAAATCACGGTCAAAATGTAATAGGCCCCTTTGAAACGCACACTTAAAGTTTATACAGAGAAGGAGTACAGAATGTAATTTTTTTTAATTATGCATAAAAATTACATTAAATGAATAAAACAAACATTACACACACTACCACGTATTTGACACACACTACCATGTATTTGACACACACGCGTATATACTCTTTTCAAAAATTTCAAAAATGGAAGCGGAACGGCTGAAATTTTAATTTTTCATTGCTTAGGATACAATCTGTGCAGCCTTAATAAAATTACGGTCGAATTTCGACCACTGGGCGTTCACTAGTACATAATTAAAGTACCAGGGACTATTAAGTGTTGTAAGTAAAAAAATCAAATTCAGTAATATTTTCTTAATTTGACCTAATATCGCATAAGACCTAATATTATAAGGATATGTGTGGCATTTTTTCTGCAAAGGCTGAAAATTTCTAAAACTATAAAAACTAGAAATGGGTTTTGTTACTTACTTTTATTTAAGCTATTTGAGTGTAATCAGTAACCTAAGTAGCCACTGTGATTCAATTTCATCACCTGCAACTTACTTATTGCCCGACAGCTTAATTATTTTATTTTTTTATTAAGCATCAAATATAGCAACTTAAGGCCAGACAATTTATTTATTTTATTTATTTAATAATCATCAAATATAGCTAGCTGTCATTACAGGAATTTTCCTAATACAATAATTGTGTAGTTAACTAGAATGATTACTACATTATTAATACTTAACATTATCTGGTCTATTATAAATATATTGTATTATTCATTTTCCGAGTACCTACTATTCTATTCTATTGTAATATTTTTGATAGCGCAATCCAAATTTTAAGTTATTTTTTTTAAACTAAGAAGACAGGTTTAAATGAAATTTACCATCCGTCAAAGCTGCAAGTATGCTAAAAATCTTCTAAGTATTCAATTTTCATTGAATCAATATTAATGTATTAAAGTTCACTTAGAATAATGGCATAGTTTTTAATACAATACAAAAACCAAGAATTCTAAAATTATAAGAATGTAGGAATGATTTTTAGTAAGTACACACGGCGGCAGATCAACCTACCCAAAACTGTCAAATTTCTACAATCAATTTTGAACTTTACACTTTGGTTATAAGGATCAATATTTATTGGAGAAGTTTGACAGTTTTGGGTAGGTTCATCTGCCGCCGTGTGTACTCTGCTAAATATTAGAATGCAATCGGTTAAATAGCCACACCTGTTCAGTTTATTCACCCGCAACTTTGTGTCACAGAAGTTCACTGAAAAAGGCTGACGGGCCTGTGCAAAAGCCGGACCACGGCGGACGCGGCCTGCGTTGCGCCGAACATGGAAACGTCATTTGCAACGCTGCATACTATACTATCAGAGGTTGCGCAGTTGAAATAACTAGAATTGCATCTGTTTGTCTAAACACTGTCTGCATAAGAGCGAAATGGTTGCGTTTTAGACGACAGTTTGATAGCGCAAAGCAAGTTTAAAGTTCTTTTTTAAATTAGTAAGTCAAGTTTAATTAATACTATCTATTTAAGCCGCAAGTACTATAAGTTTTGTAAGTATTCAATGTTCACCTAATCGATAATTAGATTTATGGCATAGTTTTTACAAACTGAGCATTGTAAGAGGTAGGAATGATTTTCAGTTAGTACTCTGCTAAATATTAGGATGTAATCGGTTAGATAGCCACACTGGTTCAGTTTATTCACCCGCAACTTTGTGTCACAAGTAGGCCCGAGAAGTTCACTTAAAAAGGCTGACGGGCCTGTGCAAATTTAACCGGACCACGGCGGACGCTGCGCGGCGCCGAGCATGGAAACGCCATTTGCAACGCTGCATATCTACTATACTATCAGATGTTGCATAGTTGGAGTAACTAGAATTGCATCGGTTTGTCTAAACGGTGTCTGTATAAAAGCAGAAGAACGATTATACTATCTGATATCCTACACAAACTAGTGTCTAATTTTTATGAAACTTACTGTGCTTATGTAAATTTAGAAAATATCTTAGGTTAACTTAGCTTTTATAAATGTCAACATGCATCGGATCGTAAGTAAAGGCGGAAGAACTCAGTACGGGAATTTTTCTTTTTTAGAAAATGTAGAAGGATACTTTCCTTATCTAATAAAGGACAACATGTAAAAAAAAATAATGTAAGACGTCTAAGAATACAATTATGTAAATAGTAGGTAGTAAACATAGATAACATTAAAGTTGCAAATCGCAAAACATCATTTGACAAATAAAAATTAAAATGGTTTTCTCCGTTACTTGTACTTTTTTAGAGAATTTCAAAGTGTAAAGTACTTAACTCGCCAACATTCATGTGTATTTAGCCCTTTTTTATATTTTTTACATCAGAGTTGCCCCAGGCTTTCATCTGACCTGATACTAAGAGACGATAAGGCCGAAAATGTGAGCGAACTTCACCCATAAAAATGTACTAAGAAACTGGCTATCTTACCACTGTCGTCTATAGCTAAATAGTTAAGAATCGGCTATTATAACACAATAATATCGCACTTAGCAAAGTTTCAGCTAATAAAAACCATACACTGTTAACAGGAGTAACAGGACTCTTTACTTGCCCGCCAAAAAGCATCGTAGGTACCTTTTAATACCAGAAAATGGATGGTACAGAGAAGTTATAAAAAGAAATACGACACTCCTCGTCTCTGTTTAGTACCGAACATTAGTTATACTGCTTCCGTAGTGTCGTCTCGGCATGAAATGGGAACTAATGAGATTTTGATGTTTTTTTGACTGTGCTTTTATTTTCGTTGGTTACGTTAAGATGGGGCTCGAAGTAACGTGGTAGGTGCAATATTATTTTAACTAGTATGAGGTGACACCGTCCTCTTGCTTTATTAACCTAGAAGTATGATTCAAAAGGTTAGGCCTTTAAAATAAAGGTATAGTTGTTACTCTATAGCTTTTTGTTATTAATGTAGTACCACTTTATTACAAAAATATAGAAACGAAACACTTTTACGAAACGACTTGCGTTTATATTATAGACACCATTAGATTCTATCATATTCCAGTTTTTAATGTTTGAAAGATATAAAACTATATTGTAATTATGATTTAGCTCAATCACGATTTAAAATGTTGACGCATCAATAAATAAAGTTATAATGCAATGGAAAACCAAACAGCTACAGCTACTCAATGTCAAATTCTGTTCAAGTTAATGAAAATACATTTGCATTCGTAGAGAATAACAAACCAGGATAACTGTAGCTGTATTTATAATGTTAATTTGGCTAAAGAAACTCATTTTAAATAATGAAATTTTGAAGCCTTTGCATATAACATAGCAATTAATATTCAGCTGCACTGCACGTGGCAGCGCCGGCGGCGTTGAGTCGTTTTTGTTTCGTGTGCTGTAGGTACTTATGTACTTTGAAGTACACTCCACTGTAACTTTAACAGGTAAAAATAATTCTTATTGCCTTGACTTAAGATTGATTGAGAACGTTTGTATGGTGTCGTCACTCCTTAATGGTCAGCGTACGGGCCTAATGAATAAATGAGGATATTTCAGTGAAGTAATTAGCGGCAGTCTCCTTCGGCTTTGCGGAGACGACCAAGGCAAAATGTTGCTCTACCATTAAATTAATTACAGTTTTCTTCCACTGAAAATTGATAGAGCTATCAACTATTTTAGTAAGTTACAATAGTTTTAGATTTTAAATCTGGCAAAGGGAATGTTCAACTTTAACTTTAATATAAATGGAATGTCATTTTATAAATTCTCCTTTGTTAAGTAGGGCAGGTAGTTTAAACGTAGGGCGTAGCCTAGGCTTTTTTAGTTAAGCTTTTTTTATTCATAACGGGTAAGCTTGACTTTCATCTTACCAGATCTTAAGTGATGATAAGGCCGAAGGCGGAAGCGCACTTCAACAACTGTGGAACTGACTTATCTGTAACTGTCGGGTCACAACAGTGCTATTATCATCCTATTAATATTATAAACGCGAAAGTTTGTTTGGATGTTTGTTACTCGTTCACGTAAAAACTACTGAAAGGATTTGGATGAAATTTGACATACAGATAGTTTGTAACCGGGAATAATACATAGGATACTTTTTATCCCGATATTCCCACGGAAACGGGAACCATGCGGGTGAAACCGCGAGCGGCCGCTAGTTGATGATATATGTTAACGTATTAAAACAAGACGGTGGTAGTTAGGCAGGTTGACCTTTAATAAGTCCTACTACTAACCAAACAAAGATCATAGAATTTTTAAAAGGTTTTTTTTTTAAAACAAGCGTCCTCTTTGCACCGTATAGAAAGGTGCTTTGAAATGACAACTCAATATAGTTGTGTTTACAAACTCGCGGTTTATTTCGCGAGATCGCCCGCCCGCAACACAATACAGGCAATCGAAGGAAGGTAGATACTATAGAGTTAAGAAATGTATGAGTCGACAAAAGAACATTATGTACAGGAATTATTTTATTTCGTTATTATGATGATAATTATTATATCACCAGTCTATAAACGTCCTATAGCTGGACCCTTTCCACATGTAAGCCCATTAGCCCAATTTAAGTTGGTATGTGTTAGCCATTGCTTTCTTATAATAACATCTAGAACCGTTTAACATTCCTTTCAAAGCAGGGAAGAAGACTTTGTATTTTTAAATTTTTTATTTGGTGACACTTGACATTGCGAAAGTTAAATACATTATTGTATTATTTAGTATTTCGAGTTCCACTCGAACGCACAAACCGCTATACCAAGCTTTACTGTTTTAGCTTTAGTATTAGTTATAATTGAGACCATGGAAAACCTCAGCACAATGCTCGGTGACCTCAACAGTCTCTCAACAAGTGGGTATAAAAATGAACACGCGAAAACGCAATGTAGGCAGACCTTTAAACAAGGTGTCCACCTTGTTAGATCGATCTGGTAATCTGAAGGTCGCGAGTAGCCACTGGATGCGAGTAGCACAAAACCGGTCATTGTGGAGATCCTTAGGGTAGGCAAAGGCCTACACAACAGTGACAATGACAATGACAATGACGTCCATTGCTGGACAAAAGTCCAGCAGTGGACGTCTTTTGGCTGAGATGATGATGATGATGATGATAACGAAAACATGTTTTATGATAAGAAAAAAAAACGTAATATTTAATTTGTCATTGTGTATAAAATAATACGGTGACGGCAGCGCCGATCAATAGCTCTATGGACTGTACTCATATTTGGCTTTGTTTGCCGCAAAACTTTTCTCAGTTTTGTTGAAACGGATTGGAAACTGTTTTATTAACTGGCAATTGTGTACAAAACGAAAGTTACAACTTGTGCTTTTTAATTGTGTTAGTTTTTTATTTAATACTTCTATGATTATTTTAATTTTTTATAACTTAAGTTAAAGACTGAATCCAAGCAAAGTAGGTTCATAAAAATGGTCAACTAAAATATTGTCTTGTTTTTAGTTCTACTTGAAGTCTCAGCCACAAGCACGAGCACGAGCATATTATTGACACTATACAGGATGGAAATTTCAGCGGGGCAGTAAGGGGAAGTACCTTATCCGTTGCAGCTACACGAAAATGGTCTTAAGAGACTATCAATAATTTTTTATGGAATTTTGATCCCCATTCAAAGATTTTCAAAAAAATGTACAGATAGCAAGAAAATAGCCATTTTACACAAAAACATTTTTTGATGCCAATCGATTCTGTTTCTAATACTGATCAAAAACTTTTATGGGACCAACCATCGTTGGAGTACTCAAAAAGTCACAAATTGCAAAAAACTTTTCCCTTATAAACTATTCCACCCTGTATATTCATAATATTCTGTCTTTTGTTATTTTTTTTGTGTTTATGTGAATTGTTGTAATGTAAAATTGTATTAGCTTTCGTGGCCTAAGATCCACAGTTGCACACTTTTTCTATGTTATTATGTGGATAATGTCACGACATTATCCACATATTAACAAAGACCCACGTATTAAGATAACCCACGGGTTACAATATTGTATATGTTGATGTGGTATGATTATACCAGATTTGTAAGATTTTATGTTTAAATAATATATTGTAACTGTTTGTTGTCCCAAAAAAAATAAAAAAAATAAAAAAAATATAACCGTCCACACCAATAAAACATGCTTCTTAACTATGCTATATAAAATGTTTTGTCATATAGTTTGAACTCACCTTTACGCGTAAGGTATAACCACGGCAGTCATACCCGTAGTCAACTGTGACAGACAGAACACATTAACTAGCCGTGGCTGAGTGGTTGAACTATTTCACACACACACCAGCTCTTTTTATGTCCCGTGGGGAAGGCTCCTGGCCCAGCCCACTGCTGGGGCAGCAGCATTCCTATAAATGGATGTGGAGAACGGGCCATAAACCACCACGCGGGCAAGAGTCGATTGGTGGTTGTTGTGGACTGCTAATGCAGCCGGGACCAACGGCTTTACGTGCCTTCCGAAGCACGGAGGAGCTTGAAATGATAAATTGTTGGTCACTCATCCGATGACCGGCCTTTGCGAAAGTTGCTTAACCTTAGCAATCGCAGACCAGGCGCGTTAACCACTGTGATCGAGCTTCTTCAGCCTGCCTTAAATTTGTAGAGTAATCAGAACTCAATGTTCCTAATGTTAAGTGTGCACATAAACATAAGAACACAAAACATTAGGTACTTAAGTACGATTATGTGTGTTACATAATGTAAGTAAAACATTTTCGTAATCATACATAGATTGTAAAATGTTGACAGCCAACGAAATATACGTAATGCCGAGTGCGGCGAGCTGCCTGCCTCGGAAATACGAAAAGGACCCTCTAGATTTACGCGAGGCCCGGCGGTGCGGGAAGAAAATGAATTTATTTGGCGACGGCAAAATTAAATACAAATATATTCATATTACACAAACAACTGTTTGCAACGTTTCCCGCGGCGGGAGCCACGTACTGGAACGTGGAAGTTTGCAACAAGAAATGTGCAGAATTATCTAATTGCTGAACGTCGACATAGTAAATGTCAATTTACATGCTCTCAAAATTAGTCGCTCGCTAACTGAGTTGTTCAATTCGGTGGTTTTTGAAGACTTTATTACTAGTGTTGTGAAAGTATTAAGTAGTATGTATGTATGTTTTATTAGTATAAAAATTATGACTGTAGTACCTAAAAATTGTTGAAAATATAATATATCCACGATCCTTAATCAACACCTTTACTTCTTGAGTAATTTTTGTTTTACGTCTACAAACTTGATAGTATGTTTTACTTGTCACTGGTCTCTGCTGTCAATGGTCACCGCTATAAAAGAAATAATTGAAAAATTAACGGGGTTATTACCGTGTCCTTTGTTGTATGTAAGTATCCGATATTTATTATTATTATTTCCGTAATATTTTTTTAAACACTAATGACGACACTAATGTAGATAAGTGACCATTACCTATATAGTTAAAAAAGTTTAATAATTTTATTTATTTTTAAACCAACTGACAACATTTGTGTGAGTACGAAGTCCGCGATACAAAACATCTTCATGATGGTGACAAACGATTTTTATTGTGTAGGCTGATGATAATGATGATGATGAAAGGATTCTGTATTTATGAAAACGAAGTAAACATTTTTATAACACGGTAAATAAAACACGCTGTGCCGTCACAATAAGATTTTTAAAAAAAAGTTTCTAAGGAACAATCATCATCATCATCATCATCAGCCTATACTAGTCCACTGCTGGACATAGGCCTCTCCAAGTGCACGCCACCGAGCACGATCCGTAGCGTAGAACGCCCTCAGATTAGGTGGAGCGACGATCTTCGCAAGGTGGCTGGCAAGAGCTGGATGAGAGTAAGGAACAATAAAAATGATTAATTAATTAATAAAACTTGGCTAGAATTATCAACATCGGTGTTATGAATCTTCCGGTATTTTTATTTATTTTATTTTATTATTAGGGAAATTTACAGACAAATATCTAACATAAATGAAACTGTAAACAATCAGATGCTAATAACAAATTTCCACGATTTATTGTAAACAAACTGAAAACTTTGCTGTCCGGGAAAAAAAGTTCAATTAAAAATAAAGCCAGCGCCTGCTCATATTTGCCAAACAATAATACCTCTTTTATTATTAAATGTAAGAAGTTACAAACATAGATGAAACTGGTTATATGGAAGCAAGTTTTGAACGCAAAATTGTAACCTTTTAATTATTTTATGCTCCATATTATTTTTATTATGCCGTAAAAAAAATTTATCCATCTATCTATATAATATAATAGTAATTATTTAGTTTGTTACCTGCCCACCACTTTCTGTTAGTTTCGAGATAAGCACTAGACAGATGCGCATGCGTACTGCAGCGTTGCACTGATAACACTGTGCAACGTAACTGATCACTCTCATTTTTGATTTAATGTTTATCCTGACGTTTCGAACTCTTTGCATTGTCTATAGTCACAGAGTAGTCAGAGTAGTCATAGTCACAGTAGATTTTGACTTTGATTTTCAGTAACCTTTGCAATGCTTCACCGATCAAATTAAAGGTATCAGTAGCGGTAGCCAAAGTGACATTAAGAAAACGATAGCGAAGTTCGAAAAGAATAAAATGTATGGGATTGACATAAGATTGACCACGTGATTTAGCGCGGCTTATGTCAATCCCATACATTTTATTCTTTTCGAACTTCGCTATCGTTTTCCTAATGTTACTTTGGCTAAGCCTACAGATTCGAAAGACGCATTAAGGTGTTGGTTGCAGTTGATAGCAGTCGTAGACAGCATGATGGGACATGGCCGATCTCCTCGTGTTTTAAGTATGTTATATGGCCTAAACAAGCAGAAGATGATTAGTCTAACCAATTTTACTTACAATTATCATTATTGTGGAAGCGAGCTTCAATCGACATAGTACCTATTTACTTACTTCTAAGAACTACAAGAACTTGATCCCATAGCTATAGAAAAAAGTTGTTGTAATGGCGACAAACTTAGGCGAAATACAGAGGAACATGTGGACTGCAGGCTATATATAATAGGTCTTTACCTATGAAATTGCCGTTTTTTTCTTACTTATTAATATTAATATAATAATAATAATTTATATATTATTACTTATTAATTATATTACTTCCAAAAGTCAACACCGATTTTTAATATTATTATACACCTTTAATTAGGACTATGTTGCTCAGGCTTCAGTAATAACAATGATTATTAATTTTGTGTCTTTATCGCCCATTTTTTAAATTGACTAACTTTTTTGTTCGCGGAATTGTCCTTTTGTTTCATTGTAGCTTTGAAGAGACTTGATTTTTTTCTTTTTAATGTCTGCTATATTTACCTAGTGAAACAAACACATTTAAAAAAGGTTAGCATGAAAAATATAAAAAAATGTATAAAAAATCTTCATACAAAACGGCAATTTCATAGGTAAAGACCTAATATTTACTTAATAGTAAATTAAGTAAGTATAACATGAACCGGTGTCAATGCCTTTTTCAGAACAATAATGTTTTAGTTACAGTTGTAATGTACCTAGGAATTGGAAATCTGCTCCATATTTGTGTTTACATAGTAAGTCGTGCGACTAATTGAACAATTGGCCAACAAATATGTGTACAGCTGTAAAAGCACTTTTAAATTGTAAAATTTAAAGTTTAGGCGTTGTTTTTCTGTTTATGTATATACAAGTATTGAACTTTCTTGTTTTACAACTTTCTATCGGCGCCTTTAATAAATAAAACAGTCCGTAACTACCGTATTTTTGATAGCATTGGTACAAATCAGTTATTGGTGCTAACATAAATTAAAATGCTGAAATTCTATGCTATAGTTATGATTTAAGGCGACGCATTGGAAATTTACGTGGCGGGGATCTTGATTTTTCCCAACAATTACAAAACATATGAAAGTGATATTTGATGACATGATTTTTCATTTAATTGACTTCATTTTGCTAGTTGCAGAAACACGATTTGTTAACTTTTATAACAGAGAAAAAATATCAAAGTAACCTATTTTAAAACATAGATTTGCATTTTACAGGCAAACCAGACCGATTTAAGCATCTAAACTTTCTTAATAGATTAGTCTTAACACACACTTGAATATGCTAGTTAATTTTTTTAAACTTATTTGTAGTTTTAATTAGAAAGAAAAAAACCAGTTTTTATTATGGTACGGGGCAAACGCTCCGTATTAGATTAGATGTTTAGCGATGCGTCGCCTTAAGAAAAAATACACAGTAAAAGACCAAAGATTCGATTGCTTGTATAAGAAAGCATCAACATCATCAACGGTTGTAAAGTGCTATCTGTACAACTATACTTGAATGCGATGCGTAAAACATATTTTATATCCATCCTTTTTTATATAAATTTTTCA
Source organism: Eudonia lacustrata (assembly GCA_947562085.1). Classification (NCBI taxonomy): domain Eukaryota; kingdom Metazoa; phylum Arthropoda; class Insecta; order Lepidoptera; family Crambidae; genus Eudonia; species Eudonia lacustrata. The sequence continues at coordinate 19,358,551 of OX387340.1, read as the reverse complement.
ATCATCACCATTTAGTGCCATCTTCATACTGAAGAAAAGATTGATTGATTTTTCAATAAGAAAGTTTTTTGTTTTTTAATCTAGAAGAAAAATGGTGTAACTAACTATAAGGTCATCGATAGTATAGCGCTTCATTAGGAGTACTGAACCACTAATAAGGTTATACTAACATTGCTTTATAAAGTATTGGTAGACCCTCTAGTACCTAAGTGGTAGATCTTTTGTATTTCTTATCCAGACACAGATGGGAAAGTTCTTATTAGCATCAGGTAAACATCGAAAATATACAGCTGTAATGTTGCATCTACTTTAAAAGAATATTAAGAATACCTACAGCTTTTTCACAATCTTATTAAGTAGTTTATTACTAGGTGCCCTCACCAATAGGATACAAAACAAGTGTCAATGTTATCTGTAAGGATTAATGCCAGGATTGATGTCAATGTCACGATAGAAATAAAACCCGATCGAATGCTCAGTATTTTTTGTAATCTTATCAGTACTTCTTATAAGTAGAATTCGTAGACTAGAGAGATGTCACATATTCAACTTCAATATTATTCAACTAGTCCTCAACAATCGATCAACGCAAACGTTCAAAACTATTTATCTACACTTATGTATTATTGTCATAAAAAATCTTTCCTCTAACTGGTATCACTCTAAAGTAATTCACTTACGATTTATCCGATCGTAAGTTTTTCACAGCCATTTTACTCGCAAGGTACTCGAACCTCTTCTGTCTTTATTATATTTTTCTATTCCATAGAATATCTTCTGATAGGAATCGAGACAATTTCAATCAACTCCGCCATTGCGTTCTTATGAGAGCTGAATTGCGTACGATTCCTTCTTGCTCTCCCTCTTTTCTTTTACCCACAACCAAAGCATGTCTGGCAGCCACGTCGCCAACAATATTACTAATAGAATATTCTGTGCTGTTATACAGATGATGTAGCTTTTAGTGAAATCTCTTATCCATCCTAGGAAAAGGCCGGCTGGTGGCACAATGATGCCCATTGTTAGCATGCCCAAGCCTACTGCAGCGGGGACTTGATCCAGCCTACAGTGTTCTGATATGGCTATGTTTCTTGCCACGATTATCATACTCCTTCCGAAACCGTAGAGACAGGACATCATGATGAGCACATTGAGGTCCCTCTGGTACGCCAAAACTGAAACCCATTAAATAGGTGCCTACGTTAGAGCCGACTAGAAATAATGTTTAAAATCTACCTACTCGCATATAGCTGAGCTACAGTGCAAAGATCGTATATTTATAAACTTATTTTTACAATCACAATACTTGTATAAAATATATTATAACGACAACCTCACGTATCAATAAGCCGTTGATAAAATTATCTCACTTTAAAAACGGTGTTATCGTAAATATTTTCCATTCCTAATAAAATTCTGCCCTTGTTCTGTGTTTTTGAAATAATTTTGGGGTCACCTTATTTCCAATAAACATGATAATATTCTATGCATATATATTAATGCCAACCCACAAACGATAACTCTGAAAAGGTGTTGCTAATATTTCGAAGGGAAGTGTTTCAATCCACGCCACGATAGCCTATTGGCCTGACACGGTTTGTCAGAAGGTCCAAAGCGGGTTCAAATCCAGCTAGTGGAAATTTTTCGACGCCTCTCAGAGTCAATGCACTAGTTTGACTTACTTTGCCTGATGACGATGAGCCACACACTGGTCATAATCAGCATCCAACGGGCCTTTATTTTGTATTTATCCTGGAATATTGGTAGGATCAAACGGCCTGCTATGTCTGCGCCAGCCACCGCTGACATGCAAGTGGCAGTTTGTGCTTTATCCATAAGCACTTCATTCTGTAAATGATACACGAATATGTTTACAAAATCAGTTTACCATGTTGAATTAGTAGCTTATTGTTTACTGGGTTTATTATTTTTTATATCTAGGGAAAATGCAAAGCATTTTGTGGCAACCTAAGGCCACGGGAGGCCAAGGGATGTATCTGTCACGGGATCAGCTAGGGACCACGACGGCAAGCACCAAGTTTCAGATTTTTTTGTAAAACCAGGTGCCATAATATATAAACCCAAACTGAAAAACTTATTACCCCCGCATCTTTTTCTCTAATCTCTCATTTTAAAGTAAATAAATAAAATAATTGATAGATTAGATTAGGGCAAGTAAAAAGCAAAGTACCCACCCACTGCAAGAAAAATGTAACCGAGAAATCGGAAATATTGTAAATAAGAATAGGCTCAAAAATAGGATAGAGCATAAAGAAATGCAAGAAAAATGTATTAGAAATAAGTAATAAATGGAATGAGTAGGGCACCTAGCGTGCAATAAAAATGGAAAAGTTAGTAGAAATTACATAGTTTAGCGTAGGAATATAGAGTAGATAGAGCACCAATCGTGCCAGGAAAATATAGGCGTTAAGTCGCTCCTAGCATAGACTAAGCGTAAATAAAGTCTCCGACACTGACCCACGTCGGGAGACAAGTCAAAAAAAAAAAAAGTACCCACTGCTATGAAATGAAAGACGATGAATGAATGTGTAGCATGTTGAATGAAAGTGCAAGAAGAATTATAGAGATAACTGTCATGAAAGAGAATAGAAAACAATTAGCTCCAAAAAAGATAGATGTAGAAATAAAAAAACCCACCAAGTTCCTTTCCCTGCACCTGGGCTAGTATGTCTTATCCTACCAGAGGAACTTAATACGTGATATCTCTACCACCTATCATAGTCTATAGTACGTTTCTCATTGCTCTTATCTTAATTATTAATGTGCCAACCAGTAAAGCGTAGGGTGGTGCAGATATAGCTTAGCTACTTATAAAAATGCATATTATTATGAGCTCGTTGTAATAATTTTTGGTCATCCATCCAACGACTGGCCATTTCAGAAGCTTGCTTTACAATAAATTGATTAATCTAATAAAGATAAAGTATTATTTAATTACCTGTAAAAAGAATGGGTACAGCATGCTGAAGTTTTGAATTGACGTAACTGAAAGAGCCGTTCCAATAATGATGTTCAAGAAACGAGGGCTCGACAATAGTGAAATATCGAATAAATCATACATTTTCTTTAGCCAGCTTTTCTCCGCGGGCGATACGGGCACTGCGGCAATTTCTGTAAGAGAAAAAATATTGCGTCATTGATTAACAGTAATGTTATTATTCGAATTGTATCAAGTGGTTATTTAAAAATGTATACATTCTGAAGTTATTGTGAGAACGCGAACGTCATACTTGAAATCCGTAAACACAGATAGCACGTCCATTGTTTACATACAAATAACTTGATAATTATGGCCCGTAATATTCTTATACGATTTCGTCATTGCTTCCTTTAAATTAAGCTGTGATTTTCGTCAAACTAGATTATTCGGATATCTCATATATACATGACATCACATCTAAGAAACTAAAACATTTGGATTTGATTGTTAAGAGCCACATGTATAGTTATAGAACATAAATGATCAATATCTAATCCCAATGACGAGCACTTCGTCCGCGTGGAATGGTGACTTTCGGTAGTATTTTTGATTTATTAGGCTCTTGTTCCCGTTTTTGCAACATTTTTCACTGATGCTTCGCTCCTCTTAGTTGCAGCGTGATGTTATATAGCCTAAAGCCTTCCTCGATGAATGGACTATCCAACACAAAATAATTTTTCACTTTGAACCAGTAGTTCCTGAGATTAGCGCGTTCAAACAAACAAACTCTTCAGCTTTATAATATTAATATATATAAGGACGTAACAACAAACAAAATAAAAATGAAAAATTGCATTTAATGAACACTTGCAATGTTTATTGCTCTCTAAAGAAAAGAAGAGAGAGAGATAGATAATGCATAATTTTTTGTCATCATCATCATCATCATCTCAGCCAAAAGACTGCTGGACAAAGGCCTCCCCCAAGGATCTCCATAACTAATTTTATGTAACATTTCATAATTCTAGTTAATTATTAATATCTTTGAGTAGCATAGTGCTGTTCATAAACAATCTATACCTAAGAGTTTTAAAAGCCTCAAGGTATATCTGTGGTAAAATTTTCAAAACTTGATAGAGCATTCAATTCACATCCTATCACCACATAAATGAAAAAATATACAGTACCATTATTTTTACTAAAAGCCACGGTAACATTTTGATGGCTTTCTGATTTCTTGTCAGACCATCCATTTTCGTTGCCATTTTTGTTAACAATTTGAGGATCTGTGGCACGCCTGCCTAGCACACTCGTTAATTCGTTACGAGTGTTTGAATTCTTTCTAATCACAATGTTCTTGTGTTTATTTTCTAACAGCTGTAGATTTTCATCTACCTCCACTTCGACCTCAACTCTTTTCATATGTCTTTCCACGGGTTGAATAAGTAAAGTGCCTCCAATCTAAAAGACAAAGATAAAATAAATACCTATATTTTTTATTTAATTAGGTGCATAATATTTGACTTAAGTAGTTTTCGAAATTATGCAAATCATTCAAAATATAAAACGTAAACACTGCCAAAATAAATATAAACTAAACATTACCCCATGTAAACTCAAAGCGGAAAGGATCAAACAAGCACCTCTAAATCCATAACTTTCCAAAAGGTATCTAACTAAGTGAGGCATTAAGGTCTGACCCACACCTGTTCCAACATTGGCGAGGCCGACAGCGCGGCTCTTTTTAAGCTTGAAGTAGCTATTTATAGCCACAAACGAGGAATTCTGTATGAAACCCAAGCCCAAACCTGCAAATTAATTTTAACTCATCAATAAACAACAACGATGTAAACGCACCTAAGACCGTTCTTACACGCCGCTACTCGAAACAAACGCTAGACCGCTTAACTGAGTCCTCGCCTGCGGTAGGTACGCGGGGCGCGAGGTACGGGACCTCTACCACGAGTACGAGCGTTTTGCGACGCGACGAACGGATTTCTAGTTCATTGCGCGTTACACTACGGCAGTCATAGTCAGCAGTGATAGAAAAAACGCAATTAACTAGAAATCCGTTTACTGCGTCGCAAGCTGAAAATGCCGTTTGAAGCAATCAGCAATCTCTCTCCTAAATAAAAAGCGTTAGTCACAAACTGTAATTACTAATAAGTACCTAGAATGTGACAGCAATATTATTTCAATGACGGTCCGTACATGACGCAACCAATCATAAACTGGTTTGTAACGTTAGCACCATCTTCTTCGCAATTTTACATTCTACCTAAATGCCTACCGTTTAACTGAGGCGGCTTCTGAGATATCTGCGTGGTGCTGGAGGGGTGAAAGTTTACGCAGAGCCTCAGCTGAGGCTCGTAGCGGCTTGCGACGCGGCGAGCGAATTTGTAGTTCATTGCACGTTATTCTACGGCAGTCATAGTCAACGATCATAGAAAGAACGCAATAAACTAGAAATCGTTCAACGCATCGCAAGACGACAGTGGGGTTACGTAAACTGTCAGCCTTCCAGCACTGCGCAGCTACCTCAGGAGCCGTCCAGTTAAGCAGTAGGCCTGTAGATACTCTTTGGTAATAACAGTTTGTAACTAGTCTGTTTTGAATAGCGTCGTGTAAGAATGGCCTTAGAGATGTACTTAACGCAGAATTCCTATTTCTAATCTTGTAACATTGACATTATCTCGTACATTGTATCGATAATTTAAAAACGTTGTTATCTTACCTAATAGTACTCCATAAGTTAAGGTTAAGTGCCAAATATTTGTCGCGAATCCACTTAGAAATATGCCCAATGTACAAGAACAGGCCCCCGCTACTGCTACCACTCTTGTTGATGACATTTTGACTAGTGCTCCGGCAATTGGTCCTCCGAAATTTGTGACGAAAAGCATAGTGCTGAGTACCATGGCAGCGCCTTGTGTTCTGTGCCCCATGGCTTCTAAAGCATCTCCGTATAGCAGACTGAATAGAGAGAGCATAGATTGATTGAAAATCTGTAAGGAAATTGTTGGGTTTGGTGTTAGAAGGAAATTTTAGTAATTTATCTTAGCAAAACGAGTGTGGTTACTCAATAACTAGTTCGTGCATTTTTTAAGTTTAAAGATCGTGTCTGTCTTTGATATATGTTTATACAGGTTATGTTTCTTCAATCTATATATATTTTATGTCTAAGTATTGTTTCTAGTTAAGTTTGATGGTAATAAGAGTACCTGTTTTATGGAGAGTTAGCACTGACTAATTATTTGTAGGTATAATCCTAGCTTTTTTCGACACATGTTTTGTTTGATTTCTTTGTGTAAACCACCAAACAATTATTTATGATGATGAGTTCTTGGATTTTAGTAAAGTAACACAGTAACAATGTTAAAATTTGAGCTAAGATATCTTTCCTAAGTATTTGCTACGTAAGTCGAGTATAGCAGTTTAAAAAACGTATAACTAAAACTAAATTGAGAATTAAAAGACAACCTAAACCAGACGCTTGTTAAAAAAGAAAATGTTAGTTTCTATGATAATTTAAGCAACTTTTGGTGCAGTTACATTATTATATTAGAATCGAAGATTAAGTAAAAATAAAGATCACAAGCAATTTTGTATTTTGTTTAGTACTTGACAACAATGATAAAACACGAACAGAATACCTAATCATCATTGTTAAATGACATTGATATCTATGAATTATATAACCTTGGTTCTAAGTTCAATGGATCAAAACAGGTGATAACAAATATTGAAAAAAAATATGTTGTTACATTGATAGCTCTACTATTATCTAAAGACCAGTCTTATACATAGAAATTAAACGTCATGAACAAATCTTCTTGAAAATAAACTGTGAATTACGTTATAAAAGATCATCCATTTAAAGCTTCGCATTGCTACTAAAGCTATAATTTTAACTTGCAACTACACAAAAGATTAAGATATTAATAACTTTCTACAAAGTTGACAAAGCTAAGAAAAGAAAGAAAATTAGGCTACACACAAACAAATTATGATGTACACATAAATAATTGTTACTCATCGCTACCTAATTTATTATATCATCACTTCATATTATCATCAACTACGATTACAACGACTCAATAGCTATGCCGCAACTGAAGATGCCACAATTTGTTTTATTGCGTAAGTAATTTGAAACCTAAAAAAAAACACATTTCAGTAACATTAAATACTTTATACGAATCTACTCGTGTCATACATATTTTCCACAATTATGAACCCTTTGCAGGGTTATTAATCTAAAGTAAGGTAAGGTAAGGCTATTCATCTAAATAAGACCTAAGAAGACCTAGTTATTATATATATATATATATATATATATATATATATATATATATATATATATATATATATATATATATATATATATAATTAAGTATTTAACTGTAATGCAAATAAAAAAAATAAGTTAAGTTAAATAAAACAACTTTTAAGGATCTACACGCGTTTACACATTGATTTATTTTATTTAAATAAAATAAATCAATGTGTAAAATAAACTTTTAAGGAACGATTAATTATCCATAAGAGTGGGTTCATTTAATTGATCTATTCCAATCCAATACCACGAAACTAAATACGTAGTGTTCGCGTAAACTTTAAAAAACAATACACTTAATTATGTTTTTTTATTGAGCCGGCAATCGAGCTTAATGCTCGCCTGATGGAAAGTGGCCACCACAATTCATGGACGCTTGCTATACCTAGGTTATTCCGCACACGTAGCCGACTCAATGATCGATGTTTAAGACATTATAAATGCACTAGATCTAGGATCCTTCATCCAGGTCGGTGACAGAAATAAGGTTTTAAGCTGGTCGCCATCCAATTGGATTCAGTACAGAATCACCTTGTGGTAACACAAAGCATTTCTTATTTACAATGTGACTGTTAAACTTGTCGCGAGCTGGCCAGACTTACTCAACACACATTTGTTCTAGCAAAGATATCACCAAAGTTGTACTCACGTTAGAGAGTGCGGTGCCTGCTAGAACCATCCATCCCCAGCCTCCATCGGGTGGCACTAGCATCGTAACCTTTTGCAGCTTGCTAGCCACTAATGCATTTTTCTCAGCAGCCATGTTCGATTTATTTTCTAATTTATTTTGTTTCTCATGAACATCGATTGGTTGGTCGGAGGCTTTCGTGTTGTTTGCACAGATGTTACTGTTTTTCGTCTGTAACAAGCGAACAATATAACTGTATTGCATTACAAAAAAACCATTATTATGTGTCGGATCAAACACAATGTTAGGTGAAGAAGCAGTCTATGATTCATTGCCAAAATTGTCCATGGTTTTTCGTCGTTTATCTTTCTTTGACACCAGAAGCGCCACTTCCTATGGGAGTGACGCGTGGAAACCTGTTTAAACTTCATATTCTATCACCAGCAAGACCTTGCTGCTGTGTTGCAGCAAGGGCTTGCTGCAACACTGTGTTTTATCCGACACATAATAATTGTTTTGTTGTAATGCAAAACAATTATATTATGTGTCTTTATAAAACACAGTGTTAGGTGAAGACCTGTTTCTTATCTGCTGGTGACAAGCACTAACGCTATAATAAAATAAAACAAAATAATTAAATAATAAATAAATTAAAAAATTAATAATTTTTATATGTAATCAAAAGAGTTATAATTAAAATTACTAAACATAAGATACTTACTATTTTATGAGATACATGTATTTTAAAATAAATCTTTGTAATTCTTTATTTTAACATAAAATTAACCAAATATAAGACAGCTATGCCTGATACTTTCTTAGCAAAGAAATAAAGATAAAATAAAGTTATTAATAACTATGTAAAACAATGATAAATTTAAAAAATAATAATTGTTAATTAAGAACTAACAAAACTCTCAAACAATAAATCAGCACAAGAGTTGTCCTTATCTGCTCTCTGAACCTTTCGACAATAAAACTTTTGAAATTTCTGTATGCTATTCCAATTCCCTCTCTTAAGGATTTCTTCAATTGGTCTACTTTCTAACCAACCTCTGGATGCTACTGCTGATCGAATAGATCCAGGTGGCGCATCAATGTTAATATTTTTTTAAATATTTTTAATCCATCCTGCAATATTATTATTATTATAATATTTGTTCTAGATGCAGGTTTAACTAATCCAGTTAAAGTAATTAATAAACTTGCAATGTTACTTTGTTATCTTCTATCATGAGAAATTCGGATAAGCTCATTATTATGTCTTACTGGATATATATTTTCATCATAGTGTTGACTCAAAATCCAATCAGACTGTCTATGTATACTAGAATCAGTCTTAGAACCAAATTTTGGCCAGAGGGTAATTCTACCAGATTCTTCAAAAAAGCTTTCCTGAGATATATCTAAAAGAGTTAAGTCATATACTCTACGCCCTGAAGCAAGAAGGAGGACTAGTGCAGTTTGTCGAGAAACATCAAGAAATGTTTCTAAGGGTGGTGTGGTCTTAAGCCAATCAAATAATAACTTTATGTCAAAAACAGGAAGTTTTCGCACATCTGGCTTGGCAAGCGAAAATGGCTTTTAATAAAAATTTGATGGACAAAAAAGTTCTTTGATACATTTTCAGTTGATGTGGCACAAAAAGTAGCTACAGCAGACTTGTGCAGCAGTATAGTGCCAGCTATATGCCAGCTTATCCTCTAAAAAGAGTTTTGCAAAGAATCTTGCTAAATCATTTCCTGCAGGTACCTTAGGATTTATATTGTTAGTATTACACCATATGATCTATCGCCTAATGGGTGCTTTAGAAGTAGATAAAGTTGATTCTCGCCAGCTAAGCCTTAACAAATTTTGCTTTTCTGAGGCCCAGTGGGGTATTTGTTCTGACCACCCCCAACCTTCCAAGCCAGAAGAGATAACTTGTATACTTGTGGAGGGCACCTGCCTGTCGTTGTCTGGTCTATTAAGGTCTTCCGCAGATCCTTTATCGGCAGTGGCTCCACTAGGGCCCTGGCTCGAAGATCTGGGAGCCAAAAACATTGTGGTGGTATCAAAATGAATGTTCCCCTTGAGTGATTCAGTTGTACCAACACCTGTGGAATTAAGCTGGGAGGTGGGAACACCCATCCCAGCTGACAGTCCTACGGACGACTGAAGGCGTCGCAAAAAGTTGCGTATCCATCTGTTGAATCCAGAGTTACATACTTTGGAAGGACAAAAGTGGCCCTGGAAGCGAACAAATCTATGTCTGGAATGCCCCATTCGTTGAATATGGCATTCGTGGCCGGGGGCAACAGATGCCATTCGGGTACAACGACCCTTGGACAGGCGGTCTGCTATCCCGTTGAGCCTTCCTGGCAGGCAACAAGCCGAAAGTGTTATTTCCAGCTGTTCGGTCACCTCCAAGAGCTTTGCCGTTAAATTTAGAAGGGCTAATGATCAAGTCCCGCCTTCGTTTCAGATATACGACACTAGTGTTTGGTTGTCGGACTGTATCAGAATATGGGCTCTGTTTAATACTTTTTGTTGACTCAGTATTGTTTCGTTTACGGCATACATCTCCTTGACGTTGGAGTGCCATCTTTTTTGATGGGGAGCCCATTTTCCTGATAGGCACAGACTGTAAAACTGAGCACCCCACCCTACTTCTATTCGGTGTAAAGTCATGGAATTGTGATCTACTGCTTTTACCCACCAGTTCAGATCTTGGTAAATTTCCTGAGGCAAAACCTTCCTTTCTCTGGGTCGGTTCTTCTTGTACTTTCTCAGAAAAAGTTGCATTCTCCGACAATGAAGTCATCCTCTGGGGATGGTGAGAGTTGCAAAGTTTAGAAAGCCTAACAAGCTTTGCGCTTCTTTCAGAATACAGGTTAGGTTCCTTTTCTCTATGTGGGACACCAATGTTCTTATTTTCTGAACCTTTTTCAGGGGTAATGCCATTCTGTTTATGTGGGTATTCCAGACTATGCCCAGTTATTCCAGTTCCTGGGTAGGCTCTAAAACAGATTTTGGATAATTGACATGCCGCACCCTAAAGTCTCGAGCAATCTCGGTGTTTCCGCAACCTGAGTGACTAGAAGGGAACGGTCCTGATGGACTAACAGTTAGTCGTCTAAGTACACCAACAGACGAAAACCTCTGGCTCAAAGAGTTTCCGCAACCCAATTCGACACCGCTGAAAAAACCTGAGGAGCTGAGTAAAGGCCAAATGGTAGAGCGGTCAGTTGTAGAATTTCCCCGTTGTAAACAACTCTGAGGAACCGTCTGTGAGTCTCCGCTATTGATGAAAAGAAATAAGCGTTCTGGAGGTCTACCTTCACTAGCCAGTCGCAGTCCTGCAAAAAATCTACTACATCTGACTGTGATATTACATGAAAATGTTTTGTTGCTATCTGTGAATTGAGACTTCGAAGATCGAATATAGGTCTCATTCCACCGTCAGATTTTTTCACTAAAAACATTCTCAAATGGAAACCCGCATTGAGAACTGGTGGTTGTTCTATATGTACGAAAAGACCGCGACCAGCAAAATTTCATGAAAACCTTAGAAATATCAAACGATAAATTGTAATCAATTAAGTATTTTATTGCTGTTTGATGCTTTATATTAATACGGCGTCCAATCTCCATTATTGTCCATGATCGCTTGCCATCTTCACGGCATACTTTCCGCCAATTTTCAGCATAGCTGCGAGACTTCTACGCGGACTTCAGTTCACGTGTAAAGTCAGCGACGGTCACTACATTTTTTGCCCTTAGTTTATGCTTCATCCACGCCCAAACATTTTCAATTGGATGAAAAAAGAAAAAGAAAATCATCAGTAAAAAATGATCTTGTCCCAATCACGGTCTTTGTTTATGCACGCCCGATGCAGCCTTTTTTCAATATGCGTTTCAGAAAGGAGAGGTTCACAGTGCTTCGATATTTCACGCCATTTACAACTAAACGCCTTTTGATTTTGTCAACTGATATAGGTAATTAAACCCTTTTTCTTCAACTGTTTTTGCCCAGAACAAAGTGATGATAAAGGATGCTTGGCAAACAGCTGCACAATCCGTTTATCCTCTGCGAGAGACATCTTTTTCGATTTGCCACGATCTGGTAAGTCATCGACGGTTTTTGTTTGTGAATATCTCTTCACCCACTTGCTCACGAATGCTTTGGACTTTTTCATATAATGGGCGGCCTGGTCGCGGGACATTTTGGGTCCAATCGAATGAGTACAAAAAAACACAGCTTCAAAGTGGGAAGCGTACGCAGCACTCATTTTAAAAAATAATATTTTTAACAAGAAAAACTGGAGGGAAAACTTATGTTTTTTTACAATGCATTATAGGCAAAGGATTGTTCTATTCAGCCTAATATTTATTTTTATAGATTGCATTTCAAAATTTAAAAATATGCCGGTCACGTTCTTGTCAAACACACTGTATAGCTGATCCCGGACCAAACATTGAAGAGAATTTTTTAAATAAATCATTTACATTTAAATTTGTCGAGTCTTTTACTGCCAAATCTAATGTGCAATAAATCTTTGCACTAAATGTCTCTGTTCTATTACTTCTTTGGATAAACTAGCCATAAGAGGTTGTGTTGAAGCTAAAAAATCATTATTTTTATTGAAGTGACACAATTCTTCATTTATTTTTAAACCTATGACCCCGGGTGAGGCAACAAAAGATTGCATTGCTTTTTTATATCTATCTAATGCCTTTCCAAGCTTGAGAGTCAATATTATTATAATTATAATTACACACCTTATACACAACTTTTTAAAACTATAACACTGTGATTTATCGCTTAAATCTTATTATTTGTAACATAACCAAAACTTTTGCTGGTTGCCCGGCAAAAATCACAAACGCTATGAAGTTTAGACAGGTTTCAACGGGTCACTCGCATAGGAAGTAGCGCCTCTGGTGTCAAAGAAAGGTAAATGACGAAAAAACCATGGACAATTTGGTAAGTTTTTTAATACCATAGATATATTTGGCAATGAATCATAGACTGCTTCTTCACGTAACACTGTGTTTTATAAAGACACATAATAATGAAATATGACGCAAGGCCCGTGCGTTCAGATGCAGTGTTTGTACAACATGCAATGTTATTATTTCATCATCATCATCATCAGCTCATTTTTATGTTCCCACTGCTGAAGGACGAGCCTTCCCTACAGATGGATAGGGAGAACGGGCCATAAACCACCACGCGGGCCCACTGCGGGTTGGTGGTTGTTAACGACTGCTAATGCAGCCGGGACCAACGGCTTTACGTGCCTTCCGAAGCACGGAGGAACTCGAGATGATACATTTTAGGTCACCTATCCGATGACCGGCCTTTGCAAAAGTTGCTTAACCTCAGCACTCGCAGACCGGGCGCGTTAACCACTGCGCCATCGAGCTCATTCTGTTGTTATTATGAATGTTCTTATTTGTGAAACTTTAAATTATTACCAGATAGTTTAGTATTTTTGGTTGGGTATCAGTTTTTAAGTTCCGAAATAATTTTAACTGGGTTTTTAATAATAAGGCGTTGAAGCAACAAAACTTTTTCGTGTTTAATTACCTTCATTTATAGAACAGAAACCATATACACATTATAAAATGTAAATGTAACTTTTCAGTAAATGATACCTGAAATTTGAAATAACCTTAGAGCATTAAGACGACGCATTGATAATTTACGTGGCGGGGATCTTGATTTTTCTCAACAATTACAAAACATATGAAAGTGATATTTGATGACATGATTTTTCATTTAATTGACTTCATTTTGTTAGTTGCAGAAACACGATTTTTCAACTTTTATAACAGAAAAAAAAATATCAAAGTAACCTCTTTTAAAACATAGATTCACATTTTACAGGCTAACCAGACCGATTTAAGCATCAAAATTTTCTTAGTAGATTAGTCTTAACACACACTTCAAAATTGTAGTTCATTTTTTTAAAATAAATTGTTCTTTTTAATTTGAAGGAAAAAAAAACAGTTTTTCTTATGGTACGGGGCGCAAACGCTCGTATCAAAACATATGAGATTTATTGTTTAGCGATGCGTCGCCTTAAACCAAATGCTCTAAGGAAATAACTACTCATAACAACGCCTATCTTCCATAGAGGTCGGCAGAGGGGTATCTCGGAGCACGGCGAAATTCTTTAGTAGTTATGTCACACTTACTAAGAAATTACTTTCAGATCTTTTGTAAATAAATTAATACTAATCTGACAATTTACTGTGGTTTTCCAATCATTCAAATATTATAGTTTTAATTGCTTTTACTATATTATTGTATGTAAGTATCTATCTAATTTTAAGTTAATTTATATGATTTTTAATTTAATTCACTGATATTCACATTTTGAATCTAACATTCTATCTTGACATATTTTTTTTTTTTAATTTTTAATATTATGTAGTACATACGAGTATTGTATTAATTAAGTTAATAATCCTTTGGCATGTGTCATTATAGCTTGTAATCGCTTTGGTTTATTCTGTAGGCTTACAAGACTTTTTTAAAATAAATAAATGAAATAAATAAATAAGTACCTAAACTTATCTTTTTTGTAACAATAAATAACCCGACTTAAACATAAACAAAAATAACAATTGGAATTAAGTCTCCGATTCGGTTTACTAAAATATTTTGCGAACTTCTCAGATGCTAATAGCAGATATCAAACTTCAAGAGAATATAGAACAAAGATAATGGTTGGTCATGAAAGTTCCGGCTAGTAAACTGAGATCGAAGCTGGCTCGTATGACTTATGGGGTGTGTCTGCGCATAGTACATAATGTTGGACTACTGACACTATGTGACCCTCGTTATCACCAAAGATAAATAAAACGCAACACAACTCATATAGTCTATCGGTACGAATAGTCGTCAGCTACTTTATGTTTATTTCCTCAAATGTTTCAGTTATGACAGCTAAAGTAGCAACTACCTACTGTCTTATTAGTTTCTTTAAAAGTATGTGCCACAGTTTTCACGTAGCCTTGACTGAGAATAAGTGACTAACCATCGTTTAAAAGCGTCACAATTAGCATTACAATAAATAAAGTTTTAACAAACTCAAAACAGTATCCTTCAAAACAAAGATAAGTCCCTGTTTAGCTACTGCCAGGCCGTTAAAAACTATTGACTACATAATGATGTTCACTTAAGATTTTGCTGGAAATCTTGAGGACTACGAGTATAATAAAGGCTAACGGACTTAAGATGGAGTTAAAAGAGTTTAAATGATAGCTATGAGATTTCATCATTAAAGATCTTATTGACGTTATAATTAGCTTTTTATAAACAAAAAAGTTGTTTGTTTTTTTTGGAGATAGTTTGTTGATTTCCTCAAGCGGCATTTTCAGCGTCACCGGACTTTAACAGTTCTGTTTTTTTCTATCAAATCGTTTAAGGACTGAGGAAATATCAACGAGCTCAATAAAGAGCCCTAATAGGATTTTTTTTAAAGAGGGCATATCAACAAAGTTGAATTAGACCATGTGTACGCCACCATAACGGACACTAAACAATCCACCATCATTTAACAATCAAAAAGGTTTTGTCAGACAATAGTATTTGCCTTAAGAACAATGTGTTATTTATGAGTTTGTTTACATTAGAGTTCATTTATCCGAGAAGGAAAGCAATAAACAATGATATCGCAGTGTTTGTGAACTTTAATCTAATTGCAAAGATTACATATACATCGAATTCATATAAATTGAATTTCTTTGGTAATTAGTCCATAATTAGACCAAACTTTAATGCCTATTAAAGAAACGAAGCGAACAAACGGGTATACAGGTAATAAAAAATAAAGGAAAAGGGGCAAATAAAGGAAATCTGCAAATCTGCAAAGCGACACCTACCGCAACCGGCACAAATTATCATCGAAATAAGCAATAACAAATGTCCACAGATGGCGCTGAAATGTCTTTTCCTTATTACGGAAAAACTTCGATTGTCTCATAAACGGACCACAGTGATAAAATTTTAACTACATGAATATAAATTTGAATGCAAAAATAATACAATCAAATAAGATTGCTTCTATCCTTAATTTTATGATTCTAAACTTCCACGCATTGTTTCCAAATAAACCGATAATGTCATGCAAATCCTTTGTTGTGAGCGTACCACCAAACAAATGTACAACCCACCTCCATGGGATTTATGGCAAATGATCACCGCACCCTATTGACATTTATAGCTCTATGGGTACAGACACCTGCACATCAACCTATCCAAAACAGTAAAATTTCTTCAATACGCTTTCAACCATATGATTATTGCACAAAGTTCAATGTCTATTGAGAAAATTTGACAGTTTGTGTGGTAGGGCGTTGTGCAGGCGTGTGCAGGTACTACGGGTATCAGTGACGCGTTACCGACTCAGAAGACATCCATAAGGCGACGCATTGGAAATTTACATGGCGGGATCTTGATTTTTCCCAACAATTACAAAACATATGAAATTGATATTTGATGGTATGATTTTTCATTTAATTGACTTCATTTTGCTAGTTGCAGAAACAACTTTGATAACAGAGAAAAAATATCAAAGTAACCTCTTTTAAAACATAGATTTACATTTTACAGGCAAACCAGACCGATTTAAGCATCTAAATTCTTAGTAGATAAGTCTTAACATACACTTCAATAAGCTAGTTCTTTTTTTAAATAATTTATAGTTTTAATTTGAAGGAAAACAAAACAGTTTTTCTTATGGTACGGGGCAAACGCTCCGTATTAGATTAATTGTTTAGCGATGCGTCGCCTTAACAATGCTAGTAATAATAATGGCCAGAAACGTTAGAGTATTTTTTTACCCACCAAATGGAAGAGAACAATAAAGCAGGACATCGCAGGTTATCGCATTTCGATTATGTCCACAAAATTCCGCGCTCACAACATTACCACTTAATTTATAGTCAAAAGCGTACGGCTTTAAACTATACAAACAGTTATGTTATACTGCCGGATTAAAACTGACATGAATTGGGAAAAGCCTTCAAAAGACTTCAAGGAAGAGATTTGCATTTTGTCACTTTATCAATTAAGTGATATAAAGGTATATGTACAATTTTCTAAGTTACATGAATGTTTAACCACATTTACTAAATATTGGTATTCGACAAAATAACAATATATACAGCTGTTATCAAAATGGTTGAAACTCAATAGCGTATCAACAGTTATCTGCCCATAACTGTTGTTGCACAGCAGTGATGCTAGCTAGTGTTTAACATGATAGCATTTCAGCAGCACTGCTGAATTATAGTGTGCACACTCAAACATATAAAAATGTATTATGTCTTAGTACAATAACTAGAACAATTTGTCGGGATATTGAGATGTCAAATAATTTGTTAAATTTTTTTTTTTTCATTTTTACATTAGTAAACTTCTTTTTAAAGTTTCTGCTTTAGTTTCTTTTCTGAGACTGGTTTTTCTAATTTTATTCACTATTACAAATGTAGGTACACTTATTAAATCAACAGAAAAACAATAGCAATGTGTCAGACTTGACTCATGTGACAGAAGCTTTTAATACCGGAAAACTAGTTTTAATTCAGTTTGTTCTACATTTTAGCTTATAAACGAGTATACACTGTGACATTAATGACATACAGGTAGAGTACTCGTATAACCGCAACATGCGGTAATGAGATGATAAAAATACACTGACCGCCACTCGTTTGAATTAGATTTGTCTTGACGGTACGAAGCAAAGGTTTATCGACCCCATGACGCAATCGAGTCAATCGATGCACCTTGTCAAACATTCGAAACATATCGAATCTTTGCGATACCGGTTCGCAACATGATAAATCATTATGTCATATCAGAACAATGGTTTTGTTACACAGAAATGAACTTGACGGCGCTAACAATAGGGTTGTTCTTACCTAAGCACGCACGTTTATGGATGTAACGGATTATTTTGGTAACAATTAAAAACTATGTATTCGTTCACGAGTCACAGCCTAATTGTTTGTAACACGTTTGCCCCGGCCGGCTTCACAACCATCAATGAACGCACTACCGACTAGTACGGGACGCGATAATGTAATGCGTAGTCGAAGATACAAGGATTCAAAAACTTAATCGATACGTTGATATCTATTTAGTCGCGTTAATATCAATCCAGAAGATATTATTATACTCCTTTTTACAATCTAAATTAGTGTTTAATCGTTACAAATGTTTGCGGATATTGTTTTAAGTTCCCTTGTTCATCTTAGAAAACATCGATCTGATATTATTTATCTAGTCACCATTGATAGTTTAGTGTTGCTTACTTGATTAGATTGCTGTAGGTCAGTTATGCAGAGTCTTCGTGGCTGGATAGGGAGGCGGGAGCTGAAGGGAGAGTCATCACATAACCAGCTTTCCCTGGCCCGATGGTGTCCGTAAATGAATTTCTCCTTGTATAAAAATATGATAAATGACGCATACATGACGCTGAACTGGAAGGGTCGGGAGGAGTTGCCAGATAACCGGCGGGCCTCCCCAGGAGTTCCCCGTTAGCATTCGTGAAATGGATTTCCCCTTTTACATAAAATCGAAATGGGTACTCTTCCTTGCCAATGGGGCGGGTTGAAAATCGGTTCTATAATGTTTTACACACAATTCATTAGCAAATTTTCATTCCACAAGCAACATTTTGTCACAAACTATCAATCCCCAATCTTCTGATCCCGTATTTTCTAGACTTGCTACCATTGAAGCGTCACTTGGAATATATTGTTTAAAGAAACTGTCGTTTATCGTCCTATGGTACCGGGTTCAATTTCATGCGGGGTACACATCTGCCGCGCAATTTATGAACGCAGTATAGAACATGTGAACAATTTCGAGAAAATAGATCGTAATGTCAGCACCTCAAATATCACAATCACAAACACAGTAAGTTGTACTTACTGCGTTCATAAATTGTGCGGCAGGCATTCGATTTGGTTGATGGTAAGGATTGTTTTTAGTTCATCTTTTAAGTTACCACCATCTTTAGAAGTATTATTGTCTTATCATTCCGTATAGCTATAGCGTCAATCTGGGCTTAGACCTTTCCTTTAAAGCTTCTCTCTCTTCGTCTCTTCTATGTAACGTCACTTCGGGTTGGTGGGTGTCAACGACTACTATTTAACGACAAAAAAACAACCGGGATCAATGGCTCTCCGACATTTTGCATGTGCCATATTTATGTAGAGCAAACCAGCAGTGACGCATACAGACTTATTGTAATATTTCACTGTCAAACATCCAACTTACTTTGACGACCTCTGTAGTCGAGTGGCTTGCACGCCAAACTTTGGGCGGCGCTAACTCTGAGGTCCCGGGTTCGATTTCCGGTCGGGTCAATGTCGAAAACGAACTTTTCTGTGCTTTGCTGTGAGTGCTTTAGCTACGTAGCTTGGGATCAGAACAAAGTATGTGAATGCTATCTAATATTTATTTAGGTATTTGTTATTTATCTAAATTCGCAGTAAATTTGTCCCTTTCATGTTTAAAAGTTGCAACACTTCCATGAATTATACAGTGAGCATAAAACGTGGTCATTCCCCGAAGTATCTGAGTATTATATGACTGAATATTTATAAGGAAAATACGTATTTGTCAAATAACAGGCAATCGATCACTAAGCAATAAACACTCGTTTTACAATTGACACATATAACTAAGGAACAAGATTATATATCGTTTTCTAAAGTTTACGCGAACACTACACATTGAAATGAAACAACTTTTACGGATCTACTCGCGTATATTATTGAGGGTATACAAGCTACCATCTAATAATGAGACGACCAACACCTCAGTCTCCCTGTGACCACGGACCCTGCAAAGGGTTCGAAACGTCAGGATAAACATTAAATAAGTAATGTGTAAAATAAACGCGAGTACATCCGTAAAAGTTGTTTCATTTCAACACGATTGCCTTTAATCCCTTACGTCACGATAAGATACCTTTGAAATGTGTGGAATATCTTGCGATAAATTACTTGAGTGAGACTTTATATTTCAATTTATGACGTATCATGTGAAATGTTCGTGATAATTGTTTTTTTTAATGTGAACGATAAATTATTACGTGACTTGAAAATTTTGTTATTTTATAATAACTAATTTAGGTTAGTAGGTTCTAGGCCAGAAGAGAATTAAACTCTAATTTTTATCGACATAGGTACGATTAATCATCTTATGTTTCAATATTTCTAGCAAATTAATTATTGTTTTTTAATTAAGTACAACTTAATTTTAAATACTTTTTTTTTATACCTAGCTCGGCAAATGACTCCACTCCAACAGATGTTAAGTGGAGACGGAGTCTACGCCAGGACAACTGGTGCAGAGTGACAACAACGCAGCATCAGTCACCCTCACTCTGCCGGCCCACAAGTTGCCTCTTCACGCCTCGTTTGAAGGACCCCAATTCAAAGAATTGAGGGAAAACGTGTGCTGGTAGACTATTTCATATTAGTTGAAAGTGCTACAAAGAAACGAGTCACCAAATTTCTTTGTGTGCGATGGAATGTTCGAGTTAGTACAGCGATGTTTCCGGAAAGCGGCACGCGTACTCCTATGGAGGATGTACCTACCTGAGTTGGTAAATAACTTTACCTGGTGCTAAGTGGAAGCGGAGTTCAGATACAAACAGCTAGTAAAGCAGGTAAAATAAAAAGTAAAGTAAATAGCCTATAACTGTCCCACAGCTGGGCAAAGGCCTCCATCATTGAAATCAAGTCATCGCTACAATTGATTGGTTTTGGCTTAACCCACTTACTCCTGAATTAACTTTTTTTGTAAGATTGGTTTGAAATTTCATATACTTATTAAATTGATGATAAATAATCCATAAAAAATAATTTAAAAAATATTCCATTTGGAGAAAAGCCGGAAAATGCCGTGTCTTAAACGACACAGTAGAAGAATATGCTACTATGATAGCTTATTGGTCAGATTTATTACGGCTCCATAATAAATTGACAAAAACGACAATAAAATACATGAATCTCAATAAAATGTTTTATTTAGGTATTTTTATACACATATGGTTATTTTCTGCATATGATATTCTTCAAAACATGTTTTCGGATGCAATGTTACATTGCATTTCATACAATAAACATTTGCACTATTATGACAGACACCACAACGCAGTCGAGCCTCTCTATAGTTTATCAGGTGACTATTATAAGTATACTGCATTGCTGTGGCTCTACTCTGTGATGGCTCTTCATCCCTATGACTGTCAGCTTTCTTGTTTATTTCAAGAACACATAGCGACATTCCTCCAAAATTTCAAAGGATCCAACAGCCCACCATTATTTTATCTTGTATAACTGCCAGGCATCATAAGTGGCCAAATCAAGGCAATGACTTATTAGTGAGAAGAACCACTTTTTCCCACGGACACTAGTCCTATAAAAACCAATACTTTGACCTTTTAGATAGCTGTCTATACATAAACAGTCATCCTTACTAGCATCAGAAGAATCTTCACGTTGAATTTCAGCAGGCGCTCTGAGATGGGACCCAGGTAGACTTTGGAGCAACACATAGTCTTCATCTGTAACTTCCACGCTATAGTTTTCTGGCGGCATGTCAGTTATAGAATATGGAACCTCGTTTTTATCATTTTGCTCCAACTCTTCAAAAATTTTATTCAACGACAACGGGATTTTAAAATTCTTGTAAGAAATACATAATATTAAAGAAATATGCAATAAAAAATATTATTATTATTTTTAGTGTTTTTTAAATAATAAAAAGACGCAGTTGGAAAATATTCTAATATTGAATGGTAGTATAGTAGATAGTAGTACATTCTCCTACCGTGTCTTTTACGGAACACCTAAAGTAAAAGGCAAATACCATATGAAATATTATAAAATAACAATTTGTTTTTTTTATTTTCTTACAATATAGGAATAAAATATTGATAATCTGTTCTTACACAAATACAAATCGCGATAAAATATTATCTCAACTCACCTTGATTTACTCATTACAATAATCACAAAATTCAAACTTATTACAAACAAAATATATTAAATGTAACTCACAGTTATTACTTCACAATAACCATGTATAATCTTGACTGTCAGATCCAACACAAAAAAAAGAACAAAGTACCCACATAAACTTTTATATTTTTTAAAAGTTGGTGTGTCGTTAAAGACACAGTAGGGGTAAGTGGGTTAATCACCACGCTTCCAAATGCGGGTTGGTGATCACAAGTCAGAGCTATGCATGGAAAAATCCGAAACACACTTTGCCCCACATGGGAATTGAACCCGGGACCTTCGGGTATCGGGCCGAGCAATTTGCCACTCGGCCAATGAGGCGTAAATCATGATTGTGCAGCATTATCTGTCCTCACCTTGCTGACATGAAAATTGCTTCTTTACAATTATGTTGCTGGAAAGGCATTCCATTTTTCTGAATAGAATAGAAAGAAAAGAATAGAATTTTATTTGCTTAATACCATGTACATAGATTGCGGATAAAAATCAATTAAATGGAATCAAAAGTATTATCTATATTTATCTATATCTACATAAATATTATAAAGCTGAAGAGTTTGTTTGTTTGAACTCGCTAATCTCAGGAACTACTGGTTCGAATTTGAAAAAATATTTTTGTGTTGGATAGTCCATTTATCGAGGAAGGCTTTAGGCTATATTACATCACGCTGCAACCAATAGGAGCGAAGCATCAGTGAAAAATGTTGCAAAAACGGGAACAAGAGCCTAAAAAATTAAAAGCTGCCGAAAGTCACTATTCCACGCGGACGAAGTCGCGAGCACAGCTAGTACCCTATAAATGTAGGCATGCAAATATTTTATAAAACTAGCTTTTGTTTGCGACTTTGCTCACGTGGACTACGACGACTTGTGTTATGTATAAGTTTATAACTTATTAGGGTTAGACAACTAAACATGTCACGTCAGTTCAACATTAATATTTTCATTTTTTTTTTCATTAAAAAGCCTATCTATGCGAGCTAGAATTAGTAAAAAGTGTCTAACACAAACAACGTAATAAAGATCACTCAGTATAAGTAGTTTTGGTCCATTTTGAACAACATGTACAAATTGTTATCCACTACCTACTTAAGGGATCATTTTCCCAAAAATCCTTAATTTCTAACCAGGCCAAATACCGAAATTTAGGGAATGACAGATTTCCATATAAACTTTCCACCCTTATTTCAGCCCTCTAGGAGATATTTTTCGAAAAATGCAAAAAAAATTAAAAATCTATAGATCGATTAAATTAATAATTTTTATAGATAATATTTTATAAATAACAATTTCCCCAAAAAACTTTCTTCCCTTTCTACTCCTTTAAAGAAAAATAATCAAAACTCCTGAGACATGTCATTCTTTATTTTTTTTCAAAAAGCTAAATATCAATTTTCACTGACGGACTTTCATACAAACTTTCACCCCATATTTGACCCCCTTAGGGTATGATTTCCGTAATATCCTTTCTTAGTGGCTGTTACGTCTCTCAATTAACCTACCGTCCAAATTTTATCTAATTAACTCCAGCGGTTTCGGCTTGGCGATGATGAAGTCAGTCAGTCAGGACAAGTCATTATATGTATATAGATTAGTATTAACAACACAATAAATTACGAACATTAATGATATTATTTTAAAATTATGGTACAGTAAATAGGTCAATGTGTCAATTTGGATCAATTAATTATTTATGTCATTTAAAAATGTAGTACTTAATAATAATTAATAATTATATTATACATGGAACTATTATAAACAAATTATATTAATATCTACTACTACTTAATTAAAGTCTAAAGGGGCTAATTAATAAACAAAGTGTAAGCTTGGAGTAGTTACTCCGCGTTTTGTCTCTTTTACTCTAATATGACATGAAGTTTACGTGACGGGAACAAAACACTACTCCAAGCTTTTATTTAAGGAATCTTGACATTGTAGAATTGAATTTTTGTATAGAATGATATTTATATACATTTGTTACTCTAATAAGAAATGAAGTTTACGTGACGAACAAAACACGGAGTAACTACTCCAAGCTTACTCTTTGTTTATTAATACGGGGGTAAGTGCCTTACAAATAAACGAAGAATAAGTTCCGATTAGTTATTCCGTGTTTTGTCTCTTTTACTTTAATTTAAAATGACGTTTAAATGACAGGAACAAAACACAGAATATTTATTCGGACCATAATCTTTATTTATTTGTAAGGCAATAAGTATTCTTTAACTGAATGAAAATTTCTTTCATTAAGCCAACGTAATAAATTGTTTTTAAATTTGTTATTAGACATTGGAAGATCTCTTAGCCCTGGTGGCAATTTATTAAATAGTGTGAATGCCGTATAATATGCATTTTTCATAAACAATGTCAGATTACATTTCGGTATTGCTAATTTGTTTTTCCTCGTATCTCTATCTCTATTATTTTACTTGCTTGTTTTTATCGAAGTATTCAGGATATTTTTTTAGATAAGCACTTCAGCTATGTACAAACAGGATAGATTTAGTATCTTATGTTGCTGAAATACGCCTGTTGCCAATAACCTATATATCTGTTGTTTTGCCTACTATAGATACAAATTTGACATCTATGCTCCATACAAACATACAAGACAGAAACGGGCGATAGTGGTTTACATGAATCTTTTCGATTAATATTACATAATGCCCCCTATCAAAATCTACACTATTACCCCATATTATTATACAGTAACGTAACAGAGCAACCTAACGATCGTACGAGAACATAACGACGAAACCTTCCTGATTCTGCGTAAAGCAACCACAAATTTATTTACTTTTTTACAAAGTGTCAATGTGTTTTTAACTTAACTTAAGTATAGCCCGGTCGAAACAGACATTGACCCTTGCATAAATTCACAACAAGCTGAAAATTAACAGGCACGTAAGGGATACTACTCTAATGAAATCCTGAAAAGTGACTTTCTTGCCATTTGTTTGCTGCACCTTTCAAACCACAGTCAGAAAGTTTGCTTAGCCGTGTGTTTTGAATTATAATATACAGTAGCTTTCTTTACAGTTAAAACAGAGATATTATACTACTAATAAGTCTTTAGTATTAAATTAATATGATTTTATTTAAAAGTCGCGTCCGCCATCTTGGATCTCTAAATAGATGTTGTATTCGAAATTTGCACCCCCGAAAACCATGGAAATGGATGAACGCAATCGAACGCTTTTGACATATCTAAAAATATGACTATAGTAGGCAGTTTATTGTTAAGCCCCTCAGTCATCCTTTTAAGTCTTTAATCGCCGTGGTGGTCACCGGTGACCGACAAACAATTAATTTTCTATTGTGTCTGGGCCCTGTTTATTATTATTATATCTTAATTAATGGCTTCGCGTTTAGCATTTAGCCAATTTCAAGTGTTTTTTTTAAATTGTACGGTAGATAGAAATTAAAATGGAGTCTCACAACACGTGTTATTACGGAAAGAACTCGGGTGAAACTCCTCTGGGCCCTGTTTAATAAAGCTGACAATCCGACAAGTCGACATATGTCAAAAAGTGACAATTTGACAATTTTTCTGTTTAATAAAACTGACAGGTGACATAATTGTCATGGTGGGAAATTCACAAATATGTCGAATTGTCGCGACAATCCGACATTTTTCTGTTTAATAAAACTTTTTAAGCGACAGGTGACAGGTGACAATTTGTCGTGAAAAACTTGTAAAATTTGCTATATAAAACATAAAATTGTCATGACATATTGACATATTTGTAGAATTGTACGACATTTCTGACAAGAGCGTTACCCTCTGTCGCAAAATCATATTTTGGACTTTGAAGGTGTAAGAAAGTGTTTATTACAAAAAAATGGTACTTACGTCAAGCAGTGAGAGTAGTGATGATGCATACTTGGAACAAATACAAACGAGGAGGCAACGACGATCATTTAAAAGAAGAATTAATTTTTTTATTCTCTATTACAGATTTTTCTGCTTTAAAGAAAAAATTCGGGTATGTAAAAACACTGTAGAATATTTAATTATTAGAATTGGTCATCGACTTTTTGTGCATTTCCATTTTACACGCGATCAAAACGAACAATCGAAGATGCACCAGTGATTGATTTACCTTTTACTGTAGTAATATTTTTTTATATTTTACGCTCATTTAGCTTTATAAAACAAAATAATTTGCAAATATGTCAAAAGTCGACATAATTGTCACGACAATCCGACAATTGTCAGAAATAATTTGACTGAGGTTTTTTGACATATGTCAAGTTTTATTAAACGCTTTTTCAATGACAAATATGTCAAGATTTCATCTGTCGATTTTTGACATATTTGTAACTTTTATTAAACAGCCTAAGCGCGACAATTCTACAATTTTGTCGTTTTTTAACATACATGTCGAATTGTCAGCTTTATTAAACAGGGCCCTGGTTTTGCGGCAGTCAACGTGTTAAAAGCGAAACTAGCCAAACAGGTCGATTCACCCACATTTAAGTCGATTCTCTTAAAAGACAAACTGATTATCTTTTATAATATTTGTGTTTTTTGATGAAAGCATTAATTCTTTTAGCCATAAGTTTTTCAAATAATTTTGCTAACACCGATATCTGCTCTGTATTAATGTAATAAGTCTGTAGTTTCCCATTTCATTTACATCTCCTTTTTTAAATAAAGGTTTTACTACAGAAAATTTTAGTTTATTTGGAAAAATACCTTGTTTCATGGATAAATTAGCTATATGAGTCAAAGGAGTAGCAATTATGTTGGAGCATTTTTCTAGGACCTTAGTAGATACCATCATATCCCACAGAATTCGTGTTTCGCAATTGCATAATAATGCCTTGAGTTTCAGTTTCCGATGTCGGTAGTAGAAAAATACTGGAATTCACTTTATGTCTATTAGTATTTTCAGTGTTAGTATCGGTATTTTTAAATAAGGCTAAATTAATGATTAAATGTCTCCGCTATGTCAGTTAATTCGCTTAAAAAGTCATTATTTCTTTTTATTGTTTGTATGTAACTTGTATTCATTGTTTTATTAATGTTACGTTGTATGTTGTTATGTTACGTGTTATGTTGTATTTACTATGTTCCATGATGCTTTACACTTATTTTTACACGACTGTCAAAAAAAGGAGTGTTATGTTTTCAGGGTTCATGTATGTATGTATGTGATGTTTTTTTATTCCACCATAACTTCTAAACGCCTGAACCGATTTAGATATATGAAGTATCGTTACAATCCTTGCATCGTTCTGACTGACAAAGGCTAGTAAAAATTTAGAAATTCAACCCCTATGTGGGTTAAATATGGTTTAAAATTTTGTATGATGAAAATTCGTCATTATTGGAGTTAGAGACTAGAACTTGATGTTTAGCATAATATCTATAGGGGTTAATTTTTGTTTCTTCTTTTATAATAGATGCTTACAAATTAAATTACCTAGCATGACATACTTTAATAAAATTAAACTTATCACTTTTAAGGTACAAAATAAAATTAAATAATTAAAAAACACGACTGCCATGACAAAAAGGCAAAAAAAGAACTAAAAGGCAAAAAGTATTTTTTTATCTGTATTTATAAAAGTGAAATGTCACTCATTCACTCACTGACAATACAACGTGTAACAGAATTGTATGGTCTAAATAAAAAGAACCAGAGTGTATCCGATCTTGATCTTGTATGTGTTGTTACTGAGACTTATCGTGAAATTTTTATTTAATATTTGATTAGTAACGTTATATCAAAATGAACAAGTCCTCCATCACTAGTGGGTTAGTGAACTCTGTGTACTTACAATCCTACTTGCTTATGCGCGCCTAGTACTCAGAACGCAGAATAGTTAGGAACTTAAGAGCACCGCACCGCCCGGTTGGCTCGGCACACGACGGACGGCGAGAACAGAACGGCCGCTTGCCGGCTTGGACACCGCAAAACTTCACCAATTTATGCTTCTCAATGAATTGCATAGTTAACACTGAAGCTTTCATTTCATTTTGAAATATTAAAATATCTCTTGAGCAAACAACGGTATGAAATAAAAACTTGAATAACTTCAGCGATATTAATGGATGGTGAATAAGTGTCGTTGACTTTGGAGCCAAAAATGCAATATAAAAAAAACAAAATCTGTTTACAAAAACCAGATCAAAGACGATACACGAAGGAAAAAAAGAAACAAAATTGATTTCCGTCGAAAATTTGTACGAACTTAAATCTTTCGGTAGGCGCGAGAGCCGATATTTTGGAGAGAGTTTGTTGAAGGCCTCATGTTGCATTTTCAGCGTCATCGGCCTTTTTGGGGGCGACAAGGTTTTCTAGAGGGAACAGCATCTCGCACTGGTGTGTCTCTCCGTTCCCTACCAACTAAGCGTTCTCACATTGAATAATAATGAATTTTAAAAATCCAAGCATGTGTTGGATGTTGCCAACATTAAAAATATTAAGTGTATTTGTCACCCATTGTAATGGCAAATATTGCTCTCTCTCTCGGCGAATATGGAAGAATAAAGACGTGTCATTCAGCAGTCCTGGTATTTTATTGCTATCAGAACCCACCAGCAATCCAGCAACCTATCAGTTAAATACAGAAACTGCTACAGCATGATGACCCCGACGATCCCATTACAGTTGCGAACGCCCCCCCGCCCGATCCTCTAAATGCCACTACACATTTACAGAATATACTAAACATGCACACTAATTTAGGCCCAAGACACCGTACTCGTAGAACAAGGGTACGTAGAACCGGTTCACACGCGCTCTATACCAGGTACAGACATGTACCTGGGCACTTCTCTCCTCCTCCACGGTCCGGTCTACCCGAGCCGAGGTCCGTGCCTTTAGAGGCGCCCCCGGGTGGTTCCGCTCCCCGATCCGATCCGAACCCTTCGGAGACTCTAGTAGGGCACGGGGACGCGCACTTTTAAGTGTGCGATGCCGTTCCCTCTAGAAATCCTCCGTAGGTGATTCGTTTCAACACGGCTTAAGGTACCCTTTACGTACCTCGCCACCTCCAAAAACCCCGGCGACGCTGAAAATGCCGTAAGAGGCAATCAGCAAACTCTCTCAAAAAAAAAAGTTGCAGCATGAACGACCTTAAAATAGCGACAAAAATAAGACGGTGAAAAGTGTTAAGGTTACTCTGTAGTTGTAACAAAGTAATAGTTCATAGTTTTATTTTGTTAGCTAATTAGGTTCTTTAGACTCTAGTTCATCTAAAAATAAAAGATAGGGATGTAATTATTGGTAGACATAAATAAAATGATTATGAGAGACTTATAGCTTGAGTGAGCAAAGCTTTTAGCGGGTGTGATTACCCGTGGTGATTACTCAGACCCGAAAAATGAAGTCCCAAAAAATACATTCCCTAACAACAAATTTCCAGATGCACAATGAATGTACAGATACACGTAGTAATTAATAACGCTTGTTAAATCAGAAATAAAACTTATACCACAATATTTGAGTAAAACAAACACAGTTTAAAAAATATACGCTAGCAAATTAAGAAAAACAGATGTAGAAATTACGCGTTCTCATTAAATTATATGGGAAAAGATGGCTAAATAAGACTACGTTGAGCAGAACCTTACATTAATTTATTTTATTTTAAGCTTTAACAAGACTCTACAGCTTGGATCCGAGACATTTCAGTAATGCAGACAAATAACTGCACTAAGTAACTGAAGATTACCGAATGGGAGTACTTAAAACAAAGTTCGTCGTTAAAAGTTGTTAAATTGGTATGACGATTTTCATTTCATAATTACTATCGCCATCAAGAGTAAAGCTTAGTTAGATCAGATTAGTCATCATCATCAGCTGTAAACGTCTCACTGCTTGGCAGACGGGACAACGGGCCATTACCCACCACGCTGGCCAGTTGTGGGTTGGTTTGTTAGAACGGCTGCCACCTTACGACAACAACAAAAAACATCCGGGAATTTTATAAAGGCATATTTGATTGGTTCACTGCATAACATACTCCAAAAGCAGACATGTAGCCTCGATAAGATCGGTCACAAGTTTGTTGGTCATACTTACTTACTTGGAAAATAATTATCACAATAAAACGTACAAACCGTGCAAAATATTTTTTAGTAGGTTTAAAAGGTGAGTTTGAATGAACATTACAAAAGATAACTAGAATATTGTCGTGTGTCAAGATAGTCTATTATCTCCATATCGCTTTTTTAAACGAGTACTTACAGCATATCACAACTATTAACAGTTAGCAAGCCTAAATAAAGGTGTGACAAGTGTTAGAAAGTTGCTTCCCAAAGTTTAAGCGAACACTGGTAGTTCAGCTACCTACATACTGAAAGAAAACACTTTATAAAAATCTAAACGCTTTAATTTTTTAATTTTGAATTTGGACGGTTTGACCCCTGAGAAGTGTCCATGGTGAAAAATACTAACTTGTTGGTTGTCCAAAAATAAATTATTACAAACTATCGTCAGATTCAGTCAGGGACGCGCCCGCACACGTGTTTCCCTCCTCTTTCTCTCCCGGGTTATTTAAGCGGGGCGTGAAAAAGCATTTATGCAGGCCGCCATAGTGTGAGAGTTCGGCATAGCGTGGTAGCGCTGTGATGAACGCTTTTACTTTTTGGGCTTCACTGACTGCTTTTCATCAGGCAGGGTGAGGCCACTTTGGCGTGTCACAATAAAAAATAAAAAAAAGATTATTTTAATTAAATGGTAAAAGAGGAAGGTTCGTAACAACAGTTTTATACATTTTTACAATAAATTAAACTCGGATTACGTTCACCACGATTAACTTAGCTGATTCTTGTTGAATATGGCTATCTTCATAATACAAGATTGTGTCCACTTCAGTACACAGATAAAATCGGTACTAAATTTTGATAAGATATCGAACATACTCGTGCATCGTGCTAGAGCGTACACACGCGTGCACAAACTGTCAAATTTCCTCAAGAGATTTTAAGCCTTATCATTAACTAGCGACCTGCCCCGGCTTCGCACGGGTGCAATGCTGATACACGCAACCGCTATGTCCCTGCATTTTAAATCTGTAATATCTTCGAAAATATTCATTTAAATTACATGCTGTAAAGGGCCATATTGATGTATATTAAATGCACAATGTATTTAAGTTACTTAATTAGATAAGGATTAATTCTGTATAGCTTAAAATCGCTTCGTAAATAAGCCATTATTTCTCGTAAAAAGTAAAGGATAAAAAATGATTATTGTGGGTTATCCCTAATAGACATATGCCATCACCGACTTTTTGTAGACCTTTTTAAGGTGTACAATACTGTAGTAAATTATTTTGATTTATCTCGTAGCGTTCAGCCAGCGTTTGCAATGTAAGCGCAA
Source organism: Eudonia lacustrata (assembly GCA_947562085.1). Taxonomy (NCBI): domain Eukaryota; kingdom Metazoa; phylum Arthropoda; class Insecta; order Lepidoptera; family Crambidae; genus Eudonia; species Eudonia lacustrata. The sequence continues at coordinate 19,327,271 of OX387340.1, read as the reverse complement.
AAAAATGTGAAACCTCTAAAATTATCAGTGTTTCTCTACTTTATTATGCATGTATTTATTATAAACCTTCCTCTTGAATTACTCTATCTATTAAAAAAAACCGCATCAAAATCAGTTGCGTAGTTTTAAAGATCTAAGCATACATACCTACATACATACATATAGAGACAGCGGGAAGCGACTTTGTTTTATACTACGTAGTGATGTATTTGGTTGAAAATGTATTAAAGAAATTTGACAGATATGGATAGATTGAGGTGCAGTCGTCTGTACAAGGGGAACCTGTTTACATTGCTTCTATTTCTTCTAACCCGAACTTTGTATGACGGGTATTATCACTTTCTTATATCGACTGAGCTTATATAGGTCAATTGAAAAACGATAAATATGATTGCAAAGTCAACAATAACTTAATGCATAATACCTTTAGCCTACTGCGTTAATTAAAAAAAATTATACAGATAAGTTTCTACTCGGACTGCGGCAGATAATGGGTAGAATTTAAAAGTTGTCTTATCTAGTAATAAGAACAAACAATAACTAATACAAATGATTTAGCCTAAAGTAGCAACGAGAATTCTCATCCAAATCGATATTACAAAGATAAACCGGGCCAATTTGGAGCATCCTGGTCGTTATTTAGTTGGGCGTCTTGCAGACTTACTAAGAAAGGGTTGAACCCGGTGACAAGACTCAAATTAACGATGCTGTTGGAACTCAGCTAGACATTTACATGGGTATGCGTGTAGACGGGACTACGCTATCTGGTGCAGTGCCACGCGGATTTAGTGCCCCAAATAGTTTGGGAACTACTGGCTTGTAATTTAAAGAAGACTTGAATAATATGCTTTGCAACAAATTCAAGACGTTGGATTGGAACGATTTACGAGCGATGCTCAAGACTGCATTTTCATAATTGCAATAGTTCCTTTTCAATTACTTAACACCTTTAGTTTTATTACAAAGACTATAACTGGTAATATTAAAATTATTAACTGTGGAAAGTCTTAGATTGTCATGGTATGTGCTAGGAAAAAATTGTATGTAAGTAATTTTGGTTTAATAATAAACAATAATGTTACGGTTATATGAGCAGAGAGATGAATCAATGAATAATCTTATTATAAATCGATACTGATCGATAGTGTTACGTATTATTGTTAGTCTTTGATTTATTGTATGCAGCAGGCGAATGTAATTTTAAAATTTACAAACCTGTTCCTCGTTATTTAAATGATGATCCGCTGATAGGCTAATTGTGTAGGGTTGTGTCATTACATCATTTTGCCTGTGTTCCGTTTCAGCTATTTTACCAAATATTAAATCAAAGCACCACATTTTACAAATACTTTTGTACTTGCCCAAAGATTTTAATATCAGAACCTTTTTGCAGGAAGTTGTTACTAATATTTAAATTTAAAAAATTAAAAAAGAAGATTATATTATCACCGAACATCTAATTCAATGATAATTTACGTTAAACTACTAATTGAGAGTACAATACCTTTAGATGTACATACTTACTATTTCAAATGTCTACCCACGAGAAATAATAGACTATAAACGTGAATGAGTTTATAAAACAGGTCTTTGTTATTAAAACAAACAGAACCTAATGAAACAATGTCCCATCCCGCCGCGGGTCCTCAAAATAATGTAGGTAGATAAAAAAACATTGTTTGACAGTGAAAACATTGTTTAAAAACAAATGATCGAATAAACAAGTGATACGATCGACACGACCATCAGGTGTAAAGCAACCTACGACCAAGGACGTTATTAGTTAGGCTTTGTAGGGTTGAGTCATGTTTTATTACTGAATGGTGGTAGCAAAGCTAGAAGGCCGTAAAATAAGCTTTACCATGTACCAATAAATTCGGTGCCCTTCGGAGACGAATCCGGAACCTCTAGGTCTTAGACCAGCGGTCTAACCAGAGAGATAGAAACAATGTTTGGATACGTGATTATTACGTGGAAATATTAATGTGAAAGAGCTTTACCGTACCTCTTGAGGTTTATATTTATATGTTTGAGGTACGTTTGTTTCAGAAGGTTAATGTTGTTGCGTGTTCGGGGCGAGTAAGTAAACTATTACTTTTGATAAATTATTTATTATTAAAGATGTACACAAGCGTACAGGAACGCGACTCTAGGAGGACTGGGGCGGCTCGCGCAGGAGCCGTAATCCCACCTCTGGGGTATGACGTAATACTATTACAATGTGTCGCTACAGTACTTCCCTTGTTAAAAATGTTAAAACAGAGTATTTTAAAATTTTAAAACTAAATTGATAGCTTGCTTATGCAGTTGGGTAAAAAAAACTACAGTTCAACCCTAATACTACTTAAACATAACAAAGTAGCTAACTCATGCTTATGAAAGGTCTGATAGGTTAAATATTAACAAAGTAATAAAGCTTTGGTTGTTATCATCTACCTAAAGTACTGAGCTGTAACGAGAATGATTACAATAGACTTGCTTTGTTAATTGTTATATTAACAAGAAATATTTAACAATAACAATTCCAACTACAGTCATATTAAATAAACTTCTAAGTTGGTGCGCTAGAGGCACACAGGAATGTGCTGACGCGCTACAAAGGGCGCGCTTGTGCGCGATACATGATCGTATGACGCAATTTACCGTGAAGGTAAGTAAATACATGTATACATTGGCTATGAAATATAATTGTAAAACAGTGTTTTATTTTACCAATCACTAACACAGAAGACTCTATTATACATTAGTAACTTATTACTAGGAAAAATCATTACTCTACTTTTGTAAAGATAACCAAAAAAGGAAAAATTATTACAAAATAAATTGTTACGAAAAATCATACAAAAACCACAATGTAGCGTCTATGGAATAAGTATAGAAACTTGCTAAAACTGCTATAGATATAGGGAATAGATTCGCTACATTAACAATGTAATATTAACAATGCAATAAAACCAAAAAAATGGGAGATTATCCATTGTTACTAAAGAAAATACCAAAACATATGGGCTTATATAGTTATATAACGGGAACTATCCCGTTTTTTTTCTTTTATAACTATATAAAAGAAAAACTTATATCTCTACGTAAAACTATGAAATACAGTTCCCACAACCGGGACTGTTCTGTGGTATACTTACATTATTTTATCCCAACACTGGGCGAAATAATAACACTAGATAGTTACAACACAATACACTATATTCCGCAGAGTGACGTGTAAATTAGCAACTTGCTCTACTGGCTTTCAGTACACAATCCATGTCCATGTAATGTTAATAATATAAGTGGTTATGAATCAATTTTCTATCTTTCTATCTAATAGAATAAAACTTTATTGCATTACTGTTATATTTTTAATTATAATAGTACAATAATGATAACACAAGAGACAGTAAAATAATGACATTCTCCGTCCTAATTTAACTCTTGCGTGTCAGATGCATTTGTACCCACCAAAGACACATAGCGCCGCAGAGCGCTTAGCATGGAATTCGATTCACCTAATGCCGCCTAATCCTGGCCGTAGCACGCAAATGGCAGTGGGTGCATTCCAAAAGGCCATGTGCAATTTGCTACTGGTGATTGATGATAATCCGTGGCACATCTGCACTGGTCGACGAAACAATTGAAGCTCCTACACTTCTCCAGTTTGGCGCAATTGAAGTTTTGCGTTGCGTTTTGTTTCGAATTAGCTCGGTGTGGTATTGGATTGCTTTTCAGATTTGCGAAGGAGTCTTTAAGTACAAGTGAATGTTGAAAAGAAAATGTGTTTAAGTAAATGGCAGATATATAGAAATTTATTACGAAGCTTAGTTTAAGTGCGACAAACCAAGAATCCAAATAAAATAAAAAATATGAATATTATATATTTTTAAAAGTTAATAATAAGTTAATACTTGCGTCGACTTTCTGAACATTAATAATTAGTTAGCAAAAGCAGACCGAAACAGACGATATATAACAATGATATACCAGTTAAGGTGCTATTTTCCATTGATTGTGTAAAATATTATCGATTGGAAAAGTAGGTATATTTGTAGATAAAAAAACTGTTCTAAAACATAGTTATACATCTTAATTAAAATGTTTTGACTTACCAATAGTGAAGTCTTCGTCCCTGCTAACAAATGTTGTGAGATAAACTCTTTAAACATTTATTTTTAGGATAGCTAACAGATTACAGATAACTACAAAATTTTAAATCACGAACGAAACGATTATATTACACAGGGATAGTGTAGCTTTTATTAATGATTTTCTTTTAAGATTGGTTGACAGAAGTAGTTTTAACCCACCACACAAACCATTATTTTTCCGTGAGTCGCCTCTTAAGGCGAACAATTATATTCGGCTAAAATTAAGTTTTACATTAGTAGATCCAGAGATTACTTCCCTACACAAACTTATCTTTCTCCGAAGGTTCCGTAAGTGGTGACAAATATAAAAATGCAAAAAAAAATACAGTTCCTAGCAAAAAACAAATTCTAAAGTTTTATAAATAGATGACGTTACTCTTTGCTAAAAAATACCATATCCGAGCTCTCCCTCAAGTATGAGCCGTCTGCCAAGAGCTTACTTTATCATTTCAATTCGGATAATCGCGTGCAACCATTTTCGAAAGTACGCAAAAGGCGGCCATGTTTTATTGTAAACAAATCCCCGTCTGTTCCGGCGTGCTGCTCGTGGAACGGAAGGTGTGCCTTCGGAAACGGGATGGTGTAAGATAAAGAGTACATTTCCTATAGCGTCTCGGAAGATTTAACAACATTCCGAGACGGTCTTGTCCTTTTAATGCGCCAGTGGTTAAATGTATTCTCGGTTTCACCTTTAGTGCATTTGCTTTGGCGTGTTGTATGTGTTTCTTAATTGCCTCTATTGTTTGTAGATAGTTAAACCTATTTGTAAAGGAAATTTTCAAAGCTTCTTACTGATTAAAATTATGAAGACATAAAATCTTAAATGAATTATTATACTTTGTTTATTTATAAACAGAGAGCAACTACAGAAGTCACCGACTGAAGTATACTAGAAGTTGTAAACCGCATGTAAGATTATTTCGTTGGTTTGACTAAGTTCAGTGACTTTTGCTGCTGACTGTACAAAGTCACACAAAATTCAAGAATTTTTAATGTCGTTATAGTCACTTATGAAACCGAATACTAGTAGACGGTCGTTTGGTTATTATTAGATATTTTTACAGGTTCAAAAATCGTACCACTATTTTGGGCTAGGGTAGCGCTTAGCTTTTATCTAAACGAATGGTAAAGGCGAATCATGCCGAAGTCTCCATTTCACTTCGTACTCGCATAGGTTTCATCCTAAATCCAGACTTCATTCCAACTGCTTTAACTCTATAATCTGGCTACGATTCTGTTAACTATTGAAAACGCTAATAAGAGGATGGTAGCTAGCTCCTGCTTACTTTGAACAACTCTTTTTTTATATTGACGGGTAAGCACAGTGCCTTGATCTCACCTGATGTTAAGTGATGATAAGGCCAATGATGGAAGCGCACTTCACCGGGATCCTCAACTAGTGAGGCACTGGCTATCTCATCTCTAGCTGCCGGAACACAACAATGCCACAAACATTCATGTTATGGCGACATATTTAGATAAAATGGTGGCAGCTAGCCAGGCGGACAAACAAGCCCTACCACCAACCAAACCGAGTACACAAACATGTACCCCCGCTGGGAATCGAACCCGGGACCTCTGGGTCTAAACCGGTGGTCTTAGCGACTAGACCTCAAAGGCGGTTAAAAGCCTGAACGTCAACACAGTCGTGCACAATATGTAGGTACCTTCGCTGGGAATAGAAATAGGTACCTGATACTGAGACATCTGAGATCGGTGGTCAAACCACTAGACCACAGAGGTGTTTTAATTATGTTTATTACATAAATATACAGAGAGAAATAAGAAAAAGTTTTAAGTGAGCTCATCCTAGGGAACTGTATTACCTAAAATGTTTTTGTTTTGTTTATATAATTTTTAACGCAAATTTTGTTTCGAAACAAATTACAAAAACACAAATTTTGAAAAAAATTCCACGAGCAGGATTTGAACCTGCACCCTTCTGACATACCGGGTCAGGTGCTCTCCTAATTGAGCTATCGTGGTTCTAACCAGCCCGCCGAAATTTCGGCTGCTCGTGGAATTTTTTTCAACATTTGTGTTTTTGTATTACCTAAGCTAAGTCTTATTTTTTTAAGTGTTTATTTTTTTGTCCTAATTCTACCAACGAACGATTTTGTATGTTCTGACATGAATATGTAATTTGATAGATAGATAGATAAAATCTTTATTTGGACACTATATACACACACACACAAACACACACAACATACAATCATAAAATAAATAACTTTTTTCCTAATTTCTGTTTTATACGTTTTTTTCATCTGCGTGTAATAGTAGTATATACTCTTTGGTTGTCCCACTGCTGGGTTAAGGCCTCCTTGAAATAATCTAAATTTTTATAATTTAAAAAATTTAATTGAAATACTAATAGTCAATTTACTTCACTTTGTGTGTCCCCATCTAAATTTCCTTCGTAAACCAAGCCCGCTGTTTAATAGTTCATTAAAGTAACGTTGGCAAGGCTCGATACAAATCTTGTTAGAATCCCTCCTAAGACCGTAAAGCACATGGGTGTATTAACAGTTCGGTTGGCTTACAGATGTGTATATCACGGAATGGTACGTTATTAAGCTGATACCTGGTATTACCTTACTCGTACGCCGTACCGTGGTCGTCTGGAGTACCAATGAAATGTTTATTACGTTGTAGCAAGCATAACAACTTCTTTCCTTCATTTTGATATAAAAAATATGTGTGGTGTTGTAACGCTTTTATGTAGTAGGGTGTATTAACAGTTCGGTTGGCTTAGAAATATGTATATCACGGAATGGTACGTTACTAAGCTAATACTTGGTATTACCTTACTCGTACGCCGTACGGTGGTCGTCTGGAGTACCAATGAAATGCTTATTACGTTGTAGCGAGCATAACCACTTCTTTGCTTCATTTTGATATAAAAAATATGTGTGGTGTTGTAACGCTTTTTATGTAGTAGGGTGTATTAACAGTTCGGTTGGCTTACAAATATGTATATCACGGAATGGTACGTTATTAAGCTGATACTTGGTATCACCTAACTCGTACGCCGTACTGTGGTCGTCTGGAGTACCAATGAAATGCTTAATACGCTGTAGCGAGCATAACAACTTCTTTGCTTCATTTTGATATAAAAAGTAAGTGTGGTGTTGTAGCGCTTTTTATGTAGTAAGGAGTGTGAAATAAGAAGTTTTCTTCTGCGTGAGCTTGAAACCATATATTGGGGAACGCAACAACCATAAAATGAACTACGCTTCCACCCCTATCTTAATAAATTATAAGTATTCAAAAGTGAGTATTTTTGTTTTTTTGTTACATCTTATTTCAAAAACTTGGACATATCATCATCATCATCTCAGCCAAAGACGTCCACTGCTGGACAAAGGCCTCCCCCAAGGATATGAGGGGTATTTGCCGTAATCGCCACGCTTGGCAAGCGGGTTGGCGATCGCAGTAGGTTGAAGGTAACCTCAGAAAGATGCTGCTGCCCATCCTCTGGAATGGTCCCTTAGTCGGCTTTTACGACACCCACAGGAAGAGATGGGGTGGTGCAATTCTTTATCCCCGGCACCACACAGGGAATATGTCCATATATATATAATATATATGGACATATACCAATGAAGTTTTTAAGTCACCTTAACAAAATGCTTTCATTTATGATAAGTATGTTTTAATTGTGTTTCAATGAAGCATTTTGCCATAGCCTTGTTTCGTTAAAAATATGTTCATAAAAACATGCAGCGATGTTGAACTTCCGTTTCGCGGTATGTTGTTGAAAAATGTCCTCTCAAAAATCATTCCCCAAAACTACGTGGCTCTTTTTAGAATCCCATTGACGAGCAGACAGATGTGCGTTGTTTGAAAACTTTTTCAAAGACAAACTTCGCAGACAAGAGGACTGTTTTATCTGCGTTTCTCTTTACGCTTCTTGCGCACTTGTTCGTGTTTATTAAAATTTCACCACTCATTTGCCTTTAGAACAACGTGGACTTTTAGTTAAGCTTGGAACAATGTTCTGCCTTGAGTGCCTCCTTCAGACGGAGATTGGCAACAGAAAAGGGGAAAATGATACTTTTTGAGTACCACTGAGTTCTTAAGCTAGGATCCTCTCCTTCTTGCCTCTTTGTATCTTGCCTTAATAGGGGATCAGTCACATATTGTCGATAATGATAATTATGTTTTTGGAATACATAATATGTCCCGAGTAGGTATCTGAAATTACTGATTAGAAAAAAAGTTTAACTATCGGAGTAAGAATAAAACATATTATAAAAGGTTTTTTAAGCAAAATATTAATTTTAACTCAATAATATTTATTTTTTATTTTAACGTATTTTGTAATAATGTTTTGTAATAATTCTAAGAAATAAAATTTGCTATATCTGTAAAGGGGACGTAATTTAAGGCCGTATTTAACCCCACAAATACTTAAAAGTACACCTATATTTAGCACTAGCTACCAACCGAGGCGTGAAATTTGTTTTGCCGTAACGAAGGAATGAGATACCAATAAGGATTTTTCGGTACTCTCTAGCTTTCTAACTACCACTGTACAACAATCACGTAAAGTTTATGTTCTGTTTTTTTGTGAAGGAATCGCTAACTAACATACATATGTACATACATACTTTTATACATTTACAATACATTATTTAAGTTCTTTTTCAAAATTGAAAATTTATAAACTAATTATTGCATATTTGTTAAGCTATGAGATGTTATTGGGCTTCGACTAGTGTGTAGCCGATGTCGTAAAACGTCATTGTAACGGCTGCGTAAATAAAATGATACGAGTAGTAGAGACAAACTGCATAAAGACAAAGGAAAGAGTAAAGCAAAGTAAACCATATAAGTAATAGAAGAATAAATAAAACGAAGGAAACATACCAATTAAAATAGTAACGAACGACCAAATGCGAAGCGAAAACAAAAGAGCGTTGTCAGATTATAGAAGAAAATAATAAATCCTACTAATATTATAAATGCGAAAGTTTGTGTGTATGTATGTTCGGATATTTGTTGCTTCTTCACGCTGCAACGGATGGATGGATTTGGATGAAATTCAGCATACAGATAATTTATAACCTGGAATAACATATAGGATACTTTTTATCCAGATATTCCCACGGGAACGGGAACCACGCGGGTGAAACCGCGAGCGGCCGCTAGTTATATGATAAAAATATTAATGTATGCTCTCATGCTAATTTATTATGAATATAGTTTTGATTTGGTAACACCAAATAAAAACTATATTCATAATAAATTAGCATTTGTAAGTGCACTACATATGTATAACTTTTTACACTATCATGGTCACATCGTCATTAGAATAAATATTATTAACGGGATTATTACCTTTTAATACTTAAAAAAAATTTAATCGCGAAGATGGGTTTAAAACTGTCGCGTATCTGGAGTCCAGTAAAGACCGCAAAAAGAACAAAAGTGCCGTTTCGCGATCTGATACGGTCAGTGTAGTGTGTCGAGAACAAGTTCGAGTGAATAGTGACTTAGGAGACAGTGGTACGAGTATCGAGCGCAAAAAACGACTAAGGAAGAGGGTAGAACGTTTTGTCTGCTCATAATCACCCACCCGCAATAACTTCAGTACATCCATGATCATGGCGCATGCAACTGTGCCGAAATATCGGATACTCAATCACAACAAAAACATGGTAATAATCCCGTTAATAATATTTACATAATTATGTCCAAAATTAATTTAAAATAAAACATTTCTTTTCATTTCCAGAAAGTATTTACTTCATAACAGACACAATCTTCGGCTTGTTCACTATATAATAATAATAAATCTCTAATAAATATATAAGTAACTAAACGATTCAATCGTAAGTTAGTAACTTAACAATTAATTGAGCAGTGAACCAAAACAATGTTATGTCCAATATTTTTATTATCGATTCATAAACACAAATGGTTGATTTTAAATTGCGACATAACGGATGCGTACGGTGCGATTGGACAAACAAACAAACATTCACTATTTATCAATACCCATTGCTTGTAAAATAATAATGTTGCTATTTGACACCGTTTAATATTATTTTGACATACTTTCACTGCCAAAAGCACAATCAGTTTTCAACGGTACCTACTATTTTAATTAAGAGTAATTTTCGAATCATAATAATACGAGCATTGATATCAATTAATTTATGATTTAAGTACAACTATCATAGTTGTACTTAATCAAATCATAATTCACGTCAACTGTAGTATTAAATTGGTATTTTACTTAAAATTAAACAGTGTGTTTTAGATAGACACTCAAATGTAAATATTTAGGTAGTAAATAACATACTACTTATATATGGTGTCATTAAATCAAGTGCGAATATTTAAATATTACTACTTTAAATATCGAGAATTATTAATTCTTAGGCTTATAAAATTTATAAAATACAGTTAAAAAAATTAAACGCCAACGGTGGGCGTGTTCGATTCCTAAATCGAACCTGGGTCTTTCGCAATCCGGGCGGCTGCACTGACCGCTACCGAGAAGGATGACGTAAGCGCTGAATTTTGTCACTGCTTTCTAATTTTTTGAGTGCTAATAATGGCACAGCGCGCCATCTATCCAACGGTAATTGCAACCGATGGCTATGCAGATTCATCTTTGCGGATGAAATACTACAAAGATAACACAACGCTATAGTAAATTTTTACTTTTTATTTTCAAGTGCTAATTGCTGCACTGAAGCTAAATTAAATATTTATAAAATTTATAAAATACAGTGAAAAAATTAAAAGTTAAACGTCTAACCGACAACGTTAAGATGAAACACTTTTTATGAATAAGCTAACGTTTCATGTTACTTAAATATTATTTAATACTTACTTATTTTATACTTTTATACTGTTAGCCGTATACCCTTACAGCGTAACCAAATGTATTATGGGCGTATTACGAGAAACTTAAAAGGTTAAGGTTAAGGTTAAGGTTAAAGTTTTTCCCCGTTCTCTATTCTCCAAAGCACTCGGTTCGAAAGAAGAGCAAAACAACCCCAAGGCGCCACAGGCTAAAACCTCGGCTTGGGTTGACCGGGTCGTGGGAGTGGGATAAAGCGCCCAGGTACATGTTTGTACCTGTAATACAGCTCGTGTGAACCGGGTTTTCGTACTCGTGTTCTACGAGTCCTAGTGTGCATGTGTCTGAGTCTGTAGTGAGTGAGTCAGGATTTTCTTTTTGTATTTAGAGATTGAGGAATATTTTTTTAAGAAAACCACATGTTCGGAACAGACTGTTAGGCTGTATGGCCAAATGGTCAGTTTCGCGGTTTCATAAATTAAAGCTAAAGTGACAACTGATTGTACTGACATCACTACTTGGATGTCACTTCACTATTGAAAAACGTCCGATTGATTACGTTGAATTGTCGCCGCGCGTTTTTTGTTGTTAATAATATTTGATAAAACCTCTATCGGGAGAGAATTTTGTAAAGTTTGCCTCAATTTTGTACTGTTTCTGGCTGATGGTTTATCTCTAACACCACATATTGAAAAATAATAATATATTGGTTTGAATAATAAATGTTCATAGGTATTGCTTATGGCAGAGTGTAAGTATTTAATTAATGTTTCAGACGTTGCTAGAAATTGCTTTTGTGAAGTTTTTGTGCATGCAACCGTGAGGCGAGGCACAAAGTGACATTGTTAATTTAACATTTTTTTAATTCGTTTATATAAATAACAAACAATTTTACTAATTGCCTTAACATTCTTCTAAAAGCTGTATCAAATAATTGTTGTTTTACAATTACTGTAATAAACATGCATTTATTTTTGTTGGAAATAAAATTTTGATTTGTATTATGGACGGATCGATTTGGGAATCGATTATCGAGATTCAATTTATTTAGTGGCATAATGGCCCCATCACTAATTGTTCTTTTTTTCTTTTGTTGGTATACTTGTTTCTGGAAAACTGTCATAACTGGTTGATAGGTTATCGTGTGTTGATAATTAAATAGATTTTAAGCAGTAATAAGGGCATTTGGAGCCGTATTACTCTAATTAAGTGTATTGTGCAACCTGTGTTTTGTGTGTGTGTACGTCGTAAGCGAATCGCATCGGGAGTATAATTCGCCTGGATGTCGGCGTCTTTGCTGCTGGAGAAAACAGGTATTTCCTCGGGGGAAAAGTGCACTTGGGATAGCCGTTGGGTGTGATTAGGGAACCCGAGAAGACCCGGACCCGGATTCGGGCCCCATCGGACCATATGGATCCCGTTCTGGACGGCGGGAGCGGCATGGAACTGTGAGTGGATTTTGTAGATTTTAAGGTGTAACATAATTTTAAACGGTAGCATAGTGTGTGTTGTGGGTTTCCGCAACATTTTGGTAGCAGAGCGTGGTTACTACCGGACCTCTAGGTTAATCGGTGTAATTTTGTGTATTTTGTTAGTTCGTAATAGGTTAAGCTCATTTCGTGTAAAATCGCACTTCCGGGACAGGTGCGGTTGAATTGTAAGGTTGGTAGTACCGTTGTATTTGGGCTGGGACATTTCTCGGAACGTTAATTGTTATTCAATTTCTTTCAATTGAAAGCATCGAGTCTATTCGGGATAATCGATTCCGTGTTTTCGTTGACTCGTTTTAATTTGTGTTTAGGTTTATTTAGTTTAAGTTATTTATAATGACAGCGTCACGGCAGGAGTTGGCTCAGCAGCTCCGGTGGTTCACCGGGCTGCTTGCATTAATAGATCGGCCTAACCGGGAGGACGCCTTGGAGACGCGTTCGAAAGAAATGCAGGGTCGTTTCTTGTTGGCCAAGCGGTCGGTAACCGCTCTATTGTCAACCGACCCGGTCGGGGAGAAGGAGCTGGCCCTCCACGCCCAATATGTCAAGGATCTGGAGCACATCCAAGACATCTACGATGAGGTCCTTCAGCGGGTGAAGGACATCGAGCGACTGCGGGAGGGGAAGCCTGTTGCGCGCCCCGCTTCGCTCCACACCCCTGGACCCAGCGCCATGGGAAGATTGGGTGCCCTGGAGGTCCCGCATTTCACCGGATGTATGCGGGACTGGGCTGGATTCCGGAACATGTTTTTGGCCTTGGTGGATACTTGGAAGGATTTCACCAAGGCCGAAAAGCTGGCATATCTCCGTTCCTTCCTAGACGGAGAACCCAGACAGCTCGTACAGCATCTGGAGCTGCAGGATGCGAGCTACGACACCGCCATCCAGCTGCTGGAGAAGCGGTACGAGAAGCCGCGTCTTCAGGCGGACGCGCACGTGACCCATCTGCTGGGATTGCCGAGGGTCAACCATAGGGCTCAGCTGAGGGCGCAGCTGATCACCCCGCTCACCGTGTCCTTAAACGGGTTAAGGACGCTCGGACTGCCCGTCGACCAGTGGTCCTTCCTTCTTCTGCACATCGTTCTGGCCAAGTTGTCGCAGGAGATGAGGGACAAGTTCGAGCGGAATCGACTGGTCCACAAGGATCTCGGCAGCGTTCTGCCCTCGATAGGGGAACTTCTGGAGTTCCTGGAAGAGGAGGCTGGTCTGCTGGAAAACCAGCTAGCCTCCCAGGAGGCTCCGACAAGTGCGCCGGCCCGCACTTCCGGAGTCTACGGCGCCCAGCCGCCACGCAACCCAGGGAAGGGTCGCGGCAGGCTGGTGGCTGCGGCCGCCATCAACCCCGGTTCTGGATGCCGGGTTTGCGGACAGCAGCACTTGGAACAGCTATGTCCAGCAATTCTCGGGCTGCCCACAAAAGAGCGCCGAAACCTCGTTCGGACACGAGGATTGTGTTATGCCTGCCTGGGGGGACATAGGTATAATGAGTGTCCCCAGGCGAGGCCTTGCGATGTGTGCGGCGGACCGCACCATCGCTTACTGTGCACCCGTAGTGCTGAGGGCTCAGCACCGGTTCGGGAGAGGGGATCTCCCACGGGTGGCGGTTTGGGGCCGGGGTCAACTCCGCCTCCGGAAAGACGGAGTCCGCCACGGCCGCCACACTACAACCCCTCGTACACCCCGGCTCAGGTGAGTTGGGGACCGCCGGAACGGAGCCAGGTTCTGGCTACAACCACCCGGCGCGACCTACACCAGGAGTTGGTGCCTCTAAGGGCCACTGGGTACAGGGAGCCCCACCTCCGGACCCAACACCCGGATACTCGTACGCGTATCCTCCGCCGCCGTTACCGGAACAACAACGACATGAGAACCGTCAACAGTTCTCACCGGTACTGCACGAGTACCCGAGGTTGGAATACCACCCACCCTATCACCGGTATGGTAGGGCAGCTGGATACGCACCACCCCGGATGGTGGCCTGCACGCGTCCGACTTACTGGCCGAGTCATCACGGTTCGACAGGGTCGGCTGCTGGCTCTGACGCGTGACTAGCCTGTGGTCGGGCTACGTCGGAACCGAGGACGGTTCTTTTGCCCATCGCGCAGGTACGCGTTTGGGGACCTAGGGGGGACTTCGTCCGGATACGAGCCCTCCTAGACACTGGGGCACAGGGCTGCTTAATTACTACGAGGGTAGCGAGGCGCCTACGTCTGGAGTGCGCGCCTCCCTCAGTTCCGATTCGGGGAGTCGGAGATACAGAAGTGGGGGGTCTGTCCGGTCAGACCCACATTTTCTTCTCTCCTGTGCATTCCGCTTCGATACGGATTGCGGCGGTCGTGATCGTACTCGACAATCTGCTGGGTTGGCATCCACCGACAGACATTCCGCGGGACGCAATGTCTGACACATCAGGTCTCATGCTGGCAGACCCTCATTTCGAGGAGCCGGCTCCGGTGGACCTCATATTGTCGACATCATTTTAAATTTCCGAAGACACCAGGTGGTGATCGGTGCGGACATCCGGATGATGTTCCGCCAAACAGTAATACATCCTGCGGACAGGAGGTTTCAGTTAATACTCTGGAGGGAACATTCGGAGGATCCCATCACCGTCTACGAGCTCAACACCAACACGTACGGCCTGAAGTCGAGTCCCTTCATTGCCATCCGGTCACTGCTGGAACTGGCGGAGCAGGAACGGGCTCGCTTTCCCCGGGCAGCCGCTGTACTGACACTTGACGTGTTCGTAGATGATATCTGCACAGGGGCAGCCTCTCTGGAGGAGGCGCTCATCATCAGGAATGAGCTGATCGGACTCCTCGCGGCTGGTGGTTATGAGTTGAGAAAATGGTTATCCAACGAGCCACAGCTTCTGGTTAGTATTCCGGAAGATCACCAACAGAATCCTCAGCTAT
This sequence comes from Eudonia lacustrata, assembly GCA_947562085.1. Lineage (NCBI taxonomy): Eukaryota > Metazoa > Arthropoda > Insecta > Lepidoptera > Crambidae > Eudonia > Eudonia lacustrata. The sequence goes on along the minus strand of OX387340.1, from coordinate 19,311,910 downwards.
TCGAGGACGCAGGGGACCCGAACTCTATCGCCGTTTTGGGAATTAAATATCAGCCGGTTCACGATATTTTCACATTCCGGGTAGAACTGGAAACTACAAGAGTTTGGTCGAAAAGGACGGTCCTTTCCACCATCGCTCGGATGTTTTATCCAAATGGATGGATCAGCCCGTGCATTTTTCTGGCGAAGTGTTTATTGCAAACACTGTGGACACTCGGAGTCTCGTGGGATGAGCCACTGGTAGGGCTCTCACTCGACACTTGGCTCGCTCTGATCTCTACGATCGAGGCGATCAATCAGGTGGCGTTGCCGCGGCGGATCTTGCTGCGGGACAAATACAGGGCAAGCCTACATGGCTTCTGCGATGCGTCAGAACGAGGGTATGCCGCAGTGGTGTATCTGCGAACGGTGGACTCGAAGGGTCGAGTCGCCGTCTCCTTGCTTCTGGCTAAAAGCAAGGTGGCTCCCCTCAAAACTAGGCTGACAATCCCGAAGCTGGAGCTTTGCGGGGCGCATCTATTGGCCAAACTGTTGTGCCACGTGCACAAGGAACTGACGTCTACGGTGGACATCCGGAATGTCTACGCCTGGTCTGACAGTCAGGTAGCTCTGGCATGGCTACGCGGGGCACCCCACGTATTGGAAACGTTTGTGGCCAATCGGGTATCTCAGGTACAGAACTCGGGCATCGAAATTTGTTGGAGGCACGTTCCCGGCCCCTGGAATCCTGCCGATTGTGCCTCTCGGGGCTGCACCGCGCCGGAATTAGTGCAGCATGCCCTCTGGTGGGGTCCAGAGTGGTTAAAGGAGGGTGAGTCATCATGGCCGGTCACCATGATCGATGGCTCTCTAGGGATGCTCCCTGGAATAAAAGTTTTGGTGACAACAAACGAGTCAAGGCCAGATCCGAATTGGTTGACGGCTCGATACAGCAAACTGGACAAATTGCTAGGTGTAACTTGCTGGATCCGGAGATTTCTACATAACTGCCGCCATCCAGACAAGAGGCAGTTATCACCCGTGGCGAGTGCTGAGGAACGCAGGAGTTCACTGTTGGCCCTGATACGGCAGGTTCAAGCTGACCGGTTCGAGGACGAACTGAAGATTTTGCGCGTCGGTCGCGCAAAGCTCAAGGGAGCGATCTCTCGGCTCAACCCATTTCTGGATGCGGATGGACTGTTACGCGTTGGAGGTCGCCTCAAAAATGCCGACCTGCCCTTCGGTAGCCGTCATCCTCTGCTACTCCCCAAAGGAGGACCTTTGGTAGAACTGGTGGTCTCGGATAGACACCTGAAAAACGCTCACGCGGGGTGTAATGCGTTACTGGCGATATTACAGAGGGAGTTCTGGATTTTGTCCTCTCGGAGAGTGGTTCGCAGCGTGTTATTTAAGTGTGTGGCTTGTTATCGGGTGAAGGCCTCCACTATGCAGCCACAGATGGGGGATCTCCCTTCTGACCGGGTTTGTCAGACTACTAGGCCGTTCGACGGGGTCGGTACGGATTTTGCTGGACCGTTTCTGGTGAGAACCACAGCCTATCGTAACACTAGGGTCACGAAAGCATACCTGTGCGTTTTTGTCTGCCTGGCCACTAAGGCCGTCCACCTGGAAGTGTTTTCGGCTCTGTCTACGGAAGCCTTTGTCGCCACGCTGGATCGTTTTGTTTCGCGACGGGGGTTACCTTCTCTCATTCGGTACGACAACGGTACCAACTACAGAGGCACTGCCAACTACTTAAAAGATGTGAACGATTTTCTGGATAAAAATTGTAATAGCATAAGTCAAGCTCTCGCACAGCGGGGAATCACATGGCGATTTAGTGTGCCAGCCTGTCCCCACTGGGGCGGGATATTTGAAGCCGCGGTAAAATCGGCAAAAACCCATATGCGCCGGGTAGTCGGGGAAACTACCCTCACGTATGAGGAATTTACAACTGCTTTTTGTAAGGTTGAGGCGGTTCTCAACTCGCGTCCGCTTTGTCCACTCTCCTCTGACGCAAATGACATGGAAGTCCTAACCCCTGGTCATTTCTTGGTCGGTCAGCCACTCACTGCCCTGTCTGAGTATCCCTGGAAGGATGAACGCAGACACCGGATGTCTCGATTTCAAATGATACAACAAATGAGTCAGGACTTGTGGCGTCGTTGGTCACTGGAGTATCTGCATTTATTGCAGCAGCGTGTAAAGTGGACAGACCGGACGTTGCCCCCTTCGGAGGGGGATCTGGTTTTATTAAAAGAGGCTAATTTGCCATCGTTATTTTGGAGACGAGGTCGCATTTTAAAGTTAATCTGGGGCGCGGACGGGACTCCGCGTGTGGCGCAAGTGTTGGTTGATGGATCGGTGCTAAATCGCGCAGTCGCGACCTTTGCTCGATTACCGGTTGACTAGTTTAAGATTTCAGGCTAGAAAGCGGTACGTCCGCTTTGGGTGGCGGGATGTTGCAAATAAACAGGCATTTATTTTTGTTAGAAATAAAACTTTGATTTGTATTATGGACGGATCGATTTGGGAATCGATTATCGAGATTCAATTTATTTAGTGGCATAATGGCCCCATCACTAATTGTTCTTTTTTTCTTTTGTTGGTATACTTGTTTCTGGAAAACTGTCATGGCTGGTTGATAGGTTATCGTGTGTTGATAATTAAATAGATTTTAAGCAGTAATAAGGGCATTTGGAGCCGTATTACTCTAATTAAGTGTATTGTGCAACCTGTGTTTTGTGTGTGTGTACGTCGTAAGCGAATCGCATCGGGAGTACAATTCGCCTGGATGTCGGCGTCTTTGCTGCTGGAGAAAGAAACGGAACGAAAGAAAGAGACGGCGGGAGCGGCATGGAACTGTGAGTGGATTTTGTAGATTTTAAGGTGTAACTTAATTTTAAACGGTAGCATAGTGTGTGTTGTGGGTTTCCGCAACAATTACCTACTCAAAACTATAGAGTTTTGAGTAATTTTAAAAATAAGGCTGTTGGCCAATGACTTGTACTATTAATTTTGTATACCTACTTATATTATTTTTCACTGACCAAAAGTCGATTAACCGAGAGATCCTTTTAACGAAATGGCGCTGGATCGGACATGTGCTACGAATGCTGGATAGCCATGCAAGCAAGCCTTGGAGTGGCATGCTGCTGGTAGCAGACGACCAGGCCCTGCACAACCTAGAGCGGTCGGTCGAGAAGGAGATCGCAGCGATTAGTAGCAACTGGCGGGACCTCGAAACCACAGCACAAGACCGCGACGCATGGAAGTATCTTCTGCGAGCCTTTTGTCCCTGATGAGGGACAACAGGATTTCATCATCATCATCATATATTTCTGAAAAAATTGGTTCAAATCCTGCTCGTGGAAATTTTTTCAACATTTGTGTTTTTGTAATTTGTTCGCAACAAAATTTGCGTTAAAAATTATATAAATAAAACAAAAACATTTAACATATTTTTGAGTTTAATCGCTAGAAAAATTAGTTACATATAATTTATAGGTGTCGTGAGATGATGTTGGGCAAAAGACGATTGGTTGTAAAAAAATACTTTAATAGGAACAGGTATATCTTTTTATAGGATTTTTTATTTTATTTTTTGAAATTTCGCCACAATCGTACCTCTAAATCTAGTACCTATAAATAATTGATTATTATAGATTACTAGCTGACCGTTGACAGTTTCATGCTAACAAAAAAAAAAAAAAACATTGACAGTTTCCATGACAACAAAACAAACAAATCATTCGTCCGCTTAAGAACACCCGTATCCCATGATGGGATCATAGGATCCGGATGCTATAGAGCAGCGCCACCTACCGGGTCAAATTGTAAATCTAAATCATTCTCAAATCCACTAGAACACACACAGAAAATTTCATCCAAATCGGTCCAGCCGTTTAGAAAGAGACACACGCACAGAAGATGATAAAAAGATGATATATAGAGATATAAAGATGATATACATTATACAGGTTTATATATAAAAAATATATGCGTATATATTTTATATTATAAGGTGTCATGGTAACGGAAAATAACAAATGTATTGAACATAGACTCGAACCACTAGTCAACAAACAATTACCTGAAAAACTCGTCACAAAAGCCATCATCTCTGTATCCCAGATGAAAGAGCTGTAGCCCGAATTCCAAAAAGTCATGGGTTTGAGTATGACTGAGGGAGGTCGCCCTTTATAGAGTGATATTTACGGTTTCAATTTATATAATATCACTATGTCTGAAGGTGCTTATTTCATCGCAACTCGTTAATTTACAAAACATGTCTACGTTAACTTAAAGACCTGTCCAATTAATTTAATCTCTCAATACCGTGTTTTCACAGCTCAAGTGAGGACGGTTCATTAAAGGAGAATTTATGGAAGTCTTGAATCTCCTTCGGATTTTAGTACTGTCAGCTGCATAGCTCTAACGGAGTGATTAGTGCGACTGTACACTGTCGCTAACTGCTTTGGCGTCGTTCGGAAACGTTGTACGGAGAATATGACGTACAAAAGTCTGGTTGTGGAATTCTGTCCGGTTCAGATAAGATGTTTTATTAATCTATAAATTAATGGTTTAAGCTTTAAAGTTATTGTTTAGTATGTATAAGTTAGTATTACGAAATATATTTGCATTTATATTTTTGTCACCCTATTCTGATCGATTCATAGCTCTACGTTAAAGGAGTAATAGTAAAGCGGTGCATCGATTAAACTCTCGATTATTATCAAACATTCAGGTTTTACGTTATTCACTTACTAACACGTTATATTTAATATGAACCCAACGATTAAATAAGCCCTCATTGATACATATGATACTCGAACACACTATGGCATTGAACACATTGATAATGATACTCGAACACACTATGGCATTGAACACATTGATAATGATTTGTGTTGTTTAAGATGAATCAAATCGTAGCGTGTTTAACTGAATGCGCCTTAGTGCAATGTTGCTAAGTTGTAATCATTGAAGATCAATGAAGAGCCCGAAGCAGTAATCGCTGACATGTTGCAGGGTGAGTGCGGGAACATGTATTTTATATACTTTTTTTATTTTTTATTTATTTAATATTTATTTATTTCTAGTGCTTACAAAATAACAAATTATATGTATTGTGGGCACACTTCTGCTGAGGGGTTATTCTCCCAAAACCAATCATCATTACCATCACCCGCTCATTTTCTATGGTTGGATAGGGAAATGGGCAATACCACGCGAGCCCAGTTTTGACTAGTGGTTATTAACGTCTGCTAATGCAGCAGGGACCAACGGTTTACGTGCCTTTCGAATCACGGAGGAGCTCGAAATGATACATTTTTGGTCACCCATCCGATGATCGGCCTTTGCGATAGTTGCTTAACCTCAGCTCACTGCGCCATCGAGCTCCCCAAAGCCCCTTTTCTCTCTACTTTTTTTGTTCTAGAAAAATATATTTTAATACATTATTAGTTTCAACGACCTCTACGAACATTCAAATTTGAAATATCCAATATTATTTTCTATCTCTAAACAGGGTAGCCGTTGGGGTAGTGAAAATAATTTAATGGAGGCCTGGGAACGGTTCTGCTGAGCTTGCTTAGTTATTTACGTTAGCTTATATATTTGGCCATATGAAATTTTAAATAAAACGAAAAATGATTCCAGTTCGTAAATCGTAGCGTGTATCTGAACGCGCTTTAGTGCAATGTTGCTAAGAGCAATCATTGAAGATCAATGATCGTGCCCGGCTCGGGGCAGGAATCGCTGACATTTCGCAGGGTGGGTGCGGGGAACATGCATTGTTGAAACACTCCTGCTGAGTGATCATTCTCAAACTTCCAAAGCCCATTTTCTCTCTTATTATCTTTTGTTATCGAAAAATATTTTTAATACATTATAATTCAAATAAACAATTCAAATAAATAAAAAAATATTTTGTTTCCAGCAGAGTAGTGGAAATAATTTCATGGAGGTCTGGGATCGACCCATGGCTGAGTCTTCCCTCTTGTGCTATTGTTTGCTCAAAATGGTTGTTAGCTATTTGGGCGTATGAAATTTAAAATAAAATGAAAAATGAATCGTAGCGTGTATCCGAACGCGCTTTAGTGCAATGTTGCTAAGAGCAATCATTAAAGATCAACGATCGGGCGCGGGGCAGGAACCGCTGACATGTCGCAGGGTGGGTGCGGCGAACATGCATTGTTGACACACTCCTGCTGAGTCTTCTCGCTTGTGCTTGTTTAGTTATTTACGATATTGTTTGCTGAAAATGATATCTATGTGGGAGTCAGCCCTCATATTTTGGCGTATGTTATTTTGAAGAAGCAGATAGGACGTGCTATAGGAGTAGATATGCTGAAGGAGCAGATATGAAGGTTTTGTTAAATTTAAAAATGAAAACTTTCTTTATGTTTAAAACTGTTTCAAATCACTATTTAGCCAAATTATCACAATAAGTTATCTGAAGAATCAAAGAATCTCTTGTAATTTTTGTTATATTATGACTTTCTACATTGTCATATCAAGGTACAGAATACAATACAATATTACAAATTGCGTTAACACAAAAGAATACTCCTCATGAGTGTCGTAAACATTTTATAGTGTAAGGGTTCATAAACAATATATACAAATACACAGTTTTTAAACTTTTAAGACTTAATATTGTTTTGTTAGTTTACGAGAGTACTACAAACTCTTATTCATAAAATATCTACATTTATGGATCTTATCACTCATCATCAGCTCATTTTATGTCCCCACTGCTGGGGCACAAGCCTTCTCTTTGGATGGATAGGGAGAACAGGCTATAAACCACCACGCGGGCCCAGTGCGGATTGATGGTTGTTAACGACTGCTAATGCAGCCGGGAGTATCGGCTTTACGTGCCTTCCGAAGCACGGAGAAGCTCGAGATGATATATTTTTGGTCACCCATCCGATGACCGGCCTTTGCGAAAGTTGCTTAGTAGTCTTATCACTATTACATTTTTTTTGTTTATGTAGCTTTATGAAAACTAGATCTGTGCAGACAGTTACTTCTATCTCGCAGCATATACTAAAAAGCTATTCCCTGTTCATTATTAGCATAAAAGATTTATATTAATGGCTCTATGTTCATGGCAAATAATAGTTCCAATACATCATTTCTTAAATTCAAAAGATTTCAATAGACTACATAAACTTCATTCTCAAGACCGTAATGTAAAATGAAAACACGAAGACCATAAGCAAAAACCTATTAGCCGCCAACAATATATTATTACAAAATAAGGAAATCACAATCATCTCTCGCACAATTAAATTTTAGAGCGGCCATTTTGTTGTGGGGTACCTGGTACCGGTGTGCTGCAAAACTTCTTTTACGGTACAGCGAACAAAACAAGAAGCGGTAATAACTCCCCGAGCGAGGCAAGAAGTGCTGAAAACAAGAACAACGCCGTACTCCCGGCGCGGGCTAGATCCATTGATGGCCAAGGAGGTGTACAGTTTTGAAACTTTTTTTAAAAAAAGGAGGGAAACTTCTCTGACGACGCTACTTGAGCGGTGGCAAGAAAATGACGCTTAATAGGTTATTTCACGAAACGGGCCACGTTTCCTACAACAAATTCTAGATGAGTAGGTAATTAAGGAGGTTATTATTCCGACGTGCGCAACAGTTACCTACATAGTGCGAATGTATAGCAAGCATAGCTTAGACTAAGGACAGAGCTAAACACAATATTTTGACATACATTTACGGTTACTTTCGCTCGACGTTACTCAACACAAACTAGATACAAACTATAATTACTAATAGTGAGTGAGTGAGTGAGTATCTTGACTATTCTAGATTAAAAAGCACATAGTGGGACGAAAACGAAAATTAGTATGGCATTGAAGCAAAGCTTCCTGGCGACATATGAGAAGAGTTAAAAATTTGCCATACAAGTTTTCGTTTTCGTAAACGTAATCGAATTAATACGGATAATAACAAAACTCACACTTGGCACCCTGATATTAATTTAATATCGATATAGACACGACGCAAGGAAGAGTTCGATGGCGCTGTGGTTATCGCGCCCAGTCATTGATCCCGGCTGTATTAACTGTCGTTAACAACCACCAAGCCGCGCTGGGCCGTGTGGTGGTTTATGGCCCGTTTTCCCAATCCATTCGTAGAGAAAGCTCGTGCACCAGCAACCCTGCCCTGTTGGCTCATAAGGACCACTTCACAAAACGTCCACTATATCAAAACGTCCATAAGTTCCCAAAAGGGAAATTCCTAAAAGGACAACTTCCCAAAAAGACAATTCTCAAAAGGACAACTTCCCAAAAAGATAATTCACAAAAGGACAACTTCCAAAAAAGTCAACTTTCAACAAAAAGATAAAGAAATGCAAATAATTATGTTTATTAAAAACGAAATGAATGCTTTTAACATAATTGTAATAAACTTAAAAAGAAATATTATACACGACTTTAAAGTTTATACTGACAACCCCTTACCAACCGTCAGGTTACAAAGTAGGTGTCAAACCTTGGCGTAAGTAAATCTCGCACAAGGGACAATCACAGCATACTTCATGCGGAACTCTTTAGACTAGTGTATCAAGCGTGTGCTCGTGCCTCAGCATACCCTGCTACACACGAATTTAAAGTTTATACTGACACCCCCCACCAACCTTACGGTTATAAAGTTAGGTGTCAGACATCCTTGCGCAAGCACAATGGACCATCTACGTCAGGTCATAACGCAAGGTCAGAACACGGCTCACGGTTCGTGCCTTAGCAGTAAGAACACAAAATGAACTAGTGATGATGATTACACGACGCAACCACAAATTGGTGTTGTAACTAATCATCACTCACGAACCGCCATGCCGATCGCGCGCTCTTGATATCTACTGAATATTGGACTGTGTTGCTTTTGAGTTGGGTTTTCAAACTAAATTTGGTAGGGCCGTGTACGAACTCGCGCCCCGTTTTTTACAAGCTTTTATTTAGCTTGCCCTGTAACAAATTTGTTTGGGTCAAATCTAGTAATTGAAATTTGACCCCCTTCCTGTTGAAGGATTGAGCTGAAATTTTGCATGCATGTGTAAATCGGATGACAATACAAAATTATTATGACATGGTGCTGATCTCATCAGATCACATCATCATTATAACCGGAAGGTGGCACATTGTGATTGGGAAAGAAAAATAATGAAGGTGTAATATGCAAAATGTTGTTTAATGTTCCATCAAAATGTAACACGCTTTTATTTATTAAAAAAAATTGGGTCTGTGATAGAAACGCAAAGATTTTTAAATTAAATTATTTTTAACTTTTTAGTTCTTTTTGATGTGTAACATCTTTTCTCTCGCCTTCTTTAAATACAATTCGTGGGAGTGGTTTCGTAGAAAAGGGACGGAAGTAGGGTCGTAACAGTGTGATCCTGTAACGGTTACGTGTTAGTCGGGGAAGCCACCAGTGATCGACACTTTAAGCCCAATGTCCGTTGTAGGTCGCAATATTTGTGGGAGTGATTTCGTAGAAATGTGATCGTAACAGTGTAACACGATAACAGTGTGACATGTCTAATGAGTATTTACTGCTTCTCTTTATGATTTGTAAATCTATATTCTATTTTCTGTTGTAATATTGATTTGAACCATTTCGTGTGTAACATTTATTCATTATGTAACGACATTTACAAAATTATATGCCGTTACGTTACCAAGTTATACAAGTTTAAAAAACCTTAACAATATATTGGATTAGAAATAGATTGGAGCATTTTAAACCCATGCTGTTTTGTCTTCAATGTAATCAGACACTTTATAATAAGCTTTTTTATAAAGCTTTTCTTTAATAGCGATTTTAAATTTATTAATATCTAGTTTTTGGATATTACTTGGAACTTTATTGTAAAAACGTACACACAGGCCTCTAAATGAATTATTTACTTTGTGGAGCCTAGTATTAGGTACTGCTAGTTTGTTTTTATTTCTAGTGTTTACATTGTGAATATCACTGTTTTTAGAAAAAGTTTCAATATTTTTATATACATACATTAGGTTCTCGTAAATATATTGTGATGCAACTGTCATTATATTAATATCTTTAAATCTCTCCCTAAGAGAATTACCAGCTTTTAGATTATAAATTGCTCGAATAGCCCGCTTCTGCAGCACAAAGATAGTTTGAATATCGGCAGCATTGCCCCACAGTAAAATGCCGTACGACATTACGCTATGGAAATAACTAAAGTAAACAAGTCTAGCTGTTTCAATGTCAGTGATCTGACGAATTTTCATTACTGCATAAGCCGCAGAGCTCAGTCTACTCGACAATTTATCTATATGTGGGCCCCACTGTAGCTTTGCATCCAACGTAATGCCTAGAAACACTGTGGTGTCCACAAGGTCCACATTCTTATTTTTAATTTTTACACTGGTTTTTACCTCCTTAACGTTGGGTAATACAAATCTTATACATTTGGTTTTTTGTTCATTTAATAGCAAATTGTTAACACTAAACCAATGAACTATCTTTGTGACAGCATTGTTCACATCGTCATCAATCGGCTGTCGTCGTTTCACTTTGAATAAAAGTGAAGTATCATCTGCAAACAATACTATCTCATGTTTGTCTTTTACAAAGTAAGGCAAGTCGTTAATATAAATTAAAAATAAGAAAGGACCAAGAATTGAACCCTGTGGAACACCCATTGTAACCACCGATCCCGGAGATCTTTTACCGTTAACATCAACCCTCTGAACCCTATCACTCAAATATGAGATAAGAAGATTCAGTGATGCATCTCTAATTCCATAGTGGTAGAGCTTCCTGACCAGGGTTTCATGTAAAACACAATCAAAGGCCTTGGATAATCACAAAAAACCCCTACGGCATCGTGAGAATCCTCCCAGGCATTAAATATTTGAAGAATAAGCTCAACACCAGCGTCAGTAGTCGAGCGCCCCCTAGTGAAACCATATTGTCTAGAATGTAAAAGTTTATTTCTATAAAAATGAACTTGAATTTGGTCTAGAATTATCTTTTCAAATATTTTACTAAATGTGGGTAACACAGAAATTGGTCTAAAGTTAGAGGGGTCACATGTGCTACCTGATTTGAATAATGGGATTACTTTACTGTGCTTCATTAGGTCAGGAAAAACACCACAGTCAATGCATTCATTAAATATGCAAGCTAAAACTGGAGCTATTGTCTCAATAACGGATTTAGTGACGTCGACGGAATTACCCCACAGATCAGCAGTCTTCTTTTTATTAAGAGTATTAAAAGTTTTAATTATATCTCTAAAATCAATTTGGGGGAGGAGTCTAAAGCCTTTGTAGTTGAAACTGGAATATCAGTAAAAAACTTCTCAAATGCCGCAGCAACATCAGCATCGGAAGTTAAGGTTTGATTTTCGTAGCTCAATTTGTACTCATTGTTACGACTTTTGACATTTCCAGTTTCACTATTTATAATATTCCATGTCATTTTTATTTTGTTATCACTTAGCTTAATCTTTGAACTCAGGAACTTTGCCTTTGCTAATCGACATACTATTTTAAATAACTTAGAATAATTTTTGACATACATTTCTTCTCCACAGCTAAAAAATAGACGTCCTGAATGGGTAGTAGGTAAAAAAATTATGGACGATTCAAAAGCACTTTTCTAAAGTTTATTTGAATAAAGAATATTTGACTTTGACTTTGACTTTGAACAGACTTTAAAACAATATTTAAAAAAAAAGAAAAAAAACTACGGGTTGCACTCCAGGAGTGCCGGCAGAAGTGAAAACTTAAATATTAACGTTGTGCATTTTTGATATTTTGGAATGGTTAGGGAATAATTTTGCACGAATTGCTTCAATTATCAGTATAAAAGTACTATCATTTATGTGGTAGAATACAATATTTATTTATTGCGCTATCGTACACAGACATGACAATTTATATTACATTAAAAAGCACTCGAACATTCGCGCAAGCGCCCTGCGCCGCCTAAACGAAACAGCAAGCATACATTTTCGCCTACGCCGCGCCGGCTGTCTACTCTCCATCCGTCTTACGAATTTTCGATCAGGCCACGTGTCCTGACGCCTGACGCGAGTTACGTGTCCTGACGCGAATTTAACATTTTTTACCTAAGTTTATTACCCATTACAAAAAAGTGAACAACGCCGCTAAAGAAGTTTTCACTTCAAAAAAAGAGAAAAAAAAGATAGAAAAGGAAAACAAAAGAGAAAAAATATACGTCATTGCTAGTTCTATATTCTATTTTCTATTGTAATATTGATTTCAAAAGGTGAGATGTCAAATGTTACACATCATATACGACTACTGTAAGGCTCGTTCGTTTTTTTTTATAAATCACTTTACAGTAGCGTCGTGTAAAAATGACCTAACGTTCTTATATATTTTAATTTTGCATTCACCGCATACGCTGACTTGCAGCGTAAATCACAAATTACTAGAAAAATTCAACGAGTCTTCTGGGGCCCCGGTAGCACAGCGGTCAGAGGATTGGACCGGTTACCCAAAGGTCGTGGGTTCGATTCCCACTCGATCTTCCTGAGGCTAGTTGATTTTTTCTAGTTAAATTTTATTTTCTAACGTTCTTATTTCAATATTCAAACAAACAATGAACTGGAATCGAACTATTGTTATGTAATAAATAATTCAAGATAAATCAAACGAAGTGTAGTTACATAAGGATCTCAATAAAAAGTAATAGAAGGATACGAGTTCCACAACGAAGGTCATACTCATAGCTTACCATACAATGGTAACTACAAGGACACTACGACTTTTACAATACTGAAAGAGGTTCTAACTCAAATAGATACTATGTCGTGGATCCCATAAGTATTGTACAAGTTGTTCAAGTATCGGTAATATGTAGGAATCCCATATTGCTTTCAAAACTACGAGATTTCGTTCCAAGCGCTCTTGTAGTTCTGTTTAACTTATAACCTACTACTAAGTTTAAATCACTTGAGCTTATGTGGTCATGTTTTTTTGATGACTTATTTATGAAGACCAATCAATACAAAGAAACTTATACATTAACATGCTTTATATTTATAAAATACATACATTATTTTAAAAAAGCCGGTGGCACTGCTTGTTGAATATTTTTTTAATTAATTTATGTTAGCTATATACCTATTTATAATGCTGGTGAAACATTGATAAAATATAAAACTATAAAAAATACTTTGCTGTTTAGGTACTGGACGGTAGTTAAAATATTTTTTTTAAATATTAAAGATCTTAACCCTCTTTATCAGACTGTAGATTTAAAGCAAAAAAAATATTTTTCCTTCTCTCACTTGTAATGGGATTCATATCATGCGTTTTCATCTAGCTAGGTACTAGCCGTTGTCACACACCTAGTCTACTTACAATATTAGTTCAACTATTTCAAACTAGATGGCACCACTTCTCTCAAAATCAAAGTTTACGGCATTGAAGTGCAAATATTTAACAAGCATAAATTTAAAAAAAATATGAAATTCGTGTTTTTTGTTTTTATTAAACGTACCAACATGCGTAAAAATTAAAAAAATTAAGTCTTTGCGTTAAAGAGGGCTAATGTGTATTTCATGAACTACACTCGCCTGCAAAACTTTTAATATTTTTTTTTTCTTAACTATAGAAGTTAGAGATTTTTAAATAAAAAACGTTTTGCAGCAATTTTTATCAGCTTTCTTTGAAACTTAAGTAAATTATACATTAGTAACATTTTTCCTTTTTGTTTCGAAAGTATATCTTGTGTACTTAAAAAGTTATTGCAATTTTAAAAGTGTGATACTGAATTTTGCAGGCCAGTGTATTTGATAAATAAATAGACAAAAAAATGTAATTTAAATAATATGTAGTGTTAATTCCGCTAACTCACTCGTTTATACAGCTTGGATGCAGTACGCATGCACCGCCCTCCCGCCCGCAAAAAGTATGCACATGCAGGAGAAACAATGCGTGCAAGCGAAAATGCACACCAACACCGATACCCGACACGTGTTTCGCCCCTCCACGGGGCATCCTCAGGAGCTGTTGACTGGTCGAGAGCTGCGCACCGACTGTTACGGCTACGCAGCTCCCGGCCGCTTTTATAAAGCGCCATCGTTTGACATTTGTGACGTACTACCCGCGACAATACGTAATAATGGGGATGGAACTAAATTTGTTTGGTCATTCAACAGCGCATGACTGTCATTATTATGTTTCATTATTTCTAATTGCTCCAACACACACAACCGAAAACTTTTATTACAAACATGCGAAATGTGATTTATCTGACCTACATAGACAGGCCGAAATTTTGACATTAGATATAAGGAACATATTGCCGCGTATAGGAATGGCCATCCAGATAAATCACATTTCGCAAAACATCTAATTGATACCGGCCATTCTTTGTGCGACAATAACAGCTATAATATTTTGCATGTTTGTAACAAAAGTTTTCGGTTGTGTGTGTTGGAGCAATTAGAAATAATGAAACATAATAATGACAGTCATGCGCTGTTGAATGACCAAACAAATTTAGTTCCATCCCCATTATTACGTATTGTCGCGGGTAGTACGTCACAAATGTCAAACGATGGCGCTTTATAAAAGCGGCCGGGAGCTGCGTAGCCGTAACAGTCGGTGCGCAGCTCTCGACCAGTCAACAGCTCCTGAGGATGCCCCGTGGAGGGGCGAAACACGTGTCGGGTATCGGTGTTGGTGTGCATTTTCGCTTGCACGCATTGTTTCTCCTGCATGTGCATACTTTTTGCGGGCGGGAGGGCGGTGCATGCGTACTGCATCCAAGCTGTATAAACGAGTGAGTTAGCGGAATTAACACTACATATTATTTAAATTACATTTTTTTGTACTATGGATTTCCGCAAAATAACGCCTGATTCCATTAATTAAATAAATAGATTTAATAATAAATATGTTCTGATATTCCAATGCCTCCTTCCGTTAGCTTATTGCGATCTAGCTTTCTAAGCGAAGTAACAGTGTGCCAATGGTTCGTGTACGGTTAATAATGTACCATTCTGAAAGGAGATGCTGGTACCGAGCGCAGTGCTGCTCAGCTATTCCTAATTCCAGATGAAAATAGTATGAGTGCCATATATATATCATTTTATGTAAGTAAGTAAGTATACAAAGCCGACATACTGTTACATTGCTGGGCAATGAAATCCAACCATCATAGTATTATAAAAACAATGATGATGTGACTATATCGCTTCAAAAATATACTCAAAAGTATAATGAAGTGAAACTACTTACGAAACTGATCTACTCGCGTTTATTAAAAAAAAAGTATATTAAGGAAGGTTAGTCAGTTAGACCAAAATGAAAAAATCCTCATTTAATTTATGCACATACTCATTACCTATTAATTTATTTATTGCATTCTACAGTGGTAATAAGATAGTAAGTAAATATAATAAATACATTGTATTCCTTTGATCGATGTTGTATACCCATAAAAGGGCACAGGAATTCATGTTGATAGGACAACTGATTATTTTTCAATTAACAATAAATTATTTATTTATTTATTAGGTTACACAACAGACATTAATCTTAACAAAGTTATAAATAGGTACATAATAGGTTTAACAACATTTTATACTAGACTAATGTCCTAATTGTGTTAACACAAGTAGTTTATGTGTGCTTAACATGTGTAAAATTAGATTTAGCTTTAGATTTAAAAAAGAAAATTGAACTAGATTTAAGAAAAGTAATATTTCCAAATAATTTTAAAATTAGTTAAAACTAATTGGAAATACTACACTTGGGTCGTTAGCCATTTGGGTCAATTAATAATGTCTTGATGGAAGTTTTGAATACATTTGTATTCCTATTAAAAATATGAAGTGAAAAAAAATCTCAAAATAAAGTGCACATAATAAAATAACTAAATAAATCACTTTGAGTTACGTCGGATGTGTAGATTTAATACTAAAACCTTTGTAGAACTATACCAACAGCAGCAATGATTTACACACATAATAATAGCGTGGCTGACCGGCTCAGATGGTCACCACCGGTCGTCAATTACCCACAAATCTGAGGATTACCCGAGTTGTTATGGCATACGCATTAATGTACTGCAAATTACTTGACATTAAATGCAAGCCATGTAGATCCTGTAATTAATTTGCAATGTAAGATTCAATTAGTTGTATGTTCCGATTATGCCAATATAGTAATTTGGTGATTTTCTGGTGAAATAAAATACCTGCTCGATTTAACGATAAAACTATAGCTTTGGTCAACATACCTAGTTAGATGATAGCTTTGTTTATGGTTGCACGAGTTATGGCTCGATACACCACTGTGATGATGATAGGCGTTTTGAAGAGACGGTATTATGCGTTTTTAAAATAAAATATGTACACAAATAAAAAAATAGTAATTATAATTGGAAAAAGTTGGGCGAAACCCTTGCCCAGCAGTGAATGCAGAAATGTTTAAAAATATATTTATAAACATTTTGGTTTTTAGTAATTTATTACATAGTTTTATATAATATATATTTGACGACGTCCTTGGTCGATTGGTTTGTACACCGGTTTTCATGGAATCGCCATCTCTGAGGTACCGGGATCGATCCCCGGTCGGGTCAATTTAGAAATTATTGTTTTTCTAAAGTGTCTTGGGTCTGGGTGTTTTCTATGTATAATAAGTATGTATTTAAGTATTTTAAGTATTTTTATCCGTTGTCTAGTAACCATATAACGAGTTTCATAACGAAGCTTCTCTTGGGCTAGATAATTGGTGTGAGTGTAGGAAAGTTTATTTATTTAAAAAGATTTTCAAGCCTGGCTAATTTCTGGCAATGTATTTCAATGGTATTCGAATATCTTAGACGTTTTGGATATCCTTAATCGATTACTATTTATTTACGTCGAAATCTACATTAAATGACAGATTGGACCTAAACTGAAATTTTATAAAGAAAACTTTAAAAAAATCGTATTGAAAGATAAATGGAAACTTAACGAACTCCAATCGCAATCTCCGTTTTGCAATCTGAAAATCTGATTCGATACGCTCGCTCAAACAACTTCATTGTTTCGCTCTTTGCAAAGAGTACGGAATAACTTAAGCGTGCAAAGCAGTGGGTAGGTACATACTTTATGTTGTTGAAATAAAAAAAAAGAAGTGGAAAGACATTCACAGGAAGTCCTCCCGGTCCACATCAGTATTCGGCGCACCAACCGACGGGAGGAAACAAATTCACAAAATTGAATTTTAGGGAACGAGTTGAATACGACACGGAGTACACAAACTGGGAGGAAGAAACGAGATTTTTATCATTTCGACAATGACTTTATCCGGACTGAGGAGCGTAAACCTATTGCCGTTTCAAGGTTAAACATTTCTTTAAAAAAAGGATTATAATTATAAACCTACTCGTATATTCCTTTAATTTCCATTTTTCATTTCCCAGTGAAACTGTCGAAATCAGGCCACCGACACACGATTGTGGAAGTTTTAAAATAACAGAATCGAGGCTCCGTTGCTTCGTTACAAAGGATCACAAAACTGCATTGGAAATATCAATGCCTATTTTGAAGTATGAAAAACCATTTTTGGGAAGTTGTACATCTATATACATATAATGACCGCTAAAAATAATTAGATAAAATTTGGACTGTAGGTTGATTGAGTGACGTAACCAGCCACTAAAAAAGGATTTTACGGAAATCACACCTTGGGGGTCAAATAGGAGGTGAAAGTTTGCATGAAAGTCCGTCAGTTTTGAAGAATACATGAAAATTGGTATTTGGGTTCTTGAAAAGAACTAAAAAATGACCTGTCTGAGGAATTTTGTTTACTTTTCTTTAAATGAGTAAAAAAGCGAAAAAGGTTTTTTTGGGGAAATCGTTATTTTTAAAGTAATAACTATCAATATGAATATTGTAACCAATCTTTAGATTTTTCTACAAAAATAAAGAATGACGTGTTTTAGCATTTTTCGAAAAACCTCCCCCTAGAGAGGTGAAATAGGGGTGGAAAGTTTGTATGGAAATCTGTCATTCCTTAAATTTCGGTATTTGTCCTGGTTAGAAATTACGAAGAGTTTCAGGATTTTTGGAAAACGATTCCTTAAGTAGGGGATGACAATTTGTACAGGAGGTTTCGGAACGGACCAAAATTAGTTATACAGAGTGATCTTTATTACGCGGTTTTGTGTTACAGTTTTTACTAATTCTAGCTCGCATGAATGGGCTTTTTTAAAGATACAAAATGAAAATCTTAATGTTGAAATGATGTGACATGTTTAGTTGTCTAACCCTTATTAATTATACCCTGATGATATTTACCTTTAACAAGTTTGGCTTTTATTACAAACAAACACAAGTCATGTAGCCCACGTGAGCAAAGCCGCGAACAAAAAGCTAGTCCATCTATATACATATAATGACTTGTCCTGACTGACTGATTCATCATCGCCGCGTCGACACCGTTGGAGCTGATTAAATGAAATTTGAACTGTAGGTTAATTGAGTGACGTGACGAGAAGGGTAGAAGGCTTTTTGGGGAATTCGTTATTTTTAAAGTAAATAATTTAATCGATCTAAATCTGGCATTTCTTAAATTTCGGTATTATATGAAGGGTTTTAGATTTTTATTGGAAAATTACATTCAAATATTTACTTAAAAATGCTGTCAATATATCTGTAAATATGAATGTGACTATGTGAGTTAGTGCGAATAGTTTAACTAAAATATTGGCCAGGTACTTATGTAAACGGCAAAGACGAAGCTATAGCGCGATGCAGGAAGGAATTAATTAACGCCATCTAGTTTGTAAAATGAGAACTAAAATTGACAATTACACAAACCACTTATAAAATGCAGATATATTATCTATATCTATATATTTATATATCTAAGTGCATAACTTCCGATCGATTGCACAAAATTTGATAATTTTTTTTTTGTATTTGTTATTGTCAGGACAAGGTTTGTACAGAAGAAAATTAAAAGAAAAATAAAGATATTTTTACTAAAATATGTTTTTTTTTTAAATATCATGATATGAAAAGTGAGTGAGTGAATGTGACAGAATGACGTACAGTTCTTGAGCCAGCATTGACATGGTACGTAGATAAAAATCAATTGCTGTTCGTTTGTCTCGCTAAAACTCGAGAATGGCCGGACTGATTTAGCTAATTTTGATTTTGAAATATTTGTGGAAGTTCAGGGAAGGTTTAAACGGTGAGAAACATAAATACTAAAAACAACAATTTAATTTTCCAATACAAATCATATAAATGTTTTGATGTCAAAGCGGTACGAAGTCCGCCGGGTCAGCTAGTTGGACATAATTCAAGAAAAAAAGTGTAGATTACTAATCCCTGTCGATCATTGGTCACTACCTAATAATAAGTATTTGAACAAAAATAAAGCATTTTGTAATCTGTCACTGTGTTCAATAAAGTTTTTTAAGAATTCAATTGTATCTATCAATCGAATTTCTACGTATTACAAAAACCCTTAGTAATAATCTTGAAATGGGCATAACTATGCAATTCTACGATTAACCATTCTGCTACAGTAGATTGCGTCTAAGATTCCATCTCTTATAAGTTCCTGGTAAGTCTAAACTGGCATTAAATTCAAGTCTTTGTGCAATTTAACAACTGCAGCACGGCTACGGACGAAGATAATTCTCTTTAAGTATTTCAGCAGTTTAAATCTTGGAAGATCTTTATGTGTTTAATAATAAAATTTTATATCCGCATATATAATTAACGTTACTAAATCACTGGTTGGCCTAATATATTTTGATAAACTAATAATAATAATATAGGTACAGTGTTAATGTTATATATATATTATATATCTTTAGGCCAATATCTTTATTTTTGTTGTTCAAAATATTGTAGTACTTATATTATGTAAATATTTTAAAGACTTCGTAATTAATCAAATAGTGTAAATGAAAATGTAAAACAAACTGAACGTTTAGCAAATTATGTTGCGAACAAATTATAATTTGAAAAAAAGTGTTTAAAAAAAAAGTTGGTGGTAGTGCACTGCACCTGACCCGGCATGTCAGGGGGGCGAATCCGAATCGCGATCGTAGAAAAAAAAACTCTCAACACATTTTTTCATACAGTTTTTGAAATAACATTGTGTTCATAATACTGTGAGCAACAGTAATGTTACTAATGTGATATGGGTGATGCCTTAAATAAATAAATAAATGCCCAAAATAAATAATTTTTAATTTAAATAGGACATATCAAACAATGCCTAGTCTTTATTCGAGAGTTTGCTTTTAAATTTAATCCGTATAACATTAAATTAAATCAAATGTGCAATCCATAAAACTTGTTTAATTTTCATGAATAAGTAAACTAAACGCTTATTGTTAGTACTACAGTAGTTCCTATTATTCAATAGTAATTGGACAATTAGCTTTAAGTAGCCTTAACCGTAAACTTAAATGTACCAGTAATTGCCGCTAGCAGAAACTTGCGTCAGTTTATTTTCGAACTACCTCAGTAACTATTACGGGTCATTTTGTTTACTGTCCGTATTCATTCGATTACGTTTACGAAAACAAACATTTGTACGGCAAAATTTTAACTCCTCTCGTATGCCGACAGGAGGCGGTGCTTTTATGCCATACTAATTTTCGTTTTCGTTAACGTGATCGAATGTGATCGATCGACGTGATCGATTCAAAAGCACTTTTCTAAAGTTTATTTGAATAAAGAATATTTGACTTTGACTTGACTTTGAATGTCAAACGAAACTCACACTAGGCATAGACGGGTGAATCTACAAATATTTTGCTATTTTGTTTCCGAATCGTCATGACCCTTATCACCGACTGTCGTTAAAATAGTTTGCATTTACAAGCTTGAAATTGTTATGTGTAATAATGAAGCAGGTATAGTCAAGTGTTTCTCATATTTGATTGCATACGTACGGCTGGTAATGATGACATTCTTGTGAGGAAGCGGACAGACTTATTTAGAATTTCTTTACTGATTTTACTAAGTAAATGCTTTTTCTTGTCTGGATTTGAATTTTATATTTTTTATATTGTGTATTCTATTCAAGGTTATTATTTTACCTATGTAATATATTTCTTGAATGGTCAAATCGTAGTAGGTAACCGGAGCCTGCTACTTGTAAATGTTATCTGGGAATTTCTATGAAAATAAGTAAATTATTTTATTCAGCTTTTGACTTCAAGATAATCATGCAAAAATAATACAAGAAGTAACAACTAAGCTTAAAATAAAAAAATAAGTTAACGTAAAGCTAAAAAGGCTTATTAGTTCAGCTTAATGTTACGGCTAATGCAACGCTGGTATTATGCTGGACCCAATGCTAAGCTAACCTATAGGAGCTCGATGGCGCAGCGGTTAACGCGTCCGGTCTGCGAGTGCTGAGGTTAAGTAACTTTTGCAAAGGCCGGTCAATGGATGGGTGACCAAAAATTTATCATCTCGAGCTCCTCCGTGCTCGTAAAGGCACGTAAAGCCGTTGGTCCCGGCTGCATTAGCAGTCGTAAACAACCACCAATCCGCACTGGGCCCGCGTGGTGGTTTATGGCCCGTTCTTCCTATCCATCCATAGGGAAGGCTCGTGCCCCAGCAGTGGGGACATAAAAATGACTGATGATGGTGATGATAATGCTAAGTGATTCGTCTTGTAATTATTTCGTAAATTGGTACTGTCTCCTTTAACGTGGTCATAATGTAAAGCTCTAAGGAAACATAAACTATAACAAACGAAAATTTTAACACAGGAGAAAGCAGAGCACAAGGACCAGCATATTTGCTTTCTGGACAGGCTAACAGGACTGTTTTCGTTATTAAATTTGTTAGGAATGTTCGTTAGAAACACATTTTTTTTTCATTTAAGTAAGTAAGTACACTATTTTTCGGTAATTTTTATTTGTTTGTTACGGGTAAACAACTTAATCTCATCTGATTTAAAGGAATGAAAAGGCCAATGGTGGAAGCCCACTTCACCTGGAAGTCGCAACCTCTCATACCTTAGACTTCAAAAATGTATACATCCATGTAGACCAGATGCGACACAACTAAAAATGTACTGCAATTTGTCTGCACCAAATGCTAAACGTACCTACAAATAAAGTAGCATTACCGAGCAGACATTAGCACAAGTGGCGTCACGTTACCCACTGTTCACAAATTGATATTCAACCAGCGAGCCGAGTAGTGCCGTACGCCGATATGCAAGCGGAGCGATCGCGTGCTCGACATAAACTTTGGTTGCCGATTTGAAATACAAGTTCGAAACAAATGCTAGTGAATTTTTGTTCTGCAACTTTTGAGTTGCGTTTAGCACGTGCGTACGTACGCTACGGTAACAGGACTGCTCGTACAGCAAATAAAATGAGAGCCGAAACAAATGATGTGCTTCGAACATCTGCTAGAAACTAAATAAATCTTTGCCATCATATTTTATACTTTTTCTTGGTTTTTGCGTTTGCTTCTGAAATATAATAAAAAAAATAAAAAAAATATTATTGTTAAAATTTAGTCTAACTTTATTTGTTAATTGAGAAAAAATTATTCTAATTAGGTACCTCTAGTCTTTTAAAGGCGTAAAGAATAAAATGAATAATTGCTTGGTCTCATACACATTCTAAATTCAAATTAACGAGGTTTTGTATACTCCAGGGGCGTAAAATGTCTAAAACTGTTAACACTAAACATGCTCAATTTTAATTACCTACAACACTCTAAGCGACAAAAGTAATTAGCGAATATTAAGGTTCGCAAGGCCTTTGAACTTAAAAGTTATAATAGACAGAGCACTTTGTCATGTCAAGCTTTTAACACGCTCTTTAAATTCTCTTTGTGCTAGAAATTGAGACATTAAATCGTTTATGTCCTTAATATGGGAGAAGTAAATGAATCAGGACTCGGAGGATACATTAACGGGCAAAGAGGCGTTATGAATGACCCAGTACCTATGAACGTAGATGGCATAGAACTTTGGGAGAGTAATTAGGGTACTTTATACGGAGTTATGAGATTTTATAATTATGAGTAGTTAATATTAATATCAAATTTCTACGCATATTTTTTGCTCTTATATGGTTTTCCGAATTGTTAAGATTTTGTTTCTATATACAGGGTGTCCCAGAATGGGTAAATCAAACTGTTGTGGGAGGTAACTTGACCTCTGACCTACCCCTAAAAAATATTTAAAAAAATATAACGCTCATGACTATAATTTTTTTTGTACAGAAAAAAATATTAAGATAAAGTGCTCTGAACTCAAAATCTAGTTATTATTTTAAAAAGTTTGTTTAACGTCAGACCAAACAATTACTTACAATTATTATTGGTAAGAAAAAAGTGCAAATAAACTCTAAACGCAATAATTATAAGCAAAAACTTAAGAAGATTGCATACAATTTCAATAAATAATTTAAAAAAAAATGATAGCCATGTGCGTTATTTTTTCTTTTCATATTTTGTGTTAGCGCGGGGTCGCCATTCTAGAGATCTTCTCGCCTACCGGCTGTGGTTCATTCAGGCAATGTGCCTTGCCCATCTCCTCTTTCTGCGCTCTATTTCTTCCACCACGTCGACCACTTTGGTTTTCTGCCGAATCCACTCGTCTCATCTCTCCTATGTCTGAAGACGGACGCTACAAGGGTTGCTATAGATAGATAGATAAATAGATCTAAATAACATTTTTTATGTATTAAAAAGATAACATCATTATTTTGTAAAAATTTATAAAAAATACCACACAGTGTAATGTGGCTACAAAAAAATAGAAAACGCTCCACACTTAACAAAATATGGTATTTTATTAAAAATATTAAATATAACGATACAATAAGTGTGGATTTAGTTTTAGTGAATAAGCTATGCGAAAACAACACTATTGCAACAACAATAAGGGTACCAGGAGTCCTGAGGTCAGTCTGGTCGACAAAAGTAACTACTCGACAAAGAAAAACATTAAAACAATAATAAAATGAGGGGTTAATAAAAAGGGTTGGTTAGTAGGTAAGATCTGTAATGTTAGGGATGGATCCTTGTTGTTAGCTCGTACAGAATACCTCTTAAGGGTCTAGGGGCAGATACAGAACGTGTCTCCGTTCTGCCCCCTAACTATGAACTCTTAAAACAGTATTATTGCAGTTGTGGAAAAGAGAAGCGAGTATACTCGCCGCTACACGCGTCTCGTTATCACAACTGCAATATTACTGCTATAAGAGCTCGTGGTTACCCCCCTGTTCCGTGTCTGAACAGAATCAACGTAGGTATATAATAATTCAAAATAAAATATCATATGAATCTACTGTTACATATAAGCGGTATTCTGTAATCTTTGGATTTTGTAATCCTTCTAAGATTTAATTAAACAATGCTGATTGCAAGGTAATTATCTGAAGTTATGCTTTATACATAGTTTACAATATTATTATGAACTATGTAACTTAAGGGTTTTAGAATCAGTTAAATTGTAAAATATTGTAAATAAAGTCTTTCTAATGGTAAATAAATGTTCATTACCAATTAATATGAGGCTTTGATTGAGAAAATATATCCTATATAACCTCTTGTTACCACGGAGACCTTCAACCAAGAGAATAGCTAAGAACTGTGGTTTTTAACCATTAATTAAAGTTGTAAAAATAAAGAAATTAAATAAATAAAATGTACCTTTTCAGGGAATTAAACGTCACTTATGATACGTCTCCGGGTGCAGACTTTCGACCCACAGTGTCAGAGGGGTTTTTCGCCTTTTTTTAAATTCATAGCTCGGCAAATGACTTCACTCCACCTGATGTTGAGTGCAAATGGAGTCCAGACGCAAGGACAACTGATGCAGCGCGAAAACAACGCAGCATCAGTCACCCTCACCCTGCCGGCTCACAAGGAGTTTCTTCACGCCTCGTTTGAAGGGCCCCATGTCACAGGAAGGAGGGAAAACGTGTGCTGGTAGACTATTCCATCTTTTGGAAGTGCGACAAAGAAACGAGATACCAAATTTCTTTGTGCGCGATGGAATGTTCGAGACAGTACAGCGGTGACTCCGGAGAGCAGCACGCGTTCTCCTATGGAGGAAGGGAGAAGATGGGATGAGGTCAAAGAGCTCTCGCCGTGGTATAAGCGGTAGAAGACGCTGAGTGACGCTATATCTCTACGCAATTGCAGGGGCTCGAGAGCATTAGTGACCTCGGCATTGCCGATAATGCGTATAGCACGCCGCTGCAATCTGTCCAAGACATCGAGAAGGTACTTAGCGGAACCGTCCCAGAGGTGCGAGCAATACTCCACGCAAGATTTTTATGGCCTTGTTGCCTTGATACTTCAAATACGTAGCTTAATTGCTTTTAATTAATTTCAACTCAGGCGGCGATCTCTAGTCGATTAAATTTTCTAAGTTCTTTTGACGTTCTTTTGTATGCTTTTCTTCTAATGCGAGATAAAGGGATAAAATATACCACTAGCCTTTACTAAGGGAAAAATATATGTGCACGTTGAAAAATTTGAACCTATCGACAACGCCCGCCGCCGTCATAAAAAGAAAATCCTAATCGAAATACTATTAATATAAAACATAATAGAGAGCTATGCCTCAAAGTAATTACTTTTATTAAAATTTATTGACTGCCGAAAAATTAAACAAGTTTATTTTAAAGACGAATCTAACTGCAAATAATACATGCTCTGAAAACTACGCTTTTAATTTCAATTTATAATTCTTAATCGATTAAGTCGGTTCCTATCCCTCTATCGTTTTACGGTACTATCCGTTTATTTAATTTATTTATAATTGGATTACCAACTTATTTAACAGTAATACAATTAATACAGTAATTTTACGGTACACACCCGTCTCTATTGGTCAGGGATAATCGGCAACCACTGACACCTGTCACTGTCACTTGTCACCATTTATTATTAATTACTGATATCTCGCAAAAACAACATTACAACAGGATGCGTGGTAATAATAAGCCAAAGATTTTATATAACTTAAAATGGTTCTCTAGTTTTATAGCATCTGTGGTCTTGTATAAGACTTGACTATGTCTAGTAGTAGACTACCAATTCCTCAGACCCAGAGGTCTGCAGGTATATTCTCACACACTTGTATACTATAAACTTAATAACTTTATTACAATAAAGTTACCTTTTACAAAAGGTTGTAACTAATAGCAGAGTTTAAAAAAAACTGATTCCACGTTACGCCCTGCTACATAAGAGTTCACGTTACGCGCTTCTGTACAAGATGGCGCGAGTATGTAATGCGAGAACAATAGTTTAACGCTCTCTGGCTTCCAACCGAACGGATGAACGAACGCCTGTGGTTGTTTGGTTTCCATACATTCACCACCATATCACCATGTTGCAGTGATAATAGTAATATTATAATTACAATTATTTAAACTATGTTTATTATAAACTAGCTGTCCCGCCAGATCTTGTTTTGCCCTATTTCTCTAAAACAAAGTTACATTGATTTTTTTATGTTAATATGGGCCCCAACAGATTTCATTCTGTCAAAAGTTATTGGCCTGTCCCAGTCTAATAGAAATAAAATAACATTGAAAAACTTTAGTAATATCTATTGTGATGATATTTTTATTGTAATGCCATCACAATATTTTTTGTTTGATTACTTGGCGCGTAAATAAATATATCTGACCCTTAGAGCATTAAATCAATCTGACCTATAACTCAACTTGAAGGCATACCAAAGATAATCCTAACGCGCCTTTGTTTTGTTTTGATTGACGTCAAATGTTGACAGCTGGGGACAGAGTGGTTTGTATGGGATTAGAAAATTGTTGTTTTTACTATTTTGCTCGTATTTTTACGTTTTGTCTCTCCATAAAAACCTTCCTCAGACTTCATCAAACACAACAAAAAAGAAATCAGCCAAATCGGTGCAGCTGTTCTCGAGTTTTGCGATTAGCAACACATTTAGCGATTCATTTTTATTTATATAGATAGATGAGTATCCGATAGATATTTTGGCAAAGTGCAACTGTGCCGACTGTGCCGAAAGTGCCGAAATTTCTATCGGATACTCACTCAAAATAAACATGGTAAGAATCCCGTTAATAATTACTCCAGTAATATTATGTTTTATTTATTTCTACTCAGGGATGCCTTTTTGTTAATTAGCTTTTTCACTATCTGATGTATCAGTTCGTTCTTCAATCATTCTCATTTATTGGCTAGAACTAGTATTACCTAGTGAAATGACAATTACTACTGTAATACCTACAAAAAAAAAGAAATAAAATGAATTTAACTAATTTTCAAAAGTCATAATTAACACAGATATCCTTATATCTATCATTAATTATAAATATAATTAAGCATATCTGTGTTAATTATGATTTGAGTACCTGTTTCACCTTGATCACGGCTTAATGCAACTCCACCTGAGCTGCCTCGCTTAGTCATCATTGCTGCGATTAGTATGTTGCAGTAAGGTCAAGGAAATCAGGTAGTCGCTTCATTGACTGGTCCTTTGTTTTTAATTACCACTACCACTGAAAATATAACTTCCCGTTCATGTCATAAGGGCCGACTGTGTGTAGAAGTCACCAACAGAGAGTTTACTGAAAATTTATGATTTTACCTCGTTTTGGGATAAGGACGTGAGATTAGGTATATAATATACTAGCGGCCGCTCACGGTTTCACCCGCGTGGTTCCCGTTCCCGTGGGAACTTCGGGATAAAAAGTGTCCTATGTTTTAATCCAGGTTATAAACGATCTGTATGCCGAGTTTCATCCAAATCCATCCACCCGTTGCAGCGTGAAGAAGCAACAAATATACGAACTTGCATACACACAAACTTTCGCATTTATAATATTAGTGTGATATTGTGTTTTATTTTATTTTATATTCACAGGAGAATCAAAAGTTACAACTAACAACTATAACAATGTAAATATAAAACAGTAGACCATTTACAGATTCACACATATAGATATATGGTAATTACATAATATGTACATATGTATGTTTGTATGTATTTATGTATGTAAGTAAACTAGAAAAAGTAAGACTACAGCGTGCTACTTCTACCTAGGTCTTTACAGCTTAGCCCGTTCTTTAGCCATGCAAGAATCTCTTTATATGCTTACGAGCTTTATATTTCGTATTTCCAAGGAGGTTGTTTCCCTTCACGTTACCATAACGGTAGGTAACGTTCACAACTAAGTTTGTTTGAGGATTTAAGAAAAAGATATTCATTAGAAACTTGCAAAAAAAATCAAAATAACTTTCGCATTAACTAGAAACACTTTCTAAAAGTTTTCCCAGGGCAGGTCTACTCTCACACAATTCGCTGGTAATCACAGGCGAGTTGAGCGACATTTTACGAGCTTGCTAACATCTACGGAAATTGAATGTATGGCAACAGTTGTACTATTGACACTGACAAACTGACATTGCACTATAGACCGATGCGTTCGTTCGACGTGCCTGTCAATCGGTGCATGAAAGCACGTAACACGCAATCTAACTAGCGAAGGCATTCAATGAAGGCTTATCGGTGGATGTGGATCCCTTTTCACGGTAAAGTAACATATACACGTGTTTGCAAAGTAGGTAGTATGTGTCTGCAAAGTAGTAGGTATTTGCGTGTTATATTTAATTATATATAAAGTAATTAATGAAAATAGGCGTAATTTTGCGGAAATACCTACATGCCACACAGAAGTGCAATTAAAGTTTTATAAGGTCAAAGTCAAAGTCAAAGTATTATTTTTTAATCAATTTATAATTTTTAAGAACAGTGGTTTTCAATCAGCTAAACATTTTTTAACCACTACCCATTCATGGCGTAATGTAGTGATAATGAATTCTGTTATAAAGATTGTTGGTTATACATTTAATTCATTAAAAATATAAAAAATACCTAATAATAAAAGTAAAGAAGCAAATGAAGTATAAAATATAAGCATATTCCTGCTTGAATACGTATAAAATGATAATAGTCAGAAATAAATTCAAGTTCAAAATAGGTTCCATAAATCATCAGCTTCGCACTTGCATTTGTTGCATGTAAATTTTGTTTCTATTTTAATTTGCTACAATAGTTTAACTTGACAGATATTATTATCTAAATTTTAAAATCTTTTATATTTAAATTTTTACAAGTTGCGGTTCATTCTTGGCAATCTAACGCGAGCTATCATGTACCGATGGAGGTTGCGTGGTCGGATAAACCCGTCCATTTCGGCTGTCATCATCATCATCCAGCTAACGGAAGCAACACAATGCATGCTTGCCGAAGCGTATACAAACTATAGATTAAATGCATTTACCTAATGCGTCACATAGGTACTCAAAAAATATTTATTTACTTAGTCATTCGAAAAGTATTCCTAAAAACGAAAATGTACGCGTAAAGCTATTCTTTTTTTAAGAGAGTTTTCTGATTGCCTTTTGGATGCATTTTAGTATCATCGAACCTAATATATAAATTATTATATAAATACATAATAATTATATTAAGTCCGGTGACGCTGAAACTGGACTTTATATACATTATACTTTAGCTTCTGCACATACAGCATAAAGCTATTCAGATTGTTGACCTTAAATTTAATGTTAGCCCTCAAAACTTTAAACATTAGAACTATTCACTGACGATCGTATACAGCAATATAACTATTGCCAACTGAACTAAACATTCAAATTCAAAGTAAAATATTTATAGCCAACTAATTGTACAATGGGGTCTTATAAGTTAGGCAGAGGTTACGACTTACTTACCCATTACCCTATCCTGGGTTGCGCTAAGTCAGCAGTCATCACTTCAGTGGAGCTAGCACGAACTTCGATCGACATTGTAACGTTAAATGTTAAGTCTAACGTCATATTTACGTTCTATATAATCTTCTTCTTTTTCTTCTTTGTTTAGGTCTCCTCATGATACTTGACCCCATCTTGAGAATCTTGAGAATGTGTTCTATGGAGTCACAACTACCAATTGTTAATGCCATTGACGGATGTTATAACCAGTGATCGGAGTAGGTAGAGCTATTTAGGTTCATTGACCGCAAACATTGATGTTAATATGGATATTTCACGAGATTCCGACTAATACTCCGGGATTCGATTATTTGATTCTTGTATAAATATAAGAAATTGTTACATAAAAAAAAATATGTGGTTTCATTATTCAAGTTTCTATCTTTTTGTTCAACTATTCTTAAACCAGTCCTTATATTTATAGGAAGTGTATGCTTTCACATTCATTCGGGGAATATCCATATTATTCTATCATATGGCAAGTACATAAAATAGCTCTATCTACTCCGATCTATGGTTATGACGTTGCGATCCATTTTCATACGTTCTTCCTATGTTACGATACCAAGTTAAACCTATGACACGAATACCTACAACAGGGTTCATGCTATACCCACTGACTGTCAACTTTTCTTGCGTGAAATCTAACCGACATTCGATATCAATCGATCACTCGTCAAAATCGAATGTCAGTAGTGACGACTGCAGATTTTTGCGCTAATTGAAACTCGTCAAGTGCGATGGCCACGAGATGGTCATGTCTTTTGTCCCGATAGATAGATACGTCAGAATGTCCGTCAGCTCGTACCACCGAAGCAATGTGTCCGCGCCGATAGTGCCGTGTTCAATTTCCGCTAGAGTAGGACATGTATTTAATTTTGTTGACTGAAATGGGAATTCGTACGGTGGATTGCATTATCGATTGGATATACGCGCCGATGTTTTTGTTTGCTGTTTTAGTATTGTGCACATCACTACACCGGTGTTAATAGTATTTTACATGCAAGAAACCTTACATACCTATTTTAATACCGACATCTCAAACTAACCAAAGTGTGGGATAAACCCTTCTCTTCTTACTATACTAAAAGAACATCCCTTATCCTTCCTTTATTTCCTTAATTATTCTCAACATACGACTATCTGCAAATTTATGAAACCAAATAACACTTGAAAACTGGCTTTTTGAAATTGGCATTCAATCTAATGACTCATTAAGTGTCTCTTCATACAAAACTTAACCTGCGAACTTTAATCGCGAGTTACACCAAAAATCTCTACTAATAGGCATCATGAAGAAGTTTCTTGCACAAGCAGAAAACTTACTCGGAAACCACGTATCGGTCGGACCGAAAAAGATTCGAGAACTATCGCAAACTCTCAATAATCCCGCTAAGTCTATTGTAGCGAAAGTTTCCCGAGTTTAGAGAATCTCTCGATTTTCGACAACTATAATATTTTTATTAAGTACCTAGTACTTCATTTTCTTTTTTGCATTTATGCAATCTTTGTTTTATGGAACAGATGTAACTAAAGTTTTATTTTAAAAATAATTCTTTTTTAAATATATAGCAGGTAGTATATCCCTTAAAAATCTATTTTTTTATATTTTTTATATTAACGGGTAAGCACAGTGCCTTGATCTCACCTGATGTTAAGTGATGATAAGGGTAATTGGTGGAAGCGCACTTCACCCGGGATCCTCAACTAGTGAGGCACTGGCTATCTCTTATCTGTAGCTGCCGGAACACAATGCTACAAACATTGATGTTATGGCGACATATTTAGATAAGATTATTGTAGACGATGGTAGCTGGTTCTGGTGTCCAGGCCAAAGAAAACAAGGAATGACGGAAAATTATCTTTTTATTTTATATCGACGGTAGGGGTACAATGAGAATATTGGGAGCAGCGCGCGCGTCCGTTGCTCGCATTGATGATCGTGGCACTGGTCGAGGAGGACCCCCCCCGCGCCCCCGGCGGTTCGCACCCCGCGCGCTGCTCTTTGATAGCAACCTTACAAAATTAACATTTTTAACTTAAAATATAGGCACGCGTCGTTAACATAGCCCACCCCAAGTGCTTCATCAGCAGCACTCAACACCGATCGGAATTCGTATGACGCGTGTGACAGACCTGGTTAATGTCCCTGACTTTGTCTTAACTCTGACCATTCGAACTCGCCCGTCTCGCCCGGGTAAAATTGCCTCAACTACGCCCCGTGGCCACATATTTCGAGGGTTGTTCGAGTCTACCACTTATATAAGGTCACCAACTTGTAAAGACCTTTGATCTTCTTGCCATTTTTTCCTTGGCAACATCTCTGGCAGTACCTCCCGAACCCATTGGTGCCAGTACATATCAGCAAGTCTTTGCGATATGCGCCATTGTTTTCTTAGGTAGGTATCCGAGTCATCAAATACTCCTAGGCGTGGCAAATTAGAAGATGATCCAATTAAGAAGTGATTTGGAGTTAATGATTCAGTGGTCACTGGTTCTACTGAAACGTGCGTCAGAGGTCGACTGTTGACCATGTTTTCGACTTCAGCCAATAATGTTAAAAGTGTCTCCTCTCGTGGGGCGCACTCTTTTAATACAACTTTTAGTGACGTCTTAACACTGCGTATCAAGCGTTCCCAGGCCCCACCCCAGTGTGGGCTCACCGGTGGGATGAACGTCCATTTGACACCTCGATTTGCGGTCTCGGTTTTTAGTTGATCATCGTCCAATTGTGCCATTGATTTCTTCAACTCTGTGTCTGAACCTCTCAAATTCGTTCCATTGTCCGAGAACAAGTGTTGAGGCCACCCACGTCGAGATGCCATTCGTCGCAGAGCCATAATGAACGAATCGGAGGTAAGTGGTGCCACTATTTCAACATGTATGGCTCTGACTGTCAAACAAGTGAAGAGCACCCCATAACGCTTTTCACGGCGTGTACCAATTGTTACCTCCATGGGCCCGAAAAGGTCAACACCACAGAAGGTAAATGGGCGGTGATGATGCGCCATCCTGGCTTCAGGCAAACCTCCCATCCTGGGTATCTCTGGCTTGCATCTTCTCAAACGACACAAATTACACTTGGAGGTGACGCTTCGCACGGTAGGTCGTAATTTAATAATCCAAAACTTTTGCTTTAGCTCATTGACTACCATCTCTTGGTTTTCATGAGCGGCCTTTATGTGATAATCACGTACAATCAATTTAGTGATGTAATCTCGCCCATCTAATATAATAGGTTGTTTTGTTTCAGGTGATATATCAACGGCAGCGCTAATTCTCCCACAAGCTCTTAGGATTCCATGATCATCCAGCATCGGCGTCAAGGTAAGCAATCTACTAGCTTTTTGTAAATGTTCACCCTTTTTTATTGCAGCTATATCATCGCAAAATGATTGTAGTTGCGACTGCTTTAACAAAATTAGCTCAGCCCTCTTTATCAACGTCAAGTCATCGGTAAGTGATTTTTTATTTATTTTACTTATGAATTTTAAAACTGTATACATTGCACTAAGGGACCATTCCAGAGGATGGGCAGCAGCATCTCTCTGAGGTTACCCTCAACCTACTGCGATCGCCAACCCGCCTGCCAAGCGTGGCGATTACGGCAAATACCCCTCATATCCTTGGGGGAGGCCTTTGTCCAGCAGTGGACGTCTTTTGGCTGAGATGATGATACATTGCACGTGTTAATTTCAGCCAGGACGAAAATCTGGTAGGTTCAGGTATGCAATACATTTCTCTTTCAGATACTGCCAGTAATATACATTCCAGTTCCGCTTTGTTTACTTGCTGTTGCATAACATCTGTAGGCCACTCACTCTCTTGACTACGGAGGAACGCGGGGCCGTATAACCATTCGGATTGCAGTGTGGATATAATAACCTCACAATTATCGCGCGTAGCAACGTCCGCTATGTTTAGCTTAGTAGGTACATATCTCCATTCATTTGAGTCGGTAAGCTCATCTATTTCACCCAATCTATGAGCTACGAATGTTTTGTAACTTCTGGACTTGTTTTTTATCCAATGGAGTACTGTTGTCGAATCACTCCAGAAGGTTTTTTGTTGTGGTTTGATTCGATGTTCGCTTACAATTGTATGGGCAAGGCGCGCAGCTAACAGACTCATCATCATCATCAGTAGCTCTAAGCGAGGCACTGTCGTAGTCTTCACTGGTGCTACGCGGCATTTGCTCGCTACGAACGCTACGAACACTTTGTTATTGTAGGTCCATCTCCAATAGGCGACCGCACACATCGCTTTGGTTGATGCGTCGCAGAATATATGCAGTTGTAGATTCAAGTAAGTATCTATAGCGTGCGCAGGTAAAATATCGGTCGCCGCCGCCGCCGCTGCTGGTGAGCTAGAATTCGTTGCTCGTTCCGTCTCGCTCTCACCAAGGTAGGCTGCGTTATAATATCTCGGTAAGCTTATGTGACGTAATGACGTGAGTAGATTTATCCATTTTTGCCATTTATTGTATAGGTCATTAGGTACACAGTCGTCCCAACCAATATCCACTTGCCAGTATTCTTGTAAAATAATTTTGCCGATTATTGTGACTGGTGCGAGAAATCCAAAGATAGATAGACATAATTATTTTTTAGATCTGTCTTTTTGTTGGTCTCTGTTTCCCATTCGCTAAACACTCTGGAATGTTTTTAAATGATATGTCCAATTTTAATAAATCATTATGTGGTTCCCATATTAACCCGAGTGTTCGTTCGCCTTGGTATTCGTTCTGTTGGCCGGCTTTGAACTTAAATGCCGCCTCACCTAAGGTTTCTTTTGGAATGCGCTTGAGGACTGTTTCACTGTTGCTCGTCCAGTTTCTTATGTGGAAGTTGCCTTGGCTATGGATATAACTTACTTCTTCAACTAATGTAGAAGCGGTATTTTCATCCGTAACGCTGTCTATGTAGTCATCCATATAATGAGACTTAATTATCGCTTCAGTGGCGCGAGGCATACAGTTTTTAAATCGCTCGGCATTTTTATTCTTAATGTACTGGGCCACGAACGGCGAACAGTTGGCGCCAAATATAAGAGATGTCATCATATTAATTTTAATAGTACCTGAATCACTTTCGTCTCTAAATAAGAAACGAAAAGCGTTTTGATCATCGGGATTTATTTTCACGCGCAAGAACATATCCATAATATCTCCAGTTATTCCTATTTTGTTCTCGCGAAATCTAAGCATTACATCTAAGCATTACCAAACAATGACTGTAGTAGGTCTGGCCCTTTTAAAAGGTAATCATTTAGTGACAATCCGTTAACTTGAGCTGCGGCATCGAAAACAAGGCGCAACTTTTTTTTATTGGGATTGTCGACGCCGAAATGAGGTAAGTACCATGTTCTTTTGTTATTTAATAAATTTACCTCTTCATTTGTCAGTTCCTTTGCATATTTGTTATTAAATAAATGTTGTATGCGTTCTTTATAACGTTGTGCATATTCGTCGTTCTTTTTCATCTTATGTTCCACCCCTCTCAGTCTCGATATTGCATTAGGGTAGGTATTAGGCATACTACAATTTTCGTCCTTCCAGGGTAGGCCTACGTACCATTCGGCGTCCTTGAGGGTCGTTGTCCGTTCCAGAATATCCAGGGCACGCATGTCCTCTGAGTTCTGCCGTGGCTTGGCAGATACGCCCATGGATTCGACAGAGAAAAAACGACTTACCTCCTTATGTAGTTCACGCCAGCCGTTGTCGTTAGTCGCTTTCGATACTAATAGTGTTGACTGTACCGGCGGCGAGGCGACGCTTGCGCGCCCATGCAAACA
The DNA here is from genome assembly GCA_947562085.1 of Eudonia lacustrata. Lineage (NCBI taxonomy): Eukaryota > Metazoa > Arthropoda > Insecta > Lepidoptera > Crambidae > Eudonia > Eudonia lacustrata. Next base: position 19,276,336 of record OX387340.1, on the reverse strand, counting down.
CCAGCCGAGTGGAGTACGGGTGGCACACGGTTCGTTCGCGGAACCCACTATGGATTCCAGAGGCAATATTAAGTGGTAGTTATCCTGACCAATAAGCATCTGTGGTTTAAATTGTGCGATACATAACTTACTCTTAATTGATTTTAAATGTTTATATTTTTCGCAGTTTATAATAGTTAGGTCTTGTTTTGGCAAATTAAGTTCATTTACGCTGCGCGCTTTAATAGTATGCATCAAACCTTGCGCTCCCGATAACGGGACATCAACCAGCTGACTGTCACACACGAGCTCGGTGTTGTCCCACGCGCCACGCACACGCAGGCAATCCATGCGGCCGCGCAGCCCCGCGCGCTTCGCGAGCGCCGCGCTTATCAAAGACACAGTCGATCCGTCGTCGAGCAGAGCGGTCGTGCTAATCACACCGTTTGGACCGTGAATGTTTATAGGCACGACTTTCAGCAACACTGCACAATTGTTCGTGTTTATGTACGTCACAGTCTCGGCTTGCACTTCAGTTTCTACACCCGGCACTGACACTGCACTGCTTAAGTTCTGTCGAGGCACGTAATGCAATAAGTGATGATGATTTTGTCCACAGTTCTCAACGTCACACACCGGCGCGGGCAATACAGTTTGTGGTGGTTCACTATACGTGTTATATTGTTTTTTATCCGGTCGTAAATAAAGTAAATTAGCACCGGATTGAGATAACTTCACCGCCTCTTCATGTAGAAATTCCGCCAACATTGTTAATCGGCACTTAAGTCCATCTGTGAGCTGTGCGTAGCTGTAGTCCGACCACTTCGAGATTAGCACGGTAGGTAGCTTACTCAGTACTATTGTGGCCACATTCACGCCTTGTAGGTAATCATCTCTGCCCAATGCGCGAACAGCAGTAATATAATTATTCACTTTGATAGAAAACTTGATTATCTCTTTGTGGTAATCTGGGGGCAACGCTGAAAGCCTTTTTATGTCGCTCACTATTTTAGACAAAATTATATCCGGGTTTCCAAACTGTAGTTTTAACGTAGACATCACTTTTTCCGGAGTTGTTGGTGTGATGAGCAGTGACGAGACGGCCTCCCGCGCTGGACCACGTAAACATCTTCGTAATCGCCAAAGGTTTTCTTTGTCATTGAATTTACACAATTCGGTCGATTCCTCGTACGCTTGTTGGAATTGTAGCCTTTCCAATGAGTCGCCAGAGAATATAGGTAGGTCTCGCGGCGTACTAATGCGGCTTAGCAGGTTATTGTTTTGATTGTTGGTGACGGTGTGGGTGATGAGCTGATTGATTGCAGCTGCCAATTGCTGAGCTGAGCCATCAGGGCCGGCGGCAAATTCAACGTATTCTTTACATTGTCCATCTTGTGAACACGTTGTCCTCTCAGTTCCAGTACACTGTGGTCCACCCACCTCTCGACGTCACTTTTAGTAGTGTACTGCTCCAAACTAGCAGCTTCCGATTGTGGACTGTAACTTATATCATCCTCTAGCGCAGCTATATCCGCTGCCAGCTTTTTATCTATGAGTTCCATCTGTATGCGAGCTTTTTCTTGTGCTGCTTCCAGTTCCAGCTGTTTCCTGCGCGCTGCCGTCGAAGTAGTAGACTTTTGCTTAGATTTTGTCGTCGATTTAGCTTTTCCGGAAGTCGACGGTGGCTTGTCCTGTAAGTGTTTTCTTATTTCACTTTCACTCTTCATCATTATTGTTTTATTAATAATTGTGTTTTCTTCTTTTACAGGTGTTTCGTGGACAGGTGTTTGCGTCGACATCGTCGTTAACAATTATGTATTGCTTTATAGTGACGCGTTTTCTTTGGTTCTACTTTTTTTATTGTAAATATTGGCGGCAGAGCAATATCCTCTTATTTTTGTATTGTAATAGTTATATCAAGTCTATTATTTTTATTAACATTCGGTCACTATAAATTTTATTTAATATTAAAGATTTTATTCAACTCTGTATTTGTTCGTTATAAAATTTACCTAAAATATCCACATTTTATAAACTCTGTTTAGTATTCATTCTGCCTTTATAGCTGCTGAGGAAATAACTGCTTACTACAAATACATAAAAGGAATATCACATTCGGTAGGTACATAAAGCATATTTTTGTACTTTCATAGGTACTGATAAAAGTAATTTTGATTCCAGAACTTTTGCCATACGAATCTCATAACCGAGGGTACACGTTATTTCTCTGAATAACGCAAATACATTGAAGGTAATATAAATATAATACTTTATAGAAATATAATTCGTGTTTCTATTGATAAAAATGCTTAATTACGAACCATACGAAAGTATTGGATTTCCCCTCGAGACCCAAATTTGGCTTGAGGTAAAAGGCTTTCATGAAACCACAAACTATTAATGATTATAATTACTTTCATAGGTTTAATACGTAGATATATTATACGTTATTATATTAAACATAAATACAACGGTTATATAACTTTAAAATCTTAATTTATTGTTTTTAAAAATTAAATGGACTTAAAGCTCACACTGAGCATATGAATATGACAATTTTATATATTACATACCACTTAGCTATAAATCAAACGTTTTTGAGTATGATTTTAAATAAAAAGAACTTTATTTCTCAACTTGATGTTTTGTATTAGAGAGAATATTAATGAACTCTTGAAACATAAAGCACGTGTCCGGAAATGAGAGTATCAGTCTGTTAATTGCAGGCAGATATTAAATAAATAAAAAATACGTTATCATATTGAAGGAAGCAGTGAACAAACCATGACATAAGGATTTGCTAGTAATTATCAAGATGTGGTCATTTTTATTTTAAAAAGCAAGAGAGATCTTTGTGTTTTTCACTTTTTAGGTTAAAGGAAGCATAAATTATTCTTTGACGCTCGAGTTTAGTGCGCGAAATCGTTGTTAAGTACGCGTTGCCACGTTAGACTACTGACGTGAAGTCACTTCTAGCACGAGCATAATACTATAAATATTATATGATATAAATTATAAAAACTATAATCTAGGGGTGCAAATGTATCTAAAATGGGTTTACAGCATACTAATAAATCATTAAAAAATGTTTCAACTATAATGTTAACTAGGTATATGATAAAACTGTAACGCTTATATTGAAATTGATGTTTACGAGTATACGAGTAAGGTTATTAGTTAATTAATTATTATTAAATTACGTAAAATTTTAATCATCATCATTAACATTATCTAGCCAAAGGACGTCCACTGCTGGACAAAGGCCTCTCCCAAGGATCTCCACAACGACCGGTTTCGTACTGCTCGCATCTAGCGGCCCCCATGACCTTCACCAGATCGTCGGTCCACCTTGTTGGAGGCCTACCTACACTGTGTCCTTCGGTGCGCGGTGGCCACTCAAGAACTGTTCCGCCCCAGCATCCCAGCGAGCGATGTGCACAGCCCACTGCACTTGAGCTTAGCAACTCTTCGGGCTACGTCAATGACCTTTGTTCTTTTACTGATCTCCTTAATTCTTATTCTTATGATTTTGTAGAGAAAGCCCAATTATAGTCCTTTCCATTGCTCTTTGTTGAAGTAGTTGCGTCAAATTCATATTAAAAATAATTTATTAAATTTAGGCTAAAAAAATATCTCTTAAAAATGTCATTATGCCATCTGTTTGTACCTCGTCTATGCTATGAAGCGATAACATAACAATCCTGCGATACACTCGTATATACCAATAATTCACATAAACAGCTTTCTTACACAAAATATAATATACCATACACAGTGAACTATTGAAAGCCACGTTCAAATGCTCGCCCACAATTCCTGTTAAGCTTAAATTAGTGAAATAGCAAAATAGTGCTTTACGAAATTAAGCAAGTTCATAATGAATATTTATTGCTTTAATACCTAGCAGCTGGCCAACTCCGTACGGAGTTTGTAACAATCGTTGCATACGGGATATTGCCGCAATAAATGCATTTTTTTTGTATTGAAACCGTTTGCTTATTCGCTTTTTACAAAGTGAGCTATCAAATGTTTCGTATTACTACTATTCTTACTATTATTTTGAAAATTTATTTTTAACGTGTTTTAACGAAATTCTGTACAGTCTCAGTGCCAAGTTTCCTTATCAAACCTCTTATAAGGTAAATAATAATATGTAGTGGTTGGTATAAACTTAATGTCTAAAAGTTTAAAGATTTCTATTTATAGTTACATACATTTTAAAGTAGCGATTAATTCGCGCATTTAACCAAAATCCGTATAACACCGATAGTAGCACTTAAAATATGTTAATTTTCCAAGTTCTGTTATTAGTTTCTTTGAAATGGCTACCAATATGTTTCGTTTAGCCAAAACAGTCGCCCAAATTTGGAATTTCACCTTAACTGTGTCAATATCTCAGTTGTATTGTATTACAAACAACTCAATACCAAACTTATTTTGATGCACCAGCCACCGTATAAAGAGTACCAATTAAAATTGTTTACTCATTGCTTGCTATCGTAAACATGCTGCTGTGTAAGGTAATACGATTAAATACACGATACATTAAAAAGTTCCCTTGAGTAATACAACCGACACGTAGCGAGTAAAAAATACGTTTTTCAATATCCCCCGACAGTTCTGTAGTATGAGCACTCTTACGAAACAATCGATACTGAACTTAATTGTAAGGCAATAAGAGTTCTATGAATGACTGTATTAAGGGATGCGCTTTGTTTGTGGTGCGCAGACAACAGACAGCTCTATTTGAGCGCCAAAACAAACGCTAAACCGATATTAGAGCTGAAACGTCGACTGGAAACGGCGACAGGCAAGCGCACATGTTGTTCTATCATTCCATTTTACGATTGGTTTTCAACGTTTTCCATACGGATGCTTTTTAAAGTGGGCCAACTTCAAAGTTTGAACGAAAAGATGTTCGGTTTGATTGCAAGAGTTGGGGGCTCAATCCCTATAGCTCTGTTTGAATGACGTAGTGTCGTGAGTGAACCCATAGCTAACAGATGTTTTTTTGGATGGGTTAACAGGACTATTATTAGTATTAGCGATTTCACAAAATTCATTGTTTTTATTATCAAAAATTTACAATTTCATTCAATCAATCATTCATTCATTTCATTTTCAATGGCTCAATTTCCTTAATAAGGAGATTGAGCCATTGAAAATGAAACAATGAATTTTGTGAAGTCGCTAGTACTAATAATAGTCATGTTAACCCATCCAAAAAACAACATAATATGTTCTATTGTTCTTATAGGTTGGTATAAACCTAGCAGTGGTACGTTTATAGGCTGATAATGATTATGAGTGTGTGTATGATGTCGAGGCTAGTTTCCGCACAACTTAACCAATCAGGGCTACCACACTCATTCTAGAAGTTTCCTGCTTCTCTGTATTTTATAAAATAAAATGCGTAAAATAGCATGAACTAATATACTGTATACATAATATATACCCATGCCACATGCATTCCCACTCTACACATGTAATAATTTTATCTGTAAATTGTATTCACCTTTTTCGTAGCATACGAGACAACTCCAGAACTAGTCATATTTCATATTTCGCTATTTGTTTACAGAAAAAGTTTTATTGCATGTACAACAGACGTCTGTTGAAGTGAAGGTAAAGGTTGTGAAGGTTTTATCATGCTACGGCATTGTTTTTAATTAAAGCTCAATTTGATAAATTATATTATGTGTTGAAGCAGAAGTTTCCACTTATAACCATTACAGCATAATCAAGAGGGTTATGCCCGATCTCCCCATGTGCTATTGTGTAAACAAAGTTTTATACGGCAACTCGATCGAAACGTCGGGTATAAAAAGGTGCATATGCCTATACTAAGTAGATTGTATGAAACCCCGTTGAAAAATGGAATGCAAAAGTTTAAAAGTGCTATTGTTGATGGGGGGAGGACTGAACCCAGCTTTGAGAGCAATTATAATAGGCTGATGATGATGATAGGATGGGGAAAGGTAAACCGAATAAAATAAAAATATACTGTTTGAAAGATGATGGAGCAAAGAAAGGAGTACAATATTAAGATAGCGGTTGTTCAAGGAGAATGAAAGAGAGAGACATTGCGCTGACACCTAATAAGATTGAGAAACGGACCAGGTGAATGGTGATGCTGATGATGACTGATGATGATGATATATTTGCATAGTTGAGTGCTTAGATGAATGATTGGTCTCGCTGCGTTCGACTAGATACCACCGGCGGCGTACTTGTTAAATGCGGCAAAAAATATTACGCCGAAGTCGGCGTACCCGAGTCAGTCGCCTGCTGTCAGTCGCGTTGCAAACTGTGTGTGAGGTGCACGTACCGAATGTTTGTTAAATTTTGGTCATAAACCGAAGTAAAATGCCAGTTTGCGTAGTTAAACTGTATAACAATAATACTACAGGAAATAAGAAGGAAACCGTTCTTACACACACTACAATATTGAGTTGCCGCATTCACGGAGCTATTGTTTCTAGGTAGCGCGGTATCTAGTCGAGCGCAGCGAGACCAGTCATTAATTTAAGGTTCAGTGTTATAATTATTGAGTTTATACACCCAAATTAGCCTTGAAGTGGCATGTCACGGACAAACGGTGATTTGAAACATCGCACGTGGCCCGTCACTGGGAGCCGGTGAACGGCAATAGTACTGGAATAAACGCGTCTTCTATTGCGAAAACTATAGCTATCCTTCTCCCGCGTTGAATGCAAATCATGTAAAAGACAAGGATACTATATACACCGACTAATTGTCGCCAACCATACAAAAATTTAAAAATTTCAGTAATTTTTTGCTGACCTCTATGGATGCCAGTTATTAAATATATTTTGTATTGCATTAGTGTAAAAAAATGCTATGGAATGGTGTGGTTTTTTATGTAAATAAGAAATTGTTTGTTGAATTTTAAATAAAACAGAATTTATGTTAATACCTTGTCTTGGGGATTATGTACAAAAAGAAAAAAACATTAGGCCTTTGTTGAAAGTCAAGTAGAAAATGGGTAAGTGTAATTGCATTTATTGTCAATTAATCAGTTAGCGCATTTTATAATATTTTCTAAAACATACGACATTCCCTACCTTCCATACAAAAAAACTCCAAGAACGTTGTCTATATTATACAAGTGGCGATTTCCGGCGACCACTACGAAGGTACTCAGCACATCCACCATGTAAAAATAAATAATCACGCCATTTTAGGGGCATTTTTTTTTAAAGTTTATTCTTGCAGTGACAGCCCAATGGTTCCACTTATAAGAAACTATCCAAAGCTATCAACTATCAGAGAACTAAAAAAGATTTATTCCCACTGAATCATTTATTACACGGACAGTGTACACACAATGCAGGTCCGCTACAGCACCCAAGTCGTATATCCTCTAAGACATTGCAATACTGTTTGTTCCGCACCGTATCTCTTATTCTATAAGATGTCTTTGGATTTACGGTCGATACACCTTGTAAAGTTTCGAACTCAATAGCTAATAAACTGGTTTTGCAGTATTAACTGGTTTGTGCCAGTTTTGTCAGCTGTTTTAAACTCTTTTATTTGGTTTAAAAAGAGGTGAATTATTTTAGTTCTTGATAACTAACTAAATAGGTACCTTACGACTTCGTTCACGTGAAATTTAAGATCAATCATTAATCACTTTCATATAATAGTCGTAATGTTTCAAATTTGAGATGCTACTTTTAAATACTTCTGCTTGAAGGCGTCGAAAGATTTTTAAAATACTTTAGAATGTTTTTTAATTTAATTCACATTGACAGAAGAGGACGGCTTGTACTTGAAATCATCATCTCTATTTTCTGTTTACTTTTAAAATTGTATAGTGTAAATGTAATTTATGGCAAATAATTAAAAAGAAAAACCTTTAACAACACACTAACGATTATTACAATATAAAATTTTATTTTTTTTTTTTTTTATTGTGTGTTCACAATGCTAATAAGTATATATCGTAAATGTAAAAAATGTAAAGGACGACTGCATTCTAGGTAAGATTTGAACCCGCGATATAAATAAACGTGATCTAATTTATTTTTATAATTTAACGTAGGTACCCACATGATCCAGCCAGCTAGACCCTCATATCTGTTTCTGCTAAGCACTAAGGGCCCTGTATCGCTAATCATCATCATCATCTCAGCCAAAAGACGTCCACTGCTGGACAAAGGCCTCCCCCAAGGATATGAGGGGTATTTGCCGTAATCGCCACGCTTGGCAGGTGGGTTGGCGATCGCAGTAGGTTGAGGGTAACCTCAGAGAGATGCTGCTGCCCATCCTCTGGAATGGTCCCTTAGTCGGCTTTTACGACACCCACGGGAAGAGATGGGGTGGTGCAATTCTTTATCCCCGGCACCACACAGGGTGTATGCATGTATCGCTAATGCTATGCTCCAATTTTTGCGATCAAGTAAATTACTGGGATAATAACAAAGGCCTCGGGTCGGCTTCGCGCAAGTTATACCTATGTCGGTTAAAGGCGTCAAGTGAAGGTAATTGTTTACTATTAGGTGGATTTTTTTTTTCAACTCAGTCGGAAAACAACGTATTTTGTTGGAGCAAAAAATGAGTTTCTAAGGAAGTTGGAGATTCTTGACGGGTAAGTAAAGAATCAAGTTTGTAATTTTGTTTTACAGGTAAGCACAGAAGAAAGAACAGTATGTAAGTAATTAAATAGGCTACCCTACTGCTGGACAAAGGACTCCATCATTAAAATCAATTTATTGCTACTATTATTGATGGATACTGGCTTAATTACTACGCTTGCCAGCTTATTAAGCACGTTATACATGATGTAAGGAGTTTTTTTTATTGTTTTGCTTTCTACTAGTGCATTAATTACCTATAATTTTCCTTTCAGTTGTCCAATACCTCAAAGTTTGTCTGGAAAAGATCGCTTTAAGCGATAAGACCTTTGCCCATCCCGATATAAATATTTCGTTGTTTTTTTTCTATCAGTGTGTGTGTGTGTGCAATAAAGAGTTTTATCTATCTATCTACGCTTGTTAAATGCGTTTTGGTGATCACTTAAGTTGTTATGAGTAACAAATCTGCTGTGTTAAGCACGAGCATACGTGCACAGCCACACTCTACCTAACCCGGAAATTAAACGCAGGACCTCCTGGTAAATTTTACTTTTTATTTTCAAGCACTGAAGCTAAATTAAATATTTATAAAATACAGTGAAAAAATTTACTATAGCGTTGTGTTATCAAATTTGTAGTTTTTCATCTGCATAGCCATCGGTTGCAATACCCATTGGATAGATGGCGCACTGTGCCGCTATTAGCGCTCAAAAAATTTAAAAAAGCAGTGACAAAATTCAGCGCTTACGTCAGCCTTCCCGGTAGCATAGCGGTCAGTGCAGCCGCCTGATTGCGGAAGATCCAGGTTCGATTCCTTTCTGGGTCGGGTAGGCGTATAATTTTTTCACTGTATTTTATAAATATTTAGGACCTCCTGGTATTCGACTGTCGCTTCGCCATTCAGCCACTGTGCTCTTACATGGATATTAACTTCTATGCTGTTTCGCACGGTAGACAATAAATAAGTAATGAATCAAATTATTCATGTCGATAGGCCTAATCTCGGCCGAAGAAGCTTTAAAAGGTGAAGATAATTTCAAAAGGGATTTTGTTTGGAAGCTGGGATTATGACGCGACACTTCCGTGGCCGTGCATGAAAGCTTTTATCGCTGTTAATTTTATTTATAAGCCATATTGCTTTAATATATTGGATAAGATGGTTTGAATTTACCACCTGCCTGGTATCCAATCATACAGGTTATTGAATCACAGTCTCAACACCGCATTGCAAGGCCAAGATATATTTATCGGGTGAGTTTCATTCAACGCAAATTGAGCTTACAGCATTAAGGTGTTCGGTATGCAAGTTACTTATTATTATGATAGGACCATGTCCGTATATAATCCTCGGCCGTTTTCCCATTTACTTGGGGTCGGCCTTCCTTGTCCGTTTCCTCCACTGCGCACGGTTTTGTGCAGTGCTAGTGTCAAGTTGAGCGTCTTTTAGGTCTTTTTCGACCGTCGTCAGCCAGGTGGAGGGTGGTCTTCCGCGTCCACGCTTCGTCGTTGGCAAGTTCAGGGCAAGCTTTACCATGTGGTCTTCAGGGCGTCTCTGTACGTGCCCATACCATCGGAGGCGTTTTTCTTTAATTTTGTCAACTATAGGTGCGACTTTGAAGCTTCCTCTTATGTATTCGTTTCGGATTTTATCTAATAATGTGACGCCCGCTGACCAGCGTAACATGCGCATTTCTGTAGTGTGCAATTTGTTGAGGTGTTGTTTATTGGTGGCCCAACACTCGGACCCATACAATACTGATAGGACCATGTCCGTAGTTTTTTTATATATTTTACGGGTAAGCACAGTGCCTTGGTCTCACCTGATATTAAGTGATGATAAGGCCAATGATGGAAGCGCAGTTCACCCGGTATCCTCAACTAGTAAGGCACTGGCTATCTTATCTCTAGCTGCTGAAACACAACAATGTTACAAACATTGATGGTATAGCGAGATATAAATAAGATGGTGGACAAACAAGCCCTACCACCAACCAAACCGAGTACACAACCATGTACGCCCCGCTGGGAATCGACCTCGGGACCTCTGGGTCTAAACCGGTGGTCTTAACCACTAGACCACAGGGGCGGTAAAAGTGGTCTGTGTCCGAGGACCCTATGAAGGGTTTGGAACGTTAGGATAAAGTATTATATAAAATTAAAGGCGAGTTAATTTGTCAAAAGAGTTTCAGCACAAAGTGAAGTCTTCATTTAAACTTTAGTAAACAATACATTTAAAATGATTGGGCGATAACAAAAACAGCTCACCGTAGATTTATGGAGGGCTTGGTAAAATTCAAAGTCTTAATTATTTATTCTAAAAAACTTTAAGATGCAAACTGTTTTTACCTACCTACCTAGAACAGCATGAATCACAAATTAAAAGTGTAAAGATCCGTCCGTAACAAAAAATTACTATCAATATTTCGCTAACAAATTAAATTAGATTTTCTATTTCTGGTGAAACATTAATACGTAACCTACGTACACGTTGTTACACCTTTTAAGGTCGTACCCATTCAAAGTCCCCCCACACTTAAGCGAAGGCCGAGGCGCATCCTATCGATATCATATTAGAGAGACTCCTTTGTTGGCCGAATACTTGTGGAACATTACTATAATAAAGCACTGGCAAATCATGTTACCCCCGCAGGCACCTAGCGCCATTTTTAGGGATGTATAGAACCCACGGTTTAGGTAGGTTTAGGGTTGTTTAAGATTACAGGGTGGAATGAACGCCATTTTTATTTAATGTTATTATCGAAAATTCATTGAGACGTTATTAAATAAAAAGTAATAAAAAAAATCAAATCTTTTTGTCTTAATCAAGTAAATAATGTGTATTTTTTTAACTATCACCATCATTATCTTCTTTGCTAAAAAGACGTCCACTACTGATTGACTGACTAACACCGACTGACGTCAACCGGTCGTTGTGGAGATTCTTGAGGGAGGCCTTTGTCATTTGCCTTTGCCATTTTAAGTTTAAAATAATGGTAATTAAATCAAAAAACATAATTTCAAAGTAAAAGTTAAATAAACTAAGATTATTATTTATCGACTACCCATTCCGGACGTCTTTTAGCTGTAGAATATAATGGGCGCAAGAGACTGCACTTTTGCCGTTTGATTTGCTGCAATCTGTTATTCAAACGTCCTCTTTCAATTTGGGTTCATTGGTTGATGTAAAAAACGCAGACTTCTACGTTTCTAAGGCTAGACGTTACAGTACTTTAGGACAGGTCAATGGACTGTGATTACACCAAACGCATAAACCGCCGCGCCATCAAGCTGTGTGTGTAGAATATTATTATATTTAATAGGACCATTTGGTCGACTTAATTCGGCAAGATTAAGACCAGATTGAACATCTATTGCGTTAGTTTTATTAATGTATAGGTACAGAAGTACAAATTGTTTGAGAAAATATTTAATTAAATTTCACTGACTCGGACCAGCAGATGCTCTGATTTATTTTATCCGCTAAAATTAAATGACTCTTACATAAAACGCATTAAAAAATATTTGATCGTTTTGACTACCTACCTAATTGCTATGTGCAATTTTGCTATGCCAAATTTGTTTACACAAAAAAATACCAAATGATTCCTAAGATTCCCTGTATCTCCTGTTTAAAATTTTCACATACTGTCCCAGTTAAAAATAAAAATTAACGAGCCTTTAGTCGCCTATGATGTGTAACATTTGACATCTCACCTTAGTAATAAACAATTTTATCATTTTGAAAATTATCAATAATCTGCACTTTATTGAGACATATCATCAGTAAATATTTATTAAAGTTTAAAAGTCTATTTACACACGAAATGGTTGAAATCTATATTACAATTTAAAAGAGAATATAGAATTTTAAATGACGTACCTATATTTTTTTACAAATCTTAAAGAGAATGCAGTAAAAACTCATTAGAAGACATGTCACACTGTTATCCTATCCTGCCGCGCAAGTTTCGAGAAAATAGATCGTAATGTCAGCAACTCAAATATTACAATCACAAACACAGTCAGTGGTACTTACTGCGTTCATAAATTGTGCGGCAATATCACACTGTTACGATCACATTTCTACGAAATCACTCCCACAAATTATTGTATATAGAAGGCGAGCTGATCTTACTGTTACGGATCACAGTGTTACGACCCTACTTCCGTCCCTTTTCTACGAAATCACTCCCACAAATTGTATATATAGAAGGCGGGCGGAAAGATGTTACACATCAAAAATCACTCTGTAGATATACTTACTGCCCTAGTGCCGAGCAAAGGCTGCATTGTATACATTGTAATAAGGTCATTGTTATAAGCACAAACCTAGGTTATGTATCAATAAATCCGAAACAAAACCCGACCTGGGAATTAAACACAGGACTACCGAATGTTAATCAGTTAGCCACTCGGCCTCCTATTCTTAGTATTATTACAAGCTAAATTATTACCGTTAGTTAAGTAATAACAGTGACTAGCCTCATAGACTTACAGTACTATCTCGAAAATGTCTGGCGATCCTTATATTACCACTTAATGACTTTTTTATTGGTAATCAACGTTCATCGTGCAGTTTATTTTGTCGTCCACCTCTTTAGATTGGTACGTATAGTAGTGATGAATTATTTATTATCTACACGTTTCTATGTAACCTCAAAACACAACACATATTACTAATTACGTATTACGTACTTTGAGTGTTAATAATAGGTAATTTTATTAATGTCTAATTATTATTTCAGGTTTTCTTATCTGTGTGTAAGCAACAAAGTATTTATCTATTCAATAAAACAATTATTGTTTTACTATAGTAAGGATCAGTATATAAATCTTAACACCAAATGAAGCAATGAATGACGAAATAAAGACAATTTAGACCAAAATTAACAAAACTAACGGTACACTAACTCCTGAACAGCAACTGTCACAAAATTGGAAGTAAATTCGCAGCTTATTCGGAAACAATGGTCCATTTCCCTGCTGTACTCCCAAAGTGACGCCTTAGATAGTTCGCCGCTTACAAAGGCTTTCTTAATTACTGTCACGGCCCCCATAGACCCGCGTATACATACATAATAACTCTCTGCTAGCTCGGAGTAACGTGATTTCTCAAATCGGTCAGCTCTTAGCTCTGAGTGCTCTCGACTCACCATATAAAAGGCATATCTGTGACGCACACTCCTCGCAATCGGTACTGGAAAACGTGATTTCACGTGTCTTAAATGTTGGCTAAAATAGTTACAGTTATAGTATATTATCTGTAACTAAAAATAATTGTAAGAAGACTTCTACGTACCAAAAATATTTTCTAAGAAGTTTATTTGATTTGAATCATTTGCTTTGTAATTAAAACTGTGCATTCAGCAGTGCTAAAATAATAAAACACTTTACAATTACATTGAATATCATATTATTATTTTGCTGCCCAGGGTCTTACAAATAAAAAAAGAATAGGCTGCGAATAGTTATTCCGTGTTTTGTCCCTGTCATGTAAACGTTATTTCAAATTAGAGTAAAAGAGACAAAACACGGAATAAATATTCGAAGCTTATTCTTTGTTTATTTGTAAGGCCCTAATGTTTTATAAATAAGTTTTAATAGCGTGCTTATTACAAAAAGGTTTTTAGATTTAGTTCGACAAAATTCTTTCCGAGCCATCAATTCGTTATCTTAGATAGCAGATGAGGAAATAAGGCATTTAGTGTTGACTTCTAGAACTATTTTGGCCGCCGCGTACCAAGTAAATGGGTTAATAAAGGGGAAAATGACGTCATCCATCTTAGTTGGATTCCTCTTAGCATCCTCAAGGCATGAGCTTGGCTTAATTCACTTCATTAATGTTGTTTTTTACTTTTAATAGTCCACTGTGCATGAGATAGATAAAGCTCAACTGAGTTGGGGTTGAGGCGACGCATTGGAAATTTACGTGGCGGGGATCTTGATTTTTCCCAACAATTACAAAAAATATGAAAGTGATATTTGATGACATGATTTTTCTTTTAATTGACTTCATTTTACTAGTTGCAGAAACACGATTTGTTAACTTTTATAACAGAGAAAAAAATATCAAAGTAACCTCTTTTAAAACAGATTTGCATTTTACAGGCAAACCAGACCGATTTAAGCATCTAAATTTTCTTAGTAGATTAGACTTAACACACACTTCAATATGCTAGTTCATTTTTTTAAACTTGTTTGTAGTTTTAATTGGAAAGAAAAAAAACAGTTTTTCTTATGGCACGGGGCGCAAACGCTCCGTATTAGAATAATTGTTTAGCGATGCGTCGCCTTAACTGCAATTGGAACTTTATATACTGGCCTGCAAAAATATGTACTACACTTTTAATATTTATTTATTTTCTAAACTATAGAAGTTAGAGATTTTAAAATAAAAAACGTTTTGCAGCAATTTTTATCAGCTTTCTTTAAAACTAAAGTAAATTATACATTAGTAACATTTTCCTTTTTGTTTCGAAAGTATATCTTGTGTACTTAAAAAGTTATTGCAATTTTAAAAGTCTGATACTTAATTTTGCAGGCCAGTGTATTTCAGAAATGGTTACCTACATACTTCGTGCGGTTTTTGGTTTACTTTATTTATTTTCAGCCTATATTGTCCCATTGCAGGGCAAATGCCTCCCTTCCCTTATACTTAGGTTTACTTTGCATGAGATTATTGATAACTAGCTATTTTTTACTTTTAGTTTGGCAATATTAGGTTATGTTGCAACCATATATTCAACCCTAAACACTTGGAATAAGATTGAAAAGAAGTAAAAGATTACTATAATTGCATTGTCTACCTAAAAGGGCTTATCGACAATTAAGTTACAAACACGGCTCAAGTGTCAACATCAGAGTACCTTCGTAAACCTACAAAAGTACACACGCCTACATGCACATCACACTACCATAAACTGTCAAATCTCCTCAATAGACTTTGAACCTTATCGTTAATACATATGGTTGAAAATGTTTTGAACAAATTTGACAGATTTGGATAGGTTGATGCTGGCGTCTGCACCTTAACGACTGGCATCTTACAAAAAATGTTACGTATAAAAATTTCCAATTTTAGAAAATGTATGCTAATTAAAATATTATTATACACAAATAAGTATTTTTGATTTAAGCATTTATTTCAGGCTGCGTTAGCTTTTATATAAACACCAATTACTATGATAAATAATAAACTCTCCCACTACTAGGGAAAGGCCTCCGTCCTTGAAATAAAGTCAGTGGTGTAAAGAAAATTTAATTTTTTTGCAATATAATTATGAGACGATCAATAAGTCAGTCTCGCTGTGACCACGGACCCTACAAAGGGCTCGAACAGTCGAGATAAAATTAAACTAAATCAATGTATAAAATAAACGCGAGTAGATCCGTAAAAAATTTGTTAATTTCGAAAATAATTTAATTAATATTATTTTCACCAGCTCATTTTATGTGCCCACGGCTGGGGCACGAGCCTTCCTTATAGATGGACAGATAGAACGGATAAACCACTACGCGGGCCTAGTGCTTATGGTGATTGTTAACGCCTGCTAATGTCTTGTCTGCCTTTTAAATCACGGAAGAGTTTGAGAATAAAACAAATTTTTGGTCGCCCATCCGATGACCGGCCTTTGCGGAAGTTGCTTAGTCTTAACAATAGCAGACCGGGCGCATTAATTGCGCTATTGATCTTAACCAATGCGCCTAATTAATGTCTAAATGCTAAATTATGAAATCTATTACAGAAGAGACTAAATTGTCGACTATTCTGCGCACAATGCACATCACAATACTGTCAGAGAACGCAATGTGGCGAATAATCCTGAGCGTGCATTTACCCGAAAACGCGAGCGATTACGGCATCCAACGGGCGTAGTACGAATGGTACAGGATTAACACTTCTCGTTTCACAAATCAAATGAATCTATTAGTTTGTTGATGATAAAGCTAGCAATGATTGTCTATATTAATTTTAACAACGAATATGTACTATCTCATAATTAGGTTTCCATATGAGGCGAGTTGAAGTAAGCTGGTTTAGAAATGTTAAAATATGGTATAGAAATGTGATAATAACGTCAGTCAGATAGCCTTTGGGTGGCGTTTGGATTAACTTGCTGTATTGGTCTTACAGACAAAGTAGGTCTTTCGTAGTAGGTAAAAAATGTATGGACGATTCAAAAGCACTTTCTTAAAGATTATTTCAATTGAAAAATAAACTTTAAAAAATTGACTTTGACTTCTCCTGGGTCGAGAGAACGCAACGCGGCGCATAATCCTGAGCGTGCGTTTACCCGAAAACTAGCGATTACGGCATCCAATCGGGCACAGTACGAATGGTACTGGATTATCACTTCTCGTCCCACAGTCGAAAGGACATCTCAAATCAAATGACATCTATCAGCTTACACTAAAGTATGACTTTTCTTTTCTATATTTTCCGGCTAATTAAATTGTATTCGAATAGTTTCAAAGTGTTGTAAATCATCAATCATAATCAAAGTCAAATCCCCATAACATAGTGACTGTAGCTCTCTCTACCATTTTATATAGATACTGCTAACAAAAGTAATTCAAATTGATTCTCATATGTAAAATAGATACCTACCTCTTCATAGGCGATTTATGCTACATAAAGTATGCCATATATATTCGTAAGACATATCATGAAGGTACTATTCAAACCGTATTATCAAATATTTGTACTTACCCGTGATAACGAAAAACTAAAGAAATTCCATTTTAATGTTGCCTTAATGGGCTGTCTTCACGTTCGGTCTGCGATTGCTAGCGTTAAGCAACTTTTGCAAAGGCAAAAGTCGGTCATCGGACGGGTAACCAAAAACTTAATATCTCGAGCTCCGTGCTTCGGGAGGCACGTTAAGCCGGTCCCGGCTGCATTAGCAGTCGTTAACAACCACCAAACCACGCTGGGCCCGATGACCCGTTTTCCCTATCCATCCATAGGGACGGCTCGTGCCCCAGCAGTGGGGACATAAAAACGAGCTGATGATGATGATGAAGTTGGTAGCAGCGTAACATATCATAATCACGAAACACACATCGTAGAATGACAACGGTGCGTTATAAGGTGTGTTATAATGTAGTCTGCGCGATACGGGCATTTGAACTTTTTACTTTTTACGGGCGAAGACACCCCCATTAAGGTAACATTAAAATGGAATTTCTTTAGTTTTTCGTTATCACGGGTAAGTACAAATATTTATTATTCAACCCTAAACGGTTTGAATAGTGCCTTCATGATATGTCTTACGAATACGAATACATATGGCATACTTTATGTGGCCTAAGTGGCCTAGTAATGAAGAGGTAGGTATCTATTTTATATATGAGAATCAATTTGAATAATTTTGTTAGCAGTATCTATATAAAATGGTAGAGAGAGCTACAGGAACTATGTTGTGGGGATTTGACTATTGATCATGATTGATGATTTACAACACTTTGAAACCATTCGAATACAATGAGCTCATAGTCAGGGAGCTGGCGTTATTAGTTTTAATTTAATCGCGTCTCTAAAACAGTCGTATCGATAACTTGAATAACGCTTACTACCACTTTTACCTTTAAACTTCAAGAAAGATGTTTTACCAAAAAAAAAGATTAAGACATATTTAAAAAAAAGTAGGTAATACTTAAAACTCTACGTTCTCTTTGATATCTGGAAGACGATTCTTTTCCGAATCGAACGTATTGCAGCAGATATCAGTAGGCACCTCTAATCCGATTCCACGTTGTACCGCTCATCCGCTCGGAACATTCGTACAAAGAACTTCCATTAACTGACAAAAATATCACGAGCACTTTACCTTAAAGCCTTCAGCCTTCATCGATTCCATTCTAGAATAAAATTGTACTAAGTAGGTTAGTTTTAGAGAATAGACTATACAAAGTCAAGGAATACTGTAGAGGTAAACATGTGTTGACAAATAATTGTTTCATTAAAAAGAGATACAAATTCATTGGTCATCAGATCCAAATAAGCGGTTTCAAATAATTTCAGTTCTAAGAATGTTATTAGATAAACTTATACAGAAGTTAACACAAAAAAGAGAAACATACAAGGGGGTAATATTTTAAAAAGAACAATAGAAATAGAAAGATGTTGTGTAAGACATTGCATTATTATTATTATTGGCACAAGACACGTACAGACCTCTGCAAATCAACCATATGCCATACACATAACGTTCAAACTCTATTGTGGAAAATTGTCAGTT
This sequence comes from Eudonia lacustrata, assembly GCA_947562085.1. NCBI lineage: Eukaryota > Metazoa > Arthropoda > Insecta > Lepidoptera > Crambidae > Eudonia > Eudonia lacustrata. The sequence continues at coordinate 19,257,519 of OX387340.1, read as the reverse complement.
TGTAGTTGTCTGATGTGCAGGCGTGTGTACCTAACACTTATAACGTTTCTAATAGGTAGTTCAATATTTATTCTTCTCCATTTTTTCTTAACGGTCTTAAGGGTGTCCGCCATCCGTAAGTGACAAGTGTCATCTATATATTAATACGTGAAGCAAGGTACAAAGTTTTTGTACCCCTTTTTACGAAAATTGCGCGGACGGAGTAGTATGAAATTTCGCACACTTATAGTTTATATAGAGAATGAGTACAGAATGTTAAGATTTTATTAAAATTATGCATAAAAAATACATCAAATCAATAAAACAAACATTACACACGCTACCATGTATTTGACACACACGCTTATATACTCTTTTCAAAAATGTCAAAAATGGAAGAGGAGCGGCCGAAATCTGTCAATGCTAATCCAAACTCACATTCTATTTTTTTTATTTTTTCATTGTTTAGGATACAATTTGTGCAGCCTTAATAGGGAGGTACAATAATTTAGATTAACTTTAAGACATCGACTAAACGCCGCCACTAGTTTTCATGACTTTTGCCCAACTTTAAATGATTATTGTAGGAAAAACTATAGCGTGTTATGAATTGTGGATCAGACTTATATATAAATAAACAGGTTCCCTTTGGTACTAAATATATATTTTGTTTATGTAATACGATAGTATTTTCAATTATATTAACTTAACCGTAACTGCACTTTTGGCATTTTTTGCTCTACGCACCCTTAAGAACGAGCGGTAGTTTATCCGCTGACAGATACAAAAGTTGAATCGACAAACTAAACAGGCGGTCCGTAATGAAACTCTCCATCGGGAGTCAATTTTAATAAAGCGCAGCAAAAAGCTGGCTGAAAAGAAAACGCCAAGTAATTATTCGACATTAAAGTTAGGATTAAAAAGTAACAATTTGAAATTGGAAGTCATTTTATATGAACCACGGTGCCACGATCATTGTACGGCGGCGGCAGGCTGCCGTTCCGAGATTTTGGGATAATATGGATAATCCCTACTGCTCGAAATGAAGCTACGGAGAGTTCCTTTGCCGTTCATCCAACTCGAAAATTATTTATTCATTGCCTTGTTTATGATTATGGCGATAAGATTGTGTATACAGTTTGTCCCGACCTAAATGTGGCGGGGCAACACCGGCCGCTTTTAATATGTGGTTGGAAACAAAAGAGAAAATAGTTTTTATTTGTTGCGAAAAATGGGGTCACCCGCAGCAGCATGTACGTACATAATGCACTAAACTTAAGGTTTATTTTTTTCTAATAGTAATACTACTTCTGTTTTATTTTAACCGAAGGTCCCGACTACGACTCCCGAGTTCAATTCTCAGTGACTTCTATGTTACTTCAGTTTAGTTGATGATTGACTTTGTACCGAGTCCGTTTGGCTCTACCACAACTCAATAATTCAACAATAGTTAACTCAACAATTTGTTTTCTGACAGTAGAGTTCATAGAGATATAGCCAGTTCCTCATTAGTTGAGGGTTCGGGGTGAAGATCTTTTCGATGTGAAGAAAAAGTGCCTACAAAGACCAATTTCCACGTAAGGCGCTTGGCTGAGAGGAGTAGGATGTGGCCAACCGATGTTCAGACTACTGCATAGTTCATAGAGATATATAGCCAGTTCCTCATTAGTTGAGGGTTCGGGGTGAAGAACGTTTCGATGTAAAGAAAAAGTGCCTACTAAAACCAATTTCCACGTAAGCCACGTGGCTGATAGTAGTAGGATGTGGCCAACCCATGTTCAGACTACTGCATATCAGACTAGATCCATTTGCCATAGATATAAATTTTAAAGTCTGTTATGGTAATTTGACTGTTTTGAATTGTCTGATGTGCAACAAGTAACATTACAGCAGTGCAATTGTACCATCCAACACCATTTAGGCTGTCCCAATACAATTACAAAACAAAAGATTTAACAAATTCTGAACATATTACTTTCTCTCGTATACACGTACTCATTTTACCGATAAAGTTGACATAAAGCCAGAATAGTCCACAATTTACTTTCACGATTCGCAGCGATAATATTGAAGTCTCACAAGTGCCGATTCACAATATCTACTTTATTATAAAAGAGTACTCCTTTTTTATTCTTGCCTTTGGAGCTGAACATTTATTACAGTCTTATTGCTTGTGCAGTGGGTACGGGGTAGCGTAGTCAACAAGAGGTTATTATGTTGAATTGCGCTTAAAATGAGTAAGAAAAGCTACTGCATTCCGCATTAGTGCCGCGGGGCATTGAGGAGACTTAGTTTTTTATACCACTAAAACGCTGGGGTGTTATGTTAGGTACCACCAGTTCCAGAAAAGGAAAGAAAATGAAAGAGGAAAATCTGGTTAAACCAAATTTATTTTGCTCAGGGTGAGTGTTTGTCGGTCGCTTTAGTGCTCAGTGATGTCGCGCGATTTTTAGGGAGGACTTAGCTTCGAGCGGGGACTGTACCGCGCGCACTGTTCGGCGTCTAGTCTCGTGCCGTTGACTGCGCCGCCGGCGCCGATGATATCTTGATACCGGTGGGGGTGGATCCGCCGCAGGATGCCCCCAGAATGTAGGTAGGGTAGGGTGCGTGCAGGTAGACGTCGCTGCCTGGTACAAGGACCCTGGAACGCACCAAATAAAAGGTATGAACATTATGTTTGGTAAGTTCGGCCGCCACGCGGTCCGGGATTTAGATACAAGTTGCTACAATTGAACCTGGCTCACTAAAAATGATATCTAAAAGGTTAAGCAATTGCAACACAAAAAGGAATTTAGCATTAAGTTTCGAAAATGTAATGGAAGAATTTTTTTAATGAAATAACACTAATAAAATAACTAACAACTCAAATAGCTGTCGAAAACTCCCAAGGAAACGAACATTTTATAAGAAATGTTTATTTATCTTATTATGAAGGTGACTATGCCATAGTAACGGCTATTAGACAAATAAAATTCTAAAAAAAAATAAAAATATTTATTTATTTTATCATCATCATCTAAATCAAGACTAGACATTTTAGTGACCTTTTGACACTGGACGTTTTAGGACATGACGTTGTGAAACACTAGACTTTTTAGTAAGTGGACATTGTGAGACTGGACGTAATAGGACACTGGACTCTTTAGCATATTAGACTTTGTAGGAGACTAGACATTGTCAGCCAGAGCGCTCTCATCCAGCTATATTATTATTTATTTATTTACACATAAACTTACAACTATCATTACAGGTTTTTTTTTACCCTCAATGCGATAGATGAAGCGATTGAATTTATTTGTAATTAATTGTCCAACTAGCTAATTTTGTGAATACGCTCAATGAACACATGAATAAATCCGTCTCTTTATCAACGAGGTTGATTGTACAAAAGACGCGCGTCAGTGGCGTCTCCTTCAGTTAATTAATAATAACCTGTTAGAAATTTATACATAACAAAATTAAATGTTAATTGTATTTGGTCCACGGGATCCATTTTGGTATCTCGCGTCACCTCAATACGATTATCTATTTTTGGAAAATAACGGTAGAACGATTCAACTCGTATGAGTATAAAAACATCTTTAAACAAAAGGATTTAGACAATTAATAAAATACAATCTCAAACATTGTAGGACACAAATAGTAACCTGAAACATTAAAAAACAATTATCTTGGAATAACAAAACTATGGCAAAAAGGTATGGCAAAATTATGGTAAAACACTTACCCAAGTTTACAGCAATATCTATACTTCTATACTAATATTCTAAAGAGAAAACCTTTGTATGTATGTATGTATGTATGTATGTATGTATGTATGTATGTATGTATGTATGTATGTATGTATGTATGTATGTATGTATGTATGTATGTATGTATGTATGTATGTATGTATGTATGTATGTATGTATGTATGTATGTATGTATGTATGTATGTATGTATGTATGTTTGCAACGAATAAACTCAAAAACTACTGGACCGATTTTAAAAATCTTTCACTATTAGAATGCTACATTAGCGCTGAGTAACATAGGCTATATCAAAAAAATGTCCACCCGTGCAAAGCAGGGACGAATTCAGAGGTTGAAAGGGTAAGCGGTTACACTGTCGATATATATTGCCTATATGTGGAGATTTGTAAATGGCATTGGTTGACTCACATTGTCTAGTTATAGTTGATATTTGACTGTAAATCTTCCAACAAACAAATAAATAAATAAATAATAAGTTGCCTAATAAAGTAACTATATACGACGTCTATACAACCTCTATACAACCTCTATACGATATTATGACATGATAGTAAAGTGATCAGCGACTTCGGACGCTGAATGTATTTTTAAAGGTTTGCAACATAATTATGTCTAATAAAAACCGACAATGTTTTAACTAATGAACCTACTACTTATGATGCTGATGATCGCCTAAGGCCCTTACAGCAGCGTAACTAAGGGGCATACAAAGTTTTGATCCCAAATGAACAGCTTAAACATAGCTTACGTTATGAAAATTAGTTCCTGTAACAGACTGCTTGGTAGCTCGGCGAGTTGACTGTAAATTTTGTATAGCTACTAGTAAGGTTTACTGAAAAACACATCTATGAAGAAAACTGTCCTTTATTTTTACTCAAAAGTTTAACAATATCAAGAATAAAATCTATATAATTATTATTATATTTAAAAAAAGTACTGACTCATTAACGCCCAACCTAAACCCTTGGACCAAGAAAACTTAAATTTTGCATAGAGATGAGACGGTATTTTCCAAAATATTGGCGAGCCAATGTTTTATTTTATTTTTAGTTTTTAGATTTTCTACCAAACTATCAACTCTCTTCTGTTATACTGCTCTGGTATCAAATAATGTTTATTAGGTTAGGTACTATAAATTAGTCTATATACCATCCTACTGCTGGACCTCCGCCATCATCATTGAAATCAAGTCATTGCCAGAATTCATTTAAAGTGGGTACAAATTAAATTGACAGATTTTTCGAGTTTTTGTTTATCCACGTTGCCAACTTTTCTTACTAATACCTTTATTTGGTAAATATTATTATTATTTCTTAAGTTAAATTAATATAATCATATCATCAGTCATGAAATGATCTCTTTCTGTGGCCTGGACATAATATGTTGGCACACGGAGAGGAAAGTAATAGTTACTTGTAAAACAGCAAGTTCATTTGATAAAACCGTCGCGTTAATTAAAACAATGAGCGAGCTCGTGCTAAATATCAAGTAACGAGAGAACGGAACTTGTTATCTAAATTATATGACATTTTCATGAGCGTACACATTTGTAACTTGGTCCTTGTTCGACATAAAATAAGACTGGTAATTAATATCAATCATTAAGCAGACATATTTTTGAACAAGTGATGTTGATGCTTGGGGTGACTTAATAAGAGTTAGTTGAGTGTAAGCAGATTTTTTAAAGGTAAAGTGAATAGTTGTTTGAAGTCATTTTTGTTGGACATAAAAATAAGTTTCATAGAAAGTTCAAAAGAGATGTATAAAACGATGAAGTTGTAGTTTATTTTTTACCGTATTGTAAATTATCAGTTTTTTTTTTGGATTTGATTTAACGAAACAAAGTTTTCTTTATTTTAAAATGTGGCTCGAGCTCAACTGATGGTGAATCGACTTCTTAGGTCAGTTTTTGTATCAGAAATTGTGAGCTAACTGTATTTTGACAGTTTGTTAATAGGTTTAACTATTAACTGCCCTGTAAATTGTAAAGTACCTGAAATAATTAAGTAAAGGATTGTTCCTTCTCCTGATGGTTTACTTTTTGTCTGAGGATGAATACGTAATTGTGAATAGGGAAAGCGATGTCAACACAGAAACAGAAGGTGATCTCTACTTATTATAAAATAAAAAAGTGGTGACTTTATGAAGACAAAAGAAGGAAAGGGACTTAATGAAGCCCCACATCTTTACTGAGATAATTGAGGGGTTGGGGGGTATATCATTTCTCACTTCCCATTTTTATTAACATTCATCATCATCATTATACAGGTAGGAAATATTGTTTACTTATGTAATACTTGTAAGAAAAATTACTTTAACACTGGCTAAATGTGCTGATCGCACGAAGCCATCAATTAAAAAAAAGAAGGAAAGTTATGTGGTGACGCCTGCTCAATCAGACTATCCAAAGCTGTGAAATTGCTTCAATAAATGTTCAACCCTATGCTTAAGACATAAAGTTCAAAGTCGACTATCATAATTTGTCAGTTTGTAGTAGTCTGCACATCGAGGCGTGTGTACGACTCAAAACATTTCTCTTATTTCTGAAATCAACAAATAAATGTCTTTTGAAATGTTTTCTATATTCAATTTAGGCACACAAAGAGAAAGTTGTTCCTATGGACGCCACCGTTGTAAATGTAATAAGTACGACACTGAAATTGTCACATTTATTTCAACTAGTGGTCGCCCAGTGGTAGAAATTCTACCGTAATTTTATTAAGGCTGCTCGAATTGTATCCTAAGCAAGGAAAACTTTAAAAAGTTAGAATGTGAGTTTGGATTGGCATTGACAGATTACAGCCGCTCCTGTTCCATTTTTGATTTTTTTGAAAAGACAATAGTGTGTGTCAAATACATGGTAGTGTGTGTAATGTTTTTTTTATTGATTTAATGTATTTTTTATGCATAATTTAAAACATTATGTACGTATTCCTTCTCTATATAAACTATAAGTGTGCGAAATTTCATACTCCTCCGTCCGCGCAATTTTCATAAAAAGGGGTACAAAGTTTTTGCTTCACGTATTTAATGTACAGATGACATATTGAGAAAATAAGTAGGATTAATGTATTAACATGCCGTCCTAAGTACAAAGAGGGGCTCGAGATATATTTATTTTAGTCACTCATGCGGAATTGTTACATCAAAACATGAAAGCGCAAGCCCACATCATCAACGTCCTCCCGCTGTGCCTTTTGTATGTAATTAACGTTTTTTGAATATAGTTTGGCTAATAGATAATATTTTAAAAAACAGGTGAAGAATTTCATCAAAGATATTTAAAATATTGTATGTTTAAATTTAAGTTCGCGACAATTTTAGATTCAATTTAAGAAAAGTAACATTCAATACATTTCCAATAAAGTTTATGTAAAAAGTAATCCAATTAAACATCTTTACAAAAGCATGAAATTGACACGAATCGCAGACTCCTAAACAAGTTCATTCTCCCGCGTACATAAAAAGCCGGCGAATCACAAAACAAGATAACACTCGCTAGGTCTCCGGGAATCTCATTTTCAATATGTTTTTATAACTTTCAGTGAGGAAATGAGGTGGCGCTCGGGGCTCCACGCCGCATTGTCATCATAAACCAACCGAGGCCTCTTCATAAATCCGCACCGAATGTACCTTTTTACGCATTATGCCATAACAACGAGGTTCCTTTCTCGCACAATGCTTTTAAAAATCCAACAAATAAGACGTATCTGTATGTGATTATTGGTTTTTGTTGGTTGTATACCGAACCGCGAAATTAGGCTTGTAGCGTGTTTATAAATGTATCAAGATTCTTTTTGCTTGTGTAACGTAAACACATGTATTACGTGTGACGCAGGTAATCAACCGGCGGGGGAGTTGATTCCATTAATGGCTCCGTGACCTCGAATGTAACTCGTATAATAGCCACCTACGACAACTCCCTTGATTTGTTCTTGCGTACTAGCCATTAATACTTTTGTTCCCTCCGATATTCTCTCCGGGAGGAGATGATTGATGTATTATGAACGCTGGAAATATCTATGGAGCTGTGACAATGTGGGGTCGCTTTCGCTGCGCGCTGACGGCTCCAATATTTGCTCATGGAGTTTTGTCTGTATAATATTTGAATGTTAATTTCGTGTAAAAATATTTACATTATTACTTATATCTATAGTGATTCTTTACTTTGAATTCTCTATTGCCAACATGGAACATGTTTTAAAGGAACCATTTTTTTGTTATACGGTAACTATTTAATCCCTGTGGTATTTCCTTCTGAGGCTCGTGACCGAGCAGTAGCTACGTAAAACGAGCTGATGATGATGATGATGATGATGATGATGAACGGTTTAATCATTATCATCAGCTTAAAAACGTCTAAATGCGCATTGGTAGTTTTTTTGGTTATCCATCCCGCCCTACCCTATAAATATCCCACCGCTGGCCTAATGTCATAGATAAAAAATATGGAAAATTAGGTCTTAAAAACTCGCGCAATTTCAACCATTAAAATTTGAATATTTATTAATTTTATAAATATTCTATCATTTCATTGCGGCTATTTAAGTTACGTAATATAACGTTAGGTATTTATTTTCTCAGCACAATAAGGAATTAGAATAGGCTTAGAATATAATATTAAGATACACTTATCCTATCATATGTGAGATGCTGGTGCCTGAAATAGTTTTCATTAGAAGCAAATACAAGTTGCCAGGACGCCCTCGCAGATATGCACAGAATATTATACTTTATATTATTACTACAATAAACTAATAATGATTTGACGACCTCCGTAGCCGATTTGCACGCCGGACTTTGGGTAGCGCTAACTCTGAGGTCCCAGGTTCGATTCCCGGTCGGGTCGAAATTTTCGATATTGTGTCGGGTCTGGGTTGTGGTACCGTCGTTGTTTTTGATTTCCATGAAACGAGCGCTTTAGCTACTAATTTTGGGATCAGAACAATGTATATAATGTTGTCTAAATATATAAATATGAATATATTATAATGAAATAATGATAAAAATATAATGAAAAATAAGGTGCCCAACTATCACGCTGATATACAGTCAGCGTGATAGTTGGGCACCTTATTTTTCACTGACTGTGTACAGTCCATCTGAAAAATGGTTAACGAATTTGCTCGTAACCATTTATTTCAACATGAAAACTCACCTTGCCGAGCCCTCCGATACGATTATTTGACCGTCCCATCCCATGGGCTAGACAGGTGAAATATCTCGGTGTCACCCTCGATAGGAGATTGTCGTTTGCACCGCATCTCAAAATCGTCCGTAACAGGGCCGCATTCTATTTAGGTCGGTTATTCCACCTTATAGGCAGGCGGAGTAAAATGTATCTTAGAAATAAGACGACAATTTACAAAGCCTGCATCCGCCCAGTCATGACCTACGCTAGCGTAGTTTTCGCGCATACCGCGCCTGCTTTCTTGGCGCCCTTACAAGCCCTCCAAAACCGCTTCATGCGTGGTGCTACGGGTTGTCCGTATTACTATCGCAATGTAGATCTTCATCGCGATCTCAATCTCCCCACAATCAAAGATTTCATCAAGGACGTCTCCCGACGTTACTTTGATAATGACCCCACCACCCTAACCCGCTTGTTGTTGCGGCCGCCAACTATAAGGTTGAAGGCCTTCCCACAATAAGACGGTACTCGTCCAGACGGCCTAAGCACGTCCTTAACGACCCCGACGATCCCATAACAGTTGAGAACGCCCCACCCGATCCTCTAAATGACAGCACACATTTACAGAATACACTAAACATGCACGCTAATTTAGGCCCAAGACATCGTAGTCGTAGAACAAGGGTACGAAAAACTGGTTCACACGCGCTTTACACCAGGTACAGACATGTACCTGGGCGCTTCTCTCCTCCTTCACGGCCCGGTCTACCCGAGCCGAGGTCCGTGCCTTTAGAGGCGCCCTCGGGTGGTTCCGCTCCCCGATCCAATCCGAACCCTTCGGAGACTCTGGGAGGGCACGGGGACGTGCACTTTTAAGTGTGCGATACCGTACCCTCTAGAAATCCTCCGAAGGTGATTTGTTTCAACACGGCTTGAAGTACCCTTTACGTACCTCGCCGCCCCAAAAAAGCCTGGTGAAGCTGAAAATGCCCCCTGTGGCAATCAGCAGTCTCTCCCCAAAAAAAAAATCACCTTGCCGATGATTATTGTCAATGCAAAATACAATATAGCGTCGATTCTTTTACTTGCGATCGGTTATGTACTTGTGAAAATCCGGACAAGTGCGAGTCGGACACGCCCACCGAGGGTTCCGTACAAATTTATGGGTATCGAAAACTATACATCATAAAAAATAATTAAAAATCTGTGCAAGCTTGTGCAAATGAAGCCCTTTCATACGATACCCCACATGACACGGTTAACTTACTTCAAAATTTCAACTGTTCCTTGCTTATAGACCCTGTTTTTTTGTGATTTAATTAAATATGTATAGTTTTCAGATTTTTCCCTCTATTTGTAGTATAAGACGATACTACTTGCCAATTTTCATAGTTCTAGGTCAACGGCAAAAACCCTATGAATTTTAATTCCCTTGAAAGTGTCGAAATATACGTTTTTTGCGACATAAACAGCCGTATCTTTTTTTGTTGTTAACTTAGAAGTTTGATTTTTTTACAGTTCAAGGGACCGCAGACCTGAGTACCTATATAGTTTTAATTTCAACTCGATACCTCCAGGCGTTCCCAAGATTAAGGGGTCTGGACAGACAGACAGACAGAGAGACAGACAGACAGACAGACAGACAGAGAGACAGACAGACAGACAGACAGACAGACAGACAGACAGACAGACAGACAGACAGACAGACAGACAGACAGACAGACAGGCAGACAGACAGACAGACAGACAGATAAACAGACGGTTAACAAAGTGATCCTCAGAACGATAACTAAAGCATTTATTTATACTTTGACATTACAAAGTAAATCGCTCTTTAATTCAGCATCGTAAAAGTAGCAAAGGTATCTAATTTGACGATTGTATAGTGTACGCAAGCCTTCCTGAGAAACATATATTTGTCTCTTTCCCTACAATATTTTCAGCCTATTTAAAAAAATGGGATAAGTAAGTGTGACTCTTTCTAAGCTATAGTTATTGTTCTGAGATTGGCCATATTTTATTTATTTGTCTATTATAATTGGCAAGTATTCATAGTATTATTCTTATGTACAGCTTCTTACCTATATGCTCATGCTTACAAAGCTTTTCAAATATATAAAAGTTCTAAAGTAGCTATTTGCGTAGCTTTGACAAATAACTGAGCTACAACGACTTTTATTTGACTCATTTTATTATACAACGTGTATCAGAAAAATGTGGTCATGATAAAAATACCCAAAGTCCATACGATCTAGATCTTGTATTAAGAGTTAGTTAGACATAATAATTAACTCTAATGCGTGCAAGCAACAGTGATCATAAAAGTAAGGACACAGAGTAGGTTTCTAAACCACTAGGGCTGTGACATGTTTATTTTGATGTGACGTCACAATAGATATATTAAATTAAAACTTGCAGGACAGTTATCTAAGTAACTCTGCTTTCAAGATCTAAATCGAATACACTTTGGATCTTTTTATTAAGGCGACACGCTGAAAAAATGCACCATCTTTCGACGAATAGTTTAAGACTATAATATGACTAACGAATCTGAAATGTTGATATAAGTAAATTCATGAATTTCATAAAGACATGTCTTTCGTAAAGAAATGTCTTTATCTTGAATTTACTAGCTTAAATGCACGATTGTATAATTTTGACTCGACCATAATTATTTTCGAAAACACCATTAAAAATCACTATTATTGAAATTACTACCAAATTTATATGCTTGGAAACCACTTAAGTACATTAAAACATCAATATTCGTAATTTAGTAGCTGCATATTATGATAACTAAAATCAATATTATTTTTTTTCTTTAGATTCTGTAAATTTGTTGGTTTTGATTGTCGCAGGCGCTACGTATTTTCGACCTTATGACAGCGCCAGTAAAGATCATCATTTTTGAATGTTCACAAATCGAGGTGTCGTCTTAAGACAACACCTTTCTGATAAACGTTGTAGATGTGAACTTAAGTGACGCCTCGGTGGCCGTGTTCAAGGCCGATGACGATTACTCGGATATGCAATCAAAGTACACTTTAACTGAATTCCTCAACCACACTATCTGTTTTACTTTGTTTTTTAAGCAGTACTATACAGTAGACATTAAGTAGTGCTCTTAAGATGGTAACTACTTGTTTAATCCTGCTAAACCAAATAAATAACATGTGGTAAATTCTGAGTTGGTACGTTACGGTAACGCTAAAATACTCACGTTATTCGAAACTTCCATCTACTGAAAACTGTCTACGATAATGTTACCTCGTACTTTCAAAACACCTTAGTGATGCAGACACAATTAGACGGCGGTAGCTAGCAGCGAACCCCTACCATAAGCCAAACCGATAAGTTACTGGGAATCAAATCCTTAAGCCTCAGGGTTTGTGAACGTTTTGATCAAACCATTAAACAAAAGAAGCTGTTGCCCTTTCTTGTCAGTATTGAGCATATTGTTTTCTATAGTTTACGCGAACACTTCACATTGAAACGTAACTACTTTTACGTATCTACTATCGTTTACACAGTCTTCTTGTGACCACGGAACCTACAAAGGGTTTGAAACGTCAGGATAAACATTTAATAAAATTAATGTGTAAAATAAAGTAGATCCGGAAAAGTAGTTTCATAACAGTACTAAGCATTCTGCCGTCGTAGAATTGTATTTCTTGATTGTTTTTTGATTTGTAAACCAATTGCAAAGTAAAATTCATCAGTGCTATATTTGTAGCATAAATCGAATAAAGAAATTTAGAATTCCCGTTTTAGTGAATATTTTTAGGCAGCCGATGCCGAGGCAACACTAACGTTCTAAAAGTGTTTTCAAATGATAGCGTTTGATGTTTATTTAATTTATTGAACAACCAACAAGACAAATGCAAATACTAACTAACTAAATGTTATAATAAAAATTTTGGAACACTATCAATTTCAAAACTCATGTCTCGTTTTTTAATGATTCTTAAAATAGTGGCAGTACGTACAGCTAGAATTTAAATATAAAAAAACTTGATAACTGAATAAAAACGTTTGCTCATTTCATTACAAACTCTTTACTCAACATTAATTGTCTTAAACTCCAAGAGGTAAGTACCTATGTGACATAATATTTCGTGTGTTAGTACATATACCAATAAAACAAAACAACGTCGCCAATTAGGGACATGGCACTCGGCCGGGTTAAAAAGACGGCGTGAGACAAAGCCCATTACGGCCGTTATCCGTGTGAAAGCTCGCGAGTTGTTGTCTGTTAAGGGCCACTAAAGCAAAGATTGTCTTGTCAAGAGCGGAGCTCAGTGCGACTCACCCCGCGGCACCGGGCGGACGCGCTACGCCGTAGCACTTGTACACTCGTAGCCGCTACGAAGTTTTGTAACGGGAATATTGTAACGCGTGTTTTTTTTATTGCTTGTTACCGATTGGAAGTGGAAACTTTTTTGTCAAGAATTTGTAAGTATTGTGTTTTAATTGTTTTTGTGTTTTTTTTGTACGGTCAAGTATTTCATGTAAATATTAGTAAATGTGTTTTTATTTATAAGTACCTAAGTGATAAAATATTTGCGAGGAATATTTTAAAAGAAACAATTTTTCTACACTAAACGTTAATGTGACCGTTATTACGGATTCGTTTTGAGCGTTCTTCAAACAGGAGTAATTTAGCATTCTAAACTGCAATTTATTTAAACAAATCATCTTTAAAAAAATAGTAATATAATACCTAACTTTATCTTTTATCTCCCAGTGACTCCATATGAAGCCATAGAACAATTGAATTTCTATTGTGTCTGGTTTTATAGATAACGAGAGATTAATAGAAAAATGTATACAGAATAATTAAATATTTTGTTGACGTTCTTCAGTGTATTAAAAATCTACGAAGTCATAATAATTGTTGACAACATACAGAAAATAAAATTATTTTTATACAATAAATTAAATAAAGACAAACGCTCGTCAACCAAACGTTAATTAATTGTCTCAAGCGGATCTAAACCCACGACATTTAGGTTCTCGAGTCACGAGATCGAGTAGCGTTATTGTATCATTTAGAATCACAGGTTCATTTTCTAAGAATAGCTCCACCTTTTTTTAACTAATTATCAAACTGAACTTGTCTAAATTGTCGCGAGTGGGTGTTTTAATAACGTCGTTGTTTAGTGATTTAGCTACATAGCTTGCATCAGGTTTATTAGCAAGTGATAAGGTTATTTTAATTCTGACTGGCTTGTTAGCACAGTCTTTACTAAGCTTGAACTTGTTACAATATTAGTAACAGCATTGTCAAGTTCTGTCAGTTAGAGCTGAGATAGTACTTGTAAGTCCTTAGAGGTTGAGGGAACTCAAAGTTCTGCCTTATCATCAGTAACCATTGGGTAATAATATCCTGCTTGCACAGCAGTTAAATTAAAAACAATTAAATCTACTAAAATAATGTTAAGATTATTTTTGTACTTTGTATCTTTATTGTCCCATTATTCGGCCTTATTACCCGCCTGCCAAGCGTGGCGATTACGGCAAATACCCCCCATGATTATTTGGGGGAGGCCTTTGTCCAGCAGTGGACGTCTTTTGGCTGAGATGATGATGATGATGATGATTCGGCCTTATTATCAGTATCGCTAATCATTAGATGATAAAGGCCAAGCGACCAATTGCTTGTAGTGGAACAAAAAAATTGATGAAATACTTTTATTTAACTCACCTTTTTTGTAAACATGTCTTCACGAGCGTAGATCAGTATTGCTCACGCCACTATATCTATATTTTTTTATAATAGTACTTCCCACATATTGTAATTAAGGTTCAGAATGTCCCTATGTAATTTCATAGGTTACCTATATTCTTAAAGGTCGGTGAAGTGCGCCTCCACTTTCAACCTTATAATCACTAACTACCTATCAGTTGACCATTTTGTATCAAGCACTTTCCTTTTAAAGAATAAAAACTAAGGTATGTAATAAATACATTTGGTGAGCAAAGTACTGACTGTTTCTTAGAATAGTATTTAAGTATATTTATATTAACGCTACGTCTTTAGAACACCTTTATTATTAGAAGCGGTGAGAACAAAATTATATAATTTTATATTGATAATAAATTAAGAAAATTACGTCTTATTATGTACATAACAAATTAAGATATTTATAATATATAATATTAAGCTTTTACCTAAAATATAGCGATACACCTTAAGTAAAATCTCTTGTACCTACTTACATAATACGCTTCAACGCCAATAAAACCATATACAAATGACCTCCGCTGGGAATTAAACCTGGGATGCCTAGGTCCAAGACCAGTTTTCTATAACCACTAGACCAATATGCGGTTTAATACATACTAGTGGTCGCCCAGTGGTCGAAATTCGATTTAGGTAATTTTAGTAAGGCTGCACGGATTTTATCCTTAACAATGAAAAATTATAAAAGATAGAATGTGAGTTTGGATTTGCATTGACAGATTTCAGCCGCTCCACTTCCATTTTTGAAATTTTTGATAAGAGTATTTTGCGTGTGTCAAATACATGGTAGTGTGTGTAATGTTTGTTTTATTGATATAATGTATTTTTATGCATAATTAAAAAAAAACTCCTTCTCTATGTAAACTATAAGTGTGCGAAATTTCGATACTCCTCCGTCGTCTCTCGTACAAAGTTTTTGCTTCACTTATTAAAATTATAGGTACTCGTTACCTCGTCAATCCCCTTTTTTATGGGTCCCCATGATAAAGACTTATTTTAAGATCGTATACAACGCACGCAGAACCGCGAGCTAAACAAGTACGTATAATACACAAAAAAAACATAATTAAACTTATTTGTTTCACGCGATGACAGCGCCTGATCGCTACATGAAAACATAAAAGAATGGCACAGTAAATTACGGTGGCGACATCGGCCCTTTCACTCTTTGTTTCACGTTATCAAAATCCTTCACGTCACCACTCCAGTTAAGGGATGAAAGGAAAAATAATTAGTTCTGATAACACGGGACTCTATCCGCACAATATGTTCAATGGCATGACTATTAACGCACCAACCCGTTACTCCCCATTATTTCTTTGGGAGGGTTTGGAATGCCCAGCTGTGGGAAGTTTTTAGGCTGATGTTGATATAATAATATTGACTGCTGGAATAACAGCAAGGGAATCTTAATTTTCGTTACCTATTTAAGTAATAAATTACCTATCATTCCTCATCGTCATCATTAAGATGACAGATTACCTATCATTACTTAGCTTATTTTTTATTTTATTTTTAGTGCAAACTGTCTAATCATTTGGCCACCATCTGCCTGATGGTGAGAGATGTGGCCTAAGGTGTGGTACATGCTTAGACAGCCTTTTTCATGCTTTGACATGCTTCTTTTTATAAAAGAGCTATAGCTCTTTTAAACCGGTTATAAGCCGACAACCCTTGGAGTTAATGAGTTCTCGAGTGGAGACCGCGTATCGGCAAACGTAGTGTAGGACGCCCTCAGACAAGGTGGAGCGACGATCTTCGCAAGCTGGCAAGAGCTGGATGAGAGTAGCCGCGGATCGTGCTCGGGGGCGTGCACTTGGAGAGGCCTATGTCCAGCAGTGCACTAGTATAGGCTGATGATGATGATGATGATTTCTTAAACAATTTTTGACTTTTATTAGAGTACTGTAGTGGTACTGTATGACATTGTGGAAATTTAACTTATACCAGATGAAAATTTGATATATTAGATTTGTTTATTTGTTTTGTTTTTTTACATGTTGTAGTTGTCTTCTATATTTTTTGTGTTTATTTGTAATGGAAAGTGTCCTGCTATGATAGGGCATTTTCCAATTTTTGTTTTTTTTGACGCTGTAAGGGAGAAAAGAGCTGGACACTTGCTGAGTTTCTTGCCGGTTCTTCTCAGTGCAAGATCTCCCGCCCAGAGTAGACTTACGAACCGATGGCATAGCGACATTCATAAGAGCTACTTGTAGCCTAAACTGAAAAAATGATTTTTGAATTTGAATATTATCCTTTAAATATTTAACTAGTTTATCGCAATCTTTTTTACAATACTAGTCTGAGACCTGAATTTAATGTATCAGCTAACTTCCCGTATATGTCGTAAGGGCCGACTAAGGGACAAAGGTTTCAAGATGCTTGCGCTAAGGTTATCGGCTTGTAACCTATCACTGATGTTATTATCTGTTCCACCCCCGAGGTGGAGGCCTAATTTAATTATTCTAAATGTGACGTCGAAATTTACTCAAAAATTGTTAATTTTGTAGCTCTGTCCACCAATTTTTTGGGAGAAAGACGTGAGAGTATGTTTGTTTGTTAATTAAAGACTAGCTGACCCGGCGGACTTCGTACCGCTTTGACAGTTTCTATGAGAGCTAAACAAACAAATCGTATTTATTTCTATTTATTTATCAGTAAGCTTTTTTTTTTCTAGTAATAAATATAGCCTATGTTACTCAGCGCTAATGTAGCATTCTAATGGTGAAAGAATTTTTTAAATCGGTCTAGTAATTTTGGAGTTTATTCGTTACAAACAAAAATACAAAAATATTAGGTCCTTACCTATGAAATTGACGTTTTTTTCTCACTTATTAAAAGGTCTAAAAGTTTAAAAAGTCAATACCGGTTCTTAATATATTATAAACCTTTAATAATGACTATGTAACTTAGGCTTTAGTAATAATAATGATTATTTATATTCCGGCCGGTAACGCCTCGGTGGCCGAGTGGCAGAGCGCTCGGCCCGATACCCGAAGGTCCCGGGTTCAATTCCCAGGTCGGGCAAAATGTATTTCGGATTTTTCAATGCATAACCCGGGTTTGTGATCACCAACCCGCATTTGGCAAGCGTGGTGATTAAGCCATTACCCATCAATTGTAGCGATGACTTGATTTCAATGATGGAGGCCTTTGCCCAGCAGTGGGACAATTATAGGCTGTTTACTTACTTACTTACTTATTTATTTTGTGTCTTTATCGCCCAATATTTTTTTTTAATTGACTACTTTTTATGTTTGCGAAATTGTCTTTTTGTTTCATTGTAGCTTTGAAGGGACTTGATTTTTTTCTTTTTAATGTCTGCTATATTTAGCTAGTGAAACAAACACACTACTAAACAATTTTTATAAAGTTAACATAAATAGATACTAAGAAAATTAAAAAAACGTTAGTATGAAAAATAAAATTTTATAAAAAATCTTTTTTTTTTTTATGTTAAAAGGAGGCAAACGAGCAGGCGGGTCACCTGATGGAAAGTAAAACCAAAGTTATCTTTATACAAAACGTAAATTTCATAGGTAAGGTAAGAACCTAATACAAAGCTTTCCTCTGTATCATATTAGTATAGAATAAGAAGAAGAAAAGACATTTATGGTAATCACATAACAAAACACACAATCAAACATACAACATGTAACAAAAAGAATAAAAAATAATAACAATTAACATTGCGCCCTGTTATGTGATGCCAACACTGTGCACAGATTTTTTCCCTTTAGTTGATGGCTTCGTGCGATTAGCACATTTAGCCAGTGTCAAAGTAATTTTTATTACAAGTAATACATAAATATACAATTCCTTCTAGTACATAATGACGATGAATGATAATATAAATGAGAAGTGAGAAATGATATACCCCCAACCCCTCGAGTATCTCAGTAAAGATGTGGGGCTTTACTTACTGGGGCTACTTTTTAAGTCCTCGGGCAGACTTCTTGAGATAATTTGAAAAGTGAAGTTGCACTGTTTTGTTTCATTTGCCCACACTCATGTGCACTTACGAACACTTAACGGTTATTAATCCACCATTATTTCACATTAATATATCACAAATCATAAAGAATAAAACAAAACCACAGACACGACTCTTCACTTTCCCGCCAAGAAGTCCTATATCTTTTTCTGTGCACAGATTATTAAAACAATTTGCATCGTCTGTGGTCACTAACAGTTCACGACCACGGCCAGTGCAACTCGATTGCATCGTCGGGTTTAAAAAGGTATTTTATATAGTAGTCATCACACACACATCACAAGCTCATTTTTATATCCCACGGCTGGGGCACGAGCTTTGCCTTTGTGTGGATAGGGAGAACGGGCTATAAACCATTACGCGGTGTGGATTGGTGGATGCTAACGACTGGTAATGCAGCCGGGACCAACGACTTTACGTGCCCTCCGAAGCCCGAGATGATAAATTTCTTGTGACCGGTCTTTGCGATAGTTGCTTAAGTTCAGCAATCGCAGATCGGGCGCGTTAACCACTGCGCCATCAAGCTCCTCGTTATTATTATCTATTTTTATAATATAACTAGCGGCCGCTCGCGGTTTTACCCGCGTGGTTTCCGTTCCCGTTGGAATATCTGGATAAAAAGTATCCTATGTGTTATTCCTGGTTATAAACTATCTGTATGCTGAATTTCATCCAAATCCATTCAGTAGTTTTTACGTGAAAGAGTAACAAACATTCATACTTACAAACTTTCGCGTTTATAATATTAGTAGGATAGTATCCATAGTCATAAATATTTAGTATCGACAAAGTAGGTAGGGTTGAAACGATTTGTAAACGGAAAACTATAAAATATTGTAAGATTTAGATTTTTTTAGCGCCATATATGTCTTCAAATTAGTCCTATAGTAAACAAGAATCATGTCAAGCGTTGTCAGTTAATCTAAGACCAAGCACTAAATATTCCGTTCTGTTCGACGCTGGCTGTTCAAGAGTACAAGCGAAACCCCCGAGTGTATGTAGACTACGAAATTTACGTCATTTATTACAAGCTTTTGTACAACATGAAGCTCTTTATTTATAGTTAATACTTTCACACACGTAATTTATGACTCAATACGATGCCTGGAAGAGATGGATTACGAGTGATACTGAATTGCACTATTGCTGGTTGTATATAATTGTAAACTTAATTTAACTGCGAGTGGTCTAGTGGTTATGGCCACAGGTCTCAGTTCTAAGGTCGCGGGTTCGGCTTCCAGCGGAGGTACATGTTGTATGTATGTTATATACTCGATTTTGTTGGTGGCAGGGCTTATTTGTCCGCCTGCCCGACTAGCTACTCTAATCTTATCTAAATATTATGTCGTCTTAAAATCAATGTTTGTAGCATGTTTGTGTTCCGGCAGCTAGAGATAAGATAGCCAGTATCTGAGTAGTTAAGGACTTTGGTTCCCTCGGTTTTATCATCACTTAAGATCAGATCATTACGTGGCCTTTATTGTGGTAAAAGCCAAGTGTTTACCCATATTGAATTTAAAAAAACAGCCGCCGCTCATCCACCGATATATTTATTGTTTAATAATAAATAAAACAAAAGTTAATTAGTAAGTGCGATGGTGCAGAAACATAAATTACAGGTGCAAAACATTATACAAATCTAATCCAGGTCAGAAGTCTTTAATGAGTGGATTCAACAAATTAAAGCCGAAACGCATAATGAGGTTTCATAATTCAAACCAAACTTAGATTAACACCCACTGTTGAAGTAAAGTTTAATTACTAGTTCTGAAGTAATTTCACAGACAACGAAGTGTAAAAAGTTCCAATTTCACTGCTTTTCCTTTTAAGTCACTAGTTAAGCAAACTGAGGTATGACGGTCGTTGCAAACTTAAAAATCAACATTAGCACTTTTTATAGGCATTCCGATTATAAAGATGTAGCAGCAAGAAATCGCTTTAAAATGGTTAAAGACATCAAATACTAACTTTTTTAAATATTTTAATTCAATTTTTTAATTTAATTTTTGTAATGTTGCACTTTAAGTATTATTTAATCTATAGTCTTTTTACCTACAACTTTAAAGCCTTAATTCGTTTCAGTATTCCATCAAAAGCTGCATTATAAAAAAAACAATAAATTAAATCAAATCAAAATATTTATGCAGTTTCAAATTAAAGTAATAAACAAAAATAAAATATGAAATAAAGAGGCGAAACTGAAAAGGACCCCACTCAGCAGAGATTGCAGCATGAACATCACCTGCAACGCTAATATTCTGCGGAGCCCTATTGTTTGAGTGTGTGTTGACCAGTAGAAGCAGAAGCGGCAAGAAGCGCCTCGCTAGTTAGTTATATTATTTATAAAATAAACTTATATCATACTTATATTATTAAATTTAATGACACAAAAAGTACTTAACAAATAAAATTGGTTGATATAAATATTTGTTTTATCTTAAACTAGAACACAGGCGTTTTTACAGACAAAGGTGACATGATGTGGATTCCATACACATGCACAAACTTCAAGTTAGCTTCTATTACATCTAACAAGCGTATTAGCTTTACGGATAACGCATTATAATATTCTTAAAAATATGCATATCTCGATAAGATGAAGCTATGACGTTCAAAGTTCTATGGACCTAAGCCTAAGGAAACGTTAAATATAAAAACTAATTGTTTTCAATTGTAGATGTCCTTTCCTTTCTCGTTCAGCCTTCCATTTCAAATTCAACAAAACTGATACATTATTAATGCAATAACTTCTTCAGTTTTGTGGAATACCACTTCAATTTCTTTATAACGCTTTCTCGCTATAAAAACTGGACGTGCTTCGACTTTAATATATTGTATTTTGGTGTAATAATCATGTTTTATTGTATACATTTTTTTGGCCAATAAAGTAGTAATAAAAGGCCTATATATATATCACATACATTGTTCTCATCCCAAGGTAAGTAGCTAAAGCACTCGTATCATGGAAATCAGAAACAACGACGACGGTACCACAACCACCCAGACCCGACACAATATCGAAAAGTTCGTTTTTGACATTGACCCGACCGGGAATCGAACCCGGGACCTCATAGTTAGCGCCGCCCAAAGTCCGGCGTGCCACTCGGCTACGGAGGTCGTCAAATCGTATATACTGTGCCTCTGTGGCTACAATTGATTGAAATCGGTGATTAATAATCACAAATCCGGGCTTGCATTGAGAAATCGAAAGCACATATAGTCTGACCTAAGAATTGGACCAAGGACCTCCAAACATCAAACCAAGCACTTTACAAGTCAGCTACCGAGAATGTTAGTGGAAAAATTCAAATTCATTTTACTTATTCAGTTAAGACATGTTTAGGCTACAAATTAGCTCATATGAATGTCATTATGCCGTCGGGTTGTAAGTCTACACAGGGCGGGAAGTTAGGTATGACAGTGGTAGGTTTATTGGATAAAATAACATTACATTTTGTTTTTGTTGAACTTAGCATTTGATAAGTCAGTAGTAGTTTGTTGTTGCAAGTAAAAATAGATTAAATCGCTTACGTCATATGAGTTCGATGGCTTTCGTTGCTTTACGTCATTAGAAACATTATATTTGGACTTATCACCATCGTGCCCCTCTGTTTAGACCTTACCGCATGGACAATAGTTAGGAAATCTAGGGAAAGAGTTTAGGGAATCTTTTACTAAAAATAGTTTAAAAAACAAACTGAAGGCGTTGATTCTGGGTGTGTAAGATGGCAGCGACCGCATTAGGTTGTAAAACTTAAAATTCGACTATAACAAAACATCGAACTCTAGCATATACTTAAATCTTAGTGGTTTGTATTGTGTGTTTATTTGTATTAAATTTAAAAAAAATAGCTAACTGGATGATTGGGCTGTAAATAATAACATTGTACAAATATACACATACACACATATACATTGTATCTGTAATTGTGGGTTAAGTAGTGCGATGGCGCAGTGGTGAACGCGCCTGATCTGTGATGGTTAAGGTTAAGCAACTGTCGCAAAGTCGCAAAGCCGGTCATCGGATGGATGACCATAAGTGTATCATCTCGAGCTCCTCCGTGCTTCAGAAGGCACGTAAAACCGTTGTTTTCGACTGCATTAGCAGTCGTTAACGACTCCCAATCCACACTGGGCTCGCGTGGTGGTTTATGGTCTGTTCTTCTTAGCTATCCATTGGGAAGGCTCGTACCACAGCTGTGGGCACATAAAATGCATTGCAAAAGTCAATTAACTTGCCAGATCGCAATCCGAAAGCGCAAGCCACTGCGCCATCACACTTTCATGGCAAACTCTCTCCCTCTCTCCCTATCTATATAAAGGAAAATCTCCTTATAATTTACAACGACAGGTTATGAAAGTAAGGAGGTAAATCCGCTTGTCTGCACCACCAACCGCTTCAAAGTCAGTTGTGTACCTAATTCGGCCAGTTTTTGTCCAGATTAGTTCCTCGTCCGGCCGTTCCGACCAAGTCACGGTTATTCGACCCTAAAGTTTCACCCCCGCCCGTAATTACTTACCAATCAATTGTAGGTGTTTATCCCGGCTACACTTCGCTAGTAAGATCGTTTCGTTCGGATCCAATCGCAAAAAATGTGCGAGACGGCTTCTTGCTTCGAATAATTTGGGGCGTCAATTTTTTTTGTATAGAGAAAAGCGTTTTGTTCACTTGTAAGAACTTTCTAGTATTCCTAGTAACTTTGATATTTTTTTAAAGATTTTCGAATATAAATATCATAGTCTTATTAGTTAATACGACTTACTTATTTGTCACAGTAAACAAAACCAAACAACAGTGGTTCATGAACTCGACTGTCCATACTTTCATAATCAAGATATCAAAGATCCTATTAAACCTTAGCTTGCCATATACTATACACAGTCTCGACTAATATAGTCATACAAACTTTATCTTTAAAGAAACATCAAACGGCCGATACGACCTAACTAACGAATTCGTAAGCGTCTGACAACTTAAAATATTAATAAGGCTAACAGTTGCCGAACGATATCTCGTTGCAGTCATTAACGGCGACGATGTTGTCCGAACTTATTATCGCTTAATTTATGGCCACACATTACCGCTTAAGGCGCCATTAAGCCGTGGGGACACCCCAGGAATAAATAAGCCGGGGAAGTCACATGATGAACAACCTGACTGCTATAAGGAAAGTTGCATGCTTCAGGTGCTATATCGGTTTCAGGAAAATGCTTATAGCACTACTTTTAATTCAATTTAATATTGGAAGTAACTTTATTACATATATAACATTAAACATGAATTTATACAAGAAAGATCGAGCTCTGTAAAACCCATACATTTTACCACGCCTACAACGCTGAAATAAATGGCTTAATCTACCTTCGGTTAGTAGTGGGTTGATCGCTGCTAGTTTTAGTTTATTCGTAGCTACAATCGTATAAAATCACATAGTCCTTAAAATCGTAAAGTCAATAAAAATTGCTATTAATTAGCTATCTAGTTTCACTTCCTTATAAGTGGCATGTAATATATCCAGAAGTTGTTATATCAGTTACATGTTTGTTGTAATGGACGTGGCAATTTTTTAGACAGAATATCTGCAAATGCTTAGGAACTGAGACCATGAAGCGGAATGGTGCACTGGTTACGAAAGAGCTATGGAAGTGGACAAAATTTTCTTAATTAACAACCAGGTAAGAAAATGGAAATAAAAATCTTCTTTCGTAGCTGGTTATAAAACTTGGTTACAAAAACGACAATTTCATTCTGTTTTCGTAGCTGGTTATGAAAGGTCAGTAACGAACGTGGACCAAAGGATTTTTATCATACAAAATTTCATCTTCTATTTTACCCACATAGGGGTATCCAATTTTTATTAGCTTATGTTAGTCGGAACAATGCAAGGATTGTAACGATACCTTATATATCTAAATCGCTTCAGGCGTTTAGAAGTTATGGTGGAAGAAAGAAACATCACATACAATACATACATGAACCCTGAAAAGAAACCACTCCTTTTTTTGCAGTCGTGTAAAAAGATTAACTGACTTTGTATCGTCTGTAACGGAGCGGAGCGACGCAATTTCCATGAGTTGCCATGTAGCGCAATGATGATGATTGATGATTAAAAAAATATTGAGCTTCTAAAGCAAGCCTTCAGAGCTGTTCCAAAGAAACTTTTCTTGAAGGAGTTTGGAACTCAGCAGACTGATGATTGAAAACTCCTTGATCTTGTGAAGCAAGTCTTTATGGCTGTTCCAAAGAAACTTTTAAAAGATTAACTGACTTCGTATCGCGTGCAACGGAGCGGAGCGACGCGTATTCCGCGATTTGCCGTGTTCCGCTTCCCTTATCCTACGGCGCCCCGTCTCGCCACGTGCCCTCGTTAATTTGTCTCAGTCACGGCCCATAAACTGTTTATAGTTTTCTATTAGCGTTGTCAAAAGGGTAGATTTATGTTTGATGACTACACTGGATGCTGAGGGGAGAGTCACCAATTATGATATTTTTATTTTTTGTTGCTTTCAACTAGTGCACTACCTTTGTATTTTCCTTGCAGTTGTCCTATACCTCAAAGGTTGTCTGGAAGAGATCGCTTTAAGCGATAAGACCGCCTTTGCCCACCCCGATATAAAATTTTTGTTGTTTTATTCTACTTTTCTGTGTGTGTGTGCAATAAAGAGTTTTATCTATCTATCTATCTATGATTGCTAAATACGTTGTTAAGAGTTTGACATAACAACGTTAGCTCAAGAACGCGTTTCAAGCAGTTAACATTATTTTAAGTGATGACATGACTTGCATGATCGCAATCCCAACGTACAAGCTGCAGCGCTATCACTCTCTTCCAATGAGACTAACTCCTGATCTGTATTGAAGACTATCTATATATAGTTTATAATAAAGGGAAATGAAAGTCTAAAAGTGACTTCGATACATAATAGTGTAGCGACATTGCTTTCAGTCAGTAGCCGTAGCATAGCATCGTAGCAGCCCGATGCGCGTATGGATACGACTTACCATCGTAGCTACGACTTTCGCTACGATGCTAAGATTCCGAGAACGAACGAGCTGACTCAAAGCAATGTCGCTACATTATTATTGATTGAAGTCACTACAGCAACTTTTAAACTTTCATATCACGCAATGTCGCTACGGTTGATATTAAGTGGAGACGGAGTCCAGACGCGAGGACAACTGGTGCAGCGTGAAAACAACGCAGCATCAGTCACCCTCACCCTGCCAGTCCACAAGGTGCCTCTTCACGCCTCGTTTGAAGAACCCCAAGTCAAAGGAAGGAGGGAAAACGAAGGGTACCGAATTCTAAAAAGGCTCTTATTGGTATGAAATGAGCTGAGGTGCAAGCCTTAACAACAACAAAGCTGAATAGGCTCTCCGTCAAAAAGACCCACCTTCACCTTGATTCAATTAAAGGCAATCGATGGCTGGCTCAATCGCGACTTAAGTATTGTTCGTGAACTCGCCGCATAAACGTCGTAACTTTCTTGTTTACACTTGTAATTGATTCAAGATTGAGTTTTCTAATTTATTTACAAAATGCGAAGAAACATCTTTGTGACCAGAATCCTTTTAAGTTTTCCATTCAGTGTGTAGATTGATATTATAAATCGTTTTAAGGGTTTATTGATTGTTGTTTATAGATGTGAATAGAGTGGAATTCTATTTGTTTAATTGCGATTAAAGAAATGTGTAATGTTTTATTATAAATTTCCCTTATTTAAGATGTATATGTAAATATATGGAATATTTATTTTCTTTTTGTTTGCTATATAAATACACAAATGCATTTTTAAACCAAATCAAACTTATTAAAATAGTATATACAATATACTTATATTTGAGACTTACTAAACCAATTTAACCGCGAAAATCAACCAGGTTTAAAAAAATACTGGTACTAGCTACTTTTTTACGAAGCAATGAATGGAAATATCGATATCATGTACGCTTAACCCCAACCAATTAAACTATATTTACCTAGTTTTGGCAGCTAAATCACACTTCGAGATAAAGCCGTACAAAATAAAAAATAACTTATCCGACTTTCACATTAATATTAAATCCTTTCTCTAAGAACAGGAAAAACGAAAAGGTGGTCAGAGTAAAACGTGCCGTAGTGCCGCTATTTTAGATTTAATATCAAAACTCTGTCCCCGAGGATCAACTCAGGTATTTGTACAAAAAGTGAACGGTCACATATCTTGCTGCTCAGATAATAAGGTGGAGTTTGGCATGAAGGAATCATCTTGAGGAGATTACCTAGACATGCAGACGACGATAAGCGGGCAGTCGTTATAGAGGTTGTCGGAGTCCCTCAAAATATAAACATCGGCCAGATGTCGCAGATAACCGAGGAGCTTTTTGCCTTAATGGCAGATTACTTCAGTTGAATATGTTGCGTGTAGACCCGCAAGGCCATGACTTATTGAATGGAAAATTTCTCTCCATCAGATAACGGTGAGGGCTTAGTAGCAAACGCCTGCTACCCTCGCTCGTAATCAATCCGGTGATAATGGAGATACGCTATTAGAATAAAGGCCCTCTGCAAATTTACGCAACGTCGTATGGAATATTTAGTTAAAGTTTTTTAAATAGGTGTAGGGTTAATTTTGTCTCACGACCTTTATAACGAATTGCATGTAATGTAATGTTATGATAGTGTTGTGTATGAATTTGTTTTTTTTATATAGAATTTAAACTGATATTGTCGTCGCAATACTGTATGAGCTATAACCGTATGGATCAGAAGTAAAAGGTGGAGCGACATAATTAGATACACTTTATACCGTATATTAGATTATCCTTATATCAAAATATTACTATTAGTTTATTATTTAGAATTGTTATTTGGCATTTATATTTTTTTATTTTTTTTCAAGTTTTCGATATATTTATACCGAATAGGAAACTACCTACTTCTACTACCTACTTGAAAAAATATTTCTTGTCTGAAGTAGGACACGAAATCACGAAATTTTGCCTTCTGATGAATGGGAGCTCCAGTTGTTTTTATTTTCTTACCCATCCGTTTACCCGTCGTAACGAAGGTTGCCTAACTTGCATGATCTTCTGGCATGCCAGGTTCCAGTGCCCAAGATAATAGCTAGCTAGCCTATTGTCTTTACGGTATAAAGCTCACTTTGACATGCAAAATAAGCGGAGAGTGTTAACTGAATTTGCACGGGTTTGATACAACAACAGGTCTAATTGGTAGGGCAACGGCCAGGCTTGCCAAAAGGTACAAGTTTCAAGTCCAATTAATTATCAAGCTCTTCTGAGACATCACGACATCAGCGTCGTGATATCTTTAGGCCTTGACATGTACTGGGCTTTTCTACACCTCTTGTTGCATTTTGAGGTTATGATGTTCCTAATGTTAGTTGTACCACAAATAGTTTTATACTCGTTTTTTTATCCCGTTAGTTTGCTAATGTTAGTGTGGTTACACATCGCAATAGCTTATTTTTCAATCCTGCTCATAAGAATTATAGCGAGTAGATTTGAATAATCATTCAGCACACAGTTAATAAGGAACAAATTTTAAAAATAAAACACTAAATCAAGCACTGTTTGAACTGTAAGGTTGTGGGACTGCAAAAGAATCAAACCCTGCAAATGCCAGGAACATCATGGGCACCATGAAACGTTGTTCTTTTACATGTAGGTATTTGACAATAAGACATCAATATTGGCAATCATTTATTTACTTACAAATATGCTCATGTTGTATTATAAATATTTATTATACTCATTTATAAATATTGTATACAGATGTAAAGTTCAACATACACATGCACTCGTATATTAAATCCATAATATACACTTACTCACACACACATAAAGGATACACTTGCATAATTAATTCATTTATTACACAACATTGTATATTTAATACACTTTTACATGACTCTGACTGGGTTTCACTGTCATTATTTACCTTTTTTATATTTCTTGTAACCATCGTTGTTGAGTTTACAATAACTAAAATTAGGCATAAGAATAATATTGTAAATCTGTATTGTAAACTTGTTTGTGGTTCAATAAATAAATTTAAAAAAATATATATATTAACATGTCTTTGTTTATTTCTTATTCAGTTAAGGGTGCGCCGACCAAAAAAGCCAAAGGGGTAGTCACGGTTAAATTTATATAATTAAAAATACTATCGTATTACATGAACAAAATGCATATTTAGTATCAAAGGGAATGTGTCTACAATTACACCGATACATAAATTTATAACACACTTTATTTTTTTCTACAGTACCATTTAAAGTTGGGCAAAAATCCTGAAAACGGGTGCCGGCGTTTAATTAATATTTTATAGTTTAAGTAAATTATTGTACCTCTGACATTGTCTAACTAAACAATCATTAATGTCTAAACTACAAATCGACCGACTCACATTTTCGATTTATCAAGGGGTTTTTTAAATTGTTATTTTTCAAATTGTCACGTTAAATTCCCCATACAAAATTAGTATGGCCGAGCGGCATCAAATAAATATGGACGTAGACATTTCAAATAAAATATATGACACTTGTCACTTACGGACGGCGCACCCTTAACTCTCTCGTATATTTCTGAGAATTCCTACCGCACAGTGTAGCAGTATCATCAGCTTTCTCAAAAACAAACCAATCAAATCCACCTTTTTTACACAAAGGCTACTAGCAAACTGACAGCGAAACAATATCCGCCACCAATCAGTCTTCAAACCTTTTTTTATTTTTATCCGATTGTTCATGAAAAGATCGCGATATTTTGTCTAGAGATGTGCCGGTTCGTAACAAATGTATACCCGGTTACGGATAATTGGTGACTAGATCCGCGGATACGGATACGAACCTCAACCTTTTTACTTAGTCTCTTGAAACAAACTGTTGACGCTTTGTGTCACTAACATGACACGTTTAGTTAACTTGCACCGCGCTTGTTTTTATTTATAGTTAAGTGTGACATGGGGCAGCAGTGATACATATGTGATTTTAAGAAATAAAAATTAATTAAATTGATCTTATATTTTGAAATAAGACAAAGTGTTGCAAAAATTTTAAGAGAGGGATTCGAACCCGCACCCCATGACATGCCGGGTCAGGTGCACTACCTGCTAACTATGCTATTGTGGATCTTATATTGCATAAAAGTATTGGATTACTTTTTTATTTAGAATTTCATATTCATTATGAATATTGCTAATTTAGAACACCCCTTTAAGATTCGCCACAAAATAATGGATAAGGATGCGGATAAAGATTTTTTTCTGGATCGGATATCCACGGATACGTATATCCGTTACATCATTAATTGTGTCTAATAAAGCTGACAAAGAACTCCCTGACTTGTACGGGGCTGTGCTAATTAGATTTGCCTAATGAATACAGGGTGGGGTTCATCCGTAGTTGTCTGGGTAATTAACAGCTGAGATAGGAAATATTAATATTTATAAGCTCCGGGGCAGAGCAAATTTTCGTTATACGTTTTCACTAGCTTGAAGTGGCTCGATGAATTTTACATATTGATTAAAATATATACCCATGTCCGATACCGGCGTAGTTTTTCGTACAACCAATATTTGTTTTAAATTTTAGCATACAGCCACTATCCATCATCATCATCATCATCATCATCATCAGCCTATACTAGTCCACTGCTGGACATAGGCCTCTCCAAGTGCACGCCACCGAGCACGATCCGCGGCTACTCTCATCCAGCTCTTGCCAGCCACCTTGCGAAGATCGTCGCTCCACCTAGTCTGAGGGCGTCCTACACTACGTTTGCCGATACGCGGTCTCCACTCGAGAACTCGTTTACCCCAACGGTTGTCGATTCTGCGGCTAATATGACCGGCCCACTGCCACTTCAGCTTGCTGATTCGATGGGCTATGTCGATCGTCGGTCGGTCGGATTGAGGTGATCCGACAGAGAACGAAAGTACGTTCTCTGTCGGATCATCTGAATCCGAAGTCGGTCCTTCAGAAAAACACCGAGCATAGCCCTTTCCATAGCTCGCTAAGCGACATTAAATTTGTGAACCAGCCCAACCGTTAGTGTCCACGTTTCAGCTCCGTATGTCATTACCAGTAGGACGCACTGATTGAAGACTTTCGTCTTTAGACTTTGTAGAATAGGCGACGTAAAGACCCGACGTAATTTCCCATATGCTGCCCAGCATAGCTGTATCCTTCTGTTAGCCTCTTTCTCGAAGTTGTTTCTACCCAATTGCAAACTCCGGCCTGCTCTGGCGGTTGAAATTCGTCGAGTCGGCGCGCAAGGCGGTTTGTGATTACTTTTGAAAACAGCTTATAGACGTGGCTTAGGAGCGAAATGGGTCGGTAGTTGTTCAGTAGGGACTTGTCTCCTTTTTTTAAGAACAGTACGACGACACTCCTACTCCACGCCTCCGGAGTTCTCCCATCGAAAAGAACGGCGTTAAAGATGTTTTGGAGCTCCTTTAATACAGGTTTTCCGCCTGATTTGAGGAGCTCAGATGTGACACCGTCTTCGCCAGGGGCTTTTCCGTTTATAAGCTGCCTAAGAGCCATCCCAATTTCACCTAGGCTGATTTCTGGCAAGTCTTCGGTAAAGTGGCGGGTTAATGTGGCTCTGGTATCCTCATTTTCGGGATCAGGTTGAGATGCATGCGATGCGTATAACTGGCTGTAGAAGTTTTCGATTTCTGAAAGAACCTCTGGCCTCGAGGCAACGACTACTCCACTGGTCGTAGTCAACTTCGTCAAGTGGCTTCTCCCAAGAGACTGGAGAAACACTTTCGACCCCCGGTTTTGCTCAATTGCTCGTTCAATCGAGCGTGTATTGGAGCATCGGAGGTCGTAGCGCACCAGTTTACCAATCTTCTTGTTAAGAGCCCGTTGTTCGGACGAAGTGACAGGTGGGTCCTCGCGTCGTTTCCTCATAAGCCTAAGGGTTTCTTCCGAAAATTCGACTTCTTGCCTTTGCGCTGTATCTCGCAAAATCTCATACCTTTCTCCCTGAGGATTCCGACCACATTTTCGAGGGCCTGGTTGACATCAACTGCATTTGTGGTTTCCAAGGCAACGAATCGGTTCTCCAGGTTTGACTGGAATGTTTCAGATCCTACGATAGTTAGGAACAGGTTAGGACGGAGCCTGGACTTCATCAAGCGGACACGTTCAAGCTTAAAATTGATATTCAGAGAGCCTCGGACTAGTCGGTGATCACTACCGGTATTAAACCTGTTGATCACTGAGACGTCTCTGAATATGTGCTTTTTGTCCGTCATGATAAAGTTGATCTCATTTTTAGTCATAGTGTCGGGACTCTGCCATGTCCACTTTCTTTGGGGCTGTTTCTTAAACAAAGAATTCATCAAGAAAAGCCCCTCTCTTTCGAGGAAGTTGACCAGCATATGCCCCCTATGATTTCTGCTGCCAAAACCATGTGATCCTACTACTGATTCGTGGCTATTCTGTACTCCCACTTTAGCGTTGAAGTCCCCCATGACAACGTTGTAGTGGGCCTTGGTGGTGAAGTGTAAGGTCTTAGATATGTCTCTATACATATCTTCCACTTCATCGTCCGAGTGTGTTGAGGTCGGTGCGTAAACCTGCACTACCTTAAGGCTATACCTCTCGGTTAGCTTAATTACGAGGTACGCAACCCTGTTCGACACACTCGACACTTCTACTACGGTGTCACAAAGGGCTTTGTTTACCAGGAACCCTACGCCACCCTGGGATAGCTGGTCTCCCTCTCGGTAGTACATAAGGTGACCTGACTCAAGGGTTACGGTGTCCTCACCCTCTCTTCGGACTTCACTTAACCCAAGAATATGCCACCTTATCTTCCCGAGTTCCTCTTCGAGCTGCGCCAGGTGCTCATCAAGCCGTAACGTGCGTCCGTTGTACGTTGCCAGGGTCAGTTGTTTTTGGCGGCCTTCCGTAACCCGGGGATTCTTCGCACCCCTTGCCCTGCCGTTACCGTGACCGCCGCCGTGATCAGGAATAGCAGGGCGGCTGGGAACTGGGGGCCGTGGTCTGTTTTGTGTCACCATTTGGAGGGTTTGCCCATAATTGCCACGCTGGGCATGCGGGTTGGCAATCGCAGTGCGTAGCTAATCGCACCAGTATCGCTGCTGCCCGACACCAGTCTGTGTACTTTGTTAGCTACGTTCGGGCTGTGATGGGTAACCCGCCATCGGTCGGTCGCCTAAGCCTCGTCTGTTGGTCGGCAGGGTGCACCACGCGCAGTAGAGGTTGGCTTGGGCCCTAAATGGTGTAGGTTGGGACCCCTTACACCCCCTATCCAAACCAGTATAATATGAACACCTCAGTGGCTGCCTTAGTTATAAAACCGTGTTGAAGAATGAGTAAGTTTTATGTGGAGAAAAATCGTCTAATAATCTTACCCATTTTTTTTCTAATAAACCTGATTTCAAATGTCGTTTAAGAACAAAATGACCACGGTCAAAAGTTAAAACTGAGCCGAAATATTGTAAAAAAATCAAAGTAAGTTTTTTTATTATATAAGATGTATTAGGTCTTTATAACTTTTTAAACTATCCTAGTATGGTCACTTGTATTATACTTAGTCTACTAACAATTTATTAAGATTCTTTAGTTCAATTGTTTAGTTTTTATCTTTATTCTACTCTGGTCGAATGTAGATAATGCACATACTAATTTAGCTTAGAAAAGATTTAGGGAAATTCCCTCCGTGATCATGCGATTCAAATAAATAAAACCGTGCGTTTAGCCTGTAAAAAATTATCGTGCCACCGTCATGTCTTTGAGATATAGCAGAATCTCACTAAGAGTTTGCTTTGAAAAATATCAATTCGTAAAAGAACTCCACTCAAATCTGTATCCAATGACAGGTAATCGCTAAACCGATACAGGCCTTAGATGTTGCAACATCCGACCACATCAACAGTTCACCGTCACTGTTTAAACTACTAACGCTTTCACGAGACCGCTTTAAATAAACTCAAATAGGGTATCTTGCTGTAGACGAAGGATGCGAGATTTCTTTCAAGTGCATCAATCAGGCGAAACCCCCCCCCCCCTCCCTTTACCCCTACCCGCAGCTACAAGAAGATGAGATACATTTTGGAGCGCTCAGTTCAACGTTATTCAAGAGATATAGAGACGCAACCGCCATTTACCCCTATATTTTAGGTGGAACTTCAGATATCCAGCCGTTGCAAAGGATTTATGATAATTGAGAGTTATAGACCGAGATATTATCTAGAGAATAAAAAGTAGTTAGTGTTTGGCTAAATGTATTTATAAAGTACCTACATACAAGATAAAATAAAATAAAATTATAAATGTTTATATAATTTTTAACGCAAATTTTGTTGCGAACAAATTACAAAAACACAAATGTTGATTTTGAAACAAAAATTTGTGTTTTTTTTTTTAAATAAAATTGCCTATAAACTGTCCAACCCTTAGAATAATATTCTTATTAGTCTAAGGTCCCACCTTTATACACCTCTATTATTGAAACAAAGTCATCGCTAAAGTTAATAATGAATTTAAATAGTATTATATGTTACCGGCAATCTGTATAGTCTGGTATTCTATAGAACACACCTACGCATTCTATAGAATGCCTACAACATACAGGCAGAGTTTGAGATAAATTTAATTTCTTACTTTGCCTGGGCATTCTATACAATACCAAATTTTCAGCCGTCAATGTGCTGTATGCGATTGGCAGGATGGCTGAAGGGCGCGGCGCAAGCAATAAGTTCGGGGGAGGGTTGCGAGGAGCGCAGCGTCGAGTGTTAGGTGCACATGAACCCCCCGCGTGAGCCCAGCGAGCAAAGCGAGCGTGCTGCGGCAGCGGCCAGCGAAACGTTAGAATCGAAATGTCCTTACTAATTCATTGCTTGCTACAATAATTTGCTGCTAAGTTAACTTTATTGATATTATTATTAATACGATATATCGTTATATCAAAAATATTTATATCAAACATTATCCACCCATGTTATAATTGAACTTAATTTCCTACTTTTCCTGGTCGCCTCGTGACATTCTATGGAATACCTAGGCATTGCATTCTTTGACTAGGCAGGGTATATAATGATACACGATAAATAACATATTTTATTATTGAATAACCGGTATTGACCGGTAACACACCTATTAATTATTTTATTTATTTTATTTTTCTTAATTAAGAAACATACAGCTAATCATAAAACATAGAAATACGAGAAATGAAAACAAAACAATATCTTTCAGTTTCCCCTGCTAATTAATGTAAAACAATGGGTAGGTGTTCGAATCACCTTTATAGCTTTATGGGTATGCAGCTGATTTCGTCATAGAGATCTAAAGTTTAAATCATAGCCGGGTTTAAAACATTATATTATAACCTATAATCGTGCCTATTCTGTAAGCATAAACAATTTCTGGAAACAAGTAAGCAATCAAGGTGTTCAATAATGTTGGATGGAAAAAGCATAAAAGAATCTATGTTAAGTGTTCATACATAAACAACAGCCAAATACCATTAGATCAAGAAAGCTGAAATTTTAAACAAAATTTATTTTATGATGTAGACATGGAATATCGCTGGATAATTTCCATAGGCAGACGAAGTAGCATGCATTCGCCATCTAAACATTTTTGTATTTTTTCTTATGTTGCAAAATATTTTATATAACTAAATTAAGATCTATGCAAGCACCTTGGACGCTTACATCATATTATTGCAGATCGTTTTGCTAAAATATTATCGCTAAACTTTGTGCGCTCACATAAACATGGTAACTCTCAGCACATCGCCAGCTCATTTTATGACCCCACAGCTGGGGCACGAGTCTTCCCTATGGATGGGTAGGGAGAACGGGCCTTATACCAACACGCGGGCCCAGTGCGGATTGGTGGTTGTAAACGACTGCTAATGAAGCCGGGAACAACGGCTTTACGTGCCTTGACAAAGAAGCTCGCGATGACAAATTTTTGGTCACCCATCCGATGATCGGTCTTTGCGAAAGCTGCTTAACCTCAGCAATCGCAGAATGGCCGCGTTAACCACTGCGCCATCGAGCTCTTCTCGAGTAACAGTAGTTAAATAAAAAGAATTTGCGTATATCTGTTAATTGTAAAGACTTTGGACGCTTATATCTTCATGAAGCTGTCTGTACAAATTTAAATTTCAGTGCTCTGTGGGCTAGCCCTTTGTAATAAGGCGATGTTTTTATTACACCGGGCCCTTCTAATAAGCGGACAGCTGCTGTTTGCTCACAAACAATCTCATCCCATTTCGCCATTTTACACCTTTATTTGGCAGCTTAGTAAACAATATTACATTGACTAAATTAGTTGGAAAAACAGGGAGCTTATTATCTAGTATTAGCGAATCTGTCCTGATTAGTCGTATTCCTGTTTCGTCGGATTCCTGATTCGTCAGATTTTCAATATCAAATGAAACTATGGAATTACCGTCACTCTACTTCTGTATTTAATATTAAAACTATTCAGCTAATGGCTTTTTATTCATGGTTTTAAAAATAAATAAGTTTATTCGTTTATTCATTATACTGTGGTTGGATGCAATCTTCCCATGTGCATATAGCTCAGGAAAGGCTGAGCCCAGCTGAATGACATTTAAATACTGATAACATTGTTGTATTGACTCGTGATACCACCTTATGTCTATCTTACTTAGGTATCTATTGTTGCCGATCCATTCACATAGTTAACTCTCCAATTAATATTTTCTATTTAATCCACCACATCATTAATTAATAAAAATGTGATAGCGAAGCAAGAAATGGCGACACCTTGTATTTGAGTTACCCTCGATCTCATTTAACCGAATGAAATAAACGATTCTAATTGTGACAGAACGCTGCGCCAGCCTTCTGCGCGTCTGTCTGCATTTGGATAATTTGCAAAATTAATTTCTTATGATCCAGACGGGAAAGTTCGAGACTTCAATTGTGAAATTCCGTATAGCGAAATGCGTCAGTTTAATTTGTGCGCGGAGTGAGACTTTGAGTTTTTGTGCATACGAAGCGGCGGCGACGACCACGCGCTGAACGAACAACGGTAAAGGCAAAATGCAATTGTGGGGAACTGAGCTAATGTTTTCTAAATATTACTCGAGCACTGCTACATACGTACTACATTGAAAATTAAATGATAATCTTTGAAATGAGTATCTAGTCGTTTGTTTTTTAGGTACTATTTCTCTTGAAACCTTTGCAGGGTCTATGATGTGAGAACCGAGGTGGATTTAAAAGTAATTATGCTTGGAATTTACTCCCTGTAATCTCATTGTACAGTTTATTAAGTCCCAGCCGCTGTAATATACTGTAAAACTAAAAGATTCTGTGAGCTCATTTTACGTAAAACGCAACGCACCCAATATAGTTTCGCTGTGATCACGGTCTTTAAAAAGGGTCTTGGCAAAAATAAATTTAAAAAGAGCGATTGAAAGTGTTTTATTCCTTTGTAGTGTTCGCGTAAATTTTAGACAATATCAGTAGGTACCTATGATATAATTAATTATTATATTATTATAAATTATAAATATAATTATTTAAAAAAAGTAAAAGTTATTTTACTTTTTTTACCCTCCGCAATCCAGGCGATAGTATTTTAAATTCAATTACCAAGATATTGATTTTCTATAAGTTATTCGATATACCTTACTTTAGTACTACAGTCTATACGAGTATAGCCTCTACTTTACAGGAATGCAAAAATAACGCCAAAAAGTCTAGGAAAATAATCCCGAAACAATTACTACCTTCCTAAATACCTCCATAACGCTCGCATGATAAGTTAAGCCATCCGCGGCACGTAGAACAAAGTTATAGCACTTTTCCGCCGCAGATAGTAAAATTTATCACATTCTAAGTACCCCAAGAAATTAGGCACATGTAATTAAACGTAACATTAGCATCTCCATGTATTATAACTGCATTATCCTCTAAATATTCATGACAGGCGAAGTTCCCCCTAAGTGAAGTGGTGACGAATTCTGCGACTTATCCAGCGCATCGAGTTTGTCCCATGAATATTTAGCCACATGAGAGCGCGTCGGATGAGTGCGAACTTTGAGGCAGATCGTTTCAATTTAATCCGAATTAAAAACATTGACTTGAAAGGCGTCGCGGAGATACCTTACGACGGGGTTAAACAAGTACGAGGCATGGTTAAATTACAAAACACCCACAACCTTAGGTTATAATTAACGCTTTTGATACTTTGCGCTCGCTGTTAGGAACAAATTTATAAAAATGTTTATTTATAGAGAATATATTAAAGCCAAATAACTTTATTTTTTTTAAATAAAAAACAACACTTCATGCACCATAGATGATTTGGTCGAGCCTGACCTTGACCTGACTTGAAGAAGCTGCTGACGTGGCAGTTTTTTAGGAAGAATAAAATAGTGTCGATGTCACTGACAAGAAAAAAAAGAAAGAAATATAAAAGTAAACATGAAACTCTAAATAAATACGATGCATAAATTGACTAAAAATATTTTTGGGGTCTAAATAATGGTTTCGTAGTTGGTTTCAAACTTGAGGTTACAATGTTTAGCTGTTCTGGAAAGAACTTACACAGAAGCTGCTTTTAAGCATTGATGTTGGAGATCGTCGGGATTGCACACCAGAGGGGTGTTCAAGGGTTTTATAGTCTTTTTTGAAGATAAGAGTCTACGTAATGATGGCGCAGTAGCTAAAGCGCCCGGTCTGCGATTGCTTGTGTGATGCTTAAGCAACTTTCGCAAAGGCCGGTCATCAGATGGGTGACCAAACATGTATCATTTCGAGCTCCTCCTTGCTTCTGAAGACACGTAAAGCCGTTGGTCGCGGCTGCATTAGCAGTCGTTAACAACCACCAGTCCGCACTGGGCTGGCACGGTGGTTCATTGCTAATTTCCCTATCTTTATCCTATATCTATAGGTGATGGTGATAATGTTGTGATGATGTCTTGTTTAATGGTGGCACTTCACATGGCTATTTGTATTCGCGTATTTGCCATATTTGGCAAATAATTGCCATGTGTTGTAGGGCAATTATTTGCCAAATATGGCAAATACGCGAATACAAATAGCCATGTGAAGTGCCACCATAATATACTACCTATAAGAAGCAAGATTCTTCAAGCAATTGAAGTAAGGTTTCCAGTGTTGCCTCGCTCGTGTGCAGCAATGGAACAATCACAACCGTATACCGCTTTCAACAAAGCGGTGTGATTGGTCAAACACAAAAAGCAGTAAAGGCGATTGGCAGGATGAGTTTAAAGAGTAACGACCAACTAACTCGGTCAGATTGACAATTTGCTTAAAAATTAACCTGAAAGTACATGTAGATATGAAATGCCCACTAAAGTTATGGAACTGATAAACTGAACACATTGGTCAGTTAAGCTAATCTAAGTATAAACTGAGTTTATCTTGCGATGTGTTGTTCAGAAACGCACTTTTCAAAGTTATCGAACCAATAGCGTTAACGAACAGTTAAATCATTGTCAAAAGTACCTCAGAAACTGGGCAGTAAGTAGTAAGAGACATTGTCACACTTTATTGTTCCTATAGACGTATGAATCAGTGGGCGGATTCTCGTGTTCACCAAGCTGTTAACATATTTTTAACCGACTTCAGAAAATGGAGGAGGTTCTCAATCATACTAATATTCTGAACAGGAAAGCTTTGTATTTTTGTATGTTTGTATGTATGTAACGAATAAACTCAAAAACTACTGGACCGATTAAGAAAATTATTTCACCATTAGAATGCTACATTAGCGTTGAGTAATATAGGCTATATAGAAAAAACTTCCACCCGTGCGAAGCCAGGACGGGCCGCTAGCTCGTCTATATATTTGTTTTTTTTCCAGGGAACGATAACTACTTATATCAGCAACGGGCTTACTACCAGAGTCAAACTGGACGCACGTTAAGTACAGGCACATCAACCTATCAAAAACTGTCAAATTTCTTCAATAAATGTTCAACCATAATGTCATGACGATAAAGTTCAAAGTCTATTGAGGAAATTTGACAGATTGTGGTATTCCGATGTGATGTTTTTTTTTAAATTTATTTTGTGAAAAAATGTTTACAATGTTATTTTGTGCAATACTCTGCCAAACCATAAAACGGTTTGTCAGCAGCGTTCAGTGTGCAGGCGTGTGTACGTACATACACTCTGAGATGCGCAGAATTTTAGTCGTCTGATATAATTTGCTCAAGTGACTTGAGTAATACTCAAGTCACTTGAGCAAATTAATAGGAGGTTTATCACTAATTAGTAACGAGAGCTGGTAATTTGCAACAGCCTAATATAATAAACTACATTCTTGCAGTAGTAAGAATGTATTATTACGAGAAAAAAAAACATAAGTTAATACTTGTCCTTGGACCTGGTAAGATTCATTCATCTAATTAAACATCATACTATATATCCAATCAAACCTCTGTATTTTGTTACTTCCGTTTTAGCACAATGAATCTCTAATGCTCATCCAAATAGTGAAGCGACATAAAGATAAGGATGAAATGAAAAGAAAAATAAACATTCATTTGTACCACTCCAAAATAATGGCATATCAGAATAGCGTCGTAGAAATCCCGTTCGGAGCTCTGAACAGAGATCTGTACTTCATAATATAGTACAGATTACCCAATGCTCAGATTAAGCTCGCGGAGGGCAAGTGATATCGGCTAAATAAAAATCAATATCAGAATCCGTTGCGAGTTTCTTCTTCACAATCCATTTGCTTTAAGATCGCGGTACTTTCTCAAAGGGATTTCTTGGGCCCTTATTTCGAGATCCTTTAGGACCACACTTGAGGAGCGCCGCTTGCTTTGGGCCCGCTTCCGCCCCTCCGAGAAATGCCCAAGATAAGAGAGACGTTTTGGCGCCATTCATGTTTATGGCAGGGCAAATGGCCCTAGAATACTGCGCACTTATTATAAACAAGTACCGACACGCGATATATTCAAAAGGTCCCCGGGTGAGATTGAAAAATGGCATTTTAATACATTTGACGGTGACATTTTTTCACCACGTTGTCTATTCCCATCTTATTTTGTAATTCAAACAGGGTTGGTAAAAGTATTGTAGAATGATGACGTTGTCACAGCGATAACCATTTCGTGACTGTAGTCCCTAAAGAATATTATATAAGAATTTTCAGTTAGTGAACCGTTACAAATTGAATACAACAATATGTTCGAAATCATAACTTCATAAAGTAGAATTGTTAGGCAAATAGAAGTTCAACCCGTGTACACTAACAATATCAAAGATTCCTTCATTATTCTGTGGAATGGAGGACGGAGATGCCGGGACAGGGTGGTATTACTTTATTTTACAAAATGTTGCCTGCGTAAAATTTTATGTGGACCGTTTGAGAGGGTGCGAGAGCCGGTCATTACGGGCCCACCTATACAAACCAGCATCAACATTGCAATAGGCAACGTCCAAATTGACTTAAATTACTACACAATACGCAGTTATTTTATATAATTTTGAACGATATACAATAACAACACTTGTTGATTATTTTCAATTGTTTTTTGCGTTCCATTTTAAACAAAGGGCTAAATGTGCTAATCGCACGAAGCCATCAATTAAAGGGGGAAAAAAAGTTTTCAAACAGGGTTCAACGGGAATTACTTTGTATAGGTATGCTACGCATATTGAACTAAGTATATTTATACCGATAGCGCAGGATACCTCTACATGCCTACACTAACCCCCATATTAATAAAAACTATTTAAGCCTTTTTTAGTTAAATATTGTTTTGTCAAAGTCACACAAACGTCATTTTGTATTTGAGTAAAAGAGTAAATAACTAAATAATGCATAGTTTTTATGAATAAGGGGGCTAGTAGTTTGCATAAAATCCCGTTGTAAACTTTTTTGTTATTTTGCATCTAAGTACAATACATTTATATCGAAATTGAAAAGATGTTGAAACCCACGATCTTGGACCTCTCCATCAAAGTGAACTACATAACGCAACTGGTTTCCCTGTATATTTTTGGAAGTGCTTATTCAAATTATTATTAGAAACGTTGACTTTTAGGAAACCATTCCGTTTAATAGGCTTTATTAGCGACCAAAGTTCTCAATCCGATGATAATTACGTAACGGCAAACGAATTCTCTGAAAGGGAAACTTATCGAGTATTCCCGATAAGTATCTTCTCGTTTCTGTAAATATTCCCAAATACGTAATACGATCAAAAATGCTACTAACGGTCCCTTTGGCGCAATTGTATCTCGGAATCAATATTGTAATCGGAGCGACGTTATTAGGAGGTAAACTGTGACCGTACTTTGTTGGTATTCGAGACAAACAAGCATTGGATACGCAACATGCTAAAGTAGAAATTGGAATATAGAGCTGAAACGCCGCTGCGTCCGACCCGGTGACGAAGTTGCGCCGCGCCGTGTCCTTCGGGGCACTTACCCAACAAACTTTTTTGTTTTATCAAACTGGTAATTCACATTTTTTTTGTTTTATTGCTCCAAAGCTCAAGAGATTTATGGCCGGCCACTTTGCATTAATTTCGCATTCATTACAGATCTCTTGAATTTTCGCCAAAACACTTTTTTGCCGCTATTGAGTGTAAATTATACAGGAATTATGCATATTTCGTTCGTTCCCGCCTCGCACGTTCAAAATATTGTCGTTGGCCGTTAATAGCCCTTAAAGAAGATGGTCATAAAGAAGCGAAAAATGGTAAAAAATATTAGGGAATTCCTCCAAAACAAAGTTATAGCACGAAATAAAAATATAGAAATTGTTATTAATAATGATGAAGATGATCTTTATGATGATCTTTATCATCATTTATTAATAATGATGATAAAGAGCTCTAAACACTAATTACTACCATAAGTCCAAATATTTGGGTCCAGCTATTTTAAACCGTTTAGCTTTCGGGATTTACAAAGTCTTCAAAACTCATAATTATTTTTATATATATGTTTTTATTATACTACCAAGGCATTTAAATACAATAAACAGTGAAATTTAAATACAAGTACAAAGTTAACGTACAAAACGTCACATCGCCGACCGCCTGCGTTGCAAACCGCAAATAACTTCGGAAAACCTTAAATGAAGATTAATTGTTTGGTGGAACTCCCAGAACCGACTAGTTTACCGCACTAGTGAGCGTTTGGTCTTTAGACTTACTGATTAAGTCAGCTTAGAGTACCAGGAATATAATGAGGTTGAATACTTAGCGGATTAAAAGAGAAAAATACCTACAATACTCGATGGGTTCTATGTATAAGGGCCAAAGTGACAATTTGGCCTTTGGCGATTTTGACTTTTTTGACGTAAATATTTCCTTTTAATATAATTAATGATATGCATTAAAAAAATGCAAATATATATTGGTGTAAACACTATTTTTTGTTAGAGTAAAAAGGCTAATGTAGCTCACTTTTAAACGTACAAGGGCCAAACGGCTGTTTGAGACTTGCACGCGGGCAGTTCCCGCGTCTTTGTCGGTCAATCTGTCAGTTAGATTCCTTTACGGCACACTGAGCAACGGTCTCGCTGTGATAACATCGGCATACTGTTGTTGTGTTACTGCTATTATTCCATCATGACGTCTAATTATCGTTCTAAGTTTAGTAGAAGTCGGAATTTAATAAATTTAGCTATCAGTAGCGTAAATAATAGTATCGA
Organism: Eudonia lacustrata; assembly: GCA_947562085.1. NCBI lineage: Eukaryota > Metazoa > Arthropoda > Insecta > Lepidoptera > Crambidae > Eudonia > Eudonia lacustrata. Next base: position 19,214,244 of record OX387340.1, on the reverse strand, counting down.
GAGTGAAACTTTGAAAGTTTTGATAATCACATAAAAAACAAAAACATGGCTATATTTTCAAAACAAAACGATAAACACGACTCACATAGTAACCCAAAAATATATTGTGCTACATTTGATTTGCAAAAAGTATTACTATCTCCTAGTGGTGAGATCAGTTTTTTTTTATTATAGTAAACGATTACAAGTTCATAATTTGTCTTTGTTTGATATTGGGAATTGGAACAGAAGGGATCAAACGAAATAGCTAGCTGTATTTACGACGTAATGAATATAAAAACTAAAGATGGCCGTGATGACTTTGGATTTTGGTCAGACAATTGTACTAGCCAAAATAAAAATAGGATAATGTTTTTCATGTACCTCTTTGCAGCTAAACAGCACTCAACAGTACTCGGGCGTCCATGGTAACCACAGTGCCATAGAACAATTGAATTTCTATTTTGTCTGTCCATGGGCGTCCAAGTACCTTTTCTTTTAATTAATATTTCAAAGTCGATAGTCTTGGTAAAAGAAAGGTATGGAAACCCATGTTGACACATTTAATACGGAAAATTGTAGCAAGAAAATTACATTTTGATTACTTTTTTGCTCTTAATTACGTAAGTTTCAGATATTTCTTTGATAAAATAAATAAATAAGTAAATTTATGCTTTTCGTTTCATTGATTTCTATGGCGTAACTGAGAGTTCTGAACCATATTTCACCAAGTAAGACCACGTATAAGTGTTAATATGACTTATTACATAAAACACTCACGTAATCAATAATTATTTCGGTGATTTATAAAATATTACTCCAAAAAAAAATCGCATAGTGTAAGTCCAGAAATACGCTATTTAAAAAAAAGTATGTACCATGTAAATCGTCCAAAGTGACACTTTGGCCTTTTTACTAGTTTTTTTTAGGAAGAATAAGAGTAGGTACAAAAAAAACGAATAAGAGCATTTACGTGCAATAATAAAATAACAAAAAGAGATATTTGCGTTAAGCCTTTGACTCAAAGTATTTTGTGCACTAATGGATACTTTAAAGAAACGTAAGTAAAGTATAAATGCAGGGTTAAACGTTTAATTAATTTAGAAAGAAAAAATAATACCTAATTAAACAAAATTTAAAGTCAAAAAGCTAAAAATAGCAAAGTTAAACAAAACAAGAACGAAATGGTTGAAGAAATAAGTACCTATATGAATTCATATTTACTCCCTAACATGTTTTAAAATTGAGGCGATCTAGAATATATCATCCCATGCTGGTCTACAACGTGAAAATAATGAATCAGCTGCCTAACTTCGCATGCATGTCGTAAGAGGTGACTAGACTTTTTAATTAGATCTAGGTACTAAACGTTATTATTAATAATCAAAAAAATTTTTATAATTTTTATAATAAAAAAAAATTTACGTTTTTAATTTGTATAATTTTTATTGATTATATTGACTTATAGTTGACATTATATTGTTATTATTATTTGAATGTTTTTAAGTCAGTGGCATAAATGTTTCTTTTATTTATTTTTTTTCATTTATAATTTTAATAATTATTGTTGTTATTGTAATTTAACATTTGTATGCCTTAAAGGCCAAAACATGTTAGGACATCACTAGCTAATAACACCTGCACCATGTGTATACTCATGTTTTAACAAATAAATATATCTTTAAATGTTTATATAATTTTTAACGCAAATTTTGTTGCGAACAAATTACAAAAACACAAATGTTGAAAATTTTTTTTCCACGAGCAGGGTTTGAACCTGCACCCTTCTGACATACCGGGTCAGGTGCTCTTCCAATTGAGCTATCGTGGTTCTAACCAGCCTGCCGAAATTATTCAACACTATTAACTTTTTACTTTGAAAGCCAAAGGCGCCCATTCAATGTTAACAACTACCGTCGTTAACATCCGATCATAATATTTTTACAAATACTAAAGATCAGTTAAGAAGTAGGCAAGCTATTTATAAATGTTTATATAATTTTTAACGCAAATTTTGTTGCGAACAAATTACAAAAACACAAATGTTGAAAAAAATTCCACAAGCAGGGTTTGAACCTGCTCCCTTCTGACATACCGGGTCAGGTGCTCTTCCAATTGAGCTATCGTGGTTCTAACCAGCCCGCCGAAATTATTCAACACTATTAACTTTTTACTTTGAAAGCCAAAGGCGCCCATTCAATGTTAACAACTACCGTCATTAACATCCGATCATAATATTTTTACAAATACTAAAGATCAGTTAAGAAGTAGGCAAGCTATTTATAAATGTTTATATAATTTTTAACGCAAATTTTGTTGCGAACAAATTACAAAAACACAAATGTTGAAAAAAAATCCACGAGCAGGGTTTGAACCTGCACCCTTCTGACATACCGGGTCAGGTGCTCTTCCAATTGAGCTATCGTGGTTCTAACCAGCCCGCCGAAATTATTCAACACTATTAACTTTTTACTTTGAAAGCCAAAGGCGCCCATTCATTCAAATATTATGATCGGATGTTAATGACGTTAGTTGTTAACATTGAGTGTTTTTGTAATTTGTTCGCAACAAAATTTGCGTTAAAAATTATATAAACATTTATAAATAGCTTGCCTACTTCTTAACTGATCTTTAGTATTTGTAAAAATATTATGATCGGATGTTAATGACGGTAGTTGTTAACATTGAATGGAACATTTGTGTTTTTGTAAATATATCTTTATCTTTATCGTTATCTTTATCTTAGGCCTACTATCCACGGAGGCGTAGGTTCATAGACGCGTATTTGTCATTATACGCTTAAGTAGTGTACGCCTGCTTGCAGCTTACATACAAAACTATGCTACTTTGTCGACGAAGCGGCAATGCGGCGAGCTGAACCAAAGGGACTACATCGAAGCCGTAATCAAAACAGCCTCACGAAAACTCGGAATTCTGAACAGAGTGCGGCCATTCTTTACGCCGGATCAGTTGTGCCTTTTATACAAGACACCGGTACGGTCTTGCGTGGAGTATTGCTCGCACATCTGGGACGGTTCCGCAAAGTACCTTCTCGATGCCTTGGACAGATTGCAGCGTCGCGCTGAACGCATTATCGGCAATTCAGAAGTGGCAAATACTCTTGAATCTCTGCAATTGCGTAGAGATGTTGCGTCACTCAGCGTGTTTTGCCGATTATACCATGGCGAGTGCTCTGAAGAGCTCTTTGACCTCATCCCACCTTCTCCCTTTCTTCATAGGAATACACGTGTTGCTCTTCGGAGTCACCGCTTCACTGTCTCAAATATCCCATCGCGCACAAAGAAATTTGGTGACTCGTTTCTTTGTCGCACCTCCAAAAGATGGAATAGTCTACCAGCACACGTTTTCCCTCCTTCCTATGATATGGGGTCCTTCAAGAGAGGCGTGAAGCACCTTGTGGGCCGGCAGAGTGAAGTTAACTGATGCTACGTTTGTTTCCACGCTGCACCAGTTGTCTTTGCGTCTGGACTCCATTTCCACTTAACATCAGGTGGGATGGAGTCACTTGCCGAGCTAATTATATAAAAAAAAAATACAGGCGTCATAAATGACGCCTGCCGTACCGCATGTCATACACCGGGGCGTACATAGAGTGAACGCACGTGTTTATTAATGTAAAAAATGGCGGGAACGGCTGCGAAATTTTTTCAGACAGTAGAATTCTCACAAATGACTGACAACGTACACTTGCGATACGCCTCGTGGACAGAGATCAGTACGCTTGGCTGCTTAAGCTGTTTAGCGTATTTTGAAGCGTCTATGAAGATACGCCTCTGTGGACAACTACACATAAGGACAATGATTCCAAGATTTTCGCATATCAGGCGATTGGTTAGCAGGTTGCTATCACTGATGTTATCAGTGATAGCAACCTGCTTGCTGATGTTAACTAGTATTCTACCTTGGAATACTTTACTTGACTACTATAATTTGAATAAGCTAAATGTGGCGTCGAAGTCACTAACGGCGAGTTCACTCAAAGTGTTTTTGATGCATTGTCTAGCTCTTATAGGAGAAGGACGTGAGAGTATGTCTGTATGTAGAATATGAGCCAAAAAACTAAATGACGACCCAAAAAAATTTTCATATAATTATATTAAAATGGTCAAACTACTTGCTCTAAATTGAAACTTTTTGCCAATTTACATTTTAATAAAAGGAAAAGTTGGCAATTGAACTGAAATTATGCAAAAGTTGAATATTTATAAGCCACATTGGTAGTTAGTGCATAAGTAAACCATTTATTCTACAAAAAGGTTGCGCGTCAACCCTTTTTGTTTAATGAAAGAATATCAATAATTAAGTGGACGTAAAAAGTAATACCTGTCTATCTTGTATATTAGTTAACAAGGCCAAAAAATGTCAAAAGTGCAGTCACGGTTAAGTTGATATAATTGAAAATACTAACGTATTACATAAACAAAATATATATATAGTATCAAAGGGAACGTGTTTACAATTAGCCCGATCCATAAATTCATAACACACCATAGTTTTTTCTACAATATCATTTAAATTTGGGCAAAAATCATGAAAACTAGTGGCGGCGTCGAGTCGATGTCATAAAGTTAATCAAAATTATTGTACCTCTGATTTTGTCTAAGCAATTACCAACGTCTAAACCACAAATCGTCCGCCTCACATTTTCGATTTATCAAGCGGTTTTTTAAATTATTATTTTTCAAATTAACACGTTAAATTCCCCATACAAAATTAGTATGGCTGAGCGGCATCAAATTAATATGGACGAAGACATTTCAAATAAAATATATCACACTTCGTCACTTACTCGTGACGGCGCACCCTTATTGGTACTGTTTACATATTTTTTGTTTTTACATTATCTTTTTTTTTTTAATTTATTTGTTAGATATTTTACAAAAATATTTGACCTTACATTCTGCCAAACTGTAGTACAGTTTGTCGGCAGCGTTCTCGTGGAAACACGTTAACTACATACCAACTTAGAATAAAGAGGTATGAGACATAATATTAACTTATTAATAATCTAATTATAGGTACTTATCTATTGACACAATGTGTAGGTGTTTATCACACTCTGAGAGCACACCCAAACCAAACAGATAGAAATTCATTCATTCCCATCATTCATTGATATGTCATTTTTTTTGTTATAATTACAGTTTTTTTTTCTCTCAGGCAGCCCCCCGACCGCCTAACCGTTCGCTTTGACTACGCGTTTAGTTTATGACGTCATCTTGCCACCTCGCACCGCCTATGAAAGCAATATCAAAAGCTAAAGACTCTTTCGATATTGCTTTCATAGGCGGCACGAAACGACAAAATGACGTCATAAACCACACACGAAGTCAAAGCGATCGGTTAGGCGGTCGGGCCCCTGGTCTAGAACTTGAAAAGAATGTATCAGCTGCATAACTTCCCGTGCACGTCGTAAGAGCTGACTAAGGTTGTCCCTTAGACAACTCTTACGAAGTGCACGAGACTACGAGACTGACTACGACTACGAGACTACTAGACTACGAGACGGGCTACGAGATGCTCGCACAATAGGCGTTCGGCTAGCACTGTCACTGGTGTTATCTATTCCACCTACTTTGAATATGTTTAATGTGGCGAGTTTACTCAAAATTTGTGATTTTGATTCTTTGTCTACCCCTTTTTTCCAAGAAGGACTTGAGAGTATGAGTACGTATGTTTTGTTGTTGGTGATTATCCGTCATTTATATTTTTTTAAATGAGTGTTCATTTTATAAAAAGCCTTATTGCTCACTTAAGGCTTATTACTCAGAGTACTCACATAGAGATAATTACTCAGATTCAGTACGGTTACTGAAGCGATTAAGAAATTATTTCAAGGATGTGCGTTTATTATCTTACATATGGTATACTAAACTATACGCATCTCTGCTGATACAAAGTGTTAACACGTATCACTACTTGTCTATCATGTGTATACTCTCATCGACGGGTTCACGTACGCGCCGTGAGAGGACAAACCTGTTTACATCGGCACAGCCAGCGGACAATCTCAGTGAGTGTCACACGCGTTGTTTCGTGTTGTGAACTATCATCGCTCGTAAAATATTGTAATTATTAGAGGTTTTGTTATTTTCGATTTAAATTGAAGCGGTTTACAGTAAAATATGGTTAATTACTGTACAGTATGTATGAACAATGCCAAAAGTATAAAAATATTGCCTATTTCACGTATTTTCGCGAACACTTCGATCTTAAAGCAAACATTATAAATCATCATCATCATCATCATCTCAGCCAAAAGACGTCCACTGCTGGACAAAGGCCTCCCCCAAGGGTATGAGGGGTATTTGCCGTAATCGCCACGCTTGGCAGGCGGGTTGGCGATCGCAGTAGGTTGAGGGTAACCTCAGAGAGATGCTGCTGCCCATCCTCTGGAATGGTCCCTTAGTCGACTTTTACGACACCCACGGGAAGAGATGGGGTGGTGCAATTCTTTATCCCCGGCACCACACAGGGAACATTATAAATATTGGCACTGAAATCTTAGAACGTGTATAATGACTGTACATTTGATCTGCCATGTGAGTGCTTTCCAATTTAGTATTTAAGGACCAAATACAAACAAATATGTGAGATTATTATTTATCAAAATCTGAAAAAAAAAACAAGAAACGTCAGGATTTAAAAATTAAATAAAACTAATGTATAAAATAAACGCAAAAAGATCCGTAAAAGTAGTTTCATTTCAATGTGTAGTGTTCACGTAAACTTTAGAAAACAATATAAAAAAACAAATTAAAAAACAAAAATAATAAAAAGAAAATATTTAAAGTAAGTAAGTAATTTATACATTTATAAAAATAAAATAAAATATTTTGTTTTATTTATCTTATCGTCATGTGACAGCCCTACCAAAGTAGGAATAAATTTTGCGCGCTATAAGGAAGGTTGGACTCTGTTCGGTTATTTACTCACGTGGTTCCATGTGGCGGTATGTCCTATTAAAAACTAATTACGTACCTAAAGAACTTACCTACTTTACAAACAATAACAATAACATGGCGCAAAACGCCTACTCACCTTCCAGCCAGCAGCGTAGTTCAGTTTATTGCTATTGCTTGTAATTTTATGTATTGCAGGTGAAATTACATATTTTAGCAAAATAGGTTGTAGAAAATAGGAAAACAATCGTATAACTTTAAACGGGTGCATTATACAGTGTAAATTAAAGAAATATACTGATGTTTTGAAAAAACCATTTCTGCATACTTTCCCTTTAAATGATTAAAAATGTTTTTAATAGAAAATAATCGTTTTTAACCGCTCGGTTAAAAACTAATCTAACCGGCTTTACATATTATTATATAATCATCTCATCCCATCCATCAGTACCCGATTCATAACAAACCACTTTCAGGTAGCTCTTCTTACATGTGACTGTTTACATCAACCTAAAATACATAAATACTAAAATCATAGCAAACAACTAATGTTTGTAAAAAAAAACCAGGTCTTTCAGGTCGCTCTTATTGTGTTACATGTGGTATAGTAAACTATACGTATCTTTACAGATACATAGAGCTTACACAACATTCTCCCCCTGTCTATCATGCGACATCCGCTGCTTATCGCGAGGAAGCGTCAAGTCCCATTGTACCCCCAAATAGTAGTAATCGAGTCGACGCCCGCGGCTAACGAGTCTTTGATTAGGACTAAGCGGCATATGGTTTTAGTAAACAACACCATCTTCGTATTTATAGCTACAGTAGTAAGCAGAGAGTTGGGATTTGAATTAAATATTTTACAGACTTATTTTTACCATATATACCATTTATATAGGTATGTTGTTTTTTTTACAATCCATATAACATTAAACTTAACCATTTAATTTTATAATATTATACAAAATTCGCTCTTCAATTTCGCTTATTGTTCAGGTTTGTTTTTCGGTCTCATTTCTCAATCTAAATAAAAAGCCCCCTCTGATTTATGTTTACATAATCAGTTAATTATAACATTAAATATTTCTTTAATACTTCTGACCTTTATCAACATATTATTAAATAACCTACGTTATTCACATCGCACTATCCGGAGAATAAAGTGGTAATTGCAAAATTGCAACTTTACAGGAGAAAATAAAAACATAAATCGGTTAATATCTCAAAAACTACTGGTCCGAAACAATTGTTTTTGCTGTTAATTAAAAGCAGATTTATTTCTTAAAGTCTTGTAGGAATATAAGAATTAACTATAAAAAAATCAAAGAATTAATCGCAAAAAAGCATAATACCGACTACATTCCTTAAAGTTTTTATTCTTAGTAATTTAACCACTTTATCCACCTCTGCGTCTTGACTCTACAGCCGATGCAATAAGACACCGCGATAGTTTTCAATGTATTTTGACATAAATTGCACTGTGCGTAACATCATTTTGCCACTTTGTTCTGGTAAATTTTTGATTATTTTTTTTACGTATATTATGCGAATGCTTTTATTCCCGGTCCATTTTATTTTATTCATTACTGTAATAAATTAATGCAACCAAATAAATTTAGGATTAATACGATTTCAAAATCAATATTAAAATTATATTTTTAAAAATATAAATTAAATGTTTATATAATTTTTAACGCAAATTTTGTTGCGAACAAATTACAAAAACACAAATGTTGAAAAAATTTTGACGGTAGTTGTTAACATTGAATGGGCGCCTTTGGCTTTCAAAGTAAAAAGTTAATAGTGTTGAATAATTTCGGCGGGCTGGTTAGAACCACGATAGCTCAATTGGAAGAGCACCTGACCCGGTATGTCAGAAGGGTGCAGGTTCAAACCCTGCTCGTGGAAATTTTTTCAACATTTGTGTTAATATAAATTAAATTAATATAAATAAATATAACTAATAATTTACTGGTCCTGTTACCAAGCCCAAAAGTTTATAACTTAAAACTGTGTGATTGCATTGGTGATTATAACTTCAAATGTGTTATTGAGACAGTGAAAATAAAAGGGCAAAAAAACGACTATTGTAATTAATCAACGTTTATATTAAATTCAGGTGTATTTTCTACATAATTATAAAATAACTTCTATTACGTGATTGATATCTCTTTTTTTAATTTTCTATTATTTTTTCAAAACAAAAATCGTATAAATCAATCTCTTTTATTTCTATCTCTCTCTATTTGTTAAACTAATTAGTGAATGATATAAATGCTCAAGACTTTATTTAACAAATGACTTTATTTATAAAAAAAACACAAAATAAAAACTATGTGGCTTTAAGAAATAGGTCGGCTTCTCTATGATTCACATAAACTATTTTTTATCTAACAATTAACTTTTTTTACTATAATTATTTACTATTTTTACAAACATTATGACATTAATCATGCTCTTCTTCTTCTGTGTCATTTTCATAAAGTTGATTAGATTCTTCACACTGAAGTGATTTGTAGAAACTATGGTAATATGTGGAGATAGCTTTAGATGTACATAAACACATTAGATCGTTATAGAATGGTTTTAAATGGAATGGAATTTACGCTCCAGACCAAATGGTCTGGAGCGTAAATTATTTTCTTATTTTTAGTCCTTTCTACTCAGGAATGCATTGCATCACCTCCAGATTGACTGTGATCAACTTCAAAAAATCTGTGTTTTATATTTATTTGGTACTTTTTAGCAAAACATGTAAATAAAGAGCAAAAATATATTTATTTTTGTTTTGACCAGCACAGCAGTCGGAATAAAATGAAATATTTTGAATTAATAAATTATTTTCTTGCTCGGAGGGCTCTACACTGAATTTGATGTTTGATTTCCTGCTTTGGTATGGAGAAATATTTAATTCATCATTTTGATTGGTTATATTTTCTAAAAAAGTGGTTTGAAGTATACTTGTTGAATTAATGGAACCATCCAAGGAAGTTGTGATATTATTATTATAATAATCATCATCATCATCATCTCAGCCAAAAAGACGTCCACTGCACTGCGTCCTATATAATAATAATATAGTTATATTATTATTGTTACAAAAATTTAAACTATAATAGTAATCATATTTAAAAATGAATATCAAATATAATATCTTTTCAATATCATAATTGATTTAACGATTTCCCGCCTTCAAAACACGGAGCCGTAAACGCCGATTACAGCAGCGGCCTGGCAGTGTATTTGTCACCAAAATAAAGTGGTAAAATCGGTTGCTGAATTCGCGTCTATGCGACGGTTCCAGAATAATATCGCAATGTAACTATACGTTGCAGGGACATTAAGTTTTGTGTCGTAACATAGGGTTTCCACTTTTTTCTCTTATAATATTTTTCAAACTTGTTTCTTGCAAAAAAGTGGTCTCATTGATTATTTCCATTAATATTAGACCTAACAATGTAAAATAAATTCAGGAGATGGTGCAGGGATCCTAGAAGATAAAAATGGAAAAACATTAATAAGGTCGTAATATCGCTTACCACGTTATTCGCCGGAGGGTGCGACATATAAACTAAGAAAATTGTATTGTAAAAACGTCATATAAAACATCAATGTATAAAATAATATTAAAAAATTAAAATGTGCAAAGTTAAGTCAAGGAAATAAATACAAGATAATTATTCCACTGCTGGACAAAGGCCTCTATCATCGAATGCATGTCATAGTTTGCTACAATTGATGTATATTGGGAAAACCACCACGATTTTGGATCACAACAGAAAACTGGGCTATACATTAAAAAATCCGATATACACGTTGCCGAACCTGGGAATTCAATCCATAACCTCCGCATTTGTAGCCGAACGCTATTCCTTTTCGACCACCAAAGCGTTAAAATTAAATTCCATATTCTAAATCAAAATTTTAATTTATACATGTAAGCAAAAAATACACGCGGGTTGTAAAATAAAAAATGTTATTCCTTTTGAAACAATGCTAACATAAAACAAATCACAAAATAACTTATTCAATTGATGTGAAATGCTCGTAGCTAGGTTACGAATCCAGATTTGGATAAAGGTTGAATTTGAATCACCATTTTAGGCCGAAAATCGAGTCAGAGAAAATCTGAAAATTGAATAAAGTACGTAGGTAGGTAGGTTCTTCTGTATAATAACAACCTCAAAGATGGTCAAACTTTAATAAGTTATAAAGACCACAGTAACGACCATATAGTTGCAACAACTTTGTATGATTTATTATTATTACCGTGAAATTAAACCACTTTTACGGATCTACTCGCGTTTGTTTTACACATTGATTTAATTTAATATTTGTCTTTGCAGGGTCCATGATCACAGGGAGACTAAGGTGTTGGTCGTTTCATGACTAATAAGTAACTTAAATACCCTCATTTGAATTTAAAAATAAATAAAATTTAAATATATTTTTTAATAAACCACGGACCCAGCAAAGGGTTCGAAACGTCAGGCCAAATATTAAATTAAATGATAAAAAAAAACGGTAAAAGTAGTTTCATTGTAATTGCAATGTGTAGCGTTCGCGTTTAAATCTTTCCCTATGATTATTTTTTTTTATCACCAGTCTTAGACCCTAAGGTTAGAGTAAATACTTAGTATACTCGATTTGGTTGGTGGTAGATATAAAGGGCCTTCAAAGTGATCAAACAATATCATTGGTTTAGTCGTCTTGTGTAGGCAATGCTCCCTCTAAAAAGACTTAAGACAGACGGGCAGCATGCTCCTAATCAAAAATATAGTCTAACTATTACAAACTTACATTACAATTGAGATATTAAGTTTTCCCTAAAACTGTAACCAACATTGAAACTTCGTTTTATAGTAGCCATAACTTCTTCAACATAACGTCAACATTGAATTTCGGAATACTTACGTACATCTGTTGCAAGACTAATCCACTAAAGCGTCTCTTCAAAATCCATTTCATTAGAGCCCTTATAAACGATGCATCAAATCTGACAAACCCCGACCGATAAACTGAGACATTGTTGCAAATGAGAACTTGGATGGATCGTTGCACGTCTGAAGACGCCTTAAGCATACGTATGCTTGAGGCATTCGACTTTGAATATTAGCTATAACAAGAATTACTTTCAAGTGATTCTTTCTTCTTGGAAGAAAGTTAGACAAAAAAGGAACTTAATATCAATTAGGCTCCTTTTTTGCCTAACTTTAATTTAAAAAGTTTTAAATGAAATAAAAACAATGCGTATAAATTCAAAAGTAAAATCAATATAAAACGGTGTAACATTTCCATCCCGTCCCCAACAAACATTTACACGATTTTAAAGACTTTTTTTCGTTAATATTATTCTTCAGAGAGTTCAATATAGCGGATTGAAATTGAGGCTCTTTTTTATCCAATTCTCTGTTTTTGTTTTGTAATGCTAACACGATTATGGGTTCTCACAGGTTACGTAAGTATAAGGTTAGTATGCAAGTATGCTTAAAAAATATTTAACATAAAACAAAAATCGACAGTATAATTCATCATCATCATCATCTCAGCCAAAAGACGTCCACTGCTGGACAAAGGCCTCCCCCAAATAATCATGGAGGGTATAATAATACAATATAATATATAATAATACATACATATATAATACAGTATAATTGAATTTCATAAAATAATAATTTCAATCGATCGTGCGTAAATAACATTGTAAACAACATTATACCTAATATATCAAACACAATTTTGAAAGCCATTTGTTTATCATAGCCCTCCCCTTTCCATCATGATTTAATACAGTTTTCTAGCGGTTACTGCATACACCCCAAAATCATTTATCTAAAAGCCGCTCCCTTCCACCATCAAAGCTAAATCAAGTAGGGCGAGGAGCATAAACTCGACCGCCCTTGCCAAAGATAAAATGTAAAGGAGATTTGATACAGTGTGACACACGTAGGGGTCGGCATCACTCCTATGGAGAGACTCCATACCTTAGTAGATAGTCTGGGGTGTAGTACAAAGTATCGAGAACGGAAAACCCGAGGGCGCCTCTAACGGCCAGTACCTTGTCAGGGGCTAACGGTGTCGGGGGGAAGGGGAAAAGCGACCAGGCACAACGCTCAACGATAACTAGTACGTACTTGGTAAAGCGCGCGAGTAAGCCGAGTCTTTGCACTCTCCTACGATGAGTTAATTGGTAAAATACTCGATGAAGTCGTGGAGGACGTGTCTTGTTTGCTGTAAGGGTACCTACTTACTGTTTTGAAGTGGAAAATAATCTCATACCTTAATTAGCGGCTGTTACGACAAACGGGTTGGCATGGATTCTGTTAGTTACTAACCACACAAACACATTTTATTTTATTTCATTGTCATTTGACCGACAAACAATTGAATTTCTATTGTGTTTGGGCCCGACGGCGTTCAACCTGTTAACATTATTTCTTTTATAAAATGTTTATATAAATTTTTTTATTGTTAATGACGGTAGTTGTTGACATTGAATGGGCGCCTTTGGCTTTCAAAGTAAAAAGTAAATAGTGTTGAATAATTTCGGCGGGCTGCTGGTTAGAACCACGATAGCTCAATTGGAAGAGCACCTGACCCCGTATGTCAGAAGGGTGCGGGTTCAAATCCTGCTCGTGGAAATTTTTTCTACATTTGTGTTTTGGTAATTATTTCTTTTAACAACATATATAATTGAATAGTTTTTTTATGGTAACTGTGCACATGCAGGATTGCTGATGTTGATAATATTTTCAAAGGTTGATTAACACTTTAAATTTTATGGTTCATAAAAGTATTGTTTTGTTTAAATTACTACAAGTACAGTAATACATTAATTGTCTGTGCACCTACAGTTTTACTACAAAATACAAACCAAATTATTAAGTAGGTACTACATTAAATTACTCAAAACCAGATATTTTCAACACCAAAAATTACGCGGTGTACTGAATTGTTCAAAGAAATAAATCTTGGCTCTGTACAAACTAGTTGTGAAGGTGCATCCAACCAGGTGACGTCACAATAGTCCCCGGGACAAACAATAGAGCTCTGAATTAAGCTAAACTCTGAGAAACGGAGTAAGTAAACGGCAAAATAATAAATCATTGTATTTAACAAATTATAAGGAGGTTCAGAATCAGGAATTTATTTTGTATGGTAGATATCATCATCATCATCATCATTTAGTGCCATCTTCTTACTGAAGTTTAGATCTCCAAAAAAATCGCCAAAAAAGTTTTATACTGATCTCAGCATACAATTTTTTTGGCGATCCCATATAACTTGTTTTAACTGGCGATAACTCACTGAGTTCACTGAGTTCACTTTAGTTTCCGTCCCATCTTCTATGGTAGAAAATTCCACGAGTGGGGTTCGAACCCGCACTACATGACATACTGGGACAGGTGCACTACCAAGTATACTATCGTGGCTCTGTCCATCTCGCCGAAATTAATCAACAATATCTACTCTTACTTTGTAAGCCAAAGGAAAAAAAGTTAAACCTTCCTTTTGAATTGTTTCTTTTTGTTCTTTTTGTTTGCAACATTTGCGTAAAATGATATATACCCATAATCATAAAATAATTCATAAACACTAAAATATGAATCACACTAATATTATAAATGCAAAAGTTTTTGTGTATGTATGTGTGTATATTTGTTGCTTCTTCACGCTGCAACGGATGGATGGATTTGGATGAAAATTCGGCATACAGATAGTTTATAACCTGGATTAAAACATAGGATACCTTTTATCCCAATTATCCCTACGGGAACGGGAACCACGCGGGTGAAACCGCAAGCGGCCGCTAGTTATTGATAAATTAAACTTTAACTTTTTTAAACTATAACTTCTTTGATCAAAAAAATTTTGGCATATTAACAAAAAATTAACTTTTCTACTTATCATGAAGAAGGTCACACTGAACCTAACGCGGCCTTCCGGAATCTTACAAAAATAACTTGGCTTTTACTTTAATGTAAAAACATATATATAAAAAAACCCATAAAAACCTTTAAATGCTATCCATTTTCAAGCAGTACAAGTATGCGCACGTTTGTAAAATTAAATGCAATGAATCGTAAATACAACTAGTTGTAGTAGTAACAGTTTTATTAAAATTAAAATATATATTTTTTTAATTTCACATAAATTTTACTTCATTTTAATACTCAGTTCCTGATAAATGCCAAACAATTCTAAGACTTAAAAGTTCAATATTAAATCTCAATTTCTAAAGGTATTCATTAATACGAACCAGTGAAAAGCCACCATGAAAATCTATTTAGACCGGCGACGAGACAGCTGTTAATAAATTTCCCACAACTTAATTTGAGAAATCGTAAAACTGCGGCCAAGTGGAACGAGAAACAAGTGCCTATAAGAGTTTTGGTTGTGAAATAAAATATAATTTCATCGTGGAACTGGGAGCGGTTTGAATAACAACTCTTTAATTGAAAGTTTAGCAATTTGCTCGTACCCTCTGAGTCCTGAATGGACCCGAAGGCGAGGGGCAACTCATCCGGCGCGTTTCAAAATTGAACGTAGGCAGATGTGCTTAATTACCGGCCCAGATGGCAGCTCCGCCGCTTATCTCAAGTCTCGAGATGAACCCCACCTCGGCCCACGATATTTGCCGGCTAAGACGTGCCCCGACAACTTTTTTTGAGCCACGACTCCAGTAATTATGAAGCGAATCTTGGATTAAGTAATTAAGAGGGCCCGTTGCGCCAAATCTTTCCTTTTTTTTAAATAGTTACGACATCGTAAGGCATTTTAAAGCAATTTTTTTAATCAGCATATTTTTTGAGTCTGTTTACGTTTTACTTTTTACCGATAATTTAATTTCATCTGATTTTATTGTGTTGTTTGTTTTTTTTATTTCTTATCTATAGACATAAATTTCGTAAATTGTATGTAAAAGGAAAGTTAATGTATTGTATGTTTTACAAATAATATTGTTCTGCACCGCGCACCGGCCAGCGAGCGCAGGCTCCGCCAGAATACCAGCGTTGTTGCGATATTGATGCTCAACTACTAAGGATCTGGCTTTTATTATCACTAACTATCTAAAAATAACAACACTACTAACATTGATGTCATGGCAACATAATTAGGTAATATGGTGGTAGCTAGCCAGTCGGACCCTAGTTGACCACTAGACTAGGTGGTAAAACAAAAATCAAATCTATTTAGACTTTATATTTATTAACACGAGACATGCAAAATTAATATTCAATTAAATCAGAGGCAAGTATAATTAGGATCTGTCTAAGTCAATAATCCGCTATAATAGTAATAGTTGGTAATTCAAGCTACCTTATTCAAGGGATTATCCATTATTGTATTCTGAGCCTCATTCCCTTTAATAACAATGACGTGTGTCTAACAATTACCTAAACACTATAATACATCTGTTATGAGATTAGTACGAGTATCGAAATGTTAGTCTCTTTGTTAAATCTATTGAAATCAATATCCAGTTTTATAGAAAAAATATTATATTTTGTGAAACTGAACAATGTTTATTTAAGTTTAATTACGCGAAATTCCTGAGAATTATTATCATTTCTGCCCTAGCACACTCACTTACATTGAAATGTTTACATTTTTTTCAACTTTATTCCATTTTAATTTAAAAAAACAATCTGTCAATAGTATGGATGGACTTTTGACTGTGTATGTTAAAATTTGATCAAATCGTTTATTGTCTTTCAAACTAACTAGCACATCTGTTAGCAACAACTGATGAATTGAATTTGATACTATTTATTAATATTATATTTAATTCAGAGTTACTCGTTATAGATTTGGTTACATACTTGTACAATAAAACTGTTTTTACATTTTAATCTCAATTACAGTTCATGGCCCTAATAAAGTTGTAGTTAGCAGGAACACTAGCATGAATTAATAGCTTTTGTTTTGTTACAGTTAGCGGTTGCGCCAGCACTGCCGGCTCGATGCGCGACCGGCGGGGGAGAGGGGAGCATGCTGGTGCACCTCTTGATACTTAGCACCGCGCTTGCGGCAGCCAACACCGGGAAGCACGGTATGTAATACTAACAGCAAGTATTAACATTACTCCATCCGAGAGCCTGCAGCGTACTCAATACACGACCGGCGGGGGAGAGAAGAGCATGCTGATGCATCTCTTAGTCATGCTGGTGCACCTATTGATACTTAGCATAACACTCGCGGCAGCCAACACCGGGAAGCACGGTATGTAATACAAACGGCAAGTATTAACATTACTCCATCCGGGAGGCTGCAGCCGGTTCAATACGCGACCGGCGGGGGAGAAAAGAGCATGCCGATGCATCTCTTAATCATGCTGGTGCACCTCTTGATACTTAGCATTGCACTTGCGGCAGCCAACACTGGGAAGGACGATATGTAAGACTAACAACATGTATTAACAGCTCGATGGGCGACGCAATAATGTTGACAGTGTACACACCATTATCTTCTTTTTGTAACGAAGTAAATGTATAAAATTTGTGTGAACATTAAAATTAACCATTTTGATAGTCATCATCATCATCATCATCAGCTCATTTTATGTCCTCACTGGGCTGGGCTGGCTGGGGCACGAGCTTTCCCTATGGATGGGTAGCGAGAACGGGCCATAAACCACCACGCGGGCCCAGTGTGGGTTGATGGTTGTTAACGACTGCTAATGCAGCCGGGATTCCGAAGCATGGAGGAGCTCGAGATGATACATTTTTGGTTACCCATCCGATGACCGGCCTTTGCGAAAGTTGCTTAACCTCAGCACTCGCAGACCAGGCGCGTTAACCACTGCGCCATCGTGCTCCTCCTCTCGATAATAACATTAAAATATATTAGATCGACTTATATGACGAATATTACATATAAAAATGTTAACAACGTTCTGACCAAGACAACACAGTGCTATAAACTTGGAAGTAGCATAACCATAAAGCAGAAGTTGTAAAAGCAAAACCAAACTTCGTTGTTCAAGTTTATTACCATAGGATTATTATATTCAAATTTAACATCGAAAAGCAGTACTATACGGCCGTGTTTCTAAACAAATATAGGGGTACAGAGTTGGCAAGTAAAAAAAAATTCGCGTATTTACATAAACCTTGCGAGGCCCTGTTCTCCTCTCATACTTTTTTCTTTTTCATTTCATCCCGCACGGGCCGCAACTCATTTCATTAAGAGATTTAATAAATTATGTATACAGGTGATGTTTAACCTGCCGGAGTGCATTCTAAACAATCCTTTTATTTAAGAATTTAAATCTATCACAATGATATTGATAATAAGAAGTTTTTAAGTGTATCTTGAATGTCCACAATCAGATTGCGATTTAACACATTTAAAACCATATTATACAGTTGATTCAAGATTACCACCTTCTATAAAAAGCGTTCAAAAACAACACAAGTAGATTGTTCAAACGATAGCTACTAATGTTTTTATGAACACGCTATTCATTAAAAAAACAGTGCAAATTGTCAAAGTTATGCGGGAACATACTCGTACATATCAATTTTACAAAAAAAAAATCTCCTTTTTAAAGTCGGTTAAGAAGAGCGTAACGAGATAGCGATATGACTCGGGCGAGATAAAATGTTAGTAATGGAGCTATTTTAATAAGCTACGTACAGGTTCATTTGCACGTGAATTCATGAGCCAGCCAGACACATTAGTCATAACTGCTGAACCCGAAAACGTTGAGAAGAGATGAATGATTTTTCCCCGCACTCACGAAGTTCTCATTAAATATTGTCACACTGCACAGACAGACGCAGAAAGTTTTAGAAAATTCTTCATACTTAGAACGTGAGACTTGATATATTATCTGAATTTAAATAAAACGATGATTTAATGTTATGTAACAGTTGAGAAACTTTAAATGTCTCTAATTTGTCTTAAAATAAAAATTGTTTTCATCATTTTTAAAATTATATGGAAAGCGTGCCCGATGCAATACCATATAATTAACAATGGCATCTTCTTTAAGATAAACCTACAAGATGTTTATATATGTTTTAACGCAAATTTTGTTGCGAACAAATTACAAAAATTTGCCATTGTCACGTCTCTTGTGCGTGAGCAAATAAGAACTAATAAATAAAAAATAATACTTTGAGATTTACAAATTTATTAGAGGTTCGTGAAGGTTGGCCAAGGTCACACTTAGTTCCGGTCCAGAAAACCACACTCCCCTGATTCTTCCCGAGTCATGTACGAAGGCGAAAGGCAGTCCTCCTCTTCCCTGCTCCAGCCACTGCAGACGGGCACCGGGAGTAGCTATGGGCGGGAGCCACGAAAGCCGGTGTCAACTATGAAGACTCCGGATATTGTTTCGGGTTAGTAACCCCGGTAGGTGTTCCTGGAACGCGAGGACGCATTAAGTACTTGAGCCACCTGAGCCAAGGAACAAGGGAACACTAGGTTCATGAGGCAACTAGACTACTGCTTTAGCGCTAGTAAGGCGAAAGGAAACTCAAGGCGGTTCTAATAAATTAAGAAGGCAAAAACGGTTACAAATGCTAGGCACATAGAAAAACTCGTGAAGAAAACACAGTCAGGTTATAGAAAGATGATCTAAGGCAAAGCAAACTACAATTACGTTACAGTGAAACCGTTAATGATCATAATATTTGTAAAAA
Source organism: Eudonia lacustrata (assembly GCA_947562085.1). Lineage (NCBI taxonomy): Eukaryota > Metazoa > Arthropoda > Insecta > Lepidoptera > Crambidae > Eudonia > Eudonia lacustrata. The sequence goes on along the minus strand of OX387340.1, from coordinate 19,194,692 downwards.
TATTATGATCGAATGGTAATGACGGTAGTTGTTAACATTGAATGGGCGCCTTTGGCTTTCAAAGTAAAAAGTAAATAGTGTTCAATAATTTCGGCGGGCTGGTTAGAACCACGATAGCTCAATTGGAAGAGCACCTGACCCGGTTTGTCAGAAGGGTGCAGGTTCAAACCCTGCTTGTGGAAATTTTTTCAACATTTGTGTTTTTGTAATTTGTTCGCAACAAAATTTGCGTTAAAAATTATATAAACATCTATAAATAGCTTGCCTACTTCTTAACTGATCTTTAGTATTTGTAAAAATATTATGATCGGATGTTAATGACGGTAGTTGTTAACATTGAATGGGCGCCTTTGGCTTTCAAAGTAAAAAGTAAATAGTGTTGAATAATTTCGGCGGGCTGGTTAGAACCACGATAGCTCAATTGGAAGAGCACCTGACCCGGTTTGTCAGAAGGGTGCAGGTTCAAACCCTGCTCGTGGAAATTTTTTCAACATTTGTGTTTTTTTTTTATAAACCTACAAGTAAATAATACTCGATCCTAAAAAAATACTCGAATATAACAGGTATTGTTACACCAAGCACGTCACAATAGACATTTGTCTGCAGTTATCCGAGCACCCGCGTAAGACCCGTGAGCACATGTTATTCCGCCGTGATCCCGATGAGCAAACACGCTGATCTACACTCCTGAGGAAGCGTTCGCTAATCCTTAATTCCGCCCGACTTATGTCTGACATGGGACCTTTGTAAACAAGCCAGCAGACCGAACCTCGCTCGTGTGGGAATACCTTTCTCCGCAGTGTTGCTAACATAAATTTAAAAATCTGCTAACTATAATAAAAGGTCATAAAAATTCCATCAAATCACGAAATTACGAAGTCATAATTTTTTTTTTAAATAGTGCAGTTTTTTTTTAAATCTTTACCCAACTTTGAGGCTTCTCCAACTCAAGTATCTTTTAATTACCTTCTGGGGAGCCCCGGAAACTATATTGTAAATGATTTACAGAAATAAAACAAATTTTTATTTTTATTTTTATTTTTTACCTACTTTTATGTCGAAAACTAAACATAGTAATACTTTTCATAATACGTAACCAGATGGCGATGCGCAAATTGTATAGAAAATCTTTTAAGATAAATAAAAAATTTTTTTTTTTGAGAGAGTTTGCGGATTGAATCAGACGGCATTTTCAACTTCACCGGGCTTTTTTGGGGGTGGCGAGAAACTTAAAGGGTTCCTCAAGCCGTGTGAAACGAATCACCTTCGGAGGTTTTCTAGAGGGAACGGCATCAAGCACTAGTGCGTGTCCCCGTGCCCTACTAGATTCTCCGAGGGGTTCAGATCGGATCGGGGCTTCAAAAATAGAATAATAATAATAATACATAATATTACATTATTTAATATTGTGTCATTCAGCATTCTGCTAATTTACCTGTTAACTATTAGACGAACAATTTGTCAGTTTAACCACATCCCAATCCGCTAGATATGACGGGAAATCCGTCAAGTTGGCAAATTGTTATTAAAATAGGTTTTAGTCTCGGCCAACAATTATTTTTTTGATCTTGTCAAAGACCGGCTTTGGCTAAAAATCAGCGCTGCTAATTTAGCAACACGAGGCAGCACGAGTTGAGCTAAACGCCATTGTCCATAATTCTAAATTATTGTTCAATTCCGTTTCACCTATGTGTAGCAGCAATAAACGTTTTTGTTTTTATTATTATATTTTTATTCTAAACACTGTTTCTCCGCTGGACCAAATAGGTAGAAGGCACGTTTCACTAAGAAGGGAGGCACTCCCTACAATGTAAGTATCCTTTTGCCGAAATGAAAATCAATCGTACAAGTTCGAGAACCCCGCTGAACAATTATCGGACTATACACATAGTTCGGACATCATATGGACAGTACGGTATCCTGGCGCCAGAGATAATTAGTCTGAGTGTTCTGCAATCAATATTTTGTTAATAACAACTATCCAGATGGATAGATAGAGTTCCAGTTGTATTTGTAAGACATCGTACAATACCTGCTATGGTAGATAGGTAATATTTTTATTGCAAACGTACAGAAATTCATTGAACATAAAACATTGAACATAATTTACAAAGTTATAATTTGGCGGTCTAATCCATCGATCTCTTCCATACAACCAGTATTTGGTAGATAGATTGTGGCCCGATTTCCCTATGTGCTTTTGATCGTGTGGGATGGAACTCAGTAGTGGGAAGTCAAAGGTTGACAAATTTATTTAACATAATGTTAGAATGGGCTATGAGCCATAACGTTGATTCACGATACGATATCAACGTTTTAACGTACCTTATTAGTTTGGTCACGTTATTAACGGTTTCTCTAGCGTCCTTAATGTCCCTTTCTTATACAAGGAGAAATGCTTCTTACGAATACCAGCGGCCTGGGGAAGTCCACTGGTTACATGGCGACTCTCCCCATAGCTCCCGCCTCCCTACCCTGTTCTAAAGACCTCGACTGGAATTTTGGAGGAAAGGGCCATTCCTACTCCTTGTACCATCCAATACCATCACATGTCGCAAGGGTGGTTCGGGACCACGGCTACCAGACTCTGAATTGTACCCTGCGACGGCCCTCCAATAGAGGGGAAAAGCGGGACAGTTTGCGCCCTCCAGGACGTCCTCCCGTGAGGTTCGTGCAATGCGGCTCACCCCACAGTCACGCAAGCCTCACTACGGTGAAAGTTTCTGCGAAAACTGCCGCCTCTTTCTACCGACGACCTGCGAGTATCTGCGACGGATTGGGTCCACATGGGGATCTTTCTCACGGTCCCTCTCCGCGGCCTCCTTCAGCGAAATTCTGCTTTACTGAACGAGGACATGCCCCTCCATGACCTGTCATTGTCCAACATGGCTTGGGCAGCGAGACTGACTGGCTACGAGATTATGTCGTAGTGACTTGACTTGACATGTGACTTGAATAAGTATCAAAAGCTGGATTCAATTTTACAATGGAATCAAAAATAGCCCAGCTTCTCATATTTATTCTATCGAAAGTATGTTAGAGGCGCGTAACAAATGAAAATTAACATGGACATTCTATTGTTTTAGTTGTTGGATAGCGAATCTGATAGTTCTATAAAACTTCATCGTTACTTCAGTCTAAATTATGTGGAGTGATAATATCATTCAAAACAATAAATCATTACCTGATACCAGTTATTACATCAAATTTGCAATCGTTGATCCACACCGTCATTTATCTCGTTCAAAAGGTATTAAATAAAACTAATTATTGTTAATTTCGGGATGACTGATGATGATAAAATAATATTAAACGTACTTTAGTGAAATTTATTGTATGTAAAATTGATCGCAATAATTAATTTGGGAAACACATGGGATTGGAGATTGAGGATTAACGGATTAATTTCTTAAGTTGGCAGATCGTTTCATATTTTAAGATGTAGGTCACCGTGTAGGCCTAGGTAACTTATTGATTTTGAAATAATGAGACAAGAATAAGACTTCAGTCAGACTCCATGGTATGGACAATTAAGGTCTTCGCAACGGCCTTTGCAACAGTATAAGACAAAAGACAGAAGTATTGGACGATGAAAATAACTTGATACTTCAATGTTAACTGACCTAAAATGCCAGAAGGTGAAAAATGTACACCTTTTCTGCCTTCAAATTTATTCACAATAAATTTGTTGATATTTGTATTAACATCTTAGAGGTCGCAAAAAAGGGTTTGACGCAGGCAGAAACAGACAGGGAAACAAAATAAGGAAAAGAAGGACGGAAGACATTATGAGATACGGAACCTTTTATATGTGAATCAACAGATGTATAACAAACCAGTAATGCAATTAGACATCAGTGGTATGATTCGTGCGAGGAGCTCGATGGCGCAGTGGTTAACGAGCTCGGTCTGCGAGTACTGAGGTTAAGCAACTTTGGCAAGGTCATCAGATAGGTGACCAAAAATGTATCATCTCGAGCTCCTCCGCGCTTTGGAAGGCACGTAAAGCCGTTGGTCCCGGCTGCATTAGCAGTCGTTAACAACCACCAACCCGCGCTGGGCCCGCGTGGTGGTTTATGGCCCGTTTTTCCTATGGTGTCTCCATCTATGGGGAAGGCTTGTGCACCAGCAGTGGGGACAAAAATAAGCTGATGATGATGGTGCGATTTTCGAACCGGTTACTACAATTCTCTTCTTCCATATCAAATTGCGAGTGGTCTCTCTACTTGCATTTGAAGTCATCGGTAATGATATGTCATAGTGTATTTATTAGATATTATTATACATTTTTAAGTTTGATGAGATTTAAAAATCGTACCCCAGTAACCAATGGCATACCTATCCATACAAGTAGATTTAAGGTTGTGATAACAAAAATCATGCAGCATAATTAAAAATAACCAGGATCGTACTACAGCGAGCGTCTCATGTAATCAGTGCAAAACCTACCACTAAGGCTTTGATACATCACTTTTTATATATTCCCATCCCAGGCAACAACCAGTAAAATTCAGTCTCTCTGATTCACAAGAAAAATAAAGTAATACGTCAACTCATCCCACATGCCGACGTTTCATTTAGGACGAGTTGAAGAAAATCAAAATAAATTATATTTTCATTCTGCAACTCGTATCACGTTACTATCAATATGAGAAAAGGTACAATTAGTAGCAAAAGTGTTAGTGTGAAATAATAAAAACGAATTTGTTATAAAACATTTAACCATCACAGCATAATTATGAATAGATAATATTAAATAGTCACAATTTTGACACCCGAGCACACGAGGCAATAATGAATATTCATACATGTAAGTTTAATAACAATAAACCTTGAATTGAACAAGAAGTAAAAACGGAATCTTCCAAAGGAATACAATTAAAATATTATGATATTGAAAATCGTCCTCAAGTCTTTGTTGGGAATAATGGCGGAGTCCGGCGCAAACCGCCACTTTCGGCTTCGCTGATTAGTTGCTGGGAGGTCAGGTGACTCCTCGTGAATCCTCGCGCGACTGTCGTATGATTGTGGTCATAGACAGTAAGCAATAGTCCTAAAGATAATAATCAACAGTTACAAAGATTATAATTAATAATTACAAAGATTAATCCTTATAATTTAATTTGATGTCATATTTAACCAGCACGAAGAAGTAAAACAGCACCTATCACACGTTAATAAACGTATATGTTTTTATATATTATCTTATGGATATAACATTAATAAAGTGAATTTAGGTACTCACTACAAGTTTTTAAAGTTCCAAGTTTTCAAGTTCAACATAGATTTTACAGATTCATCGAATTCCAAAATCAAACTAATGATAATTTATAAAAAATTGTTCCACGTCCACTAAATAATGTCTTAAACTTTTCGTTCGGATAGTATAAACTATACTAACTCGTTTTAAAATTAATAAATTCTATGACATACTTCCTCTCCAAGTCGTCGTGATAGTTTATTACTTCTACAGATTGATATTGAAACAAAAGATTTTCTTTTCTGAGTGGTAGAGCCACGCTGCGTTGCAGCACGAAATGGGCCGGCTCGCCCGGCGAAATACCACCCTCTCACAGAATATCGGCGTGAAACAACGGCACTCGTTGCTGTTGTGTTTCGTCCGGTGAGTGAAAGTACCGGAGGCCCATCTCTCACCCCTCCCCCCTCCCAATTCCTACTCCCTCCTCAAGATCCAACTCCTTCCTCAAGGTCGGCAACGCATCCGCGATTACTTTGGTTTTGCGGGTGTCCATGGGCGGCGGTGATTGCTTTCCATCAGGTGACCCGCCTGCTCGTTTGCCTCCTTTTAACATAAAAATAAAAAAAAATCTTGTATCGTCATTTTATTCATAGGTCTGTCCTGTCATCATTTACTAATTGTACCGAACGTTGTTAAAGTTTAAATTTTCACACAAAAAGAAACGTGAGACGAGTTGAAGAATGAAAATATTATTGTTTTTTATTTTCCGCAACTCGTCCCAAATGAGCCGTAGTCATGTGGGACGAGTTGACGAATTACTCGATAAATATCAATATGGCATGCCACGCTTAAAGGTTATATCATAGTAAGTTAAAATAGCATTATGTAACATATTTCATTAATTAAGTCAATTTCCGTTTTGGCAACTTACTATATTGTCAAAGCAAGTTTTGAATCGGGTAGATATTTAAACTAATTAAGAGCTGACACACACATACACACATCATTTCCCACTATTTCGGGGAACCTCTCCTGTGGAACAGTGTGTTAACGTGATATTTGCGAGATCATTAAAATGTGTTTATTAGCATAATTTTACATCAGTAGTTACGCCACACAAACCAACAGATAGCTACATAGCTACTGAATGACCACTGAACAAACCTGAAAAAACCATTTTAAATGCAGTAAAAGCGCACTTATAAAAAAAAATATGAAATAGTGTAGTAATTTTTGCTGGTACTAAAATAAGCTTTAAATGTAGTTTAAGTACCTACCGACAAAAATCTGCGATTAAAAATAAGGTGGCAACGCTGAATATTTTTACAATTATAAAAGAGTATCTTAGAAACTTATCGACCATTGAAATATGAGACATGAAAAAAAAAGAAAATAGTGAAAAAACTAAATAACTATAAACTAACAAATCTCATAACAATTTAAATTCACTAATTTATAAGTCGAAATTAATCTAATCTGTCCTATAAAATGCAAACGCAAGGCGAAAAGCAAGGCAAAAGCGATTTACTAAATTCAATATTTATAAAATTTATAAAATACAGTGAAAAAATTAAACGCCCACCCGACCCAGCCAGGAATCGAACCTGGGTCTTCGGCAATCCGGGCGGCTGCACTGACCGATATGCTACCGGAAAGGCTGACGTAAGCGCGGAATTTTGTCACTGCTTTTTTAAGTTTTGAGTGCTATAATAGCGGCACAGTGCGCCATCTATCTAACGGTGATTGCAACCGATGGCCATGCAGATTCACTGTATTTTATAAATCTTATAAATATTTAATTTAGCTTCAGTGCAGCAATAAGCACTTGAAAATAAAAAGTCAAATTTACGATTTACTAAAATTAAATTATATCGTTTTTTAAAGTGTACGCGAACACAATGGAATTAAACAGTTTTCACGGATCAAGTTTATTTTAAACGGTAGATTAAACATAAATAATATCAATATGTATAAAAATGCGAGTAGATCCGTAAAAGTTTTTTCATTTCATTAATACGTAAATGTTTTAATTTGAATTGGTAAGTAGTGTTAGCAGGAAACAATAGTTCCCTATATAGAGATGACATAGCCAGTTCTTTCGTAGCTGTGGATTCCGAGTGGAGTGCACTTCCATCTACGCCTACATAAAATGACAATAGCCACTAATTGTGGAATGCAAACCATTATTAAACTCTACTCTACTCATTATAAAAATCTTTGGTTTAAACTTTGAGGACAAGTTTAAATTTAAATGACAGATAACAATTTATTGGTGGTATAATGGATATTAAATGTACTTAAATTATTTACTTAATAAGTTATTATGTACTTAATAAGACATGAACTTAAAATTAACTGTAATTTTTGTTTCATGATTACACCATAAAACATAACATTGTTAGTTACTTTCTTAATAGTCTTTCTGAATGGACTTTGATTAGGCACACACGGCGGCAGATCAACCTACCCAAAACTGTCAAATTTCTACAATCAATTTTGAACTTAATCATTTGGTTATAAGGTACAATATTCATTGCAGAAATTTGACAAGTTTGGGTAGGTTGTGTGTACTTAGTAATATTTATTTTTTTATTATATACCAGCTTTGACTAAATAGTGCAATTAGAAGGTTGCCGGTGCTTATTATGGGTTTTTCCCAGTTTAAGTACCAGCTGCAAAAAATCTGATATTTGTAGGTACCTAGAATATAAGTAGGAAATACTATGCAAATACTATGCATGCATGTTTGGTGTACGGTGAAACTTTGAGTAAAAGTCAAAGGTATTTATTGCCAACTAGGTGTACATAGAGGTCTCAAAAGTATTTGGTGTTTACAACTTAGCTACCTATTACAGGTACTGCAATATTTTCAACAATAATAACTAGTAATGACGTTAAGTACGATAAATAAATATGATTTGATTTGATAACATAAACACAATTATTTAAACAGTGTGGGTAAGCCAAACTAAAGCTGTTCTATTCTAGATTTATCAGCAAAGAATTAATTAAGTGTATAATAGCATTTTAAAATTAAGTATCGTTTTAAGTTTTTATTGAAAACAGTAAAAGAAGTTTCTTTTTTTTATTGGACGGTATCTTAATGTGTATTTTTATAGCCATATAGTAAGGGCTCTAAGAGAAATGGGTAAGCAAAGCCTATCCTTATGACGCGTGTTTAACTTGTGAGTGTCTTATATCTTTTTAAATATTTCAATGTTTTTAACACGAAAATACATACTTTGAACAGTTTGTACAAAGCTACTACCAATTATCTTAACAATGACTCGACGCTATTGTATTAGAACGTCACTATTTGTTGACATGGAAGCGACAGCATCTTCCTAATTAGGACAGGAGCAAACTTGATCGTACCCACACGTTTCCTTGTAGTCGTTTGACGCTCTTAATTGGTTCCCACTGCGCACCGTCACAGACTTTTGCGTATATCGTCTTAGGAAATTTGCTCTCAAAAACGTATGCATGTTAGGTAGTCAGGTACGTGTCAACTTTTTCTGAAAATTATCATATTCCAAGATTCTGTTTTTTTTTTTTAAATACACTTACAAAATGTGCTACACTGGTACAGTGGCCCAAGAAAGTGGTGTACCAGTTTTGATTTAGTTTTCTAGTCATCGAAAATTACAACAACGTTCAAAATCAAAATCAAAAAATCAAAATCATTTATTCACACGAAACATGGTAAACAGATGGTCAGTAATAAAAGCAGTACATACATGTTTCGCCAAAATTGGCATGCGAATGGTATTGATTAAAAATGTGATTCGATAGAATAAAATAAATTAAATAAAAATGTCACAATAACCTAACTATTACATAATTATAATCAGAATTAATGCTTTTAAATCAATTAAATATGAAATGAATGTCATTTATATTGATCAAAATATTCCTTCAAATTATAAAAACAGTGATTGATTAATAGCAGACGTAATTTCGATTTAAATACTGCCATAGATGGACATTCTGTTATGATCTTAGGTAACCTATTATAAGTTTTATACACATTGCGACACAGCTTTTGTTGTACATTGAAGTTTTTGGAATGTGTGACAAAACCAGCCTATCGGCATTTCTGACAGATCGGGGATACATTTCCTTTGCCTTTTTAAAAAGATGTAAGTGCTGTTTTACAAATGTACACGATTCATAAATATAAAGGCATGGAAGAGGCATTATTTTAAAGCTTTTAAAATATGGTCTACATGAGTCCCACGGAGCAATCTCAGCTCTATAGCTGAGATTGCTCCGTGGGACTCACACATCCCTAACACATCTTTTTTGCGATAGAAAAGCTCTATTAACATCGGTTGAGTTACCCCAAAGAAGCAATCCATATTTCAAAACTGATGCAACATATGCGTGATATGCAACTAGTGCTGTTTTTTCTGACGCTATTTGTCTTAATCGTTTGAGGACATACACAACACTATTTATTTTATTATTTACTTTCTTAATTTGTTCTTTCCAATTTATATGTTTATCTAATCTGATTCCCAGAAAAGCTGCACATTCTGTTTCAAGTATTGTTTCGTTACCGTAATTTATATTTATTATTTTTTTGCTTTTGTTGTAATTATTTTGAAAAAGTATGTAATTAGTCTTTATTGCATTCATCATTAGGTTATTTTGTTTGAGCCACTTATCTACCCGCTCTATCGTGTCATTTATTTCTGATTCAAATTCTACATTACCTTTCTTATTTGCTGTTACAACTACGGAAATATCATCAGCAAAAAGTACAGTTTTATGAGATGTCACTTGTGGAATATCATTAATGTAAAATAAAAACAGAAGTGGACCCATAACACTCCCCTGCGGAACTCCAAATTTATTCCTTATCATCCACGACAGTAATTTGGACACATTGCATTCTGTTATCGAGGTAGGGTTTTATCCAATCCAAAGCTGGACCTCGTATACCATTTGCTTCAAGCTTTTTTAATAATATGTAATGTGAAACAAAATCAAAAGCCTTTGTCATATCAAACAATAGCACACAAGTATCATTTGCAGCATCTACATTTGTTACTATGCCGTTAATTAGATTAAACATCGCTAAAGTGGTAGATTTATTTTTTCAAAAGCCATTCTGTTCATCTTTTATTATATTGTATTTATCACTATATTAAGTTATTCGTTTATGCATACATTTTTCATAAATCTTTGAGAACACAGAAATTAACGTTACCGGCCTATAGTTACCGAGTTCCTTTCTATCTCCTTTTTTATGTAAAGGCTTAACGATTGCTTTTTTGAGGTTTTTTGGAAAAATACCTTCTTCAAATGATATATTAATTAAGTACGTCAAAATAGGTGAAATTTCATTTGCACATGCTGTCAAAATTTTTGTTGAAATGTCATCCGGTCCTTCCGCGTTAGTGTTATTTAAATGCCTTATTATTTTTCTCACTTCGTCGTCAGTAGTAGGCTTTAAAAAGAAAGAATGTCCTAGTTTATTGCAATTGCTTTTATCATAATTAATGCCCATTTCATTATTATTAATCACTTTATTAGTCATTTGAATAAAATAATTATTAAACGTAGATACTATATCTTGTGGATTTGTGATTAATATACCACCATCCTTTATTGCTTCGATATATTTAGTAATACCGTCCGCATTATTATTTTCTTTTATTACTTGCCATGACGCTCTACAAATATTTTTACTGTTAGCTACAAAATTATAATTTGATAATTTTTGAGCCTTAATGATACATGATTTTAATATTTTAGTATAAGAATTGTACTTATTCTTATTTTCTACAGTTTTGTTTTTGTAATATTTAAATCTCAATTGCCTTTTATTTGCACAGCTGATTTTAATACCTTTCGTTATCCATTTCAGTTTTTTACTTTTAGTTTGAATTTTAATTTTATTAATTGGGAAACTCATTTTATAAATAGTACAAAATAATTCATGGAAAATTTCAAACTTTTTATTGGGGTCCTCTTGTAAGCAAACTTCACCATAGGGCAATTGCCGTAATAATTCTATAAATTTTTGTATATTCACCTCACTATAATCTCTTTTATACGTAGTTATTTCCTTGGGAGTATCCTTGTGCTGTGTAACAGGAAAAGTCAACATTTGGGCTGTTTCGTGATCAGACAGACCAAGAGGGATTACTGTACCAATTGCTGTGCTTATGTTGCTAAGTATGTGGTCTATGCATTTCGATTGTCTTGTTGGTTCTTTTATGTGTACAATAAGATTGAAGTTTTTTGCTAGCTGACATAAGTCTTCAGTGACCCTATTTGCCTGTAAGGTATTTATATTAAAATCTCCAGCAATAATTATTTTATTTTTTGATTTTTTGGTGAGTTCATAAAGACACAATTCTAGTTTTTTAATGAATTGAGAAACATCTGAATCTGGTGTTCGGTACAAACATATTATGGTTAAACGGTGATTAGGTATTTCTATGCCGCAACATTCGAACGATTTAGATACTGCAAATTTGTTTAACCATTTTAATTCATTAAACGTTACATTTCCTTTGGTTAAGATACATACGCCTCCCCTTCGTTGGTCTCTAGAAAAATATGCTGCTAATTCGTAGGCATCGATTTTTATATTTCGTTCGTTACCTGCCTTAATAAACGTTTCTGTTAAGCAGATTATGTTTGGGTCTGTTTTACTACCATTTAGGTCTGCGATTGCTATTTCTAAAAACTCTTTTTTGCCAGTATACTTGCTATGTTCTGGTGTAAAATCCGAAAATGCGGTGTGTAGAGTGATTTTTTTATGTTATTAGCGAAAGGAGTGCTGACTTTCTTGAGTAAATTTTTTTGTTGAAAGGTTTTTAGGAACGTTTTTGAAATAAAATGGTATTGTCCCCTTTTTAGCATTTCGATTTATGTTATCTGTAGTATCTTGTTTTGGTTTGATACTAAAATAATAAGGAATAGTACCTTTTTTAAATATCGGTTGCTGGATTTTAATTTTCCTTTTGGACGTTCATACTAGACATCACTGAAAGAGATGCATAATAATGACGTAAACCTAATTGATAAGTATTCATACGTCGTAGGTCACTTATAAGAGCATGATATTTTAACCTTTATTACAAATGGATAAGACAATAATATTTTTTTTAAATAATTTAATTAATTTTTCTAAACAAAAGTAATAAAAACTATTTATATAGACAACCAAATTTTATTTGATGATAAAAGAAAACTGACAATTGACATTTTGTCAAATATATTTTAGTAATTTCTATTATTTTCCTCAGAAAAATCGATTTATTTTCCATATTATTTTTTTACTCAACTGCATATAAATAACATCTTCAATGCCTGCCAACTTGACTATTGCTGAAAGGACGCAAAACCACTTCATAAGTATAATATCGTGTCTTTACTTTTCTTTTTAGGTATACCTGCCTTTCTTTTTTGAAATATAAGAAAAAAGTTTGTTGTAAAATCATGGCTAGCCGCACACACACACAATATTATTGGCAATTCAATTTTGACCATAATAATTATTTATCATCCCCCGGCCATCGATTTTACGACGTCATTATTTCCATAAAGTTCAAACTAAGAACAGCTGTCACGTAACAAACAAAATATAATCATACAAAGATGGCAATAGAAGTTGTCAGATCGATCTGCAAGCGAAATTAATCTTTAACGCCTATGAATCTGCCATGCCACATTCAACCTTTGGGAGAAAACAATTTTTTGGGCGACCGTACTACGACAAAATTAAAGTGGTTGATTTTTGCTTATTATCTTTGTCGGTAACTTCGACTTTGACTTAACATAAGGTTATATATATACAGCGCGCTACTATTCCATAACATATTACGCGGGAATAATATATAATGCAATTGAGACGCTTCGTTAACTATAAAATAAGCAGGAAAATATAGCCTGAGTCTGCTTCTAAATATTGCCTCTTTCTCATTGACCAACATTCTTTATATTCATTCTTCTTCTTAGCATTCCTCTTCTCAGCGAAGGTAGGACGACATAGCCATTTTCATCCTGTTCACAGCTACCCGGAATAAGAAGCCGGTACTGCAGCCGAACCATTCACGTTTCACGTAGGTTTTTAAGCCAGGAATGAATTATTAATACGTGAAGTGTGTGAAAACTTCGTGCCCATATTTTAAGCACATTGCACGCACGGAGATGTTTGAGATCTGGTACAGTCAAAGTTTTAAGAAGCAGGAGTTCCAAAAGTATACAACTTAAGTGTGTGTTAAATTACATTCTTTAAACATTGTATATTTTGTGAAATAACAGCCTATTTCCGACCACCGAGCGACCACTAGTTATAAAAATACCAAAAAATATTTTTTTGCATAGAATAACCACGCCTGAAACATACCGTAGCCATTAGGTTTATTTTGCATATGAACCTGTCAGTGGCTGTCAGATCCATCCGTGCGGAATACTTCGCGCATCATCGACTCCTGCTAATTGGATGTACGCGTAACTTTTCACAAGTGATGCGTTCCTTTATTGTGAGCTTTTGCGTACAAATGTTTATCTTTGTTGAAATACATAATTTGCTAAGTGTGTTCGTTTATACTCTAGAATTGTTTGAATTAAAAGTCTTCGGTTATCGGCTAAGTATGTAGATATATGCAAACCTTACATAATGAGTAACACAGAAATAGCAATAAATTAAGAAAAGACATAAAGAAGAATAATGTGAATTCTTACATCTTAAACGTCTACGCTTCGTTGAACGAGTTGCTAAGTGCTCAGTCCCATAACTGGAATTCCTAGTTTAAAGTCCTACGTCAAGTTTTTTCAATGCATATATTTTATCTTATCTTAGTGGGGCCTGCTGAGGTTTCCCTCTATCAGTAACACTTCGACCCATCGGGATCTTTTATGCAACCCCATCCTTTCACTCTTCCTCCTCTGTAAAGTTAGATGCCATAAGTTTGGCAACGTCCTTAAGAGCAAAGAGCTTGAAGTCCTCCGGTTTCGGATAGGCCAACCCCAGGAGTCCCATTAATTTCCTAGCCAGAGAGTCGCAGTCACACAGTAGGTGCTGCATTGACTCCGTTTCCTCTCACATGCCCCACATAAGCTATTTGTTGAAATGTGCATTCTGTGAAGCAAATGCATATAAGCCAGGTTTGTGATCACCAACCCGCATTTGAGCATCAATTGCGATGACTTCATTGCAGTGATTGAGGACTTTGCCCAGCAGTGGGACAGTATATAGGCTACTTACTTATTTCCTTAACGCTTTAAAGCTATTTTTGTAATTGTTTCTGAATTGTAATTCGAATGATTCATTGATGCCACTCCGTTAACATCGCATGTGTTATACGCATCACTGGGCGTATTCACAGACGCGTCTGGTGAATATTGTATTCATGCAGTGGTCAGCACATGTTCCATTCATTTATTTTCATTTTATCGAACGCTAGTAACATCTCATTATAAGCCCGTATACGTCATTCACTTTAGTATTCAATGTTTCATATTTTTTTCTTACCTTGAAGCTTTCTGTGTGTTAGGAAAATAAAGGGATCTTGTTAGGAGATAACATTGATGAATATGTTTGTTCAATTGAAATGATAATGATTATATGCACTTAAATAAACGCTTTTATCAAATATTTTTTGCTCCCTTACTAAGTCTCACAAAAAACCTACAAATATTGAATTTGAAGGTTGCATGGGATGTATGAAGACTTTAAGGAGACGGTCGAATGCGCGCATTTTGAGACTTAATTTGTTGAAGTTATAAGACATTGGGTATCGTTACAAAATTATACATTTATAGTAGTAGTATACGTTTTGATAAGGATCTAAAATGGTTTATCTTTAATGAAAGAATGATCATGTAATGACCCTTACAATACACATGATTGTAGTGAAACGCTTTATACGCATACATCTCCCTTTTTACTTAATATTTTATACATACTGACTATTAAAACCCTCTTCAGTCCGTGGTCACAGGGAGACTGACTAATTTTTACTATACGCCCGTATACACACACTCCCGGTCCCCGCTGCATGCATAATTAATAGATGATAAATAATACATTTTATCCACCTAGGCATTGAGCTTAAAATATTCTGTCATATTTCTAGAGTTATTTCAACGTTTCTGACACACAATAGTGGGTTGTGGACACTATTGGTCATAATGTACATAGCTTGTCAATATAAAAGCTTTAAATCAGTTTGATGGAAGCATTATTGCTTTATTGATAGGCCAGAATGAAATTACGAGTATAACGTTGTAGCGTTGTCGTTGCAATTTACTCCATGTTATATTTTTGCTATGCAAGCCTCCATGGTAGTTTTAAAAACTATCTGTCAAATTTATTTGCACGGTTCTGAAAAAGAATACTTTGACTGTCATGTCATTGTCATAGAATTTTATTGTATTTTTGATATGATCAGTCTTTCTAAATTCTTCGGTTCAATAACATTCTTTTATAATAACATCGATTGTGCAATTAATAATATTTAAATATAATATGTGAAAACCTGTATCTGTAAATAGGTTTGTTCTGCTTAATTATAAATTTTACCTAAATAAATATTTACTGTGGATTCCTGAGCTTTTAATGGCCACAACGTTACACAATTTCAGGAAATAGTTATTTTCTGAAAAATTAGTGTAAGTTGCGGTTATTCATTAATTAGTTGATGTTTTAACCTGGTACACACGCCAGCACATCACCAGAAACTGTCTTTCCTCAATAGACTTTGATCTTTAGACTTAGGCATACAAAAACTTAAATACCTACTTATAAAATACAGTGAAAAATTTAAACGCCTACCCGACCCAGCCAGGAATCGAACCTGGGTCTTCCGCAATCCGGGCGGCTGCACTGACCGCTATGCTACCGGGAAGGCTGACGTGAATGAATGAATTGCTGCTGCTAGCTATTTGTATTGCAGAAGATAAAAACGCATGTAAGTCTTGCATCAACCAAACAACAGTAGTCTGTAAATATACACTTTCAAATACGGTTTCGTTCAATTTGAATGGTTGCAAGAAAATTAGTCTGAAGGAAATGCCAGAATCTATAATGATTTTAGGCAGCTCATACACATTAATGGGTGCTACAGAATTCATTCCCGGAGTTAGTATCACTGGCATGGGTCACTATAAATGTCATATCCTAGCAAAGGATGAGATGTTGTGTTACGATGACTATGAATCCGGAATTCGTAAGAGCACAGAAGACCCAATAGTCATCCATTCGCTAACCTATATTTTGTACAAACAAATTATTAAATTTGATAAATTACTTCCTATTACATTAGTATGACATTAGTGCTGTATGACATTGTGAAAATTTTAACTGGTAACTGATGTTTTGCAAACTTAGATATTATTATATTTTCTCTTTTGTTTTTTTTTAATATGTGTGATTGTCCTTTATATTTTGTGTTTTTATTTGTGATGGAAAGTGTCCTTTTATGATAGGGCATTTTCCAATATTTTTGACGCTGTAAGGGAGAAAAGAGCTGGACACTTGCTGAGTTTCTTGCCGGTTCTTCTCAGTACAAGATCTCCCGCCCAGAGTAGACTTACAAACCGATGGCATAATGACGTTCATAAGAGCTATATTTGTAGCCTAAACTGAATAAATGATTTTGAATTTTGAATTTTTTTTTAATTTATTCCTATTACCTAGTTTCATTCACATATTATGGTCACCCCTCGCAACTAATCCTTATGCAATATCAAAAAGCTTTTTTTTTCAGCAATTAAAACGAAAACGAAAACGTTGTGATATCAGGTAAATATAGTAAATTATTTGTTTGCTAAACGTCAGGATTGAGGAGCGTAATAATATGGGTTTGTGTACGGAAATCACTACGTTTTAGTATTTCATTCATATTGTAGGCAATAGGATTTACTTCCTTCTAAATTATCATTATGTCGAATATATGAATTGACCGAAAATATTCCTAAAAATGTACTCTTTTGTATATGGATTGAGGAGCCAAAACAAAAGTGTTGTAGTTTCTTGAATTTTAGAACTAATGTGCTCAAAATTGTAGTACATATCCTACGTAATAGATACAAAATGATACATAATTTTCAGTAATCTACATTCAATACAATACGAGTTCTAGGTGGCTCCTCAATCTAGATGTTTAGATTGAGGAGCCACCTTTGCAGTGATATAACTTTTGATGTATTTTACTACAAATTCCAGAATTTGACCTACAAAATTATCTGCATGGCTACTAAATAAGAGTGATAGCTGCCCTTAAAAATCTGGAGTGGCTCCTCAATCAAAACGGACATAAATTTTTTCACTGTATTTTATAAGTATTTAATTCAGCTTCAGTGCAGCAATTGACACTTAAAATAAAAAAGTAAATTATAGAAGCTTACAGTTTTGAATAGATTGATATGTAAGCAGCCTGTACAATTTATTTTTGTTTTGGCAAACATTTTAAGGTATGTTAACATGCCTATATACCTTCGTAAAGTTGTTTTTTAAATACCAACACCTCCAACAGAATTGGAGCCTATTCTTTTCTAATTATTCTCTTTCATACCAGTTCTATCTTTTATGCCTCTCGTACTTTCATTCTTCATACTACTCTTTCAAACTTTGTTTTTTATACTATTGCGGGTGGGATGCCCGTCTATTATAGGCTTAAGTCTCTAGTCTATCTACTATTTTTCTTGTATCTTTATTTATTTAATCTTCTTAATGGTAACAATAAATGTTACGCAGTTTTTTATTTGTACTTTTTTTGTTTTTTTTTCTTAAAGTTAGGAGCTTGATGGTGCAGTGGTTAACGCACCTGGTCTGCGATTGCAAAGGTTAAAAGCTTTTGCAACGGCCATTCATCGGATGCGTGAATAAAAATGTGGCATCTTGTGCTCCTCTGTGCTTTCGAATGGCACGTAAAGGCATCGGTCCTGGCTGGATTAGCAGTCATAGGCAGTTAACATCCACCAAACCTTGTGGTCTGGCAGAGTGAGGTTAACTGATGCTACATCTGTTTGCACGCTGCACCAGTTATCTTCGCGTCTGGACTCCATTTCCACATACCATCAGGTGGGATGGAGTCATTTGCCAAGCTAACAATAAAAAAGGGCTTCAAAGATGACTCTCTTACTGTTAGGAATAGAACAATGGTGTCATATACTGAGAACAAGCCCTAACACCAACATTAGTTTACCGAAACTTCTGTTTCTGAGATAGTTAGTAAAACATGTAATTTATGGCAAAATAAATAAATATATTTGGTAATACTTCTATTAGTATTAAATCGAACACAACAAAACGATACATAACTGAACTTACAACAAAGAAAATTAAATTACAAATACTTAAAAATTAAAGATGTCCTCGGACTGTAGGCTGGGTTATGGTCCCACAAATGCTCCCAATGAATAAACAAACATCTTAACACATATGAGGTGGTTTCCAAATATAACTACAATAAATGTACAACAACATAACTTTATTCAATTATTAATACACTACAACTAAAGTACACAATGCTCTTTATAAAAGAACAAAATAAAATATTATTGAAGTGTAACAAGATTTCGCATAGCGAAACATCGGTGTTTTCATTCAATTCCTTCAAATGATGTTTAAAGATCAGAGTACATACAAACATTGGGAAGATTACATTATGACGCGGCAGAAGCGTCGTCGCCGAAAATGATCATGTCGCCGCTGCCTGCCGTGAAGGTTGTTTGGGGAAAAAAATATTTTTCTAATATTATATCTCATGAAGTTTTGTTGCGAACTCACAGGAATATGCCACGCTCCAGCTATCAGCGTTTCCATTAGTTACTAGGACAATCCTAGTTAAGTGTTATTCGGAAATAGTGTGTACTGTAAAAGATATTACTTATGCATGCGTTTTTAAATACGAGTAAAGTAATACAATGGTTAAGTCAAAGTCCTTCAACTGTTTTCTTTGAAACAACGATACATTTAAACTAAAAAACTCATTATTGCAAATAATGATATTGCCACTATTAGCGAAGTCGCTATAAATAAGTTATTTGGTTTAATATGTAGTGTAGTTTTAAAGAAAGATGAAGGAAAAACAGAAAAAAATAAGAACTTTAAGAGAGTCACTGCGCCTTTTATTTGATATTATTTTAATAATATTATTAGATTGTAGTTACTTGCATTCATTATTTTTTATGTTCTATCTTTTCTTTTCTTTTTACCTATGTTTGCCTGGAAGAGATAGCTTGTTAGCAATAAGGCTGCCTATTTTGTACTCTGTCTCTGTGTCAATTTATCTATATCTGTTTTTTTGTGAGCAATTAAACTATACTTTTATTATTATTTTAATAAATTGCCTATGTCTCACTACAATGTCATCAATCGAATAGTCACGGTATCGACATTCTTAATAACTTAGTTGCTATTTGCAGTAAACATAACATTACAATACCTTGAATATTCAAAGCAAAAACCAAACAATCTTCTTCAGAAATGACATTATATGATGAACGCTTTCACTTCTTGGGCTTCACTGGCTGCTTTTCATCAGGCAGGGTGAAGCCATTATGGCGTGTCACAATAAAAAAAAAAAAAAAAAAAAATCGCGCGACAGTTTAATATTTCCCGTCTACCATCCCACCGGACTATTTTCTTTTTATTATTCGGCAGTTATCACTTCGCAGGTACGTACCGCTAAGCTGATCTTCAAGGTGTTATTTCATAAAGTAAATATTTATGAGGGGAACATCCCACCGTCCTCGGTAAGCCGCGAGATCCGAAAAGACATAAACCTCCTGGGATTCAGTTCCAAGTTTACAAAGACGATGTTCATTTGGCATTTCTTATTTCTGTACCTTCGGAGAAGTATCTAATCAAATTCCGCTTATGCATATCTACGGTTAAAGTAAGATAGGTAATAGATATTAAAAAGATAATGACTTTATACAAAAATATAAGCAAAGATTTGACATTACGAATAATCGTCATTGGCATCATTAAAAAACGCAATGGTCGATATTCTGCCCAGAATTTGGCTGGATAACTATCCTATCACCTTACCACCTATTTCTGCTACCCACCAAAAAGCATTGTTTACATTGCTGTAATTTAGTTTGAAGGCAATACTAGGTAAAGTGCCTTTTGGGTTACACTCCATTGAAGTGGAGCGTAGCGGAGCAGACAAGAGCGGCGTTGTATTTCTTACGAAAACCGTCACGTCACACGAGCTGGGCAAAGCCAAGTGTCGCGGGGTAGTGGATCAGGCCGGCTGTGGAGCCAGCGTACTGCCACTCCTTTTTCTGTGGTTCTGATCTGCTCCGCACCTCCCCGCGCCGCTCGGCACCACACCGCTCTGCTCGCTCGGATCCGCACCTCCCCATTAACGTCACCATCAGCTCATTTTATGTCCCTACTGATGGGGTACGAACCTTCCTAGGGATGGTTAGGGAGAAAGGGCCACAAACCACTACGCGTGCCCAGTGCGGATGGGTGGTTGTTAACGACTGCTATTGCAGCCGAGACGAACGGCTTTACGTACCTTCCGAAGCACGGAGGAGCTCAAGAAAATAAAGTTTAGGTCACACATCCAATGGCCGGTCTTTGCGAGTTGTTGTTGCATAACCTTAGCAGTTACAGAAGGTGACGCACCGCTAAACAATTAATCTAATACGGAGCTTTTGCGCCCCGTGCCATAAAAAAAACTGTTTTTTTTTCCTTCCAATTAAAACTACAAATTATTTAAAAAAATGAACTAGCATATTGAAGTGTATGTTAAGACTAATCTACTAAGAAAATTTAGATGCTTAAATCGGTCTGGTTAGCCTGTAAAATGCAAATCTATGTTTTAAAAGAGGTTACTTTGATATTTTTTTTTCTGTTATAAAAGTTAACAAATCGTTTTTCTGCAACTAGCAAAATGAAGTCAATTAAATGAAAAATCATGTCATCAAATATCACTTTCATATGTTTTGTAATTGTTGGGAAAAAACAAGATCCCCGCCACGTAAATTTCCAATGCGTCACCTTATCCGCACCTCCCCGCTTCGCCTCAATGAAGTTTAAATGTGGATAAAGCCGCTGTGCCCTGCTCCGCCCAGCTCAGATCTGATCTAGAAGTGTCACCCTGGACATGAAAGTACAAGAGCAGAAACTGCACACCTCTGAAGGACATAGACTAATGTGAATTTTATAGGAGCCATTTTAATAGCACCTGGCCGGAATTATTACACTTTGCCGAAATTATAATTTTCTTAAATAGCCTATGACTGTTCCAATGCTGGGCAAATACCTCTATCATTGAAATCAAGTCATCAAAAATTGTAATCAAAGAATCCGTTTGAATTTCTTGGATTAAAGAAATTTATTTAGTAAAGGCATACATTTTTTATACCCGACGTTTTGATCGAGTTGCACCGGCCGGGCCGTGGTTACGGGCTGAAAATGTTTTATCTATGAGGTATGCCTTTACTTATTAGCTTGCGATAATTCCCATTTACTTTGTAGGGTTCCGTACCTCAAAAGGAAAAAACGGAACCCTTATAGGACCACTTTGTTGTCCGTCTGTCCGTCCGAATTCCACACAATAGTATTTCATCACATTCGCTATTTCATACAGTCCTTGTATCCACACGATCATGGTAACTTTTCACTTTAAAATCTTATTTTTTTATACTAAAAGTAAGGTAAACAAGATCAAGTAAATAAATAGTAAGTAAATAAATAAATTATGTTGGGCAATATATGGTTTCAATACGCGATAGTGAATCGGCAACTATGTTGTTATCGCCGCTTATGTGTTGAATATCCGTTGTGAATTCGCTTAAGTAACACAATTGTCGCGTCCTTCTAGATATTTTGCTGTTGGTACCTACTTTACTAAATGCAAAACAAAGAGGTTTATGATCGGTAAAAATAGTAACTTGCTGACCCTCAATGATGTTCTGAAAATATTTCACTGACAAAAATATGGCTAAGAGTTCTCTATCGTACGTACTTAATTGGGGTTCTGTAATTTTTTTGAAAAATGCCCTAATGGTTTCCATAAACCATTTACTTTTTGCTACTTACAGATCCTACCCCTATCTTCGAGGCGTCTGTCATAAGAGCTAATGGTAAATTCGGTAAAGGATGTGAAAGTATAATCGCGTCTTGTAGATCTTTTTTACAGTTTTGAAATGATTCCTCAACCTCCTGGGTCCAAATAATTTTCGACTTATCTCTTTTTTTTGCATTGTGTAAATGCTTATGTAATTTACCTTGGCGTTCCGCTGCGTTATGTACTTATATGAGTTCTATAAAAATTGATCATTCCTAAAAAGCGTCGGAGTTGTTCTACAGTTTCTGGTTTAGGATAATTACTGATAGCTTCTACTTTTTCTTTAAAAGGTTTTATCCCTTCACTAGATATTTCGTATCCTAAATAACTAAGTTTTTCCTATCCAAAACAACATTTATTTAAATTAATTGTAATACCAAACTTATCTCCGTACGCCAGCTTTTCATATTACTAACAATCACTAAAAAACCACTCATTAATGCCCTTTAACCCTGCGCTCGAAACCAGCCGAAACGTGCAGATATTGTCTGTTCTACTGAACGATTCAGAAGATCAAACACGCACAGATTCTTTTGTCATCTGAGTAGTTTTCTGTACAACAGACTAAATTTTTCTTTATGTATTTACCCCATGAACAAAGCACAATGTAAAAAAACCGTACAAGATTGGCTAAAGGGGAAAACATATGATGACACAGAGAAATTATTATTAGTAATTACATAATTTTTAAGACCATCTAGAAAATTCTAATTAAGTAGAGCAATTAATAATATTATTCGAGTACTTTCCAGTTCCGCATTTAAAATAGTTAGTCATTATTATTGTGTAAATGTTTTATTGTAGAATAAGCACTAACGTTCTGTTCTAGATAGATACCTAATACACAGGCAATATTGATTGCTTAGCATAGGTATTACGTAATACTATTATATACACTAACCCCAATTACTTTACATAAGTCTTTTGTATCTAGGCTAAGTTTTTATACAGCAATAAATTTATCTTATCTTATCTTATAAGTGGGTCACCTGGTAATAAGCAATCACCACTGCCCTATACATGAAACACCGAGGTGGTCGCAGACGTGTTGCATACCCAAAGAACTAAGATAGAGTGCCTCTGTGCCTACTGGGATTTGTGATATTAATTTTACAATTAGCAGTTAAGAGTGGTATCTAGAGAAGCAAACCCATACATTTTGCGTTTTATGACAAATTAAAATAAAGCAAATAAAAAATAGAATAAAGCATGATTTTACTTCTTTGACACACGTTTTTGCGTTACTCTCCGGGAGGATCTTGGTGCCGAACATTTATTTTGCACGGCAGTGTATCAGCCAAGTTTGCGTTGAGGGTTGTATTACATAAACCAATTCGGGACACTTCAACCCACTTTCAACCCTATTCAACCTATACAACACTACGCAATTTTCGTTGTATAGTATTGTATAGGTTGCGTTTTTGTCTAGTAAAAGTAATTTAGACCTAAATGCGTGCCAAGTTTCATTTCGGTTTTGAAACTTGTTTGATAAAAGATGGTCAGATCTCTTGTCACTAACTATTCAAATCGGCAAGCTTCAGAATACAATTATTTTGCGACTGTTTAAATTATAGCTGAGAAAACTTGCCAGGTTATAGAGGTAAGGAATCTATCTTTCTTTTCAAACTAGTCTCAAGAACAAAGAGAAACTTGCCACGGATTTAGATCTCAATTATTTTTCCGACAAAGCCGACAATCTTGCACCTGTAATTATTTGAACTTGGCCCCTCTTTGACTTTTATGCCTTGATGGGATATTTAATGGCTATACTTGAAAGATACTTATATTATTTAGTAGTAGGACGTAATAATGAAAGATTTTTCTAGTTTTATTTTACAAAATTTTATTAATTCACGATGAACATTAACAAAACCAATAACATTTTTTTTAAATAAAATTGTTGAACTATTTATTAAAATAATTACATAGGTTAGATACACTAAGCTTCGCTTACTAGTAAAATTCCTTGTCACTTTTAATTACCTACAAATCAATAATGACTCAATAAACCATGAATAAAATAATAGGATTTTTTTTTACAAATTTTTATTCTTATGAGGTTAGTTTAGTATAACTTTTGGAACTTTTGTAATACCATTAAATAAACTAATAAAACCTACTTGTTTGTGAAAAATGAGGCGTAACAATAAACTTAAATAATAATCTAAATTGACCCATACTTTCTTATTTCAAGTCAGTAAAATTATTGCCACTTATTAACTAGCCCTTTCTATTTTATAGTAAATTATTAAGACTAAGTTGCTACTTTTATAAAAAATATTGATGTTAAAAGAAGAGCAAGGTAGCAATCGCATAAACTAACAACTACACAAAATTAACTATTCAGAACTTCATAAACTAAATAAAACTGATCATGATGTTGCTCGTTTAAAAAATTTCATAGTTGGAACTGTCAGAATTTTGTACATCAAAGCGATCACCGAAGTGTTGGTCAGAATCAGCGTCTGTTTCTGGATCTGAATTTTCATTCACTTCTGCGTCGGTACTGTCATAGTCTTGAAAATATAGTCATCATGGGTACTTAGGTTTTTTAAGGCTTCTGCCATTGCTATTTCTTGGTTTGTATATCTTTGAATTATATCTGTAGCCGTGTAAGTATCAGCCCGATGTCTTTTTATATGTTTTTTTGAACAGCCAGCTAGGTTTCTTTTAATCCAGAAATCTTGGTATTTGGCCTCTTTTTTTAATTTGCTCAAGAATAAAAATAGTTTTGGATGACGACCAAATCTTACAATTATTGCGATGGTGCCACCCTTCTAAAGCATTGGTGGTTTTATTCTGCTCGTTGTGGCAACTAAATATCTCACATTTTATTTTGTTCATCCATTCTTCTGTAAAAAAATTGGTTTTAGCGAATACTTCAGTGTCAGGTATAAGTTCAGTTATACAACGGAAACCTTCTGGTATTTCTGATAGCTGAAATAACGCCAATTTGCAGAGCTGTCTAGTTAAAATCCGAAAATGCGGTGTGTAGAGTGATTTTTTTATGTTATTAGCGAAAGGAGTGCTGACTTTCTTGAGTAAATTTTTTTGTTGAAAGGTTTTTAGGAACGTTTTTGAAATAAAATGGTATTGTCCCCTTTTTAGCATTTCGATTTATGTTATCTGTAGTATCTTGTTTTGGTTTGATACTAAAATAATAAGGAATAGTACCTTTTTTAAATATCGGTTGCTGGATTTTAATTTTCCTTTTGGACGTTCATACTAGACATCACTGAAAGAGATGCATAATAATGACGTAAACCTAATTGATAAGTATTCATACGTCGTAGGTCACTTATAAGAGCATGATATTTTAACCTTTATTACAAATGGATAAGACAATAATATTTTTTTTAAATAATTTAATTAATTTTTCTAAACAAAAGTAATAAAAACTATTTATATAGACAACCAAATTTTATTTGATGATAAAAGAAAACTGACAATTGACATTTTGTCAAATATATTTTAGTAATTTCTATTATTTTCCTCAGAAAAATCGATTTATTTTCCATATTATTTTTTTACTCAACTGCATATAAATAACATCTTCAATGCCTGCCAACTTGACTATTGCTGAAAGGACGCAAAACCACTTCATAAGTATAATATCGTGTCTTTACTTTTCTTTTTAGGTATACCTGCCTTTCTTTTTTGAAATATAAGAAAAAAGTTTGTTGTAAAATCATGGCTAGCCGCACACACACACAATATTATTGGCAATTCAATTTTGACCATAATAATTATTTATCATCCCCCGGCCATCGATTTTACGACGTCATTATTTCCATAAAGTTCAAACTAAGAACAGCTGTCACGTAACAAACAAAATATAATCATACAAAGATGGCAATAGAAGTTGTCAGATCGATCTGCAAGCGAAATTAATCTTTAACGCCTATGAATCTGCCATGCCACATTCAACCTTTGGGAGAAAACAATTTTTTGGGCGACCGTACTACGACAAAATTAAAGTGGTTGATTTTTGCTTATTATCTTTGTCGGTAACTTCGACTTTGACTTAACATAAGGTTATATATATACAGCGCGCTACTATTCCATAACATATTACGCGGGAATAATATATAATGCAATTGAGACGCTTCGTTAACTATAAAATAAGCAGGAAAATATAGCCTGAGTCTGCTTCTAAATATTGCCTCTTTCTCATTGACCAACATTCTTTATATTCATTCTTCTTCTTAGCATTCCTCTTCTCAGCGAAGGTAGGACGACATAGCCATTTTCATCCTGTTCACAGCTACCCGGAATAAGAAGCCGGTACTGCAGCCGAACCATTCACGTTTCACGTAGGTTTTTAAGCCAGGAATGAATTATTAATACGTGAAGTGTGTGAAAACTTCGTGCCCATATTTTAAGCACATTGCACGCACGGAGATGTTTGAGATCTGGTACAGTCAAAGTTTTAAGAAGCAGGAGTTCCAAAAGTATACAACTTAAGTGTGTGTTAAATTACATTCTTTAAACATTGTATATTTTGTGAAATAACAGCCTATTTCCGACCACCGAGCGACCACTAGTTATAAAAATACCAAAAAATATTTTTTTGCATAGAATAACCACGCCTGAAACATACCGTAGCCATTAGGTTTATTTTGCATATGAACCTGTCAGTGGCTGTCAGATCCATCCGTGCGGAATACTTCGCGCATCATCGACTCCTGCTAATTGGATGTACGCGTAACTTTTCACAAGTGATGCGTTCCTTTATTGTGAGCTTTTGCGTACAAATGTTTATCTTTGTTGAAATACATAATTTGCTAAGTGTGTTCGTTTATACTCTAGAATTGTTTGAATTAAAAGTCTTCGGTTATCGGCTAAGTATGTAGATATATGCAAACCTTACATAATGAGTAACACAGAAATAGCAATAAATTAAGAAAAGACATAAAGAAGAATAATGTGAATTCTTACATCTTAAACGTCTACGCTTCGTTGAACGAGTTGCTAAGTGCTCAGTCCCATAACTGGAATTCCTAGTTTAAAGTCCTACGTCAAGTTTTTTCAATGCATATATTTTATCTTATCTTAGTGGGGCCTGCTGAGGTTTCCCTCTATCAGTAACACTTCGACCCATCGGGATCTTTTATGCAACCCCATCCTTTCACTCTTCCTCCTCTGTAAAGTTAGATGCCATAAGTTTGGCAACGTCCTTAAGAGCAAAGAGCTTGAAGTCCTCCGGTTTCGGATAGGCCAACCCCAGGAGTCCCATTAATTTCCTAGCCAGAGAGTCGCAGTCACACAGTAGGTGCTGCATTGACTCCGTTTCCTCTCACATGCCCCACATAAGCTATTTGTTGAAATGTGCATTCTGTGAAGCAAATGCATATAAGCCAGGTTTGTGATCACCAACCCGCATTTGAGCATCAATTGCGATGACTTCATTGCAGTGATTGAGGACTTTGCCCAGCAGTGGGACAGTATATAGGCTACTTACTTATTTCCTTAACGCTTTAAAGCTATTTTTGTAATTGTTTCTGAATTGTAATTCGAATGATTCATTGATGCCACTCCGTTAACATCGCATGTGTTATACGCATCACTGGGCGTATTCACAGACGCGTCTGGTGAATATTGTATTCATGCAGTGGTCAGCACATGTTCCATTCATTTATTTTCATTTTATCGAACGCTAGTAACATCTCATTATAAGCCCGTATACGTCATTCACTTTAGTATTCAATGTTTCATATTTTTTTCTTACCTTGAAGCTTTCTGTGTGTTAGGAAAATAAAGGGATCTTGTTAGGAGATAACATTGATGAATATGTTTGTTCAATTGAAATGATAATGATTATATGCACTTAAATAAACGCTTTTATCAAATATTTTTTGCTCCCTTACTAAGTCTCACAAAAAACCTACAAATATTGAATTTGAAGGTTGCATGGGATGTATGAAGACTTTAAGGAGACGGTCGAATGCGCGCATTTTGAGACTTAATTTGTTGAAGTTATAAGACATTGGGTATCGTTACAAAATTATACATTTATAGTAGTAGTATACGTTTTGATAAGGATCTAAAATGGTTTATCTTTAATGAAAGAATGATCATGTAATGACCCTTACAATACACATGATTGTAGTGAAACGCTTTATACGCATACATCTCCCTTTTTACTTAATATTTTATACATACTGACTATTAAAACCCTCTTCAGTCCGTGGTCACAGGGAGACTGACTAATTTTTACTATACGCCCGTATACACACACTCCCGGTCCCCGCTGCATGCATAATTAATAGATGATAAATAATACATTTTATCCACCTAGGCATTGAGCTTAAAATATTCTGTCATATTTCTAGAGTTATTTCAACGTTTCTGACACACAATAGTGGGTTGTGGACACTATTGTTCATAATGTACATAGCTTGTCAATATAAAAGCTTTAAATCAGTTTGATGGAAGCATTATTGCTTTATTGATAGGCCAGAATGAAATTACGAGTATAACGTTGTAGCGTTGTCGTTGCAATTTACTCCATGTTATATTTTTGCTATGCAAGCCTCCATGGTAGTTTTAAAAACTATCTGTCAAATTTATTTGCACGGTTCTGAAAAAGAATACTTTGACTGTCATGTCATTGTCATAGAATTTTATTGTATTTTTGATATGATCAGTCTTTCTAAATTCTTCGGTTCAATAACATTCTTTTATAATAACATCGATTGTGCAATTAATAATATTTAAATATAATATGTGAAAACCTGTATCTGTAAATAGGTTTGTTCTGCTTAATTATAAATTTTACCTAAATAAATATTTACTGTGGATTCCTGAGCTTTTAATGGCCACAACGTTACACAATTTCAGGAAATAGTTATTTTCTGAAAAATTAGTGTAAGTTGCGGTTATTCATTAATTAGTTGATGTTTTAACCTGGTACACACGCCAGCACATCACCAGAAACTGTCTTTCCTCAATAGACTTTGATCTTTAGACTTAGGCATACAAAAACTTAAATACCTACTTATAAAATACAGTGAAAAATTTAAACGCCTACCCGACCCAGCCAGGAATCGAACCTGGGTCTTCCGCAATCCGGGCGGCTGCACTGACCGCTATGCTACCGGGAAGGCTGACGTGAATGAATGAATTGCTGCTGCTAGCTATTTGTATTGCAGAAGATAAAAACGCATGTAAGTCTTGCATCAACCAAACAACAGTAGTCTGTAAATATACACTTTCAAATACGGTTTCGTTCAATTTGAATGGTTGCAAGAAAATTAGTCTGAAGGAAATGCCAGAATCTATAATGATTTTAGGCAGCTCATACACATTAATGGGTGCTACAGAATTCATTCCCGGAGTTAGTATCACTGGCATGGGTCACTATAAATGTCATATCCTAGCAAAGGATGAGATGTTGTGTTACGATGACTATGAATCCGGAATTCGTAAGAGCACAGAAGACCCAATAGTCATCCATTCGCTAACCTATATTTTGTACAAACAAATTATTAAATTTGATAAATTACTTCCTATTACATTAGTATGACATTAGTGCTGTATGACATTGTGAAAATTTTAACTGGTAACTGATGTTTTGCAAACTTAGATATTATTATATTTTCTCTTTTGTTTTTTTTTAATATGTGTGATTGTCCTTTATATTTTGTGTTTTTATTTGTGATGGAAAGTGTCCTTTTATGATAGGGCATTTTCCAATATTTTTGACGCTGTAAGGGAGAAAAGAGCTGGACACTTGCTGAGTTTCTTGCCGGTTCTTCTCAGTACAAGATCTCCCGCCCAGAGTAGACTTACAAACCGATGGCATAATGACGTTCATAAGAGCTATATTTGTAGCCTAAACTGAATAAATGATTTTGAATTTTGAATTTTTTTTTAATTTATTCCTATTACCTAGTTTCATTCACATATTATGGTCACCCCTCGCAACTAATCCTTATGCAATATCAAAAAGCTTTTTTTTTCAGCAATTAAAACGAAAACGAAAACGTTGTGATATCAGGTAAATATAGTAAATTATTTGTTTGCTAAACGTCAGGATTGAGGAGCGTAATAATATGGGTTTGTGTACGGAAATCACTACGTTTTAGTATTTCATTCATATTGTAGGCAATAGGATTTACTTCCTTCTAAATTATCATTATGTCGAATATATGAATTGACCGAAAATATTCCTAAAAATGTACTCTTTTGTATATGGATTGAGGAGCCAAAACAAAAGTGTTGTAGTTTCTTGAATTTTAGAACTAATGTGCTCAAAATTGTAGTACATATCCTACGTAATAGATACAAAATGATACATAATTTTCAGTAATCTACATTCAATACAATACGAGTTCTAGGTGGCTCCTCAATCTAGATGTTTAGATTGAGGAGCCACCTTTGCAGTGATATAACTTTTGATGTATTTTACTACAAATTCCAGAATTTGACCTACAAAATTATCTGCATGGCTACTAAATAAGAGTGATAGCTGCCCTTAAAAATCTGGAGTGGCTCCTCAATCAAAACGGACATAAATTTTTTCACTGTATTTTATAAGTATTTAATTCAGCTTCAGTGCAGCAATTGACACTTAAAATAAAAAAGTAAATTATAGAAGCTTACAGTTTTGAATAGATTGATATGTAAGCAGCCTGTACAATTTATTTTTGTTTTGGCAAACATTTTAAGGTATGTTAACATGCCTATATACCTTCGTAAAGTTGTTTTTTAAATACCAACACCTCCAACAGAATTGGAGCCTATTCTTTTCTAATTATTCTCTTTCATACCAGTTCTATCTTTTATGCCTCTCGTACTTTCATTCTTCATACTACTCTTTCAAACTTTGTTTTTTATACTATTGCGGGTGGGATGCCCGTCTATTATAGGCTTAAGTCTCTAGTCTATCTACTATTTTTCTTGTATCTTTATTTATTTAATCTTCTTAATGGTAACAATAAATGTTACGCAGTTTTTTATTTGTACTTTTTTTGTTTTTTTTTCTTAAAGTTAGGAGCTTGATGGTGCAGTGGTTAACGCACCTGGTCTGCGATTGCAAAGGTTAAAAGCTTTTGCAACGGCCATTCATCGGATGCGTGAATAAAAATGTGGCATCTTGTGCTCCTCTGTGCTTTCGAATGGCACGTAAAGGCATCGGTCCTGGCTGGATTAGCAGTCATAGGCAGTTAACATCCACCAAACCTTGTGGTCTGGCAGAGTGAGGTTAACTGATGCTACATCTGTTTGCACGCTGCACCAGTTATCTTCGCGTCTGGACTCCATTTCCACATACCATCAGGTGGGATGGAGTCATTTGCCAAGCTAACAATAAAAAAGGGCTTCAAAGATGACTCTCTTACTGTTAGGAATAGAACAATGGTGTCATATACTGAGAACAAGCCCTAACACCAACATTAGTTTACCGAAACTTCTGTTTCTGAGATAGTTAGTAAAACATGTAATTTATGGCAAAATAAATAAATATATTTGGTAATACTTCTATTAGTATTAAATCGAACACAACAAAACGATACATAACTGAACTTACAACAAAGAAAATTAAATTACAAATACTTAAAAATTAAAGATGTCCTCGGACTGTAGGCTGGGTTATGGTCCCACAAATGCTCCCAATGAATAAACAAACATCTTAACACATATGAGGTGGTTTCCAAATATAACTACAATAAATGTACAACAACATAACTTTATTCAATTATTAATACACTACAACTAAAGTACACAATGCTCTTTATAAAAGAACAAAATAAAATATTATTGAAGTGTAACAAGATTTCGCATAGCGAAACATCGGTGTTTTCATTCAATTCCTTCAAATGATGTTTAAAGATCAGAGTACATACAAACATTGGGAAGATTACATTATGACGCGGCAGAAGCGTCGTCGCCGAAAATGATCATGTCGCCGCTGCCTGCCGTGAAGGTTGTTTGGGGAAAAAAATATTTTTCTAATATTATATCTCATGAAGTTTTGTTGCGAACTCACAGGAATATGCCACGCTCCAGCTATCAGCGTTTCCATTAGTTACTAGGACAATCCTAGTTAAGTGTTATTCGGAAATAGTGTGTACTGTAAAAGATATTACTTATGCATGCGTTTTTAAATACGAGTAAAGTAATACAATGGTTAAGTCAAAGTCCTTCAACTGTTTTCTTTGAAACAACGATACATTTAAACTAAAAAACTCATTATTGCAAATAATGATATTGCCACTATTAGCGAAGTCGCTATAAATAAGTTATTTGGTTTAATATGTAGTGTAGTTTTAAAGAAAGATGAAGGAAAAACAGAAAAAAATAAGAACTTTAAGAGAGTCACTGCGCCTTTTATTTGATATTATTTTAATAATATTATTAGATTGTAGTTACTTGCATTCATTATTTTTTATGTTCTATCTTTTCTTTTCTTTTTACCTATGTTTGCCTGGAAGAGATAGCTTGTTAGCAATAAGGCTGCCTATTTTGTACTCTGTCTCTGTGTCAATTTATCTATATCTGTTTTTTTGTGAGCAATTAAACTATACTTTTATTATTATTTTAATAAATTGCCTATGTCTCACTACAATGTCATCAATCGAATAGTCACGGTATCGACATTCTTAATAACTTAGTTGCTATTTGCAGTAAACATAACATTACAATACCTTGAATATTCAAAGCAAAAACCAAACAATCTTCTTCAGAAATGACATTATATGATGAACGCTTTCACTTCTTGGGCTTCACTGGCTGCTTTTCATCAGGCAGGGTGAAGCCATTATGGCGTGTCACAATAAAAAAAAAAAAAAAAAAAATCGCGCGACAGTTTAATATTTCCCGTCTACCATCCCACCGGACTATTTTCTTTTTATTATTCGGCAGTTATCACTTCGCAGGTACGTACCGCTAAGCTGATCTTCAAGGTGTTATTTCATAAAGTAAATATTTATGAGGGGAACATCCCACCGTCCTCGGTAAGCCGCGAGATCCGAAAAGACATAAACCTCCTGGGATTCAGTTCCAAGTTTACAAAGACGATGTTCATTTGGCATTTCTTATTTCTGTACCTTCGGAGAAGTATCTAATCAAATTCCGCTTATGCATATCTACGGTTAAAGTAAGATAGGTAATAGATATTAAAAAGATAATGACTTTATACAAAAATATAAGCAAAGATTTGACATTACGAATAATCGTCATTGGCATCATTAAAAAACGCAATGGTCGATATTCTGCCCAGAATTTGGCTGGATAACTATCCTATCACCTTACCACCTATTTCTGCTACCCACCAAAAAGCATTGTTTACATTGCTGTAATTTAGTTTGAAGGCAATACTAGGTAAAGTGCCTTTTGGGTTACACTCCATTGAAGTGGAGCGTAGCGGAGCAGACAAGAGCGGCGTTGTATTTCTTACGAAAACCGTCACGTCACACGAGCTGGGCAAAGCCAAGTGTCGCGGGGTAGTGGATCAGGCCGGCTGTGGAGCCAGCGTACTGCCACTCCTTTTTCTGTGGTTCTGATCTGCTCCGCACCTCCCCGCGCCGCTCGGCACCACACCGCTCTGCTCGCTCGGATCCGCACCTCCCCATTAACGTCACCATCAGCTCATTTTATGTCCCTACTGATGGGGTACGAACCTTCCTAGGGATGGTTAGGGAGAAAGGGCCACAAACCACTACGCGTGCCCAGTGCGGATGGGTGGTTGTTAACGACTGCTATTGCAGCCGAGACGAACGGCTTTACGTACCTTCCGAAGCACGGAGGAGCTCAAGAAAATAAAGTTTAGGTCACACATCCAATGGCCGGTCTTTGCGAGTTGTTGTTGCATAACCTTAGCAGTTACAGAAGGTGACGCACCGCTAAACAATTAATCTAATACGGAGCTTTTGCGCCCCGTGCCATAAAAAAAACTGTTTTTTTTTCCTTCCAATTAAAACTACAAATTATTTAAAAAAATGAACTAGCATATTGAAGTGTATGTTAAGACTAATCTACTAAGAAAATTTAGATGCTTAAATCGGTCTGGTTAGCCTGTAAAATGCAAATCTATGTTTTAAAAGAGGTTACTTTGATATTTTTTTTTCTGTTATAAAAGTTAACAAATCGTTTTTCTGCAACTAGCAAAATGAAGTCAATTAAATGAAAAATCATGTCATCAAATATCACTTTCATATGTTTTGTAATTGTTGGGAAAAAACAAGATCCCCGCCACGTAAATTTCCAATGCGTCACCTTATCCGCACCTCCCCGCTTCGCCTCAATGAAGTTTAAATGTGGATAAAGCCGCTGTGCCCTGCTCCGCCCAGCTCAGATCTGATCTAGAAGTGTCACCCTGGACATGAAAGTACAAGAGCAGAAACTGCACACCTCTGAAGGACATAGACTAATGTGAATTTTATAGGAGCCATTTTAATAGCACCTGGCCGGAATTATTACACTTTGCCGAAATTATAATTTTCTTAAATAGCCTATGACTGTTCCAATGCTGGGCAAATACCTCTATCATTGAAATCAAGTCATCAAAAATTGTAATCAAAGAATCCGTTTGAATTTCTTGGATTAAAGAAATTTATTTAGTAAAGGCATACATTTTTTATACCCGACGTTTTGATCGAGTTGCACCGGCCGGGCCGTGGTTACGGGCTGAAAATGTTTTATCTATGAGGTATGCCTTTACTTATTAGCTTGCGATAATTCCCATTTACTTTGTAGGGTTCCGTACCTCAAAAGGAAAAAACGGAACCCTTATAGGACCACTTTGTTGTCCGTCTGTCCGTCGGTCCGTCTGTCTGTCTTTCTGTCAAGACCCTTTATCGTCGTGGAGGTATCGAATTGAAATTAAAACCAAATACTCAGATCTGCAGTCCCTTGAAGCTGTAAAAAAATCAAATTTCAAAGTTAACGAAAAAAAAGATAAGCCGTTTATGTCGCCAAAAACGTATATTTCGACACTCTCAAGGGAATCAAAATTCATAGGGTACTTGCCGTTGTCGAACTATGAAATTTGGCAAATAATGTCGTCTTATACTACAAGTACAAGGAAAAATCTGAAAACTATACATATTTAATTAAATTATTCGACGTTCATGCCAATATCGTTTCTTCCTATTCGTAATTATGCACAATCTGAATTCCACATAATAGTAATTCACCACATTCGCTACTGTGCACAGACATTATTTGTGCACAGTAGCGATTCTTCCTTATCGTAATTCTGCACAAACTGAATTAAACACAATAGTATTTCACCACATTCGCTACTGTGCACAGTCATTATTTGGGTACAGTAGCGATTCTTCCTATTTGCAATTCTGCACAATCCGAATTCCACACAATAGTATTTCATCACATTCGCTATTTCATACAGTCCTTGTATCCACACGATCATGGTAACTTTTCACTTTAAAATCTTATTTTTTTATACTAAAAGTAAGGTAAACAAGATCAAGTAAATAAATAGTAAGTAAATAAATAAATTATGTTGGGCAATATATGGTTTCAATACGCGATAGTGAATCGGCAACTATGTTGTTATCGCCGCTTATGTGTTGAATATCCGTTGTGAATTCGCTTAAGTAACACAATTGTCGCGTCCTTCTAGATATTTTGCTGTTGGTACCTACTTTACTAAATGCAAAACAAAGAGGTTTATGATCGGTAAAAATAGTAACTTGCTGACCCTCAATGATGTTCTGAAAATATTTCACTGACAAAAATATGGCTAAGAGTTCTCTATCGTACGTACTTAATTGGGGTTCTGTAATTTTTTTGAAAAATGCCCTAATGGTTTCCATAAACCATTTACTTTTTGCTACTTACAGATCCTACCCCTATCTTCGAGGCGTCTGTCATAAGAGCTAATGGTAAATTCGGTAAAGGATGTGAAAGTATAATCGCGTCTTGTAGATCTTTTTTACAGTTTTGAAATGATTCCTCAACCTCCTGGGTCCAAATAATTTTCGACTTATCTCTTTTTTTTGCATTGTGTAAATGCTTATGTAATTTACCTTGGCGTTCCGCTGCGTTATGTACTTATATGAGTTCTATAAAAATTGATCATTCCTAAAAAGCGTCGGAGTTGTTCTACAGTTTCTGGTTTAGGATAATTACTGATAGCTTCTACTTTTTCTTTAAAAGGTTTTATCCCTTCACTAGATATTTCGTATCCTAAATAACTAAGTTTTTCCTATCCAAAACAACATTTATTTAAATTAATTGTAATACCAAACTTATCTCCGTACGCCAGCTTTTCATATTACTAACAATCACTAAAAAACCACTCATTAATGCCCTTTAACCCTGCGCTCGAAACCAGCCGAAACGTGCAGATATTGTCTGTTCTACTGAACGATTCAGAAGATCAAACACGCACAGATTCTTTTGTCATCTGAGTAGTTTTCTGTACAACAGACTAAATTTTTCTTTATGTATTTACCCCATGAACAAAGCACAATGTAAAAAAACCGTACAAGATTGGCTAAAGGGGAAAACATATGATGACACAGAGAAATTATTATTAGTAATTACATAATTTTTAAGACCATCTAGAAAATTCTAATTAAGTAGAGCAATTAATAATATTATTCGAGTACTTTCCAGTTCCGCATTTAAAATAGTTAGTCATTATTATTGTGTAAATGTTTTATTGTAGAATAAGCACTAACGTTCTGTTCTAGATAGATACCTAATACACAGGCAATATTGATTGCTTAGCATAGGTATTACGTAATACTATTATATACACTAACCCCAATTACTTTACATAAGTCTTTTGTATCTAGGCTAAGTTTTTATACAGCAATAAATTTATCTTATCTTATCTTATAAGTGGGTCACCTGGTAATAAGCAATCACCACTGCCCTATACATGAAACACCGAGGTGGTCGCAGACGTGTTGCATACCCAAAGAACTAAGATAGAGTGCCTCTGTGCCTACTGGGATTTGTGATATTAATTTTACAATTAGCAGTTAAGAGTGGTATCTAGAGAAGCAAACCCATACATTTTGCGTTTTATGACAAATTAAAATAAAGCAAATAAAAAATAGAATAAAGCATGATTTTACTTCTTTGACACACGTTTTTGCGTTACTCTCCGGGAGGATCTTGGTGCCGAACATTTATTTTGCACGGCAGTGTATCAGCCAAGTTTGCGTTGAGGGTTGTATTACATAAACCAATTCGGGACACTTCAACCCACTTTCAACCCTATTCAACCTATACAACACTACGCAATTTTCGTTGTATAGTATTGTATAGGTTGCGTTTTTGTCTAGTAAAAGTAATTTAGACCTAAATGCGTGCCAAGTTTCATTTCGGTTTTGAAACTTGTTTGATAAAAGATGGTCAGATCTCTTGTCACTAACTATTCAAATCGGCAAGCTTCAGAATACAATTATTTTGCGACTGTTTAAATTATAGCTGAGAAAACTTGCCAGGTTATAGAGGTAAGGAATCTATCTTTCTTTTCAAACTAGTCTCAAGAACAAAGAGAAACTTGCCACGGATTTAGATCTCAATTATTTTTCCGACAAAGCCGACAATCTTGCACCTGTAATTATTTGAACTTGGCCCCTCTTTGACTTTTATGCCTTGATGGGATATTTAATGGCTATACTTGAAAGATACTTATATTATTTAGTAGTAGGACGTAATAATGAAAGATTTTTCTAGTTTTATTTTACAAAATTTTATTAATTCACGATGAACATTAACAAAACCAATAACATTTTTTTTAAATAAAATTGTTGAACTATTTATTAAAATAATTACATAGGTTAGATACACTAAGCTTCGCTTACTAGTAAAATTCCTTGTCACTTTTAATTACCTACAAATCAATAATGACTCAATAAACCATGAATAAAATAATAGGATTTTTTTTTACAAATTTTTATTCTTATGAGGTTAGTTTAGTATAACTTTTGGAACTTTTGTAATACCATTAAATAAACTAATAAAACCTACTTGTTTGTGAAAAATGAGGCGTAACAATAAACTTAAATAATAATCTAAATTGACCCATACTTTCTTATTTCAAGTCAGTAAAATTATTGCCACTTATTAACTAGCCCTTTCTATTTTATAGTAAATTATTAAGACTAAGTTGCTACTTTTATAAAAAATATTGATGTTAAAAGAAGAGCAAGGTAGCAATCGCATAAACTAACAACTACACAAAATTAACTATTCAGAACTTCATAAACTAAATAAAACTGATCATGATGTTGCTCGTTTAAAAAATTTCATAGTTGGAACTGTCAGAATTTTGTACATCAAAGCGATCACCGAAGTGTTGGTCAGAATCAGCGTCTGTTTCTGGATCTGAATTTTCATTCACTTCTGCGTCGGTACTGTCATAGTCTTGAAAATATAGTCATCATGGGTACTTAGGTTTTTTAAGGCTTCTGCCATTGCTATTTCTTGGTTTGTATATCTTTGAATTATATCTGTAGCCGTGTAAGTATCAGCCCGATGTCTTTTTATATGTTTTTTTGAACAGCCAGCTAGGTTTCTTTTAATCCAGAAATCTTGGTATTTGGCCTCTTTTTTTAATTTGCTCAAGAATAAAAATAGTTTTGGATGACGACCAAATCTTACAATTATTGCGATGGTGCCACCCTTCTAAAGCATTGGTGGTTTTATTCTGCTCGTTGTGGCAACTAAATATCTCACATTTTATTTTGTTCATCCATTCTTCTGTAAAAAAATTGGTTTTAGCGAATACTTCAGTGTCAGGTATAAGTTCAGTTATACAACGGAAACCTTCTGGTATTTCTGATAGCTGAAATAACGCCAATTTGCAGAGCTGTCTAGTTACATTCTTTCCGATCGGGTGTTCTGTAACTTCAAACTGTTCAGCCTTTCTCCATAATGATTGTTGGTAGTGGAAAAAACCGGGTCTTACCCGTGGTACTACCGATGGTACTACTATCCTGTCTGGTAGTACCACGGGAGATTTTTTTTAACCCTTGGTACTACTAAGGTACTAAGATTTGGTGATTAAATTGTAAAATATTATTAGCGAAGGATTCTAGGATTTAATCAATCGCTAAGAATCTTGCCTTTCGGAGTCATGTCCCCTCCCCCCTGATATCTCTCCTAGGGGAGATCCGGGGATGGTGCTCGTGGGTTACTGGATCGTCTGTTGTTTTAGCGACTTTCAACACCCTTTTAATGTCACTCTTTTAAAAACTTTTTATAATTCATTTGTCACCGGAATTTCGAAGTCACTTTTAAAGTGTTCAACATTGAGTGCAAGTTTTTCTTTTAAAATTGAAAATAACAACTCATATGTGTTTTCTAATTTATTGGGCAACAGAGCGTATACCAAAGGTACTATTGTAGTTAATTCATCGTTAAATTTTCTCAAATCTGCGTGAGGCGTGTAGAGTTGATAAAACGGTAGAGGAGTTACCTTAAAAGTACCATCTCCTAAGTAACTCGTTATTGTCTTAATAGTTTCTCTAGCTCGGGGTGTAGCAAAAACATAAATATTGTGTTCGTTACTAACCAAAAAGTCTTCAGAAATGATCTCAGGCAATGAAATATCTTACATTTTTCAAATGTACTCTTCTTAATGTTTAGTGCTTTGTAACGTCGCCTATACAACGAATCTCTCGCCGTTTCAAAGTTTGGAATCAGTTTCGATTCACTCACGGATGCTTCTTGCCGCAACTCCTCAAACTGTTTTTCAAAAACTATTTGTACCGGTTTCATAGTCTTAGAGACTTTATATCTGCAGTTATGTATACAAACATCGACTTTATTTTTAAACGCATTTGGCTTGCACGTATGAACACTCTGCCTGGGCACCTTGATAGTTTTATTGATAGTTATACATGCACTACACGATAACTGATTGACGCATCGCCAATTCGTGCCACGGACACGATTACCTCTGAAATAATATTTAAAACCACTTTTAAGTAAAATGTCCTTGCCCTTTTCACTTTTAATGAACACAATTTTATCATCTGTTTCCTCCATACTTTGCTTTTGGCCACTTTTATTAACCCCTCTACCTTGCCGCGGTGTCATGACACCGCGGCCATTATAGTAATAACGATAGAACTATAATTGTGATCATAAACTAAAGATTGCAATGTCATTGATAAGACAATACTTCTATAAAGTGGCCAGTGACATTGTTGCAAATAAACAGGCATTTATTTTTGTTAGAAATAAAACTTTGATTTATATTATGGACGAATCGATTATCGAGATTCAATTTTGTTTGGTGGCATAATGGCCCCATCACTAGTTGTTCTTTTTTTTACTCTTGTCTCTGGAAAGCAAATATGGCTGGATATAGGTTATTGTGTGTGAATAATTAAATAGTTTTATGTAGTAATAAGGGCATTTGGAGCCGTATTATTCTACTTAAGTGGATAGTGCAAATTGTGTGTGCGTCGTAAACTAATTGTTTCGGGAAAACAATTAGCCGGGATGCCGGCCACACCGCTGCTGAAATAAAAGGTATTTTTCGTGGGAAGTGCACTTTGGGGTAGTTTGGGTGTGTTTAGGGACCCTAGAAGACCCGGAGCCGGATTCGGGCCCCATCGGATCATATGGATCCCGTTCAGGACGGCGGGAGCAGCATTGAACTGTGAGTGGACTTTGTTAATTTTAATGTGTAATTCTAAGCAATAATTTTAGTGTCTGTTGTGGGTTTCCCCAACAGACATGATTAGGTATTCTTTAATATAAAATTATATTGAGTTTGCATATCTAAATAATAAAAGGTAACCCATACTATAGAAAACCGATGATTTTACGTGGTTTAATGATTGTATTTATACTTAACTAGTATTTGCTCACGACTTGGTCCGCCTTAGACTAGTTTTTCGCGTTTTCCGAGGAAATGGTTTATTGTTTCTGTATTATAGCCTTATACTAAGTATATGTACGTACTTATATGGGGTCCAAAATACTTTCGTACTTAATTTCATTCAAATCTGTCCAGTGGTTTAAAACCACGGCACGGCATTAATCTACAGACTATAATATATCTTTGTGCCAAATTTCATCCAAATTGAAATTCAATTCATATTCAAAAATTTATTCAATAAATAGGCCATGTCAGAGCACTTTTACACGTCGGAAGTATGGAGTGAATCTACTAGTGATTCGGACAAGACCATCATTGCGGAGAAGAAACGCCGCATGAAACTCTAGCGGAAGCACATTTTTTCAAAATAAAATTGTACAATAATACTTAAAAGTAACATTACAAAGTAAGAAAGCAATAAAAAGGTAATAATTGTTAAAACTAACAAATCCAAATCCTTAAAATAAAATGTAATTAGCGGTACATTAAAATAATACAATAATACTGAATTCGAGCTTAACATGATGTAGTCTTTTCGTCAAAGTATACAACTTGACTAATCAGCTTAGAGTAAAACTTCTTTGCCAGCGTGAACAGACCGGACTCCA
This sequence comes from Eudonia lacustrata, assembly GCA_947562085.1. NCBI lineage: Eukaryota > Metazoa > Arthropoda > Insecta > Lepidoptera > Crambidae > Eudonia > Eudonia lacustrata. The sequence continues at coordinate 19,153,016 of OX387340.1, read as the reverse complement.
CAAACAGCACCCGTTAACGAGTATGACTCGTATCTCCGCCATTGCCTCCCTTAACTGTATGCTAGGGAAGGTGGTGACCCGATCAACGACACCGCCGTAAGCAAAGACCTTTGAGTGAGCATGACATGCTCATGCTGCCGGCTCCATATCCGTTCTGCCGTTCTGGCGTGATTGAATAACAAATATATCCATCCATCCAATTTATGTGAATGTTTATTATTGTGTACTCCATATGTACTCAAATATTTATTTATTTTATTTTCTAATTAATGAAAAAATCTGATTGTTGAACTGACTGATAACGAACGAGGACAAAACAAAATAGCGAAAGTGATGAAATACTATTGTGTGGAATTCGGATTGTGCAGAATTGTGTATATGAAGAATCGCTACTGTACCCAAATAATGACTGTGCACAGCAGCAAATGTGGTGAAATACTATTGTGTGGAATTCAGATTGTGCAGAATTACGAAAATGAAGAATCGCTACTGTACACAAATAATAACTGTGCACAGTAGCGAATGTGGTGAATTACTATTGTATGGAATTCAGATTGTGCAGAATTACGAATAGGAAAAACGATATTGGCATAAACGTCCAATAATTCTAAATCACAAAAATAACAGGGTATTTATGCAAGGAACGGGGGTCCAAATTTTGAAGTAAGTTAACCGTGTCATGTGGGGTATCGTATGAAAAGGCTTCATTTGCACAAGCTTAAACAGATTTTTTTAGTTACAATGGATCGCGACAGTTTAAAAGTGTTTAAAAAAATTTAAATAACGAATCTGTTAAAGTAATTAAGGCTAAGGAATTAATTTAACATTGTTCGATATATTACCAAATCCTAACTTCATGGATACAATCAATAATTAATTGGTTAATTTATAAATATAGACCTAAATACATGATATCATTAAGGTACAACATTAAATTTGATTTCACAATATTAAGCTCCAGAGTTCTCAACTAAAGGGGATTCCTAATTGTTTTCGGCACACCCTAACAGGTTTCTAATAGATATACGCGGGCCATTTTCCTGTACGCGCAAATAACTTGGTAGGAACTTCGGAAAGAGAAATTTAATTTTCGCCGTCACATCAAACCGTAAACACTGATTGTACCAGGCCCAACGAGTGGAGTGGGGGGGACACAAAAAATATACTGAAATCGTTACGAAAGTAGTAAAACGCGCGGGGTCCTGCGTCAAAATAACGTCTTTCATCATAATAACAAGATGGTTGCGCTGTTACTCTTCACGGCGTTGTGTGTTAGCAATTATTATTCAGAACATCTTAAGTTAGCTTGTGACAAACTTCTTTTTTACTTTTCTTTTTTTTCATAATCATCATCAGCTCACTTCCGCCCACTGCAGGGCATAGGCCTCTTCCCTTGCACGCCACTCCTCATAGTCCTGCGGACTCCTGCGCCATCCTCATCCATCCCCTGCTCGCCACCCGCCCACCCCTATCTGTATAAATTATTAATTATCTGTTAACATGCAGTCCACATCGGTAACAGTGTGATCACAAGTATGTGATCACACTGTTACCAATATGTACCACTGAAGACGGATATTTTACCACGAAAATGGAAGAAGAATAGAAATGGAATGGGAAAAGTAAATCTAATAGACCCCTATAAGTCTTTCAAAATATGTGTGTTACTTGTTTATTAATAATACATATTAATTTTATAGGTTTACCTCCTCCATCGCTCCTTAGCTTAATTTAACCAGCTCATTTTATGCCCCCACTGCTGGGGCACGATCCTTCCTTATGGATGGACAGGGAGAGCGGGCCATAAACCACCACGCGGGCCCATTGCGGTGCGGTGGTTGTTAATGGCTGCTGCCTGGCTGTATTAGCCATGACCTACGGCTTTATGTGTCGTCCGAAGCATCTGCCTTTTTGAAAGTTGCTTCACCTTAGCAATCGCTATCCGCTAGCTGCTTAGCCACCAAGCTCCTTGGTTTACACAAAAAATTACATCCTCTGTATATGAAAAAATATGCTACTATCAAATACCGATATCATTAATTTCCTTCAGAAGTATTTGTTGTAATCAAGACTTCCACAATAAGCATGTACTCGTATACCTATTTGTCTTTCAAAAAGAAAACAAAGTGAACATGTGGATGTATTTAAATAAGTCTACTCAAGGTGAAGGGGATGGTCGCAGAGTTTTATGAATTACTTACTTTTTCGAGAGATTCGTATCCACTTTCATTGTGTTACTTTACGGCAATATTGAATCTTTTGTGTCTTTGTTTATTGACTGTTTGTTATATATATAATATTATACTATACTTATAAATTTTTCACCATTTATTTTGTTTAACGCGGCCCCATCAATGTGATGCCGATTGTAATGTAGTATATTAACCTATCATATCTTTCCATTGAAATCTGTTTTAGTATTCAACAGGGCCGCCTTTTGAATAGCTCTTCTGAGTCAGCTGCTGTTTAGAGTCCTATCCTAAGATCTAAGTCAACACTTCCGTTAATTTTTATGTTATCTTACAGTTCTTTTGTTATCCCATTTTGATATGATTACACAAACTTAAATCATCACCTTGGTGCTATTTAGGCGGGTGCTCAAAGTTGATTACCTCATCATCATTATCACTAACTAATTAATAAACAAAATAAACAAACCTTTGCATTTTCTTCTTCTTGATGGACAGTTGTCAATGCTACAGCCATTGAAAGCTGCTTTTGTTTTTTTTTATAAGAAACAAGCACTTTATCCTCCTTTATGTCCGTGTAGATATTTTGTTATCAAATAAAAATTGCCTACGTTACCCGCAAGGAATGTAGCATTCTATCAGTAAAAGATTTTTTGAAATTAGACCAGCAGTTTCAGTGATTACAAAGACACAAACTTTACCTTTTTATTAATAGTATAGATATAGGTGTAGATAAAGATTTTGTCCTAAACAACAAACAAATGCACGTATCGGGGACAGTGACGCGCTAAGTTAGCTCAATTCGTGTTGCGTTTAAAGATCGCCATCTTACCACAAAAGCTGGACCATCTGACTTCGCAAAATCATAATCGTCATTAGGTAATATCAAACGCTCAGCGTATTTACTCATAAGAAGGTTTCGAGTGGATACTTCTAAAAAGGCAATTCTTGAGATAGGCAAAGCGGACGGGATACTCGGCAAATAACGGAAGCAGAAGGTTTAATCTCTATGAGGTACAAATCGCTCGTTATGTAAATTGAATCTCTTGCAAATTTAAATCGCTTTCATAAGCCAATTGCCTCTGAATAAAAACAAAAGGATACTCTTTTAACATTTAAGATATTTACTCGGAGAGGGAGGGCTCATTAATCATTCAGATTGAGAATCGGTTTTAACGACAATGTAAACGTATGAATGAGGTTCGTTTTGCGTGCTATTATAATAAATTACTAGAACCACCCAAGTGGTCGAAATTGTGACCGTGATTCACAAAATATACAATGTAACGTTAAACTTGATCCGCATCAAACAAATCGCTCTACATGTATATATTGATATATATATTGTTGCGGAGGGGTTACTAAAATAAATTACTAAACTAATCCTAATGCCTGAACAACAAAAAAGTATTCCAAAACATCAAATATACTACAGCTACAACTAGAAGTTACTAACCAAGACGTTTTACAATACCAGTTAAAGAAATAGCCAAGGGGACAAAGGCCCCACCCTTGTCCCTTGAGGACGTAGTATTCATAAAGCCGTAACTTAAAATCTACCGATTATTCTGCTTAAATTTAAATTAAAATAACTGCTAACGACGGTCCACAACTCGGTCAACGTTAAACAACCAAATCAAAAACTGTGGTACCCTTCTCCCCCAGATGAATTTCCTTTATTGCTTGCTATTGCTATTGAAAACAGTGAGAAGTTGAGCCGAACAATGGCCGGTAGCCACGGTGTCAAGTGCATACAACTATGTCCATTCATCCGGACTGTCATTTTATAAGCTGGTATATTTTTAAGCATGTAACCAGGGACCTATCTCAGAGGAATAAAAAATCCCATGGTCCCATAAACTTTCCCCTGCTAGGCTTAGGCCATGAACATATAGTATTTCTAGGATTTCGGGACATAGCTCACTACACTATCTCAGTGCGGAACGGTAGGTTTTAACGATTGCTATATCCTCCTATCCTATATCCTCTCCCCCACACACAATTGATATGGCAGCATACTCAACGCATCTGCGACTCTTTTGGTTTTACGGGTGTCCATGGGCGGCGGTGATTGCTTCCCATCAGGTGACCCGCCTGCTCGTTTGCCTCCTTCTAATATAAAAAAAATATATTGCTATCGGTATTACCTACAAAAACAACCAGGCTCGACGAGCTTTCTAAACCATAAAGGACTTCAAGATATTTTTAATTGGTCATCCACATGTTGACCAGATATTAATTTTAATAAAAAAACCTCTAACGTCAATCGAGAAATAACTAAAATCAAAGCTTCCAGTACCGTCCCTGATGTACAAGTGTCAGCAATTATGAAGGAAATAGCGAAGCTGAGTCGCACAATGACCAGCAGACACGGTGTCAAGTGCAGAAAAATATTTCCATTCATCCGGACCGGGGGATTAAGCGCAACGAGATCGCCCCAGCCAGCGGCGGCGACGCTCGCGACTCTCGGCGACAACTTAAAGCTTCAAGTTATGACGTAAGCATGTTAATTAAAAGGTCCCAATGCTGGGCTTACCTTAGCCTTCCCTCATGAACTATTAGCACTTTAGGATTGCGGGACACAACTTAGTGCGCTAGCCCAATGGGGAAGGGTAGGTTTTAACGATTGCTATTAAAATGACAACCGTGACTAAACGTGCTTTTTGAAGCACGGAGGAACTTCAAATATTTTAATTTGTCCACCTACACGTTGACTCTACATCGCAAAAGTTGTTTAACCTGTTTTTAAATTTAATCAAACAAACTCCAACGTCTGCTCGACGAGATATACTTAACTCAAAATCAAAATCAACCTGTATGTACCGCCCCAGTTGAACAAGTGACAGCAATAAAAATAAAGGAAACAGTGAAATTGAGTCGCACAATGGCCGGCAGACACGGTGTCAAGTGCAGAAAAATATTTCCATTCATCCGGACCGAATCCCCCCGGATTAAGCGCAACGAGGTCGCCCCAGCCAGCAGCGGCGGCGCTGGCGACTCCCGGCGACAACTTAAAGCGTTCTGCTTCAAATTATGTCGGAAGCCTGCTAATTAAAACGTCCCATTTCTGGGCTTACCTTAGCCTTCCCACATGAACTATTAGCATACTAGGATTGCGGGACCTAACTCACTACACTAGCCCAATAGGGAAGGTTAAATAATAACCAACCAGTATGTACCGCCCCAGATGAACAAGTGACAGCAATAAAAATGAAGGAAACATTGAAGTTGAGTCGCACAATGGCCGGCAGACACGGTGTCAAGTGCAGAAAATTATGTCCATTCATCCGGACCGGGGGATTAAGCGCAACGAGGTCGCCCCAGCCAGCGTCGGCGGCGCTCGCGACTCTTGGCGACAACTTAAAGCGTTCCGCTTCAAATAATGACGTAAGCCTGCTAATTAAAATGTTTGCTTCACCCCCTTTTTTAATTTCTTTCTCTGGTAGACATGGGCTCCTTTGTTCGGGGATTACGCTTGCTCGCACAAGACGCTGATTGCGCACTTGTAATTTGTTTTTGCATCGGCGTTATTCAAATTTTTATATTATTTCGTCGCTTTAGGTATACGTTTCGTGAGATTAATAATACGGTGAATTTGTTTTTTTTTACATATCTTACGGGTAAACAGGGCCTTCATCATTCATCTGTTAAACTGATAATAAGGCCATTGGTGGAAGCGCATTTCACCCCGAATCCTCAACTACTGAGTCACTGCCTATCTAATTTCTAGCCGCCAGAACACAACAATGCTACAAACAGACAAACAGATGGAACACCATCTCATCTAAGCTAGCCAGGCGGCAAAACACCTTAAACAAATGAGTAAGTATTAATTCATGTGCCTTAAACGCCATTTGACCGACAAACAATTGAATTTCTATTATGTCTAGGCCCGAACGGCGGTCAACCTGTTAATTTCAACTACTTAAACCAATTACTATTTGTATGTGCTATTGACGAACAGTGGAAAGTATATTTGGGACCATGGTGCCCTATTCAGTAATTATCGTCTTCATCAATTGGATGTCCCTACTCCAGATTAGTTTGTTTATAGATTTATCATAGCTTTGATACGTTAAATCGATAAATTAATGTATATATTCTTTATTGCACAAAAATGTATACATTTTTGTGTTTCGTTACCACTAAGCTACGTCTTCTTTAAATAAACAGCGATGTGCTGTTCATTTATCCGCTGTGTGTTTAGTCACTCGGCTAGGCGTCGGAATAATGATAAAAAATGGAAACTAATACTTACTTATTTCTTTTATTGAGAGATATCAGTATCTGTTAACACTATTACATAATATAGATAACATAAACAAATATTAACAATGACTAAGTGTATAAAACAAAAAAATTAAATAAAAAACAAAACAAAACGAAGTTATCAGGATAAAGGATAATAAGAGTATTAAATATTATATATACAAGCTTAAGCTTGCCGTATTTTATTGTATTTGACACTAAAGCAACGTAAGAAAAACCCCTAACTTGGTTTTGGCCAATCTTCGCACAATTTCCTTTTGAGCTTGGTAAATGAGTCAGCCAAGAGTCAAATCTTTATTTCCATTAAGAAGCTTACATAATACGACACCATTTCTTGTAATCCAACTAGTCTTTATAAGGTTATTCAACAGTGTATCGATATAAATGGAAGGTGATGTTGCGCGGTGCACGTCATCGGGCCCCGACAATTGACGTCATCAATCTTATACACGCAACAATGAGCGGCCATTGATGGGATACTTTCGCTGTACAATTGGTTCCATACTCGGTGAAATTGAATGAACCCTCAATGTCAAGGGGCCGATATGTTTGGATCGGTCATCGATTATTTTTAAATAATTTATCAACGGTATTAATAAATGTGGTTTTTTAAGCAATTTTTTAAAGTTTTACAATATAATTTAATACTGTTCAAAAAGACCGTGGAGTAGGATTTAAAGCAATATAAAAACTAAAGTTTTTTTTAAATATGGGTGTATAAATTTTAAGCAAATTTTGTTGCAATCAAGAATTACAATTCGAAAGTGTTGAAAAAATATCCCAGAGCGGGATTTGAACCCGCTTCTGCTGACATATACACCGTGTTTTTTTACTCGTCTTAGGCCCGCAGATTGGTTGATCAGACCATAAAACTGAACTACTTTCCCCAAGAAACATAGACCAAAAATTTTTTTTTTTTTGGTTAGAGTTCGCTGATTGCCTCAAACGGCATTTTCAGTTTCACCGGGCTTGTTTGGGGGCGGCGAAAAACTTAGAGGAGTTCCCCAAGCCGTAGAAAACGAATCTTCAGAGGTTTTCTAGAGCCGTTCCCTCATCACGCATTAGTACGTGTACCCGTGCCCTACTAGATTCTCCGAAGGGTTCGGATTGGATCGGGGAGTGGAACAACCCGAGGGCGCCTCTAAAATGGTGGAGGAGAGAAGCGCCTAGGTACAAGTCTGTACCTGGTATAGAGCGCGTGTGAACCGGTTCTTCGTACTCTTGTTCTACGAGTACGGTGTCTTGGGCCTAAACTATTGTGCATGTTTATTGTATTCTGTAAATGTGTAGTGACATTTAGAGGATCGGGCGGGAAAAATTGTTTTCTTGTACAAAACCTAGACCTAAATCCAGATTAATCTTCAGAAGTATGAACGAAGCCGCTTGATCCCCATTCGTGTCAATACTCGTTATTAGAGATGGGACAACCTCAATCAGTGACCGATCGTGCGTGAAAACAATATCGATACTGAAGATCAATGTTGATCGAAGTGAGTAGTTCATAAACTGATAAAAATAAAACTAAAACTACTATGAAAATGTATGTCGACACACAATTGGATTAAAATATGTAAACAAATGTTTGCTTTCTCCCTTAATAGCGGCCTGTCCCGGCTTCGCTCGGGTGGACATTTCTTTTTTAATATAGCCTATACTCAGCGTTAATGTAGCAATCTAATGGTGAAAGAATTTTTTAAATCAGTCCAGTAGTTTTTGAGTTTTTTCGTTGCAAACATACAAAAATACAAAGCTTTCCTCTTTATAATATTAGTATGATTGTTTAAAGACGTGCACACTGGGTTAAAATTTCTTGCCTTGTATTTCTTTAGTATGTTTCCTTTTTTTTATTGTTTTTGTCAATTGTTTTTCTATAGTTATTAGCACTTCCCTTTTACGAACCGTTAAAGAATGGATTGCTACCTGCCCATGTGTTCAAAGTGAATAGGTATTTTCTGCGTAAGCATGAAACACCTTAGGAGTCTGCTCCTAACCCTGACACTGCTACTGCCTAATAAGGCAGGTTGGTGGTCAAATGTGTTATCATCATCATCATCATTATCATTTCAGCCAAAAGACGTCAACTGCTGGAAAAGGTCTCCAAAGATCACGACAACGACCGATTTTGTGCTGCTAGCATCCGCGGCCTTCCCAATATCGTATTCAAAATGCATTTACTTAAATAAGTTTCTTTACCCTATAACCGCACCATAGATCAACGGGTGCCACCGGTGACAACTCGAATAAACTGGTATTATCTGTCTCTAAAATAGACGTTAGATACTGTCAAAGTTTCACAAAACCTTAATGCGCATTAAGAGTAAAATCGGATATTTTGGTAAGGAGTTCCGAACAGCCGCGTCAGAAGTAAGAAGTGCTTGGATAATGTCCTCTGGCACTAATTAAAACTTTGGGAACAACGAGAAAAAGGGTTGAGAAATATGGCGTTCAGTGGTTAATAATGGCGCCGTGGCCCTGTTTTATATCCGCACTTTTTCTTCCTGGCAGCACGGAATTAGAATATTAAAATCGTCGCTTAACCTTTGCCTTCTCCTCCATATATTTTCTGATACTGTTTAATGATAATAAATCAGTTAGTATCTTCCTTGACCTTTGTGTCTGTTACAGACGATTCGTGGTATATTGTCTAAAACATATTGAATTTGGGGGCTAAGCAACACATCTGACATGCCGAGCTGTATTAATATCGTTATCTTGTTAGTGACTTTTTTTACGATATTAAAAGCAGCAATCGAGCCTTATAGGCTTATTCTTACTAGGAAAGCCCGAAAAAAACGCTTGCGATATCCATAGTTCGAAGTTTCAGTTCTTATGCTAAAACTATTAACTTTAATTTTACTGGATGCCTTAAATCATTAATAGTCAAAAATAGTCGCGATTAAACGTATATGCAGAACCTTCTACCAAATAGGCGACTGCTCCGAACCACAGGTATTATCTCCAATTCCAACCTCTAAATAATCATAATTATGTTTTGTTTTTATTACAATTACCTTCCATTAAATGTTTAATCAATACAGCTAAATCAGAAATTTCGTATTTATATCCTGATTCTATCGTTGTTTCCTTCCGTCTGAAAGAATTAATTAATTCCTTCATCAATCATTGCGTTTTCCTTCTTAGCCTCAACGTCATTTACTCGATAGGATCGCCCAAAAATCAGAGATTTCATCCAGTCACTGCTTTATATAACATCATTATATTAACAAATAATAAAAGCAATAAAAGCTTCATTTATTACTAACCATAAAATGAGAAAAAGGTAGCACAATTAAGTATTCACTGAGATTTCTTGAATTGCTTGGCAATATAGCGCAAGCATAAACAGAATCGCGCAATTAAATTAAAGTTGTTTCTAGAAATTTTAATTGCTTTTATCGAATCTAACAGTTTGCAGTGCAATTTTATTGTTGTAGAGAAAATTAATTCAATTATACAAGAGAATCATTAATAAACACATGAAAGCCATGTTTAAAAATAAATAAGTAGCCCACTGCTGGGCAAAGACCTTCAACATTGAAATGAAGTCATCGCTACAATATGGGTACCTAATGGCTTACACCACGCTTGCCAAATGCGGGTTGAAACCCGGGCCATCGACCAAACAATTACTACCTACCTACTGGCTGTGGATGTGGCTCGCAGTGGCTAGCGGCTGTCGGATGTAGCTTGAGCTTATGATGATGAAAATTACAAAACTAATATCATAAAGCTATTGAACATCCTCTGTCGACCATTTGTCGACTTTCATGAAGGAGGAGTTTTGGCCGAAGAGTATAGCGGCAGTTTAGAGGTTATCAGACACCGTATTGCGCCACACGACGCCGGTGAAATAAAATTGTAATAACATAGGGTGTTTACGGTCATATAATTATAATATTATGCACGAGAGTTTGCCGCGAAGGTTGTTAGTCATCTTCGTGCGCATCAGCGCAGACCCGATGAGGAGTCGAAGAGGTCGCCATGGCCGAAACCGGTCGGAATCCAATCATAATATATACTCGTATAATATATCTATACTATTATAATAAAAGATGAAGAATTTGTGTTTTTGTTTGAGCGTGGTAATCTTTAGAACTACCAGTCAGATTTGGAAAATTATTTTTGCATTTGATAGCCTAATTTTTTTGTGGAAGGCTTTAGGTTATTTAAATCACGCTATGACCCTTATAAAAGTCAGAAATAACGCTAAGCGAATAAGAAGTACTCTACTATACTGTACTATATATATACATATGTATTATATGGGCCTGCGTTGCCTGACAACAAATTAATAAATTAAAATTTACGCCAAAACACTGTCATAGAAAATTATAATTCGAATGTTGTGATAAATTTTTATACATATATCTATGTCCATAGAAAGTGAACCTTACGAGTATTTACCTATACTGTAAGTTCCGGATTGATCCTTTTCAAATGGACCGCCTAATAGTCCGTCTGGACGGAACCGTCCACTATCCAAACGCAATCTTTTCGCTTCCTGCGTCTCTGTCGGCGCAATTAGGTGCCGGAAGGCTGCTAATGACGCATACACATTTCGTTTACCGTTGTCACTCTTAGACAATTTAACAAATAGGAATTATTTTCGATTCATTTTATTGATTCTACTACTATTAAAAATAGTAACCATTGTCAAAATACTAATAAATTTATTTTACGTAATAGTATGTATTTAAAACCTTATTGATCTATTAATATTGACATTAAATAAGACAAAACCAGAAGGTTTTGAGGATATATCAACTGAAGCTGTTAAAAAATGTAGTCCTCACATAGCTAGAGTAGTAACTTATTTGATAAATCTGTCCTTTAAGAAAGGGACTTTTCCAAATATTCTAATAATGTCAGTTGTTAGACCAATACATAAAAAAACGACACCAAAGACTTAAACAACTATAGGCCAATCACATCAGTTACGGTGTTTTCTAAGTTATTTGAAAAGTCTATGGCAAAACGTAACGTCAAATTCATGATGAAATTCAATTTAATTAAAAACGAGCAATTTGGTTTTCAGAATAACAAATCAACAACACTTGCTGATTATGATCTTGTTGATGAAATTGTTAAGGGGGTTAATGACAAGCAAAAAGTTACAGCAATCTTTTTTGACATGTCAAAGGCATGTTTGATTTTGTATCTCACAAAAATCTGTTTAGAGAATCTTTGATTTTGTGGACCTGTGTTGAATTGGATTGCTAGTTATTTAAGAAATAGGACACAATAAGGTGAAGTGACTAACATTGACGTAAATAAAACTGTCTCATCCTACAGATCTCATCATAGATATTTCATTAAATACATAATACATATGGCATTTCCCAGGGTACTGTTCTTGGACCTATTCTATTTATTTTGTGGATTTCAGGTGAAGTACCTACGCTTTCACAAGCGTAGGTACTTCATCTGAAATCTGCAACTACCGGCCCACTGTGTACGAGTATACCCGTACATGTTTAAATGTTAACATAATCAACTAACGTCGGCGTAAGCGCTGCGCGCTGCCCGATTCGTGTATCGATTTGTAAAGTGATACAGTAGCAATAAATTACTCATTGAAGAAACATGTTCTTAGCATTTTATCTCCATCGATTGCTATCGGGATAGTTTCGGGATTATCTAACAATTATCAAACATCGGTAACAATCCGTTTATGTGAGGTTAACAGACTGTACATAATTAATGGTCCTTCGAGCCGAAACAGTATACACTGGCTTTCTTAACTGTTGCGCTGCTGTTTGCTGGTTTGCGAGGTACTAGAACTGATGAAATCACTAAGCACATAAGTAGGGTTAGCAATGCGCTCGTGATATCCTTGGTATAGTAAGTGTCAGTTGCTGTAGCTGCTTTTACACTAAAATTATCCATTTGCAATTGCTTACCAAAAGACATAATTATAGTGTAGGTAGACCGGAGGAACACAAACAATCACCAGGATTGGCGGCATGGAGGGGAAGTGGTAAAGGTCGCGGGAAGCCACTGGATGCTAGCAGCACACAATATGTCGTCGTGATCTTTGGGGGAGGCCTTTGTCCAGCAGTGAACGTCCTTTGGCTGAGATAATGATGATGGTGATGATGATGATGATAATGATGATGATGATGATGATGATGATGATGATGATGATGATGATGATAATGTTGATGATGATGGAGGGGAAATACAGGAGTAATTAGTAGGTATACTCTTTTTCCCTCTAGAGGAGGTCGGGAAGCGACATATCCATCTACCTATCCCCAGGCGTAGTGGTAATGAGGTGGACCAACATCATTATCTTCTTTCGTTAAAGTATTTAGTTAAGTATCTAAACCACTTTCCCAGATTCCTTTACCTAACCTAGATAAATTAATTGCTGGAAGATTATCAATTTTCAAGTAACAAACCCAGTAGGTTACCGTAGAGCCGGCGAACTTTGAGATAACAAGTTCAAACCAAGTGCACCACACTAAACAACAACTTTCCGAAGTCCCAAGTTGTGGGCTTATGCCCAGCTCAGCCCGTTTGCTCGTCCGTTCACCCAACTATTACTTAATTGACAACCTGCAGCTTTAAATCTTTTACGAAGAAATAAGATCTAAAGTTAGTGGTTGATAAATATTGAATTTGCTTTGAACACAGTTGCTTTAGAAACTAAGGTGTAAAAAAGAGGTTGATTGCGCAGAGGTTTGCGCGCTTAGGTTTCGATTTAATTTGCGTATTTTGCGTTTAGGTACCGAGTAAGCAACTTTTGCGATGCTGGGTCAGCGGATGGGTGACCGTTTATTCGTGCTTTGGATGGCGTATGGCATTCGTTTAAGCCCACCAACCAACGTGTTGGGATATCGTCCGATCTCTCGTTGTCTTACCGTTGCTATGGGAAATACAAAACAATACAATTTGTTTAGATCGATAAATAAAGATAAAATATGTTTAGCCATATCCTGCATGCATGCAAAAATAAATTAACTTGTTGTTGTTTTGATATTTTTTTTTAAATTTTTTTTTGGCTGTGTCATGTAGGCGTTTTAGTTTTTTTACTGTATTTTATAAATTTTATAAATATTTAATTTGTTACAATTAAATTATAATAAAATTTAAAAATCAATAACAACAAATAAAATATAATACAATAAGACAACATTAGGATACCTAATGTGTAATAATCATATTTTTTTTGTTTAAAAATATCACCTATTTTTATCACTTATTCTATCAGCGCCAAATTCATAGTTGTTACTATTAATATCTGTGGTTGACGGTGCTAGTTTCATATTATTTTTTTACACACTGCAAAAATATAAGGGTATAATTCATAAATAATAAACAGATCTAATTATAACATTCACATGCCTAAGCAAGTACTACGTGGATAACTTAGCTGTAAGATATTACGTTGCTGCCAAGAGCAAGACTTAAGGCGTTGTCTTGGAAACACATAAGACACGAAAGTGAAAGCATTTATTTCTTTTTTATATTATTCCACGACGGTGAAGCGCTCGGATTTCATCTCATTTGATGGTAAGTGACAATAAGCACGTATGTAAAGCGCACTTAACCCGAAATCCTCAGGTACTGAGGAACTGGGCATCAATAGGTACCTACTGAGGTACTGTATTTTTAAGTAGGAACACAACAATGCTACTATCTAACACTGTTGTTATCAATCACACTAATATTATAAATGCAAAAGTTTGTGTGTGTATGTTCGTATATTTGTTGCTTCTTCACGCTGCAACGGATGGATGGATTTGGATGAAATTCGGCACACTGATAGTTTATAACCTGGATTATCACATAGGATAGTTTTTCTCCCGGTATTCCAACGGGAATCATACTATAAATATACTAAAAACACAATTTATTTTTCCAATAAAAAATGATTTGTTTGTTTTGTTGTCATGGAAACCAAAGAGAATTTAATCACTTGATGGAAACTGTCAAAGCGGTACGATGTCCGCCGGGTCAACTAGTTGACTTATACAAGGTGGTGTTAGCTAAGCAGGCGAAATTAATACTCGTATTAGCCTACTACCAACAAATGAGTATTTAATTTTACGATAAAAACACAATTTGACTTGTTTTTGTTTTTTTATTTAATGATTGTGTTTGTTTGATTTACTTGCAGTGTTTTCTATTTTCATTGCATGATTTTATGCGTAAGCTAAACCGCTTTATGCAACTTTCATCATCATCGTCATCATTATGCCTATAGCAGTATACTGCTGGAAATAGGCTCTACCAAAGCGCGCTTTTGCGCCCACCCTGTGGGTTTCCGTTTCCAGTTACTGCCAAATGGAGCGACGATACACGCAGATAATTTACTTAAATTAATATTAATTACCCTTTACACCAGAATATCGTATAATATTTCAATGCTATGTTGAATTTTGCAATTACTGTAGATAGTAATTAACTTACTCAAAATTAAGTTAAGTTTCGAGCAAAGTTACAGAACGCTAAACCGAAACATATAAACTTTATATCTCCCGCTGAGATGTTGATTAACCGCACACGGAGCGTGCAAACTCTGATATTGACCTTGACCGTAATATCAAAGGCAGCGATTATATATATATATATATATATATATATATATATGTATATAGCATGAAAAGTTCAATTAAACCTTTCGCCCCAGAACACAGGGAACTCTTATAAGTTTATTCAAACCAACCGCGCACCCGTGTGAAATCTCATTTCACAAATCCTAACCGAACTCGGCGGCTTGGCAACATTAAAGTACACAGAAGTTGGGAATGCATCACCTCACCGCTATGGGTTATGGCGCAGTACCTCATCTTTACGATAGCGTATCAAAAGCAATTCTCAAAGGGTCTAGATACAGTGACTTGTGAAATCCTTGTGTTTATAAATTTACTATATAATTGATTACTAATTACTAGCTGTTCCCTGACTCACCGCGTCGCTTCACGTCACGTCGCTCGTCTGAATGCTCGCTTGTATTTCGAATTCGCTTAGCGTTCTTCTGACTTTTTTTTGTCTTATGGGTCATAGCGCGATGTTAAATAGTTGGGATATCAAATGCAAAAATATTTTTTCTAAACCATCTAGTCAATATACCAACGGAATAGAGCAACAGACACGAGCTATCAAAAGAAACCGAAATAGGATGACATTGGTGTGTGTAAAATTGTTAATGAGTGCGTGTCAGTGATGTATACTTAGGATGTATGTCGCTTTTGACATTGGAAATATCTTTTCGTTCGCTCCAGTGTAGGCTCCGATTTCACGAAAAAGTGCGATACCCTTATATCTCAGAGAGTTGTGAAGATAATCATATCTTTGAGCCTTTTTTTAAATTTCAATTCAAAAAAGGCTCAAAGGACGCGTATTCACGAGACTGCTGTAAGGTGTAAAAATAATTATTCGAGAAAGTCAAAAACGAAAAATTTAAGGCCGAAATAGTAAAAAAAAAACATTTTTTTCCGAATTTTTGATTTTGACGCTCGATATTTTGGAAACGAAGAATGATATCAAAAATTTGAGAAAAACTCCTTTGGATAATTTGAGCCTAAAACAAAAACGATAGATTTAAGGGTTCGCCCTGTAGCCTTTGATACCTACATTTTTCAAATTCGTTTTGTACCTCAATCTTACAGGCAATTATGTTTCAATGATGCATTTGATAATAAGATATATGTGAATATTAAGTGGATCTTGATCGAATGAATGGACAACCAAAGAAACAAAATGATTTCCTAAATCAAGGCTTGGATTTAGAATATTTATGCACGAATGTGTATAAAACGAGATTGCCACGTTATTATAAAAAAATCAAAGATTCTATTGCACATATTAATTTTGTGAGGAACATAGAGTTTTCTAGCAAAAAAAAATATTTTTGAAGAATCACGTCATACAAAATTTTTACTTTTTTTTAAAATTGGCATTTAATTTTTTCACTGTATTTTAAAAAAATTATAAATATTTAACATGTCATACGATTTTGACGTACCGATTAACATTTACAGGTTACTTAATAGATAAGACAATTCTTCGTTCAAAAACTTGTCAAAAATTTAAGACAGTTGGAATCATGTAGAAATAATATTGTGCATTTAAACGGAAAAGTGCTTTTTGACAATTTTTTGACGAATTTACTATTTAAATTATCAAATAATACATTGCGTACATTATGATTTATATTTTTACCTAGTTAGAGATTCACCATTATTATTTAATACGAACCGTCCTATCAAATTTCTTTAATTACTAATGATAGTACCTATTCTAACAGTCAAAAACTGATACCTATGGATCGGCTAAGTATCTTAAATGGGATTACATTCCCAGGTGATTCATATCTAATCGTCATATAGGTACATTATCAACAGTAATACATATTAGTTTACCGTTAGACAGTGGGCACGAAATATCGATAATTTGATGCAGCCCTAGTGTAAAACGAAAATTATTTCTGTACACAAAATATTCTTAAATTCTGCATTAAGTGTAATCGATTTCTGCTTCTTACATAAATAAATATTTATAGAAGAGAATTATCACACTTAGTGCTTAAAATTCGAAGCGCATTGGAAAAATAAATCTTAGATCAGGAGGTGTCGATTTGGAATAATTTACCTGTGAAATTAACATTTTTCGGGGTTATTTCGCTGTGTTGTACAACAATCAATCAATGAACAAGTCACTTTGTTTCTGTAGCACTATTTCTCAAAAATATCCACGACTTCACGTAAAATAAGAAAAAATACAGAGCTCAAATTCTCAGCGTGTGGATAAGTGCTGACGAGCTGTCAAACAGTTGACAACAGTTCTGTTACGTCGCATCACGCATCTCTTTTTATCACAGTGTTGCTGCTGGTGACATCTCGCTCGCTCAGCTCTTAGTTGCTCTATTCCGTTGGTATATTAACTTTATGGTCTAGTCGTTCTAGAGATTAACGCGTTCAAACAAAAAACAAACCCTTTAGCTTTATTATCCTACTAATATTATAAATGCGAAAGTTTGTGTGTATGTTCGTATATTTGTTGCTTCTTCACGCTGCAACGGATAGATAGATTTGGATGGAATTCGGTATACAGATAGTTTATAACCTGGAATAACACAGGATACTTTTTATTCAGATATTCCCACGAGAACGGGAACCACGTGGGTGAAACTGCGACCGGCCGCTAGTATTAGTGTAAATTAATAATAATTAATTAATGGATAGGTTAAGATAATATTTGAATATAATGACCGTTAAATTATATTCAAATATATATCCGATTTCGAATCCGAATATATATCGCCACAAATATAAAATTACCCGTTTGAGAATTTCCATTGTCAGAGGAAGCTTACTGAGCCCTGTCTAGTAAGTCGCATGCCGATGCCGGTGCGCTCATACCTTATTAGCATTACATGTTTACGCACATATATAAATCATGACATAGACAGATAGATGTATCTATTTAAAATCCACAGACACGCATAAAAAAACAATACAGCGGATGTAACAAAAAAGTTATAATTATCAAAGCATCACTTTTCTTTACTATTAGGCGCAATTAAATATTAACTACGTTTTCTTAATCACTCGTCTTCACAAAACCTCTAATAAAACCTTGAACCTGAGTTCATCATCAGCTCATTTTATGTCCCCACTGCTGGGGCACGAGCCCTCCCTATGGATGGATAGGGAGAACGGGCCATAAACCACCACGCGGGTCCAGTGCGGATTGGTGGTTGTTAACGACTGCTAATGCATCCGGGACCAACGGCTTTACGTGCCTTCCGAAGCACGGAAGAGCTCGAGATGATAAAGTTTTGGTCATCCATCCGATGACCGGCCTTTGCGAAAGTTGCTAAACCTCAGCACTCGCAGACCGGGCGCGTTAACCACTGCGCCATCGAGCTCCTCTTAAACTCAGGGTTGCTTACCAGTTGAGCAACCTGAGTTACTGTTAAAGTATTTCTTGCGCCTTCACCGGTAATAAATTTACTTTACTATAAGGCGCAATGATATCTTAGCTACGTTTCTCAATCACTCGTATTCACAAAACCTCTCATAAATCTTTGAACCTGAGTTACTGTTGAAGTATTTCTTGCGCCCCCACCTGTAATAAACTTACGCGAAGAACCCTCTACACTTCTTTTATTTCAATTTCCTCCGCCTTGTTCACGAACTTTGAGCATTATTACTCTCTTTGTGAAATAAAAATGAAATGCGCCCCCGTTGTTTACGCATAATCCAAGTTTCTCTTTTTTGTTAGTTTATAATTTTCATGATAACTAAGAAGACTTCCTTTTAGAATTACATTAAAACACACATAAACATAAAATTTTGTAGGCGTCGGCCTCAAAAATACCTTTTTATTGTTAACAAAGAAATTTAATGGGTAATCACGCGAACTAATTACTAGTATATAGGTATCTTATTATGCATACCTTTTGATTTCCATAAATCGTTTAATTTCTTTATTTTGGGTTTACTTTATTATTAATGTCTTAAAATTAAATTTAAGCCAATAGATCACAAACACAGATAATAAAATAAAGAAAAGGGTATTTTAGGTACAGCTTGCATTATAAAAAATATTCCAAAAATAGAACACACACCTGACACGTCTATCAAGATAAAAATACTTAGTGTACCAGACGCAGTCGTCAAAATAAATTATATTAGAGCAGAGAGTAGGACTCGTCGTCGCGATCTCTAATGGCGTAATAAAGTTACAAGTAAAAAAAAACTTTGGCCTCTTTTTGCGTATTTATGAATTCGCCAATGTAAAGAGGCCCATGAAAGATTTGTGTCTGTTGAACTTTAAAGTGGACGTGTGAAGTTGCGGGGCTCCAGTAAAAGTGGTTGTGTTGTGAAATCTGTTTGCGCTAAAGTCGTCACGTGCTAGCGCTGATGAGCCTTAGACGTGATATCACTCACTGGAACGTGACTCTTGGTTTATTTGCCGGCCCAAAACTTTGCTCTTGATGTAAACGAATACGGCCTGGGAGCTTGAAATAGGCTGGCCGCGCACTAGGCAGCCAAGAACTTATGGCTGTGGCAGCCAATGGAATGAGCGTTAAATTTTAAGAGAAGTCTTCTACGTCCATTCCGCTCGACAATATTATCATAACTGGTCAGTTGTGGCTGCTCTAAACTGGCTGCTCAACATGTCTGGCTGCTGCAGCCAGGCTGAGGCAGCCGGGCTGCCTAGTGCGCGGCCTCTCATAGACTGCACTAATTGACCATACTATTCTTAAACCTCTAACGTAACGTCCTTTTAGGATAGCATTTTGCATTTGACTGAAAATAATAATTCGGCAGTTTGACATTTATAGTTACAATACCAAATTACCCATCGAAACAAAGAAGAAGGGATTTTTACAAAAACAACATGACTTTTTAGCAATATATTTTACATGAAACAAAAACAACTTTCTCCAATCCAAGTTTTTCGTTTCATTACTTTAAAATTTTAGTCATTTATTCATGATAGTGTATTGGATTGATAACGTAACATATTCCACTAATTATACCTACGATTATGAAGAAAAAGGATAAAATGTAGTATGAACTAGTGTTATTGTTGTATGTAAATAATTCTGTTCTGTAAAAAAAAAATATGGCTTGCTTCAAGGCTAAAAGCTATTATGTAAAAAAACACTTTCTTTTGTATATCCCTATGCTTGGCATAGAGGATTATTTGAGATACTTAACTTACAAAAAAGGTTGAGTACCAAGTGAAAAAAGAACACATTTTATACAAATAATAATAATTCCTCAAAAAAACCTCTGCCAATTTGGCAAAAAAATCTTGAAGTATTTGCCAGCCGCGGTAGCTCAGTTGGAAGAGCTGTCGAATAGACGTGGGTTCGACTCCCTTCTGAGGCAGATTAATCCTATTTATCTAGTGCTTTTTATTCCGATGTAAATTGTGATGGCAGAATAAAAGCTAATAAAATATTCCAAGATTTAACTGACATTTTGAAATTAAAATTGTTTCCAATAAATATTTTCACTATCCTGTTTGTGAACTTCAAACTTAATTACAACACTGCTGTCATTACTCATTCCGCAACTCATTTTGTTATGTTCGCATTCACATTTAAGTTTTCTTCAATTAGAAGTAATTACGAAAATGAGAAATAGGAAAGTTCATACTGCGGCATCGAGTTTTGGCCCAAAAATTTTAATGAACTCCGAAACGTCCGCCTTTTTCCTCCCGAAATATTAATTTCTCTCTTAATTTGGGATACAAAAAGTGACTCCGGAGATAACTTGATAATAAGCATCTAATCTGTCTACTCATTTTGTATTCAGCTTGCGCAACATTGCGGAATATAATCTTAAAGCTTTTTAACAACAACAACACAACAAAAATAATTTGGTGGCAAACTCGTAGATCATGCATGGTATATTACGGATGAAAATATATTATAGTGTAATTCTTTAATTGGCTTATGTGTCTTAAAATAAGTTTATAATAATGGGTTTGTACAAAAGTTGTAGAATAAACAAATAAATTAAAAAAAAATGTGTGGATGAGGCCACTACAACTGCATAAGTTAAAAAAGATTTTTCTTTAGCGGGAATGTAGAGTCAAATAGGTTTTTTGTCGTTTCTATTCTGTCGGATAATAATCAGCATCATATCGTTAACCCATGAATTACTTATTACCACTGCTGGGCTTAAGCCTTCCTCCCATTTGATTACATAGGGACATCGAGTCATAATCCACCATTTAGGGCTTGCCATCTTACAATAAGAACTGTTACCAAAACAGCTTAACATGCTTTCCTAAATACGAAGGAGTTTGATGCTTTAATTTGGACATGGACACGATGTTAAAAATAACTTAAACTGGAAGATTGCAACATAATCACGCATGCATTTAAAACGGATTCTTAAGAATTATCATGCTATTATGCAACTGAAGATTACGATCATGAAGCATATTATACCTATACACAAAAAATGTTCTCGATTTTAATTTTATATTAATTCTTCGTGTTGCAATTAAAACAAAGACATTATTGCTATGCTCTTTGAAATTGGTTTTTGTATATTTAAGCAACATGTAACTATTTCTATTTCGTAGATACTAAGGAAACATAAATCTTAAATCGAACAGGCGCCGCCGCGACGAAGGCAAGTAAAAACCGCTTGCATCCTGAGAATTGCGTTTCTAACCAACAAGAACTCGGTGATAAACGGTTTACTAGCAACTTGTGCTGACTTGAAAAGTTATACCACACTTTTTTAACTTCTTTATTAACATAGTAAACAATTAAGTTGAAGTTACAAACTTTTAAGGGTCTATTAAACATACTTAATATATTTTTTACGCAATTTTATTTCGAATAAATAATAATTCAGAGAAATGTTGTGAAAATCTTCTCAAGCGAGATTTAGTCTCGCACCTTCTAACAATACAGGTCAGACGCTCTACCAATTAGGCTATGGTGGCTGTATACTTATCTCCACTATCTAAGCAAGTCATAGTTAGAACTTTGATGTTTATATGGGACATTATAAGATGCAGACCAAATCTAAATGTTTTAACCGCTTCTGTGATGTAGTAGTTAAGACCACAATAGGCTTAGCCAAAGTAACATTAAGAAAACGATAGCGAAGTTGAAAAAAATGAAATGTATGAAATGTATTGACATACGATATGTCAATCCCATACATTTTATTATTTTCCAACTTCGCTATCGTTTTCTGAATGTTACTTTGGCTACCGCCACTGATCTCAGGCCCAGAGAACCAAGGTTCGATTCCCAGCTGGGGTACATGTTTGTATACTCGGTTCAGCTGATGGTAGGGCATGTTTGTCCGCCTGGCTAGCTACCACCATCGTATCTATATAAGTCGCACTTTCATTTATGTAAGAGCATTGTTGTCCGGCAGCAAGAGATAAGTTAGCCAGTGCCTCAGTAGTTAAGGATTCCGGGCCTTAACATAACTTAGCATCAGGTGAAATTTAAGCCAAGCAAGAAAGTAAAGAATTATAAAACTCTTTATACCATGCGTATAACTTCTACGTATACAATTAGTGCAGATAAAAACCTGCATTTGACCTTTCCATGCAGCCTTTTTCCTACTGTAAGATTCACCTCGACTCCGATCACATGTCGAATATTGGGCGCAAGCCAAGCTCTCATGCACGTAGCAAGTACTAATGTGTTTTTAGTGTCCAAGCATTCCAATGCAATGCAAGCAAGCAACGATAAATATGTTTAATACATTCCACAGATTTGTTATTTAAGAAACACAAATATTTTGAAATATTTATATCGGGCAACAAAGCCCATTAAAAAAATATTCAAATTAAGGATGCGGTTGTAATTCTACAATTTATATTGAATAATTCAATAAAAGAATTATATTTGTAAATATAAGTATATTTATATAAATTGTATATATGTAGGTATATATTGTGCGTTTTATAATATACTAGTTGTGCTCGCGACTTCGTCCGCGTGGAATAGTGACTTTCGGCAGCATTTTTAATTTTTTAGGCTCTTGTTCCCGTTTTTGCAAAATTTTTCACTGATGCTTCGTTCCTATTGGTCGCAGCGTGATGTTATATAGCCTAAAGTCTTCCTCGATAAATGGACTATCCAACACAAAAATATTTTTTTAATTCGAACCAGTAGTTCCTGAGATTAGCGCGTTCAAACAAACAAACTCTTCAGCGTTATAATATTATAATATAGATATAGATTATTTTTATTTCTAAAATTGTTGTCTTTACCCAATTGCACCTACCATGTTATTTCTGCACCACCCTATGGTTGGCTGGTAGAGAATGCTTCGGGCATTAAGTCCGCCATGTAATATATGTTGCAAAAGTTTTAAATAAATAAATAAATAAAGAATATTCAACAACAATGGTCAAATTGGAGAAAGTGAGTTTTACTAAAAAATAAATAAGTAGGTAGGTAAAATATAAAACATTTATTAACATTCATTACTCTTTGTTTAGTGCTGACGCAACTTTCTGATTGTTAGGTATAGCTATGAAGCTATGAAGAGACGCGGGTCAGGTATGTATGAACATACCTGACCCGCGTCTCTCCTGTATTGACTTTGATGTCTGCTTTGGCGATACTGGATTTTATACGACCTGTTTGGAAACCAAAACAAAACGTACCAAAGCCAGGATCACTGCCAATACTAAATCAAAACGACTCCATTCATGTAACATAATATTTTACCGCCCCCAACGCATCAAATGTGTGAATATTTTATTCATGTCGCAATATGTCACGTCATCGGATTCCTAATAAAAGAGTTCTGTTTTTGATTCATTTAATTTTTAAATTAGGTTATTGTTTAATGTGTGTTGAGAAATTGAACGCCCATTATATTGATCAATCATTGATGTATCTCAAGGTGTAGTCACCATACTTAATGAAGATCATTACTAAAAAAGAGGCTGATAACAATACTCAAAGATATTATAGACAATGTTTATAAAGTATGACAGATGGGCACTCGCTTACTTTGTTTCCGTGTAGACGGTAAGTTTTTTTTCATTTATATAAGAACCACACAGGACATACTTTGATAAGGTAGAACATTATATACACCGAGACACTTCAGTGGTTGTTTTCCCGCAGGTGGGTAGATCAGACCATGAAACTGAACAACTTTCCTCAAGAAACATAGGTCAAAAAACGAGATATTTTTTTTACTTCCCCATACAAACCATGCTCGGTCAATAGAGGCTTTGTAAAGTAAAGTGAAAAAATTATCTCGTTTTTTGACCTATGTTTCTTGGGGAAAGTTGTTCGGTTTCATGGTCTGATCTACCCACCTGCGGGAAAACAACCACTAAAATGTCTCGGTGTATATCGGACAGCTCGGACGGTGAGTAAAGGTAAAGATAAACGATCATTATTAAATTAATGCGAGTCTTTGTTCATTGTTAGAAAAATGACCAAAGAAACATTGTTGGCAAACATTTAGGAAAATTAAAGAGACTCCGTGACGGTATCGCAATAACCATCATTAGTCATTACTTACTGATGATGCTGATCTAGATTGATCATGATACATACTATAGTGGCTACACTATATGATTGCTAATCCTTTAAAACATTCTTAACTGTTTTGTCTTATTATTGATGTACGAGACTTAACGAATTAATAACATCGGACGCAATAATAATCAGTAAACCAGAGATAGCTGAAATGCATTGGATGCAAGAAGGTGACAAGATGCTATGCTATACATTGAAGAATGTGGCAACGATGCATTTTTACCGCAGACACAACTTCGTGGAACCAACATAGCCAATATAAACATCTCGATACTGTATGACAATGGCTCGTAGAAGTTATATTCAACAATTTCCATTTTATCAATGACTAGTACCTTTCCCGGGACTTCGTCTATGTGGATTTTATAATTTTCCGTACAAAATTCAATACTTCTTTCCCAAATAAAAAAATTAAAACAAAATGTTTTTGTTTTATTTATATAATTTTAAACGCAAATTTTGTTGCGAAAATTGTGAAAATATTACAGGTATGTATTACCTAGCCCTTTTTACACTTCTCTCGAGTCAATCTAATTTGGTTCACACTTGGGTCAAATCAAATAAACCTTGCTTACAGCTGCCGAAGCGAGCGCGTGACGAACGTTTTGTATTATAGAGGAATAATATGGCATTGAAGATGTAAATTGAATTTAGGATTCTGACTAGAATCTAGACATTGATGAACTTTTATTAACAACTAGCGGCCCGTCCCTGCTTTGCACAGGTGGACATTTTTTTTTAATATAGCCTATGTTACTTAGCCCTAACGTAGCATTCTAATGGTGAAAGATTTTTTTAAATCGGTCCAGTAGTTTTTGAGTTTATTCGTTGCAAACATACATACATACAAAGATACAAAGATTTCCTCTTAATGATATTTGCATAGAAATATACTTAATCACAAAGAGGAGATCAATGGCGCAGTGGTTAACGCGCCCGGTCTGCAATTGCTAAGGTTAAGCAACTTTCGCAAAAGCCGGTTATCGGATGGGTGACCAAAAATGTATCATGTCAAGCTCCTCCGTGCTTCGAAAGGTACATATAGCTGTTGGTACCGGCTGCATTGGCAGTCCCACTAGCGTGGTGGTTTATGGCCCGTCCTCCCAAACTACCTATACGGAAGGCTCGTGCCCCAGCATTTGTGGGGACATTAAATGAGTTGATGATGATGATGATGATGATAATCACAAAGCAGAAATACGAACATTAGACTGTTGACCATGTGCAGTTGTAAATAGAAGTAGAATTAACAAATTCATCGGTCAGTTATACTATGAATACAGAAATAGTAATGTCACCGAAAATGCGTTCCAAAGTTAAATACAAACTAGTTTTCTACAGTGCAAATAACGCAACAATGAATAAAACTGTTAATGCAGTACATATCTAGTACCTCACTGAGAGAAAATTAATTCCACAGCGAAATTTAGGCAAACAAAGCGCTAGTTCTTCTATCGAAAACACATGTAACTTGCCTTTAGCAAAAAACCGGGTCGTAAAATACAAGCTGCGCGACCACATTAATAATTTATCAGCCACATGACGGCTGTTTGCTAATAAAGCGCAGATTCGCTGGAAATATTAATAAAAGCAGCTTGCAACCGGAACTCGGATCGTCGGTGCCGGCGCCGCGGCGATGACAAATGACCGTTGGGACTTGCATTTAGTTTCAATTTGAATTAAACAAATGAATCGCGGAATTATAAGCGACGGTTATTGGTGCATTTGAATCATCAATAATACATTCTTAAATCATAACATTCTGCTGGCTGGAAAAACTGCTTTTAAAAACTCTTTAGGCCTTACGACATTTGTGTTCAGTGTCAGCCCGTAACCACGTTTTAGGCCGAAACGTCGGGCGGTTTGAAAAGCTATTTATTAGCTTAAGGTACCTAGAATATCTAGTTACTTACATTTGTTACCTTTCTATGCTAAGTAGTTCACGTCAACCCCCTTTAAACATTTTATCAACAACTGAAAGACAGAAAATAAATGAAAAAAAAAAAATAATAAACGAATAAATGTCTCTAAAAAGTACAGACACGGACAGTATACAGTTTTGCTATTTATAGTAACGTAAATAGTGAAAGAAACCACGTCTTCAGAAGAAGATTTTTTCAGAGAGCTCTCAGTTTAATTTTCAAGTAGAATTGTTAAGCACAAAGCTGTCTGGAGCATTTTAAGCTTAAAAATTCATGAGCGCGAGCTTTTTTCTTGATACCGCGGGCCATACTGATTTATCGGCCGCGTGATGCTCACATTGCAAGCGCTGTCTCCAACGGAAATATATGGGCCTCTTTGTAGCACTGAAAGATGGGTAATTTCATTGAATTTATGAACGTATCAGCGTCGAAATTGCTATGTTGAAAATTCTGATGTGAAATTGCGATAAATATTTGGGTTAAGTGCGTAGTTGTAGATGAAAGTGTGGAATTTTATAGTTTAAATACGTTTGTGATTCCACTTTGCGGCGAAGGAAGCCCTAGTGTTTAAAACTTGAAGCTACATTGTTATAGGTATGTGTTAAATAAGCGCAAGTTGATTAGTAAACTCATTTGTAAAGAGTAAAGTATGAAAAATTATACGATAAACAAGACTTTTTTTTCCAACAAGTATCGTTGGAATACTAAATTTAACATTTTCAAATATACTATAAAAACAGTTTATATTAAAAAACAAAATAATCTTTACCTTCTTAGATTATATTGTGTTATGCGGGCTCGATGACGCCCGCAAAAAGTTATTACTATTGTGTTTCTTTAAGAAAATACAATTATTACATTCATTAGCATATACGTCAAAGTTAGGAGCTGACTTTTGGTTGAGTTAGCATCATTAATTTGTACTGGCGTGTAACGTCATATTTTTCACATCAAATCATAGATTTCGCCAAGACGAGCTGTTTTCAAAAACTCGGTTCCAGGTATTAAGTAAAACCACTGAGTATTTTCGGGATATATCGTTAAAACATTTATAAGTTTTTCATGTCTAATATTAAAATGTTTTAAGCGCTTTTGAAGATCGTTCGCGCAGTGCAAGTGCAAAGAGAAAAGGCATATTGTGCGACAATAGATCTTTATGGGTGATCTCACTGAGAGAGGAAAACCTTTGCTGGCCTACGACCTAGACGAATTGCTATGGAGAGTTGAAGTATAAGCACAGCCTCCCGATTCCCATAACAAAAAGTCGTTGAAACTATTTTCATACTAACATCCGATTTTAAAGTCGTTCGAACGAAGTTTAAATCTAACCGTATACGGTAGATCTAAATACGGTTGGTTGGAACTTCGTTCGAATACCTTTAAAATCGGTTTGATAAACGGATGTGACTATGAAAATGGTTTCAACGACTTTAGTCGCTACGATATCGTTGTGGTTTTCATTACGGGAATCGGGGCACAGGTAAAATAAGTAACCGCGTCCTGTTGCGTATGTGTGCATCGTACCTTATAATCATTGTGATTGGTTTCATTTATAATTTTAAATTGGCAACATATATGTTGGAGATAATAAAATACTATGGTACAACAGTCAATAGCTACAGAGAGAAATCATCATTTGAAAACACTTTTATATGCTCCATGCAAAATATTAATTGGTCGTATTCTCATTTTGCGAATATCCCACCTCATTTTCAGAATATTTCATACGGCCGGCCGAGTACGTTAAACTTTATTGGGTGCTTAACCGAATATTTATTTTAAAAACTGTTTCCCTCCGACGACAGGAACTACGGCGGAGATGTAACCGGCGCACAGTATCGTGGAAGGCACTAAAAAGTGCCATTTCGCCGCGACAGCGTCCACAATATCGTCACAGGCTGGGACGCAGTAAAATGTTTACAAAATGTCCCGCTTTTGTTGCGGTAGTGTTTGATATTGCTTTTGTATTGGCCGGTTTAGGTTCCGCGTCGGCGGTTTTCTTGGCCGTGATCCGATTCGTGATTTCGATATTGATACGCAGAAGTGAGTGTTTTATTTCCATTCTTTGTTAGTACACTAGACCTAAGTCAGTACATTGTTATGTAGAGCCTTGACTGTGATTTAATTTCATGATTTCAGAAAAATACGTATTTTTGTGAAATCATGAATTTCTTTCATCATTTGTGATTTCAATTCATGACTTTAGAAAAAAATACGTTTGTAAATTAATGAAATAAGTAGTTTAATTTTTCACTGGTGCAAACTATGAGTGCCAATACGCAACAGGACTCGGTCACTTACTGAACTTAAACTTTATTAAATTGGTTTTTAACTGTACATAGTAATTAGTCAAAAAGAACATCGACATGGCATTCAGAAACCATCGTTTATAGATAAGGCGTGGTTGTACTTCCCTGTGTATACCGATATGGATATAGACCGTATCCTGCTGCCTTTGTGTGCATCGTCGTATCTAAGAGATAAGCCACAGCTTGTTTGATGAGTTAGTCGGTAGTGCGCTCAGCCTGGTTTCTACTGCACAAATATCGGAACCCATTGTAACAATTGATCTGACAAGTGATGACACTATAAAAACCTTAAATTTAAATACTGAAGTGGGGATTGTTCAGTGCAGTAGAAACAAATTTAAAAAGTATGTTAAAATTAATAAGTATATAGCCAAAACTAAAAAACTTATTAAGAGGCAAAAATGTATGTACAAAAAAATTATGTATATTAAAGAGAGAAGGCAACTTGGCGATGAACTTGATATGTATTCATTATTATTAGAAAATAATATTACCGAATATGACAGTGACATAAGGAAAATGGAAATTGAGATTTGTAACCTTCACAAATCCTTAGAATTAATGACGAATAAGTATAATAGTGCTAAAAATGAGTGCGAGGAACACATGCTTGCTTTAAAGTGCCTCATTCAGTCTAATTGTGACCAGTCAGACCAAAATAGCTCATCTAGCAGCCCTCAGTCAGTCTGTGAGTCCTTGTTCACTCATCATCACCAAAGTCCTTCATCTGTATCAAATAAAAATAAATATAAAAATACCAATAGTTCCTCCACTCAGAATAACATTGTAAAATCTGAGACTATCATGTTTAGTGAAGAACTTGGGAAATCCATGGGCCAATTATTAAGTACGTATTTGGGACAAACTGTTACTAATTATTGTACGCCTGGTTTAACTTATCATGATATTATTAGAAAAATTATGAATTACAAATTCAATGAAAACACCACACTATTGGTTTTAGTGGGACACAGGGGAAGTATGGACAAGACTGAACTGTTAAAATGTTTTGATTTATTGTATTCATTAAATGTTAAAAATGTTGTTTTGTTCACACTTCCTTATAGCCAAAGCTTGCCACAGACTGAAAACAATATAAGACATAAAATAAATATGACATTACATACTCTGACTTTTAATAATAAGAATAAATTCCATTTAATTGACCTAAATAAGTATTTAGATAATAAATTATATTTGACAAAAGATAAAATTTATCTTAATAAATATCTTAAGAGACAGATAGCATTATCGCTATCATATTATATTCAATACTCAGCCAAAAATTTGGCTAGCCTATCTGCCCCTATTGGGCAGAATATTGACATTGTAAATTGTACTTTGGAATCTGTTCCAAATCAATCTGTTTACAATAATTTAAATTGATCTCTAAGACAATAGAGGAAAACTCTTGCGACTTAAATATTAAGACAAATGAAATGTCCACCTTTATAAACATTATACATCAAAACATTCAGGGCTTTTCTGGAAAAGAATTAGAATTAGAATTATATATAAATGAAAAAAATGTACATGTATTATGCTTAACCGAGCACTGGTTAAAACAATGCGAACTGTTAGTAAGCATTGATAATTATAAAGTCATTAGTTCGTTCACAAGAGAGTCTGCTATAAGAGGTGGGTCACTGATATTAAATAACGATACATTACAATCAAAGGAGCGTAAAGACATAGTATCTCTCTCAGTTGAACGAAATATTGAACTATCATGTGCGGAGCTCGAGCAGTATGTTATTGTTTGTGTGTATAGGCCTCCCTCTGGTAGTTACCACTTATTTGAGTCCATTATGGAAGAAACCTTGCAAAAGGTATGCAATTGTAAAAAGAGGATAGTTGTATGTGGCGACTTTAATATAAATATTTTAGATGACTCACAGAACTCGGTAAGGTTTCTTAATCTTTTCAAATCGTTTAACTTGCAAAATCTTTTTGATGAACCTACAAGAGTTACAGCCACATCAGCTACCTGTTTAGATAATATTTTTTCTAATTGTAATGATATTGAGAAATCAATAATAAATTTTATAAATTCTGATCACTGTGGTCAGATAGTTAGATTTGAGCACCAATATGAACGTCCTTCAATGAATATTTTATACAGGCCAGTGACCACTAATCGATTAGACAGATTTAAGAAGAATGTTAATGATAAAGTGTTACAAATACCATGTAACAATGACAAAGCGAACATCTTATACGACAATCTATTCGAAATAATCAAAAAAGAGTTTAATAACAATTTTACTCAAAAATTAATCAAAGTAGATAAGTCTAAAACTAAATTCAGTGATTGGGCCACAGCTGGCATCTACAGGAGTAGAAATAGATTGTATCAATTATATGATATAAAGGCAAACTCTAAGGATCCAAGTGTAATTGAATATGTTAAAAATTATTCAAAAATGTTCAAAAAAGTTTGTTCCATAGCAAATGCAAACTACATTCGGGCAAAGATTGTGAATTCAAAAAATAAAATAAAAGCCACTTGGAACGTCATTAATAAAGAAACTTGTAAAGTAAGGTCTCGTGATCGTATACTTGAACTCAAAGTCGATAATGCTTACATCAATGGTGATACGGAAGTGGCTGGCGCGTTTGAAACATTTTTCTCAAAAATTCCACTCATTACATCAAATAAATTAAATTCTTGTAAACATCTTGCCCAGTCTCTTCTTGTATCGAGTGTAAAAATATGTAATATTCGATTCAATTTTCACTATATTGATTCTGATATAATAATAAAAGCTTTTAGACAACTTAATATAAAAAAGACTGAGGATCTTTGGGGTATCTCCACTGATATTTTAAAATCTATAATATCTTCTATCGCGTCTAATTTAGCAATAATATTTAATAAATGCGTTGATGAATGTGTATTTCCAGATTTAATGAAATACAGTAAAATTATACCGTTATTTAAAACAGGCGATAAAAGTGACGCATCTAATTTTCGGCCTATATCCATACTACCGGCTCTTAGTAAAATTTTTGAAAAAGTTATTTTTAATCAATTGCTGTCACATTTTACCGATAACCAGTTACTTCATAACAAACAATTCGGTTTCACTAAAGGTAGAAATACAACCGACGCGGGAGTTGCACTCATTAAGCATATTTTCGATGCATGGGAGCAGAAACAGGATGCGATAGGTATCTTTTGTGATTTATCGAAAGCTTTCGACTGTGTCGATCACGATACTTTATTATTAAAAATGGAACATTATGGTGTCTCAGACAACTCACTTACCTTATTGAAATCATACCTCACTGGCAGAGTTCAAAAAGTTAATATTAACGGTACTGATTCTTCTGGCGCCCCATTTCTTATGGGGGTGCCCCAGGGTTCAATATTAGGACCTCTTTTATTTCTCATTTATGTAAATGATCTACCTTACTACACCGAAGATCTTTGTGAGATAGTATTATTTGCTGATGACACCTCATAGATTTTTAAAGTTGATAGACATAGAGCAATATTTGACGACGTAAGTAATACTCTCTCTCAAATATTACATTGGTTTACCACTAATAACCTGCTGCTTAATGCAAAAAAAACTAAATGTGTGAAATTCACGATGCCCAATGTGAAGCAGGTTAATACCAGTATCACTATGAACGATGAAATAGTTAAAATAGTTAACTCGACAGTTTTTCTGGGTATTACCTTAGATCATAAATTACAATGGGGTTCTCATATTGCTGCCCTGGCAGGAAGACTTAGCTCAGCTGCCTATGCGGTTAGAAAAATGAGGTCACTTACTGATGTAGAAACGGCAAGATTGGTTTACTTTAGTTACTTTCACAGCGTCATGTCGTATGGTATTTTATTGTGGGGCTCAGCGGCTGACATTGAAACCATTTTTGTTTTACAAAAAAGAGCCATTCGAGCTATTTATAGCCTTAAGCCCTGTGATACGCTGAGAGAGTTATTTAAGCAGATTAATATTTTAACTGTAGCTTCACAGTATATTTATGAAAATATCATTTATGTTTATAAAAACTTAGATAAATTCGAAAAAAAAAGTAATACCCATAATTTTAAGACAAGAAATAAAAACAAACTTGCTGTTCCAAAACTTAGACTCAATAAAGTTGGTAATTCATTTGTTGGGAAATGTATAAAAATATACAATAAAGTGCCTTTCACTCTAACAGAATTGCCACTACACAAGTTTAAGACAGAAATAAAACAAGGTCTAATGAAAAAAGGTTACTATAAAATTGATGATTATTTTAATGATAAGAATGTGTGGTCATCTTAGTCTGCTCGCCTGCACATGTTATTTCACATTGTAAGTAGTTACACTTTTTTATAAAAGGTTATTATTAAAGTCAAAGAATAATTAGATGATAAAACAGCCTGGTTGTAATAAAAAACACATTATACTCTATTTGTATCAATATACATAGTAAAACTAATTTATATATTTTTTATACTGATATGATAGTTTTGAACAGTGTCCTACAGATAACAAACAGCGTTGCGTTAAATAGATCATTAAGTTTTTATTTAAAGTATCTTAGGTGTGTGTCATGCTCTCTTTATTGTCTCTGCGGTGGTGGCGTGTGCGTCGGGTCGTTACGTTCCCTAAAATATGGTTGAGCGAAGCGATGGCTGATTCATATGTCATACTCGTGAACGGGTGCCGCCTGTGGAGGCTGGTCTGCTCTTGCATACTTATCTTATTGTTAGTATTAATTACTATAGTTTGACTTTGTTTTTCTTAAACAATTTTTGACTTTTATTAGAGTACTGTAGTGGTACTGTATGAC
The DNA here is from genome assembly GCA_947562085.1 of Eudonia lacustrata. Taxonomy (NCBI): domain Eukaryota; kingdom Metazoa; phylum Arthropoda; class Insecta; order Lepidoptera; family Crambidae; genus Eudonia; species Eudonia lacustrata. Next base: position 19,119,523 of record OX387340.1, on the reverse strand, counting down.
ATTGTGGAAATTTAAACTTATACCAGATGTAAATTTGATATATTAGATTTGTTTATTTTTTTTGTTTTTTTTTTTTTACATGTTGTGGTTGTCTTCTATATTTTTTTGTGTTTATTTGTAATGGAAAGTGTCCTGCTATGATAGGGCATTTTTCAATTTATTTATTTTTTTGACGCTGTAAGGGAGAAAAGAGCTGGACACTTGCTGAGTTTCTTGCCGGTTCTTCTCAGTGCAAGATCTCCCGCCCAGAGTAGACTTACGAACCGATGGCATAGCGACATTCATAAGAGCTACTTGTAGCCTAAACTGAATAAATGATTTTTGAATTTGAATTGAATTTGAATTTAATAGGAGCAATCGTTTCACAAAATTCATGATACTTGGCACTGGCTGGCTTTGACTATGGCTAGTCTAAAGTACAACCTAAATCAAATCAAAATTGTAGTACCTCCGTTAAAAATGTTCTTTTGATGTGTAACATCTTTCCGTTCGCCTTCTATATATATACAATTTGTGGGAGTGATTTCGTGGAAAAGGGACGGAAGTAGGGTCGTAACAGTGTGATCCGTAACATTGAGATCGGCTCGCCTTCATACAATAACTTGTGGGAGTGGTTTCGTAACAGTGTGATACTGCCGCACAATTTATGAACGCAGTAAGTACAACTTACTGTGTTTGTGATTGTGATATTTGAGGTGCTGACATTACGATCCATTTTCTCGAGACTTGCGCGGCATGATAGGATAACAGTGTGAGATGTCTTCTAATGAGTATTTACTGCATTCTCTTTAAGATTTGTAAAAAAATATACGTCATTGTTAATTCTATATTCTATTTTATATTGTAATATAGATTTCAACCATTTCGTGTGTAATAAAACTATAAAACTATAAACTATATAACTATTATTATAAACTATATGACTTTTAAACTATATTAATAAATATTTACTGATGATATGTCTTAATAAAGTGCAGATCATTGATAATTTTCAGTATATAATGTTATAATTGCTTATTACTAAGGTGTGATGTCAAATGTTACACATCATATACGACTACTGTACCTAAGGCTCGTTAATTTTTGTTCTACGCTGATAAAGTTTGTGTGATAAAAATATATTATTTTAAGTAACTACTCAATATCATAACAGTTTTCAAACTTAAACAACTTGAACATTCTTCGCTAAGGTATCATGTTACTATAGCTTGCCTTCTAAACACGAAACTTATATTCATAGAACATGTGAACTTGTTACCTTAAACATAGAGGTTACATTGTAAAGACCAAAATAATCTTGCTGGTTTCACTGCCTCATGCGACTCGTAAAATTGACAAAACACCTAGGCTCCTTCGAAGTACCATATCTATGACCCAACAACAATTTATCATATGTATATAGCCGTTCAGTGTTAGTTACTATGAAACTTAGGTGGTTTAAGGCACTTGGCTCTGCAGGCGTCCATATCACAAAGGCGAAACAGCAAGTTCTTTTTATACTTACTTTGGACGATACGTAGAAGTTTGCTTTCTAACATTCCACAAGCTAAAAACAAAATAGTAAATGTACAGTACACATACTTACAATTTCATTGAAAAAAAATACAAATAAATGAATAATTTATTTATTCAGTGTCACAGAGTAATAGGTACATAAAATGAAATAAAAATAAATTAGAATTAAAATATGCAAAGTGACACAGAAAAGGTATCTATTCAGCATTTGTCAGAACACCAAAGGTGTCCCGACGCTGATCTTCCGTGGAAACCTAAAAAAGAGGACACTAGAAAATAACACAAACAAGAGAAAACTTGCGAACAAAATGTACTATACAACTATAATAAATAAATACCACGATTATGCAACCATGCTTATTGAAGTAGTTAGCAACCCGTTACACGGCATATCATTTTGTAAATAGCGTTACATATATTAAAGCTGTGGAGTTTCTTGCGCCCATTCTTTTCCACCACTAAAAATAGACGTCCTGAATGGGTAGTAGGTAAAAAAATAGTTGAACGATTCAAAAGTACTTTTCTAAAGTTTTTTTTTAATAAAATAAATTGACTTTGACTTTGAATAAATTGATACTGATGTCAATATATTCAGAGCATACTATTATTCTTACTACGAATATATTCGCTCCTACAAGAAAACACGTATGGTGTTAAACTGTATTATCTGTACATAAAACCTAATTATTTCTATACCGCGGCAGGCACCAACAGTTTGAATAATTCAGTTAGTTAGCGACTACACGATAGGAGACGCCGCCGTCTAGTTACTATCACTTGTGAAGTTATTCGCGGGGCTCCGCGTTGCCGGGTTGAAACCGCGAATAACGGGCCAAGTTGAAGTGGTTAGTTGACACTTCGCAGCAGGTCTTCCGAATGAGGTGTAACTGGTTGTGACAGTATCGCGACTCGCAACTTTGTGCGGCTATGAGAAGTCCACTGGCGTGGCTATAAAGCCTTGCAAATACGGGGAATTGCGATTGTGTGCTCGTCTTTCCAGAGTGCCCAGTACGAGTTTGTTTTATCATTTAATCACGATTACGAAAATGAGAAGTTTAATACAAATAAATTTTCACACCGCGTTTGTTAGCTGGTAAGCAATTCTGAGTTTAGGAGGAGCTCGATGGCGCAGTGGTCAACGCGCCCGGTCTACGAGTGCTAAGGTTAAGTAGTTTTCGCAGAGGCCGGTCATCGGATGGGTGAACAAAAACTTATCATCTCGAGTTCCTTCGTGCTTATGAAGGCACGTGAAGCCGTTGGTCCCGGCTGCATTAGTAGTCGTTAACAACCACCAATCCGCGCTTGGCCCGCGTGGTGGTTTATGGCCCGTTCTCCCTATCCATCCATAGGGAAGGCTCGTGCCCCAGCAGTGGGGACATAAAATGAGCTGATGTTAATGATGATGAAGCAACCCTGCTTCACGAGCTCATGCTCTTGAAGCAGAATTGTGTCAGTGTGAGACGCGCGTAGCGGCATATGCCTACACACTCGTCCCGTTTTCACAACGCGTTTATTGCAGTACTATTGCCGCTCACCGGCTTCCGGCGACGTGCCCAATGCGGCGATGTTTCAAATCACCGGTTGCCGGTGACTTGCCGCTGCAAGGGTATAAGCTTATGTAAGGCCCCAGGGTGGGCTGCTTAAATGCCATATTTTTTTGTTTTCGTTTACGTGATTGATTGGCAAATAATACTTGCAATAAGCACCTTGTTTATGTCAGATATCTATATATTAATACGTTAAGCAAAAACTTTTGTACCCCTTTTTACGAAAATTGCGCGGACGGAGAAGTATGACATTTAGCACACTTATAGTTTATATAGAGAAGGTTATCCGAATGTTAATATTTTTCTTAAATTATGCATAAAAATACCTAAAATCAATAAAACAAACATTACACACACTATCATGTATTTGACACACACGCATATGTATTTGACACACAAGTATTTAAACTCTTTTCAAAAATTTCAAAAATGGAAGAGGAGCGGCCGAAATCTGTCAATGCCAATCCAAACTCACATTCTGTCTTTATTTAATTTTTCATTGCTTAGGATACGATCTGTGCAGCCTTAATAAATTTACGGTCGAATTTCGACCACTGGGCGACCAATAGTTTTTATTATTGTGTATGTGGGTAATCACATTTTGTCAAAGCAGTCAGTCGCCAACCTCTTTGTTTCATTGACGTTACAGTTTTGTGCGTAATATTACGGGATTATAAGTTGATGCACCGGGCAACAGGCTTACAGCTGACCGACACATCACACTAATATTATAAATGACAAAGTTTGTGTGTATGTATGTGTGTATATTTGTTGCTTCTTCACGCTGCAACGGATGGATGGATTTGGATAAAATTCGGCATACAGATAGTATAACCTAAATTAAAACATAGGATACATTTTATCCCGATATTCCCACGGGAACGGAAACCACGCGGGTAAAACCGCTAGTAGTATCATATACGCACGTAGGAAGATTGCACAAATATAACATTCTCATATGTGAAGACGATTACAATGATTATTTTATAAATGGTCTCAGTAGGTTCAGAATGTATCTCTGAGAGTAACTATATAGTTAATATCTAATTACAATTTAGTTATAGTAATGTAGCATCCGTGAAGTCGTCGAAGTAATAAGTTCATATTAAACCAATCTCCAACAGCAACTCAGTGTAGTATATTTATTATTAACCTTTGGACCGCCACATCATAAATGCGACTCTGTCGTGTCCTGTACGCCAAGCATTCAATTTCGAGTAAAAAATTAGAATAGGGATTCCAAAATTTCCGAATATCTTTATTGTATACTATAATCATTGCCGTCGTTGGCGTACAAGGCTCGCTATAACTGATCGATTATAGACGACCGGGGCGGTCAGTAGGTTAAACCATTACATTGGTGACTCCAAAAAAAAGCACCAACATTCGTTTATCAGTATCATAACATAACATTGGCGACCCTGACGCGACGGGACGTGATGACAGCGACTACAAAATAAATAAACAAAAAAAATAGCGTGTCCTGTCATACCATTTATATTTGGGGCTGAACGGTTGCCTTAGATTGCTTTTAGAGTCCCTTCACACTAGCGTTTCTTTAACTTAGGCGTTTGACAAACGTTTCCGTAGCACAGACGCCGTGCCGCGAGAAAACAACGCATACGTCGCGTACAAGCTGTTCGTGAAACGTGCAACGAGAAGTGAGCGAGCTTACAGCTCCGGTGACCTATCTGGATATTAGGTAGTGGACTATACGTGTTTACGGGGCAACTAGCTTGAGACACTAGTCTTAAAAGTACCGGATGAAGGATGCGGAACCGGCGTGTTCTGATCTGGCGTTATGACCTGACGTAGATGGTCCCTTGTGCTTGCACAAGGATGTCTGTCACCTAACTTTATAACCGTGAGGTTGGTGGGGGGTGTCAGTATAAACTTTAAAGTAGTGTATAGCTCGTGGTGGGTGCTCGTGAAACGTAGTCCGTTCCGATCAGAACTGCTCGGGGAATCTAGCAGGGAATGGGGACAAGCTAGCCTGATGTCATTCCCTATTGAAACACTTTGATGATGTTTCAAACGTACGGCTTGCGGAACCCTTTAGGTTTCTCGCCGCTCCCAAACAAGTCCGGTGACTCTTGACGTACTGACGACTGAGTAGACGGATGCCGTCATCATTGTGTCAACGCTGCGTGTCTAAGCGTAACGCAGACAGCGCCGGGAGGCGTGTACGTTGCGTTATCGTAGCGCAGACGCTCCGATAACGCAGCGTAGTGTCTCCGGCGTAATAAGTTAATGAAATAAGTTATTTTGAATAAAATTTTGGAAGATATTAGATACATTACAGAGTTTCACAACATGGTGAATAATATTTAGGAAGCAAAGTTAAAAAAAGTTTTAATGTGTACCATTTTGTAAAAAAATACAGATTCGTTGTTTAGTTCACATGAGCAGTACAATGGCAAACAAAACATTGTCATTTACCAACGCTATATACCTTTGTAAAACCATGTACACAAAACTCTGTAAACTGTAGATTCGAACTCATATAACATCATATTTTTGTAATTTTACTAACGCTTCTTATTAGATTTGCTGAAAACAGTTTGATTGATTGAAAGCAAATACGAGTACTTACATGCCTATTGAACGAATTGTACCACCAACAACGTAAACCACAGATTAATTGAATAGCAAGAGTTGGTTGCATAGTTTGAATTCGATTAATAATTGTTAGTATTTGGCTGTAGATACTATTTCTAAAAGCTTTTAATTAAATTAAATTGAATTGAATTATATTTCACAATAAAGTTCATTAAATGAACACAGACTTTTCAAAGTAGTAAATTGGCATAACTTATTAACTAGTCTAACTTTAAAATGTTTAACAGGCTTAACGTAAACTGCTTAGTTTCGATTTCACCCGAGATGCCAACGAGAGCGTTATTCCTTAACATTAGATTTGCCTAAAAAGCTGTTTACCCTAAACGAAAGATGCCAATGAAGCATTTCTTATGTAAGTTTTGAAGCGTCGGTTGGTAGTATAACGGATAATGCTCGCATACCTAATATTATGATTATAGCGCATTCTTCTTTTCTTCTTTTTCTTCAACTATAATTGACCTATTGTTGGGTGTAAGTCTCCTCATGATCTCTTCACTTGGCCTGACCTTGAGCCATTCGCATCCACTTCCCGGCGTCCTCACAAATTCATCAGCCCATTTAGCAGGTTTACGTCCGACGCTTATTTTAGCCGGTCTTGGCCTCCATTCCAGTAGCCTCCGGCTTCACCTGCCATCCCCTCTACGACTTATGAGTCCAGCCCATCGCCACTTGCGCTGTGTGACAGATTGTGCTATGTTAGTTATACCGGTTCTTTTGCGGATCACTTTGTTTGGCACAAGATCTCGCAAAGTAATGCTTAACCTTTTTACCGCCAACAACTTCTATAGAAGTTCGAGATTTTCGTGCCGTCCACGCCAGTATTTCTATAGAAGTTCTTCTTTGTACTTATTTTATTAAAATACATTTATACGTTGGCGTACAGCAGGACATCGCGTGCAGGATAGTTGGGCGGTGAAAAGGTTAACATAGCACGCTCCATTCTCCGTTGTGCCACTTGAAGATGGTGAATATGTCGGCGGGTGCATGAGAATTCATGTCTCCGATCCGTAGGTCATGACAGGCAGGATGCATTGGTCGAAGGCAAACAGCTCTGGTATCCTACCATTGAGTATATCCGACATGTTGCTGAAGGCACCCCAGCCGAGTTGGATCGGCGTTGTATTTCTCTGGCTTGACCAGGCTTGTCCCGCGTTATAATTTGGCGGTCAAGATAAACATATTTGTCCACTCTTTCTAATCTGTTTCCGTCTACTGTTATATGGTCCAAGTTGGTATCCTTCGTCATGATTTTAGTTTTAGAGGTGTTCATTTTAAGACCAATATTAAGAGAGGCCGTGTAGAGCCTATTATAGCGCATTAATAATAAACAAACATTAATCTTAGGCATAAGTAAGCGACGTGTCGGCCAATTGCATCAGCCGTGGCTAGGTACCTAGACATTCATTCATAATGAAATACGAAAGTACCAAAACTTGGTAAGAAGGTTATGGTACATAATTGGTTGTTACGAATTGATAGAAAAGTTCCTAATAAAAAACTTTCCGGTTTGTAATAAACCAACTTTTACGGATCTACTTGCGTTTATTTTATACATTAGTTTTAATCCGGTTTGTATTGCTTATTAATTTGTAAAGATTTTTTTTTTTTAATTTATCTTACTTCATGAAATTGTGTAATACCTACATATACTTCTTTAATGAACATAAACTCAAACCACATTGAAAATAATAAGAGATATCAGTAAATATAACAACGTTGGAGTAAATATAAATATATGTATTTACTCCGATAGCAAATATTAGGCAATAACACAGTGACTGACATAACAAAACTCAACAACTTTAGGCATTTATTACTCTACTTATTATAGTAAGAATCTACCAGTTTGTATTTAAACTGTTATAATATTATATAAATAAGTAGCCATTATAAACTTATTAGTAAAAAACAATAAAAGAAAATAAACTACCCTTTAATTCAGCAGACCGTTGATACTTATCAGACTCCTTAACCACTTAGGGGGTGCTATCTCACCGTTACGACACTGCATGCAACACAGTGGCAACATCGCGATAAGCTCAAGTACACGCCACGAACTAATGTCGGCTGAAGTTGCTGCGGCCGTCGCCGTCAACATTGTCTGGAGCTAATTCGCAACGTATGCTCCGTTAATTATATTTAACTAACGGGAACTTGGCATTTTCGAATAGCCAGCAATTATTTATACTTTTTTTTAACTTAATTTAAGGACGTCTTGTTGCCGTTCTAATTTATGGTACGAAACAATAAAAGAAAAACTACTACCCCTTCACTACCGTAAATCGTTGATACCTATTAGATTCCTTAACCCACTTAAGTGCTATCTCACTATTACGACACTGCATGCAACACAGTGGCAACATCGCGATAAGCCCAAGTACACGCCACGAACTAATGTCGGACGCCACGAACTAATGTCGGCCGAAGTTGCTGCGGTCGTCATAGGCAACATTGTCTGGAGCTAATTCGCAAAGTATGCTTCGTTAATTATATTTAACTAATGGCTCGTGTTGAATGTATAATATGACATTTCTAGCAATGATTTAATATTTTGTTTTACTAAATTTCAGGACGTCTCGTCACCATTCTAACTTATAGAATGAAGTAATAAAAGAAAAACAACTACCCTTTCACTTCCACAAACCGTTGATACCTACAGGCTTCTTAACCCACTTAAGTGCTATCTCACCGTTACGACACTGCATGCAACACAGTGATAACATCACGATAAGCCCAAGTACACGCCACGAACTAATGTCGGCCGAAGTTGCTGTGGCCGTCTCCGTCAACATTGTCTGGAGCTAATTCGGAACGCTTGCTCTATGTTAATTATGTTTAACTAACGGGGACTTGGCCTTTTAGAATGGCTCGTATAGAATGCATGGATGTTTGGTTGTAGCTCGTAGATTAGCTGTGTTTCTATAAATTTACATGTTAATAAATGCATAAACAAGTTGTCTATACTATTTCTACTATACTAATAAATAATATATTATTTAATATATACTAATTCAATGAAGCTGAAGAGTTAGTTTATTTGTTTGAACGCGCTAATCTCTAAAACTACCCGTCGTCAGATATAAACATCGAGAACTAGTACTACGTCTGCAGAGTTTATCATTTTACTGAACATCATAGATCAAGAAAATTTAAAAGATTTCTCGTATAGTGAAAGTATCTCATCTACGTACGCTTGTAGAACCTAAGGGTTACCGTTGCTGTGCTCAGGGCCCTCTCCTCGAAGTCATCCATAAAGATATCGGCGACGACGGGCGAAACAGGGGACCCTAAGGCGACACCCTCTCATTCGACACCCTTTGGCTATTGAAATTAAAAAACATCTTAATTTCAATAGAGAAGATGGTTGGAATCTACCACCAGCTTAGGATCCCATCGTACAAAATATTAAATCCCAACCCCAACACCATACTGCCAGACCAAAAGATACTGTAAGGTCTTTCTGCGTAAAACGGAACGTACCTGATTAAATTTAAATGAGGGTATACAAGCTACTAACTAATTATGAGACGACCTCAGTCTCCCTGTGACCACGGAGCCTGCAAAGGGGTCGAAACGTCAGGATAAACATTATATAAAAGTAGTGTTTAAAATAAACGCGAGTAGATCCGTAAAAGTTGTTTTATTTCAATGTGTAGTGTTTGCATAAACTTTAGAAAACAATAAATGATTTATTATTATTCTCTTATTGAATATACATCTTAAGAATTTTTTTTTACAATATTTTATGTAAAAACATATTTACAATATAAAATATTATAAAAAAACTTAACCTAGGTTGCCACCGGCAGCGGGGATAGACCCAAGCTGTCGGTGGTTAGGGCTACAGAGTGAGGAACCTCCTGACAATACGTGCCGTGTCAAGGAGTACTGCCTTTTGTATCTGACCCTTGACCCAACCTTTCAGCGAGAGCGTCTCTAGGTGTTGATCGGAGCTCTTGGCTAAAAGACCGTTTGCTGAAACGATTATCGGTACAATAATGGTTGAATTGGTTATTATTATTATTATTATTATTATTATTCTTATCATCTTTATTTATTTTCATTCTTAAAACTTTCAAACAAAAAATTTTGGAGGCCTATCACAAAATGCGCGCGCTCGCGCTTTCTCAGTACTACGAGCGGCCGACGCATCGAAAAAGTAGCATTTTGTGCAGTTGTAATTATATTTATTTGAAGTTTAATAATTATTTATCGTTCAAAAAAAGTATATAATTTGAAATCTTATAAACTAACGTTAATTCTGGTGTACATTTTACTTAATAATATTAATGGAGTAAGGACATATTAACAGCTAATTCTGAACGTTTTATGGCTTTAAATGGGTTTTTTTTTATTTCATTCATATTTCGTAATTCCGAGGCTGCTATGAACTTAACCACTATTTAAGAGATATTATTATATATTTTTCATTTCGCTTGCTTAGTAAAGTAGTTCAATCCATGACCTTGAAAATTGCCGCCTGCCCAGATTGCCTTTTAGATTTTTATTAGCTTCGGAATTTTGGTTTTATATAAATAGATAAGGGAAAATTGCAGAAAGCGAGCTACGTATTATACTAATAACTATTCTCCACCATAAAATAAGTCATAATTGTCTAAGGGTTTCAGTTTCTCTAAACAAGAACGCCGAAGTTGGGCATTTTATGCAAAAATTAAATTAAAAAAAAAATAAGTTTTTTAAGTGACATCCCTACATCCATGGCAGCCCATGTCAACATTGTCTTGCGAAGTAATTTGCAGCGTGTGTGCTCCTGTTCCATTTAATTGTATTTAACTATCAACGGTTAATTGCTTTTGAATTAGTTTTAAATGAGTATTTGGTTGAGAATGGTACAGTAGCAAACCCTGTCAGGGTTCGCTCCTTTAAATACTATGAAATAATACCCAAAGTCTTATTTTAATCAAGGAATCTTTAAGATAAACAGGTGCTTTTGAATCGTCCTAACATTTTTTATTTACTATTTATGGTAAATTTAAATTAATTCAATAAAAAACTTACAACGTTATCAAAAAATTAATAAGTGGCACATTTGAAGACTGGTGGTGTTCCTATAGCAAAAAAATGATAATTAAAAACTGTTATTTTTTTATTATTTTATGAATTTGAACTGCATTAGTGAATATTGTCATTATACTGATTTTTTTTTATAATGTATAATTAATCTAATCTTGTAAGTGTCTTGGATGTCAATCTGTAAGCTACATGAAATTTAAACAAATAAATAAATAAATAGCACACGGGGAGAGGTTTTGTTTCAATAGTGTAATTTATGCAAATTTTCTTTTTGTCAGTAGTTGGTGTTGAAGTGCCCGAGTTTGGCGAGCTGATCACTAACCTCACGGTGCCTATAGGACGAGACGCGACCTTCGAATGTATAGTCATAAATCTCGGGAACTACCGGGTAAGTAGTACTATTTTTGTAAGAACCTTTTTTAAATTTATTATCAGAAAGAATACATACATTTTGTATTTAGAGTGGTACCGGTTAAAGCTCTTGGGTTTGTTTATAATACCATTTTTTATTTCATGTTAACGATAAATGGGATCAGACATTGTAACTATTTTGGTCTAGTCTAGAGATCAAGCTTCGGCAATGTTCCGACAGTAATGACGGTAGTTGTTAACATTGAATGGGCGCCTTTGGCTTTCAAAGTAAAAAAGTAAATAGTGTTGAATAATTTCGGCGGGCTGGTTAGAACCACGATAGCTCAATTGGAAGAGCACCTGACCCGGTATGTCAGAAGGGTGCAGGTTCAAACCCTGCTCGTGGAAATTTTTTCAACATTTGTGTTTTTGTAATTTGTTCGCAACAAAATTTGCGTTAAAAATTATATAAACATTCCGACAGTAATTTCCGAATGTTCGGAAAACAAATTCATTTCCGACTTTATTATTAATGATAAAATAAATATTTCATTTATATTTATTATTGTGAAGTATCCTATATGCAAATGTTTAAACTCGTATGTAAAGATAGATTTTGACGGAAAATTAAGTCGTGATATCATAATTATCACAAACAAACAAATACTTTGCAATATTTTTAAACTGTTTCTTATTATCACTTAAGCCTATGGCGATACAGCCTTCCAGGAAGACAATCACGGGACTTTTTGTTATTATCGAAGTTCTTGTGATCAATTCCCATAAAAACATAACTATTACGCTTGAGTATTTTCTCATTATGCTTAAACTTAAAGTAATGGAGTTTAAAATTATTGCAAAGTATTTTTTTGAAACTCCCCATATCATAAAATCTGAAATAAATAAAACAAAGGAAGTAATTTCCACGTATTCTCTAGTTAATATAAATCATGTAGGTTCTATCAAAATACATATCGTAACATATTGTAAGTTTAGAACAAGACATTTATCGCCAATGACGATCTTATACATCCCCCATTTCGCAATACTTATTTGCATAATATTTAGCATCATTTTCTGTGATGATGTTATTATCTTCCATCGCTGCATGCGTCGTACATGCAAATTTATTCTTAACGTCACTACCAAGCTTGAGCAACTTCAAGCCATGTGTTTCAAATAATATTGTACTTTTAAATTTTCCAGTTGGCCATTCTTTCAGTTTCTGTAAGCTATCAGCCAGTTGTCTGTTTGAATATTGCGCATAGCAGTTCATATATTTTGAATACGGATGTTGGCATGCACTTCGGCTGATCTTGGAAAAGCTCAATGATTTTTCAGCATAAAATACATATTGGCGCGTGAGAAATCAGTTTTTTATTACCTTTTCCAGGAAAATAAACAAAATCTCTGTTTTCTTTTTGAACATTTCTGTCATAAGAGGCTAATCTCGATGCTTATTAAGTAAGTAAACAACCTATAATTGTCCCACTGCTGGGCAAAGGCCTCCATCATTGAAATCAAGTCATCGCTACAATTGATGGGTAATGGCTTAATCACCGCGCTTGCCAAATCCGGGTTGGTGATCACAAACGCGGGCTGTGCATCGAAAAATCCGAAATACATTTTGCCCGACCTGGGAATTGAACCCGAGACCTTCGGGTATCGGGCCGAGCGCTCTGCCACTCGGCCACTCGGCCACTGAGGCGTTAAAAAATGCCTCGATGCTTATTTCTGGATAATTCAACAGACATTAGCCTTTTGGCATTTGCTCATCTTTCGGATGGATCATCGTGAACCACCTGTGTGTTCTGCGATTAAACTACCTGTGTGAGACTCAGCAGTCCCAGGTTCAGACTATAGGTAGACTGGGTGAAAGGATACCTCACTAGATGAGGGTTCCGGGTGAAGTGAAACTATAAGGGGTGATAAAGGTCGAGCGCTTCTTCGTTTAAATAAATGAAGATATTCATCCTATATCCTCCTACATACAGGTAGGCTGGGTGAAGGCCGACACAAAAGCGATCCAGGCCATCCACGAGCACGTGATCACGCACAACCCTCGCGTGTCCGTGTCCCACAGCGACCACTCCACCTGGTACCTCCACATAAAGAGCGTGCAGGAAGAGGACAGGGGGCAGTACATGTGCCAGATCAACACGGATCCTATGAAGAGTCAGGTAATATTGGTCGTTATTATGAATCATGAAAAATATATATTTATTTTATTTATTTATTTGTGACTTAATATCAAGGCACCTAGAAATTACCCGAAGATGGGGAGCGATTTTAGAATCTCACCGGTTATATCGATATTAAAAGTGACATGAAAATCTATATTACTATATAAATCTCTAAGCTCTGTATGTACATGCAATTTTTCTGACAAATTTTGGGATAAATATTCGTAAAAAAAAAATCATTTATAAATATTCGTTTTATGACTCACTGACACCAATTCTACAATTTTTGAAATTTTTGTCTGTCTGTATGTCCTCATATAACTCAAAAACGGCTTGACCGATCTTGATGAAAATTTGAACATAAGATTGTGCAAATAAAAGGCTTTAAAAAAATTACAAATTTCGCACAGCGAAGCGGGCGGGTGACGAGGACGGCTAGTTAAATATAATATTTTGTGCATTCTTTACAATTTGATAATAAGGATAAAATATCGTTCGAGAATTTTCGGTGATAAAAATAAGTTATATACAGCCCTTGAATAAGAGAAAAAGGTGCACTCGTAACTGATATCATAAGATAGAGAGAGAATGCGTGAGAATTAGTCAGCGGCTCGTCGTCGTCCCATTGGTCTTCCGCGGAGAACTCATAGATGTAATTGAGCCAAATTCATCATCATCATCATCTCAGCCAAAAGGCGGACACTGCTAGACAAAGGCCTTCCCCAAACATCTTCACAACTCCCCGCGACTTTTACCAGATCATCGGTTCACCTTGCTGGAGGCCTGCCCACTTAAATAATGCCAAATACATAAAACAAACAAGTTAGTGTATATGACTCCAAAATTTAAATGGAAAATAGGAAGTGTCTAGGTTGCCACCAGTGGCTATTTTGGTAAATAAAAATATCAAGCCGCTAGTGGTAAAATAAGAAAAAAAAATCTGCCGCTAGTTATTAGGTATTAAAATTTGTTCCAAATTGCAAACTAATAAAGTTTAATTTTAAATACACATCAAAGTAGCGTAGTGAAATAGTTCCTATAGCGGCAGACTAACATGAAAAGCTATTCTGCCACAACTTATTAGTACACACTTATTAGCCACACTTAAGAGTCATAATTAATATTTATTAGAATGTCATAATTAAAATATACTTTTATTATTTGCTCCCCCCTTCCGTGACTGGCCCTCGCTACTCAGCTCTTCGCTCGGTAAAAAAAATAACTTAACCTAACCAACAGACTTTACAACGCTATACTTTACCAGCGGCAGATTTTTTTTCTTATCTTAACACTAGCGGCTTGATATTTCTATTTTCCAAATAGCCACTGGTGGCAGACTAGACACTTTCTAGAAAATATTGTCATAATTCAGAAGGAATGTTAAAAATTGTACTGGTTTAAATAATGCGCGTGTATTTTTATTCGGTATTTATACAAGTACTTTCTTTCAACCCGGGTCAGGACTCTGGCTACGACTGTCAAAAAGGTGTGGTGAGATAATTTATTCGAAATAAGTTTTGAGTACCTAATTTATACTTGTGGGTCGGGAGATGGACTGTACAAACATGAGGCTCCAACACTCGGATATGTAAAAAAATGTGCTTAATTCAAATGAGTAATGAGCCTGAGGTGTTTTGACTGAAAGTAAAATATCTTATTGAGAATTCATATTAATCTGAAAAGATACAACCAATTTTTTTAACTATTTATGGTCACATTTTATCAACCGCAAATATTTTGAGGTTTAATTAAACAACTTATATAAACTATTTTTATGAAAAAATCTTAAATTTGTATGTCAAGAAAAACGCCAAAAGACAATTTGATTAAAAAGTAAAATAAAACACCCCTTACGCATTTTTGGTAGTTTCAATTCAAAGGAGCCGAAACAGAGAGGCCGCAATGCCTACACCGCTTACACGTGCCCGTAGTTTCGTTCAAAGGAGCCGACAGGGAGGCCGATCTTAAAAATATTACAATTTTTGTGTTAGGAAAAGTAAAAATAAAAACTAGCCTGATTTTTTTTATGCTAGGGCCTTATTTCTCTGATATAATTAGATGTTTTGTCAAAATATTTGCGGTTGATAAAATGTGACCTTATATAATATTATGTAACATCATGGAAAATAGAAAATCAATTATTTCTTTTTCAATTAGTCGCTTTCCCATACATGTATTATTTGGCATTAATATATAGTACATAAAGTACAATTTATATTAATAGTACATTTCATTCCAATGTATTACAATTTTATAAATTTAGATTTACTTTTTCTTAGAACTAGTGTCTTTATCTCTTACAGTTTCATTCCCCTGAGATTGCGTATTATGTTCTTAGATAAATATTGTCTAAATATTTACCTCTAAAGGGTCTACAGTCTGTTCAGACCCTTATTTGGTTTTATTTATATTTATTAAACAAAAAGTAAATATTGTGTAAATATCATAAGAGCAAGACACTCTACACCTTTATTTAAGAATGTAGCAGTCATAAAGAAAAAATGTTTTCATTGACAAGAACATTTAAGTAAAAAGGAACTATCAATATTGAAATGATTGCCACCTTTTTGTTCTTCATTGACCTTTGTTGCGAAGGGATTATGGCTTCTGAAGTATCAAAGTGTATGCACATTATTACCCGTAATTGTACCACTTAAGCGGCAAACAAGTATTCGGCCGACATCATGGAAAATTGCTACAGTTTAGGTAACATTTACATGCCTGAAGGTAGCACGAACATCTTTGGACATAATCGGCTCATTTTGTATGAAAATGAATACGCAGTAAATATCTGTAGCAAATTAGGCACTTCAACTGTCACTACTTTTTCTTTTTTTTTCGGCTATTATTGATGTTTGAAACTGTTTTATGTTGCAATAATAAGATAGCTATATTGTTTGTATCGGTATTGTGTTTGAGCTTGTTTTAAAATAATCTTTTCTCATTAATCAGCGCGATTTAATTACATTTCATAACAGTTCATAGTCCGTAACATTTTTTTGTAAATAAATTATCAGTCGGTGTTTGAGTCACGGTTATTATCTAGCAGCCTTAATACAATCTTTATTTATTCATAACTAGATAACGGGGACTGTGTTAAAAAAACATTTAATGGAGTTGAAGGTTTTACTTTACATTACTACTCGAACTAGCTTTCAAATACGAAACGTAGGTTGTCTGTAGACTGAAGGCTCCTTGTGTGCGGGATTTAAAATAGAATATTACGTTCGTCTTTTGTTCGCGTGCAATTGCTGTGCAATGACAACTCTTCTGACTTATGGAATTCAGTCACAATTTATTCACAAGTGTTGCTTAAGTTTGATGATCACTGAAAGTTGAAAGCATAGAAAATAGTGTCTACTTTTGTCAATTTTTAAGGTGCTTGAGGCATCAAAAATGTTATGAAAAGTTAAATTAAAAATGTGTATGCATATTTTTAATGCTAACCGTATACATGAATGATGATGATTTTTAGCTCTAAGAATATGACATGATTTAGTTTCTTATTACTCATCAATTGATGGGTAGGTACCCATCCGGAGCCCAACATTGAGAAAGTAAACATAAAAGATCGAAACCTTCATCAATTGATGGGAATGGGTATCCATCCGGTACCCGGCATTTCGAAAGTTGTTGAATTTACAAGATCGATATCTGAATAATATAGGTATACCAGTCAGTATTTTCATGTCTTGAAACATGCTTAGACCTATGTTTTTTTTATGTAGATGGGCTTCCTAGACGTCGTGATACCCCCCGACTTTATAGCAGAAGAAACGTCGGGGGACACTATGGTACCAGAAGGTGGCACAGCAAGGGTCTCATGCAAGGCTCGGGGGGTTCCTCCCCCCAGGGTCATGTGGAAAAGAGAAGACGGCCAAGAGATTGTTGTTCGGGACCAAACTGGTGCAAAAACCAAAGGTGAGGTGAAATGAACTTTCTTGCTACGTAATAAATAACACTTTCAAAAATGTCTGCTGATAAAAACATTGGCAATGATTGTAACGTTTTTTTAAAAATAATTAAGTACAAGATTAAGTTTTTTCTCTGCTAAGAGATTAAACAGTTATAAAAACATTTACCAAAACAGATTAAGATATTCAACAAAAAGTTTATTGAGTAATTATTTTAAAAAACACTCTTCAAATCTTTTTAATAACAAAACCAATTATGAATAACAAGATGAACCAATTACTAAGCGGTGGGTATTTAAAGTAACACTAAACCATTATTACTGAGGATCACGTTTACTTAATTCTAATATTAACAGTAGCTACTAACTTCACAGTAATAAAGTTATATTAAAATATTCCTACATAGGTACTCGTATTAGCTAGAGCAACGTCATAATAATTAGCCTAATCATATGTAGGAAGGTAATTCAATTAATGCCTAAAAATATTACTGTAATGAGAGATTCTAAATTCAAAATTATGCTTATAGTTAATACTTAATAAAAAGCTATTGATTTTACATCTAATTTTATAAAACATCTAGTTTTTTAATAAATAGTGCTGTTCACTTTTTTTGACTTGCATCCAGTGGATCATGCACTATTTGCATCCCTAAAGCTAAGCGTATGCTGAGACGCAGGTAACGCAGCACAGCGCAGTGCAAATTTTGCGGGGCAGGGCAGTTGGGGCAGACATTGGCCGCGAACGCATACTGCGACGCAGGTAAGTGACAGTGAGTTGTCAGATGTCAATGTCAGAGTCTGATAATATGAGTTGTTGCTTGGAAAATTGTAAGTGATTATCTGAAAAAAACGTTCTACTAATGGATAATTTGTACTATCGAGAGAGTTCTGTTAATTGTTCTGTAATTATTACAAAATTATAATAAAATAGTAAAAAAACATGTGTCGACACGCACGCGTCGCGCAGAAATCTGTGCCGGCGGTACAACGAGGCGCAGGGCAGGGCAGGCACATGTTTGCGTCGCACGTGCCTGCGCCGCAGCTTACGCAGCTCTCGGCACAACCATGTACTACAAAATCTGCGCTGCTCTGCGCTGCGCTGTGCTGCGTCACCTGCGTCTCAGCATACGCTTAACCTAATGCTTGTATGCAGATCGACAGAAAGCGCTCTTTCATGGTTGTCAGCGCCTTAAGTACAACCAATAAACCAAAACTTGAGCTTTCGCAAACCTCAAACTTCTGCCGCGTGTGAAAACTCCCCTTACCATTGTCCAATCAGCTGGTCACGTCTTACTTAGGTTAACCCTTCCGCGCTCCTCCAAAGGTCTCATAACTGGGCACGTAGGAACAATTTCGGCGAAATTTCTTTATAGCACCGTTTACGAACAGCACCGCACAAAAGGGTTGATATTCGATAACATTTACCTACTTCATATTGTGTTAAGGGTCGAAAGCTCAGTTCTATAGGTTTTATTTTGTTGCGTTTCTTATACAATGTGGTACCTGTTATTAGTAGCACATGGCATCACAATCATAGTGTTATTAAATACCGTTTGAGATACCAATGTGTTTTTAAATAAAGTCATGCCAAGTAAAAGCACGTTTTTCATTATGTAAGCGCCAAAAGTAAAACTATAGTCAAAATTTGAGACTCATATCTTTTTGTAGGTTGCATAAGTCAAGGAAGTTTTTGTTATGTAAAGTGTTTGTTTTGCTAAATAACATTAAAAATATGACGAAAATATATAATTCATACTATAGAATTAATAGTACTGTCCTCATGATGTGTTCGAGCACCAGGTTTAACAACATCGGTGACAGGACATCCCCTGAGAGGGTAGAAAGTAGGGAAGTTTAGCGTCTTGTAGTGTCGGAGGTCATGATCTAGTACGGATCACTGAACCAGCGGAGTAAGAAGTGTTATAGAATATTACAATAGCAACATGATTTTTTTAAACGTTTAAATGTTTTTTGCTTTACAATCTTTATTTTACTGCTATATTCAAATTTAACCTTTAACCTAATATAAAGTAAACGGCATTAAAAGCTCACTAATTAAACTACAGAATTGATAATTACATATCACACTACAAGCACAATTTTGAGTTACAATCGAGTTCAAAAATCCAGTGCAATTTTTTCTCCATTTATCATAAAGTCTATTTGAATAGCGCAAGTACGCCATTGTTTTTCCGAATATGTATAATAATACGAGTGTCTGTGTGACCGCATTTGTGTTCCCACAATGAGCCGTGCGACCGTTCTCGGGACGAGTTTCGAGTCCGAGTAGGTATTGTTTAAAGTTTGCCGTAATTAGTACAGTTCTGCTGAATAGAATCCTACACCTTATTGTACTGAACTGTTTTAAGGGGGTTATTGAAAAAACGTTATGCAATTATTGCATTCCTCCCGTATAGAAATAAAGAAGGAAATAAATAAAGACAGAAATAAAAGAATAAAAGAAAAGAGAAAGAAAGTATGACAGAAATAAATGAAAAACTAAAAGACCAGAGAAAAAAGGATGAAAGAAATAAGAAAATTAAAGAATAAAAGAAAAGAGAATGAAATAAAGAAAAAAAGAACGTTTATAGACTGAACACACGACGTATACATATTTGAAGCACCGGTAGCCGAATGGATAGATATCGCGTTGAATGCCAGAAATCAACAGAATGATTTAATTCCCAAAGCTTCGTTAGAATACTGACGTAAGCCCATACCTATCACAAGCGTATTAGATTTCGGATGGGTTAATAGAACTATTAATAATGTGTTGATAGAACATTAATAGCAATCTTTAATTATTTTTAGAAACATTTTTTTTTATATTTTTCTTTGGTGTGGTCGCCTCATTTTGCAGTCCACTCTCTGAGGTTGGAACGCTTACAGAAGCGTTTCGTTTCGCACATAGTTTTCAGGAACGGAATATCAAGGAATACACGCTAATTTAACAAAAGATTAATCTTTGAAAAATGCTCTCTAGAAAACCGTAGAACTCTGCTCGATACCTATCTCTTTTCTACATAAAATTTTTGATGACAACATTAAGTGTCCTCAATTACTGTAAAATTTAGATTTTTAAAAGAAATCTCGCACCCCCATAATTCCGCTATGTACACCGCAATCCGCAAATCAGTCCTAGGTTCCAACTCCCCAATACCAAGGTTAAGCAAGCTCCTTAGGGCTTTTTTAAAATATTATTTTACGGGTAAGCACAGTGTCTTGATCTCACCTGATGTTAAATGATGGAAGAGCACTTCACCCGGGATCCTCAACTAGTAAGGCACTGGCTATCTTATCTTTAGCTGTCGAAACACAACAATGCTACAAACATTGATGTTATGGCGACATATTTAGATAAGATGGTGGTAGCTAGCCAGGCGGACAAACAAGCCCTACCACCAACCAAACTGAGTACACAAACATGTACCCCTCTGGGATACCGAACCCGGAACCTCTGGGTTTAAACCGGTGGTCTTAACCACTAGACCACAGAGGCGGTTGTAAGCGGGGGCTATAAGCAGCAGGGGTTTTAAGAAATCTTACTGTTTAATATTGGGGACATCTCCGCTCATCTCCTCTCCGCTCCAGTAGACAAGAAGCCTAAATCTTATAGCGATATTATTGATATTTTCGCCAACTCATTTCATAACTTCTAAAATAATTTGTTCCAGGCTTTGCTAGAAAATAATCAGTAGTGCACTGTTGTGCCTATTAATTAATTTTGTTTCTTTATTTCTCGTTATTTCTTATTTTTGTTGTGTAATGGTGTTTACCTTAAAAATTTGTTACACTGAGTTAAGAAAATTGTTGCTTGTTTTTATGTTATGTAATAGTGTATACAAACATTCGTTAACCGTAAACCTTAAATAAATAAATAAATAAATACAAATAAAAACTGGAATTCACTAGTAACCATCAAATAATAATTGAGGTTTTTCATTGACACTACTGTCATACTGTTTGCACTTTTGTCGCTTTCTTTTAAACATGATGCTCCCATTCCACCTCAGGTTGGCTGGAAGAGATCTCTTTTAGAGATAAGTCCACCTTTGCTCACCATTGTTTGTATACTGTTCTCTGTATGTGTGTTTTTGTGCAATAAAGAATATAATAATACTTTTTCCTTCGATCTCGGACTGCAATAGAAAGTTATTTAGCTACATTAATTTTGCAGCGATGCGGTCAACAATGAAACGCTAGCCTGTGCTATAAGTTTCAAAGCACAAAACACTGCGGTTATTTAGCTCTGGACCGCTATGAGACGTTGTTTTTGAATTGCTTATAAATAAGTCCTTAGCAAGCGATATATATTATTATATAAATTCCTTACAATATTAATTAACCTTAATATATTTTATATTTCATATTTTAAAATAGATTTGATCATGACTTTTAACCGTAATTTACACAAATCATTTATGTACATTAGCATTGTTGGATATCTCGGCCATGTCTTGTGGCATGAGAGATACCAACTTCTCCAGCTAATAATTATGGGCAAAGTTGAAGGCAAGTCATTCTGAGAAACTAGACATTACGGGACTGGACGAATTAAAACACTGGTCATTTTTGGACACTTGTCATTCTGAGACACTAGACATGACGGGACTGGACCAATTAAAACACTAGACATGTTTGGACACTTGTCATTTTGAGAGACTTGACATTTTCAGCCAGAGCGGTGTCGAGCTGGAAGACGGAAAAAATCGTGGTTACAAAATATCCGTGAATAAACAAGCATTGCCAAGGTTAAAGACCTATTCCGCTTGGCGCAGGATAGAGAGAAGTTCGCTGAGCTGACGGTCAACCTTCAGTAATGGAAAAGCGCTACAAGAAGAAGAAGAACATTTAGACCGCCACTGCCTGTGTTCTTGAGGCTTGTGGAGCTCCGGTCTCGTACTCAAAAGTCCCTGATTAGATTCCCAGCGGGCTATCTTGCTGTACTTACTGTGGTTGGTAGTAAGGCTTGCTTTTAGTCAGCCTCACTAGTTACCGGTCTTATCTTAGCCTGTCACGATATCCCGTTGTGCAACATCCAAATAAATAAATGGAAAACTGACTTAATGACTGACTGACTGACATATCAAGGCACAGCTCAAACTACTAGGATAAGAAACTTGAAATTTTATACCATGCTTCCTTTTATGGTGGAGGTGAGCACTAAGAAAGGATTTTTCGAAATTTGCCCTTTAAGGGGCTAAAAAGGGGGGGTACGTTTGTATGAAACTCCGTCAGAAACGTCCGTTTAAAGCTAAATCGATAAAAAATTGTATTTAGTTAGAAATGAAGATTGACGTATTTCAGGACTTTTGAAAATTCAACCTCTACAGGCCCGAAATAGGGTGGCAAAGTTCAATTTTGTTTGACGCCAGATTTACTTGATTTTCACGCTTCTACCCCACGAATGGTACGTTATATGGCAGAACAACGTTTGCGGGGTCAACAAAATAAAATAAAAATTGAGAGTCGATTTTTTTATTAATTTGGTTTTTATCTTTATGTCTTTGTTCACAGTGGTTACTTACCAGGGCGAAGTATTAAAACTAACCAAGATATCCCGTTCAGAAATGGGCACATACCTGTGCATAGCAGGTAACGGGGTCCCGCCTACGGTCAGCAAGAGGATCCATATCAGTGTACATTGTAAGTGTAAAAGATCTCATTCAATTAAAGCTTTGAATGGATATTCTATCAGAATAAAAATAAGTAAACAAAAGTAGTATGAAACAGTTGAAAGCGAGGCATTCGATAATCAAGCACCTGTATATTGTTGAACTTATATATTTTTTTACAATTTATTCCCCAAAACGTTTAAAGTTTATTTACTTTTTTTTTACATTGGTTAACAAGAGATGCTTATCAACAAAGATAGTACAAAATTGATTTCTTAATTTTACCCTTTATTCAACACATAGAAATGAAACACTTTTATCGGATTACTAGGTACCAACTACTAAAAGTCGTCTTGAATGAATGGTAGGCAAATATTTTGGGAGTATTCAAAGCGTTTTTCTAATAAATACTTGAATAAAGTATAATTTTGTTAAAATTAATTTAATTTAATTGCTAATGTTTATTTTTTACATAACGTTTTATTACACACACACACACGCACGCACGCACGCACGCACGCACGTACGCACGCACGCACGCACGCACGCACGCACGCACGCACGCACGTACGCACGCACGCACGCACGCACGCACGCACGCACGCACGCACGCACGCACGCACGCACGCACGCACGCACGCACGCACGCACGCACGCACGCACGCACGCACGCACACACACACACACACACACACACACACACACACACACACACACACACACACACACACACACACACACACACACACAGGTCACAGGGAAACTAAATGTTGATCGGCTTGTAGTAATTTCTTGAATATTTAGTGACTTGTTCCGTTTTATAGTTATATATTTAAATTATATGTAAGGTGTTCCGTTTTATATATATTATATGTAAAAACTAAACGCGAATGATTTGTAAAGTGTTTCACAGATGTGCTTCATACAAACATTATAAAGGCATAGCGTAGCATAGCAGTCAGTGCAGCCGCCCGGATTGCGGAAGACCCAGGTTCGATTCCTGGCTGGGTCGGGTAGGCGTTTAATTTTTTCACTGTATTTTATAAGTATTTAATTCAGCTTCAGTGCAGCAATTAGCACTTAAAACAAAAAAAAAAACAAAAATTAAAAAGGCACTTTTTTATACTTTCTGTGCAGTTCATCCAGTAATTCAGGTGCCAAATCAACTTGTCGGCGCACCGTTGGGCACCGACGTCACCCTTGAGTGCTACGTAGAATCTTCGCCTAAATCCATCAATTATTGGGTAAAGGACCCAGGTAAGTAAAACGTAAGGCTCTTCAATTTAGCCTTTTCCTGTCGGATGGCCGCTGTTGCACGGTTTTTCAGAGCAGGATTGTGCCTTACTAGCCGTCCTCAGCTTGCTGACCCTACACTGTGTTCCATATGAAAACACAGGCGTGCGGCTACCGTGCGGTTGCGTTTAAAATGCGAACTCACCGCAGCAGTTCGTCCCCAAACGTCTAAAAGCGTCCGCTGCGTCAATCGGGCGCACGGCGTCGGTACCAGCGCCCGCGTGGCATGCCTGTTTCGTGTAAATTCATAGGGGAGCGCTGCATGGAGCGGACAACTTATGAAGAACGCAGAAAACAAAACAAAACCGCAAGCCGAGCGGGCGCTCGCGCCGCCGCGCCGCCGTGCGCCCGCTTGACGCAGCGGACGCCCTAAATTAAAAGAGCCTTTAAAACTAAGATTGAAATCACTCACCATGATATCGTCATTCAGTACATATAAATGGAAAGTCCTGACACACTCACTGACTGACTCATCAACGTCCAGTTCAAACTCTTGGACCTAGATAGCTGAAATTTTAAACACGTTTCCTTTATGATGTAGGTATCTTATCTTAGTGGGACCTGCTGAGGTTTCCTTCTCTCAGTAGAACTTCGACCCATCGCACAGTGTATCGTCCCATACACAAAAGTCAAATTTTGACATATTATGAGATAAAATAAATTGATTGATTTAAAGGCCGGCAACGCATCTGTGATTCCTCTGGTTTTGCGGGTGTCCATGGGCGGCCGTGATTGCTTTCCATCAGGTGACCCGCCTGCTCATTTGCCTCCTTCTAATATAAAAAAAAAAAGAACTACCTACAAATATTTATTAATAGGTACTGCATTCAATGACACACAATAACAAATTTATTAATTGGAAACGTTACCGGTACTTTGCGTCAAAATTGATAGTGATTTATTAATAATATTCTTTGTCGCGCATAGTATAATTTGTTAACAAAAATACGTCGTTTTTCCCAATTAACTTGTGAAAGTTACCAAAAAAGTACAAAATGTTTAATGCAGCGTTAGGTATGTACATTTAGAATCAGTTTTTAAAATGGGATTTCACATGAATGTTAATAAGATATGGCATTTTAACTATCTGTCGAAAAACGTAAGAAATAAATAAAATATGTTTTGTTTTGTCAAAGGTTTTCTAAAATAAACCTAAAAACACCTTTTTGATTTGAATGCCATCTTGTAGCTGAATGTTTTTACAATCTGGCTATGTATGTTTTATTTTGCGCAGGTTTGCGCCAATATTATTAACTATTATTAACATCTGAGCCTTACATATCATCAAAACGTAATATAACCTCAAGTCAATCGAAAGATTTTACTGATATTAAACATTATATTTGTGAAGAACCCAAAAGTACTATAGATATTTAGTTTGATTGGTAGAGCAGCCGGGTATGAAACACTCCAAATCCTTCCTAGGCGAAAACGCCTTAGGACGGAGTAAGTTCATATGCGGAGGCAGCAGAAGGCAGGCCCGATTAACCATCGGTGCCTTGACAGGGCATTATGCCACAAAACAAATGCTTCACAGAATGCACCTTTCAACAAATAGTTTGTGTAGGGCATGTGGAGAGCAAACCGAGTCAATGCAGCACCTACTGTGTGACTGCGACTCTCTGGCTAGGAAAAGAATGGGACTCCTGGGGTCGGCCTATCCGAAACCGGAGGACTTCAGGCTCTTCGCTCTTAAGGACGTTGCCAGACTTATGGCATTTATCTTTATAGAGGAGGAAGAGTGAAAGGATGGGGTTGCACAAAAGATCCCAATGGGTCGAAGTGTTACTGAGAGGTGGAAACCTCGGCAGGCCCCACTAAGATAAGATAAGATAGTTTGATTGGTTGTTTTTTGCGATGCCTCATTAAATTAATATTATTTTTTTCATTTAGAATCATAGAGCTTGTTTTACTTACTAGAAATGTTATTGTTATGACATTTATAGACGTTCACTATACACTAAAGTGTTAATACTATATAATAATATTGATTTACTATGAAAGTAACTAGTATTATCATTGCAGACGCGGGCCTTTAGTCGTGCTTAATTCTTTAACCTATCTATCCATCATCCATACTTATGATTTTTCTATTATCTGTGTTATAGCCCCATACAATCGAAGAATGTATCAAAACATGTTCTTTACAATCAATATGCAATACAACAATGAGGTTATTCATCAGTTATGACTTTTTTACTATTTTCCCATACAAACGACGCACTGTGCATCGGGATAATTTAGTGCAAATGATTAGATGATGTACACACCAAATAGTCAACTGGATGTTCTTAAATTTGCCGCTAGTTTTTAATAATAATCGCCAACAAAAACATTTTTGAGACATCATCAGCTTATAAATGACACAATGCTGGGCTCAGGCCTTCTCACATGTATAAATAGCACATGAATAGAATATGATCATCATCATCAGCTCATTTTATGTCCCCACTGCTGGAGCGCGAGCCTATGGATGGATAGGGAGAACGGGCCATAAACCACCACGCGGGCCCAGTGCAGATTGGTGGTTGTTAACGACTGCTAATGCAGCCGGAACCAACGGCTTTACGCACCTTCCGAAGCACTGAGATTTGATACATTTTTGATCACCCAACCAATGAAATGCGATCCTTTGTGATTAATTTTTCTTTTTTTTGAAAGCTGATTAACTTTGGCAATCGCTGACTAGGCGCGTTAACCACTGCGCCATCAATGTCCTCATTTATATGTTAGTATGGTTTTACGAAAATTGGTAACAAAAAGCTAAAGTTACATTATTACGAGAACCTAGGTCGCACGCGAATCATAAAAGGTGAAATTCCAACCTCCACCAGCTAACCACAATTAGCGTTATCAAATTAATTCAAAGGACTTTGGAAACATTTCATTCAAATCGGATCAAAATCGAGAGAGAAAAGATAAGGCTCTATATAAGATTTACAGTAATCTCCCTTAACTCCTCAATCAATCTTCGTATATACGAAGGAAACTTTATCACGTAAATATAACCTAAATTTAAACGATACCTGCATATTTTGATTAACTCTGTACCATCCCTGATAAAAAAGAAACAAATTATAAGGCAGCCATAAAACTCTAGGTGTCTGCGCGAAGTTTTTACATTTTTCATAAAACTTTCTCTCGGAAAGATAAAATTCTAATATTGAATTTGAAAGCAAGTGTTTTAAGTAATAAATTGTTCCACAGGTGAGCTGATAATACCGTCAGAGCACCACGAGATGACAGTCCGACAGAAATCCACTTTCGAAGCAGAAATGACGATGACGATAAAGAATATAAGACGGGAAGACCTCGGCAGCTACATATGTGTCGCCAAAAACTCTTTGGGCGACGTGGAGAGCAAGATACGTCTATACGGTAACACATTTTATCATCGTTTTTATAGTGATTACGTAGCTATTTCACTGATTCAAATATTTGATGTTACTTTACAAATACCCAACAGTCAGTCAGTCTTCAAGCATACAACAATATTTCTATATGAACAGAAATCTGTTTTCCCTTTCATCGATCCTAGCAGAAATTACCCTTTTACGCCATCTCATTTAGGACCTCCATTCTAATCCGAAGACGATGTTTTTGTAACGTACTCTTACGATATACTCGTATATTGTACAAAACCTTTTTCTTAAAAAGAATAACAGACCCTATTTTATCGTGCAGAAATCCCGGGCAACGATAGACACGTCTACCAATATCCGGATGAGAGGATAACTTCGGACGACGAGTACGGAACAGAAATGTACGACGAAGATGCAGACAATGATAATCTGAAGAGTAATCGTGTCCCAGACCGCGCGAACAAATGGTATTCTAACGATGGAAAAATAGTTGTGGCCAGTCCCAGTGAAGCCAACACTGTACTGGCTGTTTCGAAAATTGTTATCTCCCTATACATGTTCACATTACTTGTTTAGCTAAACCGTGTAACTAAACGCGCATTTATGCTTTCATACTTTTATGAGACTGTCTTGATAATTGGTTACAACATAATGATCGTCAACTCGTATTGAAATTCCTCGTATATTTCTGTGACAGCTACTGGCATTGGAAAGATGTCATTGAAATTACTGTAATTTTTGTTGGTGCTTTAATTTGAATGTCCTACGAATGTAGTGGCTTCGTTTTTAATTGATGGTTTCAATATTCTATAATCGTGTAACGTGATAATAACTAGTTTTTAATAAAAATGTACATAGTAGACTAGGGGATAATTGTAAGGTTATGTAAGAATTATAAATAACCAAACTTCGAATATCTGATGTTGAATTGTAACAAAGAATTGTAACTTGATAATTAAAAAGCTGTTTATATTGAATGTGCCATGTATAATTGCTATTATTCTGAATAGAGCCATATATGTTATAGAGTTTTTATTGATATTGACTATCATAGTTTTAAAATGTAAATATATTCAAAATAACTGTAAACTGTTAATTATAGGAGGAATATAATGAATTATAGCCATTCGTTTCAGACATTTAAGACACGATTGATGCCGAACGCATGACGATTCTCAATTGTTAGCAGTGCTTGTACTCCAGCTGCAACTTTGGTAAAGCAATCTTTGGCGACGATTACATAGAGAAAGATTTTTTAATTAATAAATATTCATTTATCAACGCTCCCCAAAGTTGCACTCGGCAGTTGTTTCAGCATATCTCTGAATAGAGTAGAGAATTACATAATCTAATAATAACTTCTTCCGAACAATGTATGTTTATATCCTGAACGTTACAAAAAATAATAAAAGCGAGAACATGTATTGAAAACAGCATTTTCATTAACGTCCGCACGGAAAGGGTCGAAGGGTAACAAAATATTATATTTTGCAAATTGTAATTACACTGAAGCATATTTAGTATCACATATATCATCATACCACATCTTCCTCGGGTTTTACAGGGTTAGCAATGCGTAAATGGTACCTCTGGCGTTGCAGTCGATAGACTACGGGAACCGCTTACCTTTTGCCTAATTGCCAACCTAGTGGTATTAAAAAGAACTCACACTTAGTCAGTCCTGTGTGAACCTCATCCACCTATAGGTAGGGGTGTATACAGGAATACGACGAGAGTCCCGGGCGCAGTGGTATGCCTAATGCATTTTCTTCTGAATAAAGTGATGATGTGAGTGATGTGGGATTATACAAGTCGCTATAATTTCCTGCTCTCCTATCCAACCTTACTTAATGATTGATTTTTATCGAACAAGGTTGACCGACGATTTAGTGAAGGTCGCGGGTAGCCATGGATGCGATCAGCTCAAAGTCGTTGTGGAGGTCCTTGGGAGAGGCCTTAGTCCAGCAGTAGACGTCTTTTGGTTGAAATGATAATGATGGTTATATGATGAACAAGGATCTGGAGACTTGTCGTGATCTGGCGATGCACTGACCAGTTTGGTGATGTGAAATTAAAACACTTCTTTTTTTATATAACAGCCAAAAAATGAGTAGACGGGATGGAAAAAGCCTGACGGCCAGATAAGATATTCATGCTGGTTTTCGGCAATCAGTTTGAATGCTTCTAGCTTGAAATATAGCTGTAGTTTGAAATATTTAATTTGAAATCGGAGCACATGTTAAACAATGTTACTTGGCGTCAGTAATAGGTATCAAGGTGGTCGCAAAAACTGATGATAAAATGGGTTATTATAACTTAAATTTTTAACTTATAATAGTCATACCAGCACACGTTTTCCCTCCTTCCTATGATTTAAGGGTCTTTAAACGAGCCGTGAGTGGCACCCTGTGACCCGGTAGAGGAAGGGTGACTATTGTTGGTTGTTTTCACGCTGCACCAGTTGTCTTCGCGTCTAGACTTAATTTCCACTTAACATTAGATGGAGTGGAGTCATTAGCCGCATTAACTATAAAAGAAAGATATATTTCGTTAATTATTAGACAGAAATGTCAAAACGAGGTCACATTCATTAATTTCATCATCATCACCATCTCAGCCAATCTTTTAGCTGATTTGTCCACTGCTGGACAAAGGCTTCCCCCAAGGATCTTCACAAAGACCGGTTGTGTGCTGCTCACATCCAGCGGCTACCTGTGTCCTTCACCAGATAGTTGGTTCACCTTGTTGGAGGCCTACCCACACTGCGTTTTCCATTCATAATTTTAATTCATCAATTGCATAAAAGATTTTTAAATAAGGCGATACTTAAAATCAATTGCACGATAAATGTTTATTCGTAATTGCCGTCGGGAAATCGTATGATAAACAATAATTGTGCAATTAAACACGGAAACATACACAACGTACTATTTAACTTAATTAACTTGTCTTCTCGTTACTGTAATGCCGCCAACTAATTGGATTCACTTGCGTGCATTGTGATTATTTTCATAATAACTAATTTGGACTCCTTTGACAATAATTTGAGCGTAGCAGGTATGGGTAACACACATATACCAAATACTAGATCTCTGGTTCCACAATAATTGTTTACTAGTTGTTCGACCACAATTCACAAAATATAAAATTTCCGTGATGTAACACATATTATTCAAACATTTTATCATTCGTTACTTCTTCTCCATTTATGAACTTAAACTTTATACAACTTCAACTTTGGATGGATAGGGAGAGAGCCATAAACCACCACGCAGGCCCAATTCGGATTGGTGGTTGTTAACGACTAATGCAGCCGGGACCAACGGCTTTACGTGCCTTCCGAAGCACGGAGGAGCTCTAGATGATAAATTTTTAGTCACCCATCCGATGACCGGCCTTTGCGAAAGTTGCTTACCCTCAGCACTCGCAGACTGGGCGCGATAACCTCTGCGGGTGCAGCTTGAAAAGGGTACGTACATAGTTTTTTCTTTCGGTATATAGATATAAAAAGTTAGTAATAATCGGTATCATCATACACCTATAAACGTCCCAGAGTTAGCACAAGCCTTCCCACTTCAACAAAACTAGGTACATGGGTGAATCGAGCCACAACCCACCATGATAATTCAATTGGTGGGTTTTAATGACTTCCATTTTTCGATGACATCCAGGATCAACGGCTTAGCGTGCCTGCTGAAGCACGGATTTTATTGGGACTATGATGTGTTATGACCTGATACCTTAATATGTGAAAGCTTCCGTTAATAGGCTGTTAATGAAGACGCAGAAATGATGCAAAGAATACACAAGAAAATGTTGTACAAAGACAAGCGTTCGGTAATCCAGTAACCTCCGGTCATGAAATATGCACTGTCGTGTATGTGTTACAGATATACTTCATAAAGTCAAAGTGAAAGTCAAATATTATTATTCAAATAAACTTAATAAAAGTGCTTTTGAATCGCCCAAAATTTTTTTACCTACTACCCATTTAGGACGTCTATTTTTAGTTGTGGAAAAGAATGGGCGCAAGAAACTCCACAGCTTTAAAGTAATGCTATTTACAAAATGATATGCCAGATATTACGAAGAACTAAAGGTACTTACTTACTTAAAGGTACTTACTTAAAGCATGGTTGCATAATCGTGGTATTTATTTATTATAGTTAGTTGTATAGTAAATTTTGTTCGCAAGTTTTCTCTTGTTTGTTGTTTTCTGGTGTCCTCTTTTTTAGGTTTTCAGGACGTCTATTTTTTAGCTGTAGCATAACATGCAACAAACCTAAGTAGGTTTGTTGCATGTTATGCTACAGCTAAACCAACACCCTAAGTAGGTTGTTGGTTTTGTCGTAAGTCTAGAAAGTTTTCATCGTTAATCTTGACCATTGTTTACCATCTCACCATTGTTACAGTTTACAATTCTTACCTGCCTTTCATAAAACCGATAAAATTGTAAAAAAGTCTTCTTCCCTTTTATAACTCACCGTACCTACAATATTTACCTTATTATTAGCCCAAGCGGAACTGGAACAAAGCAATTTAACGTCTCCTTCCGAAGCCAAAGTACACTTGACAATCATGTTTGTTTTTTTTGCCGACGTCATATTATATTTTTTTTCATTATCTCACACAGAGATCTGCTGAGTCGCGCTGCTCTGAGTAATTGGACCCTGAAATTGGCTAAGCCCAAACTGTCGATCACTACGCAACGTAAAGCCGGATTTAATAAGCTAAAACATCACAAATTCTACTAAGCGATTTAATCAATTAGTTTTGTAAGTGGAACTTTATCAAGATGGTAGGGAAATTAAAACGGGGCATAAAGAGTCGAATCAATAGATTGGCGTGTTCATAACAGCTTTCATTGTCAATAATACAAGTTAATAACAAATTAGGAACTTATTTACAGTCTGCCGCACATTTATGGACCATCTTGTTTTAGGTATAATTTCTAATCGTTTCTGTGGTCTAGTGATTAAGATCACCGGTCTCACAGACCCAGAGGTCTCTCGGCTATGATTACCAGTGGTTTTACATTGTTGTACTCGGGTTGGTTCCTATTTTTATACGTGTAACAGAAAGGTGTGGCCAACATCAAATGATCTAAAGTGTATCCAATCTAGATCTTGTATGCAGAGTTATCTATATTTCATACAATTCTAGATTTACTTCGGAAATTTATGCGCAAATTAATAAGTCAATTTCATCTGGTCTTATTTTTTCGTGGCAGTCCTCTCTTCTGCCACTCTACAGAGTACTTCCAACATCGTACGTCTCCGAAGACATGATATTTTACAATGAAGTTCATAAGCGCTTTGAGTTTCTGCTTGAACACTCGTACTGTTATGTCATGACGATCGCTGGATGATTGACCGGATAATAACAGATTAGTGATTTCTATCCATTTTAGGTTGCACGTGAAAGTAATATATGGCGCACGTAGATCATAGCATCTTGCGCTTTATTCGTGCATGTGTCTCGGGCTTTCCACATACGTATAAAAATATACATATATATAGATAAATAGATAAAGATAGAGTAATACGTATACATATTCTATCTTCTATCTAATATATATAAAATTCTCGTGTCACATGTAGGTTGCCAACTCCTCCGAAACGGGTCGATCGATTTTTATAATTTTTTATATGTATATTCGGTAGGTCTGACAATTGGTCGTAATCTATTTTTTATACCCCTAAGTGGGTGTTGTAATCTATTTTTTATACCCCTAAGTTTTTTTCTACCCCAAAAATTCCCTAGAAATAATTGGCATAACAACGTTTGCCGGGTCAGCTAGTTAAGCATAATTATTAACTTTAACTTGTTATGTAGTTTATAATTAAATAGTTCTATTGTGACGTCACATCAAAATAAACAAGTTACAGCCCTAGTGGTTTAGTAACCTCTGTGTTTTTACATTTATGATTACTGCTGCTTGCTTATGCGCGCCTGACGTGCATGACTTCACTAATATAAATATTTAATTTAAAATTGCATGACAAATTAAAGTTAATAATTATGTCTCAGTAACAACACATACAAGATCTAGATCGGATAGACTTTGGTTCTTTTTTGTTTTGACCACACCTTTCTGTTACATGTTGTATATCGCAATAACATCAGTGTCCATTGATGTGTTCCAACAGTAAGAGATAAAATAGCCCGTTCCTCAGTAGTTGAGGATTCTAGGTTAAATGCTTTTTTTTCTTTTTTTTTGGAGAGAGACTGCTGATTGCCTCTAACGGCATTTTCAGCGTCACCGAGGTTTTGGTTAAATGCGCTTCCACCTTCGGCCTTATTTATTTATTTATATTGAAGTACACTGACAGATAACACTCAATACATGTTTAAATAGTTTTTGCTTATAAATTTACCGGTTTATTCATAAAAACTATTTAAGCATTATTTAGTTAAATATTGTTTTGTCAACATCACCCAAAGTCATTTTGAATTTGAGAAAAAGAGACAAAACAATGGTTAACTAAATAATGCTTAAACAGTTTTTATGAATAAGGGGGTTAATCTAGACGTTAATCCTAAAATAGTGTATACGACGACTTATAATCCTTTACTAGCAGGTGTGAGATGAAAGCCAAATGCTAACCCATAATAAAAAAAAGAATTCTTTAAATTAGACCTTAGAATGATGAAATACCTCACTAATTAAACTTTACACGACACTGTAAAAAAACGAAAAAAACAACTTTAATAGAAAATCGACCTTTCCGTTAAACGGTAGCAACTGAAGTTTACAAGTTGATGGTTTGAGCGATTACCCTAATTTTTCTTTGTGTTCCCCCAAAGACAGTCTCGGGAGCTCGCTTAAAGCCAGCAAGCCATAATTTCGGCAATCTAAACATAGCCCCCGCTTGATTGATGCCTGCCATTTGATCCGGCTGTGTAACAAGTGTTTTTACGTGACTGTAATCAGGGCAATTCACCCTACTTATTACAGGAAATAGGCACAACTCAACGGGTAAAAGGAATGTGGGGAAAGGAAAACAAAGATGATGACTCGTTGTTGTTGGTACAGGCTATATATCTATATATCTTAGAGTAAAGTGTATTTTTTTTGTAGTAGTTGATAATGGATAGATCATATTTTATATATACGACGTGTAATATATATTAGTATACAACATAAAAAACATCACATACATAGTTCTGATCCCAAGGTAAGTAGCTAAAGCACTCGTTTTATAGAAATCAGAATCAACGACGGTACCACAACCTACCAGACACGAAACAATATCGTAAAGTTCGTTTCGTCATTGACCCGGACAGGATTCGAACCCTGGACCTCAAAGTTAGCACCGCCCAAAGGCCGGCGTGCAAGCCACTCGGCTACATAGAGCTCGCCAAACATATTATCTTTATAATTTACTACAAGTAGTAAATAAGTTACTTGTAGTTTTTACAATCCGTGTGCCTCTTCTTTCAAGTTTGAAAAAATCTGTCTTAAAGGAGACAGAATCGAAAAACATTATAAAATATGCTTTTATTCTAACTCTAGAAATAATTACTTAGAACGAATACAGTTCTATCGCTTTCAATTGATATTTTGACGTAATTTCTTGCAATCGTAAATGGCAAAGCGTTTGTAATTGGGTAACATCAAACCTTAGTTACAAACAAAGAAAAACAGTCTCTTTCAATGTTATAACTTCATTCAACCGTATTATTATGTACGTATAAATACGTATCGACTCGACTCGAAAGTCTTAAGAGACTCTTCGACTCTAGAGACTCTTGACTGTCGAACCTAAAGTCGACTCTAGAATCGATAGGAAAATTCTAAAACTACACATTTAAGTGCAGTCGAAAGTAAAATTCAGGTAAAACATCAACATCTCATTTTATGTCACCACTGCTGGGGTACGAGCCTTCCCTATGGATGGATAGGGAGAGAGCCATAAACCACCACGCAGGCCCAGTTCGGATTGGTGGTTGTTAACGACTAATGCAGTCGGGACCAACGGCTTTACGTGCCTTCCGAAGCACGGACGAGCTCGAGATGATAAGTTTCGGTCACCCATCCGATGACTGGCCTTTGCGAAAGTTGCTTAACATCACCACTCGCTCAACGGACTCGTTAACCACTGCGCCATCGAGATAAAACATATTGATTCTCAATTGATAACGACTTTTAGTATTTATTTGGATAAGTGGATAAGTACGACTATGTAACGACCACATAAACACCGTTCATTAGGGCGCGCCATTGACATTCCTTTCACGTAGGTATCGGCTCCATAAGATTTATTTTCCTATGTGAAGTTTCCGATTCCCGTAAACATAGATCTGTATTAACGAAAATGTAGTGTGCTGCATTTTAAGAGAGAGTTTAGCCTAAAAGTGCTATTCAGGATATGGTGTAGTTTGTTTACATATCTATTTAATACGTGAAACAAAAACTTTGTACCCCTTTTTTACGAAAATTGAGCGGATGGAGGAGTATGAAATTTCGCACACTTATAGTTTTTATAGAGAAAGAGTACAAAATGTTATTTTTTTTTAAATTATACATAAAAATACATTAAATCAATAAAACAAACATTACACACACTACCATGTATTTGACACACACGCATATATATACTCTTTTCAAAAATTTCAAAAATGGAAGAGGAGTGGCCGAAATCTGTCAATGCCAATCCAAACTCACATTCTATCTTTTTAAATTTTTCATAACTTAGGATACAATCCGTGCAGCCTTAATAAAATTACGGTTGAATTTTGACCACTGGGCGACCACTAGTATAAATAGATACTCGTAGATGCACCACCTTATCTATAAACATTAAATATATAAAATATTTAATAGCAGTCACAATTGGGCGGTCTTATTGCTTTAAAGCTATTTCTTTAGAGGGTCAGTTTAATTAATCTTAACAAAATCATTTATTCCATGCCATCGGTTCGTAGGTCTACTCTGGGCGGAAGACCTTGTACTGAGAAGAACTTGCTAGAAACTCAGTAAGGTAATTTTTTTCTCCCTCACAGCGTCAAAGTATTGGAAAATCATATCATAAAAGGACACTTTCCATCACAAATAAACACACAATAAAAGGACTATCACAGCATATAAAAAAACAACAAAATTTTTAAAATATATTTAACTGAGTATAAATGCTAAATTTACATCACGTAGGTATTAATACAAAAATTGTCTAAGAAAAACGAATACATACAACTTATACCATCCCGAATTAGGCCAGGGTGGTTTATGACTCGAGCTCTCCATATGTTGTTTAAAGGATCATGCTGATGAAAACCTACATAAAGCACCGTTAAATTAATATTACTATGGTACAAAGTTAATAATAATTGTGCTTTCATTGTCCGCACAGCAGTCTCTAAACTTCAACTGTGTATGCGTAAGTATTTGTTCATTTAACTGGTAGTTTGGACTCCGAAACCCAAATTGCCTTTGTTATATGTATAGAAAACCTCAGTACCCAGTTCATTAAAGAATCATTAACAACGAATGTTTGAAATTCGTGTAAGTAATTGTAGGAAACGCGGTTCGTGTATCTCAACTTCCAAATCTTCTATTATGGATGGATACCTATGCTATTTTTTATGTCCCCACTGCTGAGGAACGAGCCTTCCCTATGGATGGGTAGGGAGAACAGGCCATAAACCACCACGCGGGCCCAGGGCGGGTTAGTAGGTGCTAACGACTGCTAATGCAGCCGGGACCAACGGCTTTACGTGCCTACCGAAGCACAGAGCAATGATGATAAATTTTTGGTCACCCATTCGATGACCGGCCATGCGAAAGTTGCTTAATCACAGCACTCGTAGACCGGGCGCATTAACCACTACGCCATTGAGCGCCTCCTTACTTTGAATTTACATCCCAGCCAAATAGACGTCCACTGCTGGACAACGGCCTCTCTCAAGAATAAATCATTTTGAGGGGAATTTGCCATAATCGCCACGCTTGGCAGGCGGGTTGGCGATCGCAGTAAGGTGAGATAATAACAGAGAGACGCTGCTACCCATCCTCTGGAATAGTCCCATAGTCCACTTCTTCGACACCCACGGGAAGAGATGGGGTGGTGCAATTCTTTAACCCCGGCA
Organism: Eudonia lacustrata; assembly: GCA_947562085.1. Lineage (NCBI taxonomy): Eukaryota > Metazoa > Arthropoda > Insecta > Lepidoptera > Crambidae > Eudonia > Eudonia lacustrata. The sequence continues at coordinate 19,081,999 of OX387340.1, read as the reverse complement.
CCACACGGGGGACTTTGAATGTACAATGTAGTAGACAAAATAATAATTTGAGTTCCTTTTACTAGAACCTATACCTACATCTATATAAACTAGCCGTCACACGCCCGCTTCGCTGTGCGAAAATTTGTGTATAATATAATTATTTTTTTTTAAATTTCAATTTGAAATAAGCAGCGCCCTTGTACTTGTCTTTTCTTACTATGTTCTCCCTTCTGTTTGTTTGTGTGTACATAAATTATTAATAAATAAATAAGTAATTTTTTTTAGTAGCCTATCATTTGCACAATCGCATGTTCTTACTACATACAAATTTTCATCAAGATCGGTCAAGCGGATCTGGAGTTATAAGAGGACATACAGACAGACAGACAGACAGACAAAATTTTGAAAAATCGTAGAATTGGTGTCAATGAGTCATAGTCGTAAAACGAATATTTATCCCAAAATTTGTCAAAAAAATTGCAGGTAAAGACAGAGCCTACAGATTTACATAGTATAGTAGGTATAGATACCAAACTGCCAGACCAAAAGATACTGTAAGCTCTTTCTGCGTAAAACGGAACGCACCTGATTAAATTTAAACGAGGGTATACAAGCTACTAACTAACTATGAGACGACCAACACCTCAGTCTCCCTGTGACCACGGATCCTGAAAAGGGTTCGAAACGTCAGGATAAACATTATTTAAAAGTAATGTTTAAAATAAACGCGAGTAGATCGGTAAAAGTTGTTTTATTTCAATGTGTAGTGTTCGCGTAAACTTTAAAAACAATAGGTATAGATAAGTAAAGAAAAACCTTTGTACACTTTTTAAAGCACATTGCGCACATAGAGGAAAGTTTATTATGGAGAAGGCGTAGTTTATTATGGAGAAGGAACATTCCTTCTCCATAATTAACTATGCCAATATACTGTAATTCACAAAATATACATACATTTTGTGAATTACAGTCGAATTTTGACCACTGGGCGACTACTAGTACAATTACCTATTTGGTCTTGTTCTTAGACCACTGATCTCAAACCCAGTAGTTTTAGCTTCAACGCCTAGTATTCCCACAGCGGATTACAAATAAATAAATGAATAAGTACTACATATTGTGCTATAGGTTTGGTTATATATGTTGCGTTTGCTCTTATACGCCTGGTTAGCTACTACCAGCTTATCTAAGAATGTCGGTGGGAAACCAACGCGGTCCAAGCCCTGGGGGGGCTTCGGCCGTGCATTGCACAGGTCCCCATTGAGGGCCGACGCCCCGTATGTCCCCGGCGCGTCGGCGACCTGTCTCACCAAATGACGGGTCAAGTGTGTCCGCCCATCGATTTCGAGGGCGGTCACCCGCCCCAGTTAGGGGCGGAAGAGGGGCTCGCCCATCTTTAGGGCGAGCAGTCACCGATGGGGTTGTGGAAGTGTCCGAAAGAGTTCCCATGACCTCGTCAGGCTCCACCATGCCGACGTTCGATGCGTCCTCCTTAGATGAGGATGACGCGATGATTGCCGGTCTGCTGGTTCCAAGGTGACGAGAGAACATCGCTGGGTTTTTAGTGAGTAGGAGTCTCACATACCCCACCCCCTCCCGGGGGGTGGATAGCTCATGAAAAGTTTTCCCAGCGTCAAAATAAAAGTCTAAGAATGTCGCCCAAGCTAAGTAAAAGTGTGTGGACCAGCAGAAGCAGAAGCGTTTAACTGTTGACCGTCTCTAAACAAGCGCCGAATCATTCAAAAATGATTACTTCTTTACCTGTCAATAATGCAAACAAGCCTTTACGTATTACAACATCGCAATTTAAAAAGTAGTATTTCATTAGTATTTTATCTAAGACTTTATAATTACCCTATGTTATACCGTCTTCTCATGTAAATCTCCTATTATGTAATATTTCATGTCACTAAGAAACCAACATACATTGCTATATTAGTATTGGTTGGTAGAAGCTTCAGGATTGCCTGAAGTTTCTAAAATTAGACAGAGGTAGTCAACCTTCAAAAACTGATTACTTCATTCACCTGTCGTGAATGCCGACAAGTTATCGATCACGCTAGTCGCGTGGGGGCGCGGCGATCCGTTTTAATGGGAATGATGCACTGTCGGAGATGGCAATGCCAGATGGAAGCTCGCGCGATTGCTGGTAGACCAGCTACAGCAGGTTCAAGCGGATCGAAATAAACGTAATTGATAATATATGATTGTTGTCGTCCCACTTAAGCATTTAATATTAGTTTGTAATTATCATAAAATAGGTAGTTATTGTATTAAAAAAGAAAAATGTATAAATTATTAAGCTAAACTATTTATCTCATATATGTACCAATTTATGGAACTATAGTTTTTAAGTATCTTTTGTTTTGTATTCAATGTGTTTATATGTAACTGTTTGTTCCTTAATAAATAAATAAATAAATAAATACTTAAATAATAGTCGATTATATACAATTGGAGCTAATTCTATTTTTGTAATTGTTTTCTTAATCGCCTTAAAGAAGATCGCCTCGGTGGCCGAGTGGCAAAGCGCTCGGTCTGATACCCGAAGGTCCCGGGTTCAATTCCCAGGTCGGACAAAGTGTCTTTCGGATTTTTCGATGCATCGCCCAAGTTTGTGATCACCATACCCGCACCAGAAGAAAAAAAAAAAAAAAAAAAACCCGCATCAGAGGAGCTCGATGGCGCAGTGGTTAACGCGCCCGGTCTGCAATTGCTAACGTTAAGCAACTTTCGCAAAGGCGACCAGCCTTTGCGAATGTTGCATGGAATCGGATGGGTGACCAAAAATTTATTATCTTGAGCTCCTCCGTGCTTCGGAAGGCACGTAAAGCCGTAGCTCCTGGCTGCATAAGCAGTCGTTAACACCCACCAATCCGCACTGGGCCCGCGTGGTGGTTTATGGCCCGTTCTCCCTATCCATACCTAGGGAAGATTCGTGCCCCAGCAGTGGGGACATAATGAGCTGGTGATGATGACGATGAACCCGCATTTGGCAGCGTGGTGATTAGGCCAATACCCATCAATTGTAGCGATGACTTGATTTTAATGATGAAGGCCTTTGCCCAGCGGTGGGACAGTATATAGGCTATCTTTTTCTTAACTTAAAGAAGAAGAAAAGATGATGATGATGAAGAAGAGATGGTAAATGACGATTTGGCTGCGCACTTCACACAAAATTCTCAACTACATGGGAGCTGGCTATTTAAACTCTAAGGGCCTTACAAATAAACAAAAGAATAAGGTCCGAATAGTTATTCCGTGTTTTGTCTCTTTTACTCTAATTTAAAAATATGACGTTTACATGAAAGGAACAAAACACGGAATAACTATTCGGACCCAATTCTTTGTTTATTTGTAAGGTGGTAAGGGTCTTACAGAATAAGGTCCGAATAGTTATTCCGTGTTTTGTCACTTTTACTCTAATTTGAAATGATGTTTACACGACAGGAACAAAACACGAAATAACTGTTCGGACCTTATTCTCTATTTATTTGTAAGGGGGTTACTATCAGAACACAACCATGATATCAATATTGTTGCTACGGCAATAGACTCGGATAACATGATGGTAGCTAGCAAGGCGGACTTGAAATAAGCCCTACAACTAACTTAATTGATTACAATACGCACTTTTTTTACACAGGAGAAAATGTATTACTTACACCACTGCGCCCAGGGAGACGCAGATGATGGGAACAATACGAACTCTAAGAATAAAATTCTAAAATGATACCTCAGGGTCCGAACTTGTGGTTTATCCAGTAGACACCAAAGGCGGATAGGCTGTTCTATCAAAAGATACCTTTGAAAGAACAACGCCCGCCTAGCAACGAGAGTAGAACCGCCTCAAAGGTTCATCTTCGCTCATGTTAACCGTATTTCGGGGGATACTGTGCTTTGAATTGCTTCTAATTCACATTTATATTAGTAATCCTGCCGTTTTCGTGCGGCCAATGTTCTATCTAAACGTATACATAATCTAAGTATATCACCTAACGATTCCATTGGCCCGAACCTCTTCTACCGCCCACATCTTTCAAAGCCAAAGACAATCTAATAAAATGTACAATATTGTAACTTTTAAGCTCTGTTACGGGTCATGCCGTAACAAACGATAGATTCATCTGTCCACAAGATCTTAGATAGTTAACCTTTTTGCGAAATTAAATCGATTCTAACGTCCTTGAACCCACCCAACACGAACATCGAACTAACTAACATTAGCATATTTATTTTATCTATGATTCGTATGAGTCGGTAACAACATTTTCCAAATATAGGTACATTTTCCATTCGGATGAAGTTGTGCGAACAGTACTGACTGTTTATTGAGAAACTTTTAATCGAATTGAGCCGTGTGCGAGGCGGCCGCGCTAATGGGACACCTGCGTAGCGAAAACTCGTGTTACACTAAAATGAACACGATAATTAGTCAGTCAAATTGGTTTATTAGCATGGAAAGTGCGTACGCAGTTTTGCGTGTCTCTGTCGATGTTGTCGGAATTGGTTGTGAGTGCGAATGAATTAAACATCCGCATTGCGTTAAGTTATGTGATGTTTTAAGGTGACAGTTCCAGTTGTCTCAACCGCTTGGCTGTCTAACAATAATAACAAAAGAATTTGTTGTTAGCTCTTAGATATATCTAAAGATACGTGTTAAGACAAACACTACGTTCCATATGTTAAATGAGTTCGAACCGTGTGAATAGTGAATAATGCACGGAGGTTTCGCGTTCTGAAATCTAAGTTCACAAAGGTCAGGTCGCGAAACTCAATTGGCAGTGTCAGTCATTTTCTGTTTTTTTTCCCCCCTCTTCTTCTTCTTCTTAGTCGGGCACCCCGGCAAACCGTCACTTTATCGCAATTAATTAGATCGAATTTCATTTCCCATAACACTATTCACCGATGTTTTTATTCATTAATGAACAATTCCGCGAATCTCATTACATCGCATATTTATTTTCTCGAATAGTTTTTATCACTAAACTTACTTCATCGTATTTTTTTCGTTTTTTTTTTAATTTCATCGTTATATTGTTTGATCGATGTTTCGTTTCTTATAATTTTGTTTCCACGTAAGTTTCAGTTCGCAAAATAGTCGGTTACATCAAATATCACTTCACTTAAGTCATTGTACATCGAAAATACAAAAAACTAACAAAGTTCACATATTTAAACGGGATTTAATGCAAAACTACTTAGTACAGGCATTTCTTTTATTCAGGCATACCTTTTAAACCCGACGTCTTTCATTTTCCTTATCCTTTACTTTACGGGATACAATACTTATCATTATCAATGTGAGTAATTAATTTTAAATTATTAATATTGTATATAAAAAAAAAGTTAAAACGTTGTGATTTCTGTAATATTGCTCTACTAAAGTCAAATCATTGACAGAAACGAATCGCTGCAAAACCGAATCCACGTAGTCTTGGCTTCCCTACGCTAGAGTGCAATATAAAAGCGCGTAGGCGCGGAAGGGCGAGGGGGCGAGGCGAGCTGAGGAGCAGGTAGATGTAACGCTCGCCGCGGCTGAGGTGAGGCATTACATCCATCTGCGGCGATAAGCTCGCAGACAGAAACAATGCCTTGCTGCATGCTGCATGTTTGCTTGCATGCTGTATGCTTGTTTGCATGCTGCATGCCTGCTGCATGCTGCATGTTTCCTTGCATGATGTATGCTTGCTTGCATGCTGCATGCTGTATGCTTGCTAAAAATATTAATATAGAACTGACCGCAACACAATTTATCGTCAACAGGCGAATGCATCGTTCGATGAAACGTTACTGCGATAAAAAGTTGTTAAGTGAAAAAGTATTATGGGTTCCGATACATATTGTTATATGTTTTTACTAATAGTTTCATCGAAAACTTAATACTTTTATGAAATGTAAGTTCGATACACCGTTTTTCTGGTAATCAAAACAATTAAAATATTTTTTTTAAGAAACGTTTTTCGATGATATAAAACAGCGATGATTAACTATTTGATGAATTGAAAAAAAAAATATATTAAAAATCGTGGAATAGCTTTTGGTAAAATGAAATTCAATATCAAAAAAATCTGTATTCTAATAAGACACCCCTTTTCTAAATATGTCGCCATAATATCAATGTTTGTAGCATTGTTGTGTTCTGGCAGCTAGAGATAAGTTAGCCAGTGCCTCACTAGTTGAGGATCCCGGGTCGCACTTCACCTTTCCATCATTCACCTTATCATCACTTAAAATCTGGTGAGATCAAGGCACTGTGCTTACCCGTAAAATATAAAAAAATATGTGAAGAAAGTGGGTAATGCAATCCTTCCAGAATAATTCCAATAGAGCCGAAGGGAGTCGCATAACAAGAACCGTCATTCACCAAGACCACTCTGGCAGGGGTGCCGGGGCGGGGGTCTGCCAGAATACAACAATGCTACAAACATTGATGTTATGGCGACATATGAAAGATGGTGGCAGCTAGTCAGGCGGACAAACAAGCCCTACCACCAACAAAACTGAGTTCACAAACATGTACCCCCCGCTGGGAATCGAACCCGGGACCTCTGGGTCTAAACCGGGGTCTTAATCACTAGACCACAGAGGCGGTTGTAATGTACAAAACTAATTTTAGAATATAAACAAACTGCAATAATTTTCCATTCTTCACTTTCACGCAAAGAACTCCTTCCCTCTTCATGCACTTAGCTGAACAAAAAAGCCTTAATTGTATCACATAAGTAGGTCATTCACATTCTATAAGACATGCGCAGTCAAGTAAGCAGACGCTATCGGGCGACTATTACTGATTAAGGGCAGATTATACTGAGCAAATGGAATGCGTTATTGCTAATTGAATAAGCTTTCGGGCCGATTTGTGTTGCAAAGGTCACTGCCCGATAATGCCCATTCAGATGATACCTACGCTTAGTATCAGATAATGCGGATGACAGCCGGGTGATAATTTAAAGCGTATTGATTACTATACTCATAGTACTTACTACTATCATTTATTTGAGTGTTATATGTTTCAGTACACAGATGAATGTTGTACTACGTATAAAAATAAATTTGTAAACATGTACCTAACTCCTTGAAAGGACATAGCAAATTTAGAGAGCTTGTTACATTATTATATTTATACTATTCGAATTATTATAAAATAATATGCATTAAAATATAATTTACATAAATAAAAAAGTAAAAACTGAATAATTATAGCGAATAAATTAAAATATTTATTTAATTGAAAGTGAATTATTTATTAAAAAAAACCTTCTTTTTGCGAATCATGATTTCCGTGAACGTTCCATTTTAGCCTGTACTGTCAAATTTGATAATGACATCAGAATAATAACTAAAGCTATAGTTATTGTTCTGAGATAATGACAAAGCGATTTCCTGTTAAACAATAAAAATAACTAAATGTAACGTTATTTATTACCCTAGTAGTAAATATGCAAAGGCAACCATCATTAAAAGTCATCATTGATTGTGCATCGAATCTGAAACAATTTTTGGCTGACTCAAATGTTGTCTGACTCACAAGATCTCTATATTTATTTGCGTTCTAGAAATCTTTAGTAGAAGTAACTAATTTATTAAATGCCAATTTATTTAATTCAAATATGAGGTTTGTATAGGGATACCAAAATATAAAATGAACCATCCATCGACAAAAGTTCACTATCCATTTAAATTAACATATTTTCATATTGATATTCTGCTTAAAATAAACGTATACATATTTTATTTTTTATCAAACATTGTTTCACATTCAAATGCATGGAGTTCAATAGAAAACTATTTCAGAGGTGTTGAGAATTTTAATAATATTTGAACACTGAGTCATAATGAAAACGAGCATATTCTTAAGTAGCGGTTAGTGCTACATATTATTAAAATAAATGTATATAATGGAAGTATCTCAGAAAATAGAGACTCGAGGACCGCTCGAAAAATAAAATTGCAACACTTTTTCCGAAGTAATGAAGTATTGATAAAACGTCATAATGGATGTCTGTAGGTTATATGAATTGTCTACCACCAATACGACACTAAATGTGTCCAAATAATTAAAATAGTAACATAGCTTTTAAATTATTTACTAACAAAAACCGGCCAAGTGCGAGTCAGACTCGCGCACGAAGGGTTCCGTAATAGGGTCCCGTTTTACCTTTGGGTACGGAACCCTAAAAATGTATTATAATATAATAGGTATGTATGATAATATTTAATGTATATATCGTATGGGCCATTAGTTGCCTGAAATAAAAGTATTCTATTCTATTAGTCCAAGAGTCAACTTTTGCAGCTTACATCAATGTAAGCCTTAATTATAGCTTCACGCACAAACTTCTAAAAAAGCCTCAACTAATTCGACAAAATACATACTGTATAATCTGCATTATCTGCTCAAAGGCCGTTCTATGTTACTATACGCATTTAAACATAGTATAGTAATTTAAATACAATTTAAACTTCATATTGTAACGCCGCCGTAAATCCCACTATCACCAATTTCCGTATTGTTTATTTGCGGTCAAAATCAATTGTCTCACAGACGCTATAGCTATTCGTGCATACATACTTTTGTATTAGTGGTTTGTTAATGGGACTATTGGGTCATAATAATACATGTTCTAGGCCAGAGAAAGTGTATAATTTACTTTTCACATCACTTGCTCTAAAAATGAAATGAAAATGAAATTAAATTAAATTAAATTAAATTTAATTAAATTAAATGAAATGAAATGAAATGAAATGAAATGAAATGAAAATTAAATGAATAAAATGAAAATATTTATTAGAACACAGTACAAACTCATGTACCTACTTAAAACAAAACAAACAAATCATAATTAAAAGTGTGTTCTAAAAGGACTCCACTCGACATTTGTTGCAGTAGTGAACAAAAACTACATCACTTATTTTTCATGGAGACCCAATGCAAAGGCTTATGATGCGCACTATTCTTATACTGCGAAATAAGAAATTCGAACTTCGTATAGTGCCGTCCCGCTCACACTAATAGGTGTGTAAAAGAGACAGTATAATACGAATTTAGAACTTGTTAGTAGACCCCCTAACTTTTCTTTCCTAAAAAAGTTATATGAATTCATAATAAAACTTTTTTATAATGAAGCTCAACTGTTTTTCTTCCATCCATCATTTTTTCGCAGTAGTGAGGTAAAAAGTTGTGTGTTTTGCTCGGCAGCAAAGTTGTTTTGCGTCTCGTGCCTTAAAACCCTCGCTACGTTCAGGATTCTTCTTTTGAACCACTCGCTTCGCTCGTGGATCAATCCTAGAATCCTTCGCTAGCTCGGGTTTCAATACAAGCACTCGCGCTAAACAACAACTTTCCAGCCTTGCATAACAAATAATTATTACACCCTTTAATGTTTCACCTTACAATTGTAAATGACAAACAAAATAATACATTTTTAACCCGTCTTGAAGGTTGGATCGTTATGACCCGCCATGTTTAGTTTAGACATGGGTAACTCAGCAAAGCTCCTTGTGTCAACTCAATAACTAAATAACAACAGCTCACTACGCCGGCTCATTGAGTTACTCAAAATTTGGCAAATATGGCGCAACAAAATGGAATGCGCCAAATGAGCTGCGTAGCGCGCACTATCTGCACGCCCGCCGCCGTCGCCTCCGCTTCGCCGCGCTCACAGTCTTTTTGATTTGTAAACAAAAACATATTCTGTCATTTATTTTTTCTATATGAAAATCAAAAATTATGTAGGTATTGCATTGCATTGTATATAAGTATCGTTTATTAATATATTCTCAGCTGTCTGTTTAAATAAAACCCAGCCCGGCCCGGTCTTGCGCTTTGCACTAACACATTTTGAAGAAGTGAGTTAACACATCGGGAGCAATGAACTAAGTCTTGTTTTATTTGCCTAAAGTTCGAAAACTATGCCGCATGCATTGCCGATTTTCTCAATAGCCAGAGTTTCCAGAGAGTCCAACTCCTTTTTCCGTTTTTGGCAAGGAATTAGTTGTGTGGCAACTTCCCTAGAAGATGCGTGTACCTAAAGTTAAAAAACTATTATGACCCATTCCATCATGAGCATTTTTGCCATTTTTCTTAGGTAGGTACAATTTTAAATATTTTGTAATTTCTTTTTGTGCAAATTTAAAGAATTTATTTTTGTTTGTATTTTTTAAACTAATTTTCATTCAAAGGAAAATCTTTCTTTGATATATCGCTATCTGATCGTAAAAGATATACTATCTATGGTCCTAAAAGTATCCTTTGAAACGCTGGGGTGTTAGGCACCACCAGTTCCAGAAAAGGAAAGAAATCAAAAGAGGTAAATCTGGTTAAACCAAATTTAATACGCTCAGGATAGGTGTTCGTCGGTCGCTTTAGTGCTCAGTGATGTCGCGCGATTTTCAGGGAGGACTTAGCTTCAAGCGGGGCGGGAAATCGCGCGCAGTTTGGCGTCTAGTCACGTGCCATCGACTGCGCCAGTGAGATCTTGATCTGGGTGGAGGTGCATCCGCCGCAGGAAACTGCCTCCGAAATGTAGACAGGTAAGGTGCGTGCAGGTAGACGTCCCTGCCTGGTATAAGGACCCCAAGTTTGGGGGTTATATGAGTATGGTACAGCAGATAAAAGTAGATACACGACGTGCAATCTCTTCAGATGAGACTGACTGACAGGAGCGGTGATAAATAAAAGAAAGCGCGTGCACCACGCCGCTAATGTATGTCTATTATGTTATTTAGAATTAAAATATTACTTTTCCTGACTGTACAAATTACACTGAATTAGTATAGTAAAATATCTGCTATTATTCTTCGGGTCGAGTCTAAGCGGGTCGAGTGGGCGCGGACCCTATATATCCGAATCCTACTTGAACAAAGTTAGGCCTTAAGCCTAAACAGATAAACAGTAACCATTGATTGAATAAGTGTTGTGATTTACGATATCAATCGGTAAAAGATTGAACAAAATAGTCTATGGCTTCACTCAAACCATATCATCTATTTACATTTAGCTTTTAAAGAGAAAAACAGTGATAATTACTATTTACTTCTTTTATAAAAAGATTATTTATTTATCTGACATATCGATACTGATATATCTTTTAAAGGGTTATCGGCGCGCGAATGGCGTTCGGCCGCTTTCTGCGACCCGACAGCGAAGCGGCGTGGGCGGTGGGAACATGTTCGGACCCCTGGCCCGCCGCACACCGCCGCACTTAGCCTCGTACTGGCCGATTTTACTTTTGTGCGGACACACGAATTTATTGTTACGAGTAATATTATATACTTTAAAATACAGTCCGCTTTTTACTCTATAATCCCCTTGAGATCAACAGGGTATCTGGATCATAAAGATGCACCCCCACGGTTCGTAGCAATGCTCCACCCCCATGAAGCCGTCGAAGCTTTTTTAGTCTTTTTTACCCCTGGTAGTTTACCACCAAAAGCAAACTTCACTCGGAAATACTTGATGATTGTAGTTGACTACTGAGTAACTGGCTTTTGACTATCTACTATCTTATCTCTCACTGTACACACTAATTATTTACTCACATTGTTGTTATTTATTTATTTATAATTACTTACAACATCTTTACAGGTTATGGTTATATGGTTATGCGTTGCTAGCTGTAAATGGTGGTTCGCATATTCGTCTTCTGAATACTGGTATGCTATACTTTTTATTTAAAATATTGTTTAAGATTTCTGTTTAACAGCAGTTAACTAGCCTTTTTCCTAGTTTGAGTCGACAATATGCCTTCACCTACGAAAACAAATACAAACGACTGTTCTTGGTTGTAGCCGGCTTAACCAAGGTTTCCTGGTAGTTTCCTGGGTTTGAAGTCAGACTTCAAACCTAGGAAACTAAAGAGGCGAAGAGCTTGTTTTTTTAAATTAAAAAAAAACTATTTCTATTTTCTAAATTTTGTTTACTATTAATTTTGTACTTCTGTGTGCGAATTTTATATTTGTATCATTAACGCATTAACAATAACTCTGCGTTAAATTCGCTCCAAATTTATTTCAGCTCCTTGGTAGTAATAGTTAGGCGTGCACAACAGCTCGATGCGGCTAACATTATCAATTCAATACGAGGTAGGAGTTCGCTGTATCAACATTTACATTAGCTCCTTAACTTTCGCCTCTAGCGGTGGCTTAGCTGCAGCGTGGTTGAATTCTATTTGAACTAATATTATACACAATATCGGGATGTATTTTATGAATTTTGACATATTAATATTAGCTTAAGAGTCCACTGGCTTAATTCTATGGCAGAAATAGTCCATATCAAACCATGCCTGGCCAATGGCCGTGCCGTCTAAAGCACAAAGCATAACTTTCTCTTGCGTCTGCGCCATTTTTGTTTAAGAGAGTTTGCTGATTGCCATTGGGCATTTTCAGGTTCACCAGGCTCTTTTGGGGGCGGCGAGAAACTTAAAGGGTTCCTCAAGCCGTGTGAAACGAAGCCCGTCAGAGGTTTCTAGAGGGAACGGTATCACGCACTAGAGAGTGTCGCCGCACCCAATAGATTCTCCGAGGGGTTCGGATCGGATCGGGACTTCCCCTTGTCACAAGAGACGTAATTTATTAAAGAATTTATTAAAGATTTATTAAAGAGACGTAAATAAAGAGACGAAAGTAGACAAAATCAACGTTTCGTAATCGCGTGATTCCTCCTCTAAAACTTGACTGATTTAATTACCTTTTTCATTAAAAATTAAAGAAGGGTTTTATTATAAAAGATATTAATCATTAAAAAAGATATGAACCTTTAAAAATCTTAAAAATTGGCCAGATTTTCCGCTGTTTTTTCAAAATTTGACGAGATTATATAAAAAAAAACAAAACAGGGAAACAGCCAAAACCTTTCTTTAATTTTTAATAAAAAAAGAAATTAAATCGGTCCAGTTTTTGAGGAAGAATCAGGGGACTACGAAACGTTGATTTTTTCTACTTTTCATACATATTTTTCAATTCACTCGACCTTAGTATCTCCTCTTAAGAACATGTATCTTACCAACATAGTAAGGAGCTGTAAGTAAACCACGACTGATTAGGACAAGAATTCACGACCTTTACGCAATCAGAGGCCTCACCATGAGCTCAAGCAGTATTGTAGCAGTGTTGCGGTTGTGAAAACGAGACGCGTGTATATACGCCGCCACACGCGTCTCTTTTCACAACTGCAATAACAACGCAACTCATAGTTAGTTAGTTAATAACCTATAGCTGTCCCACTGCTGGGCAAAGGCCTCCATCATTGAAATCAAGTCATCACTACAATTTATAGGTAATGGCTTAATCACCATGCTTGCCAAATGCGGTTTGGGGATCACAAACCTGGGCTGTGCATCGACAAAATCCGAAACACACTGCTCTACCTGAGAATTGAACCTTGGGGTACCGGGTTGAGTGCTTTGCCACCGAGGCGTTCATAGTTCATAGGAGCTCATAGTAAATCCCCAGAACGACAGCTTTCCAACTGAGCTGCAGAAACATTGGTTTCCCTGTTGATTTTGTTCCTGAATATCTCAACATTCACGAAACAGCGCTGAAGCGCTTTCGTTAGGTAAACTTATGTCCCGATAGCTTAGTTGAAAAAGCTGTTGACCGGATGGCAATGATCGTAGGTTTGAGACCCTCGAGAATGTATGATTAAAGCATTATGATTGCCTAGCCTAATAAAAAAAGGATTAAAATAAAAACAAAAAAAAAAAGACAAATTTTCAAATCTTGCCAATTTTTAAGGTTTTTAAAGGTTCATATCTTTTTTAATAATTAATATCTTTTATAATAAAACCTTATCTTTTATAAAAAATAAAAAGGACACCTCAAGCTGTGACTATCAAATTAAACTGTTACTAATAATATTATGTTCGGTAAGGTTCGGGTCGGTGCGTTTCTGGGTAGTCTTTTAGTTTTCTGATTGTTACTTTTTCTTTTGTTTTGGTGATGTTATTGTCCGTGTTTGAAGTTCGTTGTCCGTACCTCCTACTTCATATTTTTTCTCATGTAGTGCTAAAATACTTATGTGACAAATAAAATTCTTAAACCGTCAATTGCTCACATTAATTATCTAAACCCGTATGAGCAACAAACAAAGCACAAAAACAATAATTTTACAAACTCCGTTCTGTAAGAATCTGCTAGGCTGAATTGAGAACTGGTATAAATAATTAAAATGATATTTGGATCTATCCGTGACAATGAGGAAGCAGTCGAGCTGAACAAAGCCACGGAAGCTAATGGCGCGTACATAATCTGGACAAGCCCCCGTTCGATGCCAGGAGGGGAATTTTTCAAATATGACTTACCGACTGTTATAGCTCAAGCAAACACGTTCGAAAGGCTTTGAGGGAGCGCTCATTTTGTGGAATTAAGAATGAGTGAAAATATAAAATGGAATTTTGCATGGTTGATGTAGGTAATATAAAATAGAATAGAATTCAGGCAACAAACAATGTAGATTGTAATATATTAGGTATTATGCCTTATTATGATAGGATATTTAGAGTTCGATGGCGCTATGGTTAACGCGCCCAGTCTGAGATCGCTAAGGCTAAGCAACTTTCGCAAACGCCGATGGGTGACCAAAAATGCATCATCACGAGCTCTTCCGTGCCTCGTACGGCACGTACAGCCGTTGGTCCCGGATTCTTTTGACGCTGTAAGGGAAAAAAGAGCTGGACACTTGCTGAGATTCTTGCCGGTTCTTCTCAGTACAAGATCTTCTGCCCAGAGTAGACTTACCGATGGCATAGCGACATTCACAAGAGCTACTTGTAGTCTAATCTGAATAAATGATTTTTGAATTTGAATTTGAAAGTAGCAGTCGTTAACAACCACTAATCCGCACTGGGCCCGCGTGGTGGTTTATGGCCCGTTCTCTTTATCCATCTATAGGAGAGGCTCGTACCTCAGCAGTAGGGACTTAAAATGAGCCGGTGATAAAGGGATACAAAATGGTACACAAGAAGAACGAGCGAAAAAAGGATCCTGAGTCACTTATAACTGTTGTCTGCAGGATTATTTAGTATCGTTTAGTTCCAGTTAGAAAAATCCAGTGTAATAACAGGGATACGTAGGGTTGCCAACTATTTTCCAGGAAATTAAAGTAAATCTATCACTAACTACTCGTAGTATTAAAAAAAGGAAATGTAGAAAAATAAAGTATTTTCCAAATTTATTCATTTAAGCGTTGCGTTTCGTTTCACTTTACCTGAGTCTGAGTATCATTAAGTAGTTCAAAAATTAAGTCAACAGGAATATTCCGTTCAAACGCACGCATTAGTCGGAAATAAAGTATTTTCCATACTTTATTTATATTAAAAAGAATAAAGTATGGGGATGGAAAATAACGTAGGATACTTTGTTTAAAGTATTTTTGGAGAGAGTTTGCTGAATGCCTCAGACAGCATTTTCAGAGTCACCGGACTTTTCCCGTTCCTCATACCGTGTGAAATGAAACACTGTCAGAGGTTTTTCACAGAGACCGGCATCACACACCAGTGCGTGATCCTGTACCCTACTAGATTCTCCGAGGAGTTTGGATCGGATCGGATAAGGATTGAACTGAAACTTTTGATGATGTAAGAATCTATAGGTTGCAGCTGCTGTTAGATATCCATCTGCGGACTGTATGCTCGTAGGTACTCCGGTTAAGTTATCCCTTTCGAGGTCAACGGCAGCTATCATCATCATCATCATCATCACAGCCAAAAGACGTCCACTGCTGGACAAAGGCCTCCCCTAAGGATCTCCACAACGACCGGTTTTGTGCTGCTCGCATCCAGCGGCTTCCTGCGACCTTCACCAGATCGTCGGTCCACCTATGTCGGTCAACGGCAGCTCTGTTGCCACCAAATGTTGGACCCTATTCCCAGATTGAAGATGACCAACTAATTATATCTTAAACATTATCAAGCTTCAAAGACTGCTCAAAATTACTTGCAAATTTGGAACGCGAGATAACAAAGAGTACGGCTGGTGAGAGCAATCAAAAGATTTATTGGTGCATTCAGTGACGTCCTCAGTGGATTTTCAGAAACCGACTAGCCCGCACATCAACATATCCAAAACTGTCAAATGTCTTCAATAGTGAGGTAGTATGATGCGCAGGCGCGTGTATATCTAGCTCATATTTTCAATACCTAGTAATGATGAATAATAAAGACGTCGATCATAAGCTGCTTTTTCTTCAATTCCTCCATATTCGTTTACAAAGTCTGCAGCTAAAAAGGACTATGCTACTAACATTGTTGTTACTGCGATAGATTTAGAGATTTTGGCGGTAGATACCCAGGTGGACTTTAAATATGCTCAGCCAAAAACAACACCTAATACGATAACATATTCCCACCGCTTGGATTGTACCCTGAACATCTGACTGACTGGGTCTGAGACCAGGAGTCTTACGGGTCACAGAGACAGGAGCGAATGAAATCAATTAAATACTAGGAACCTTAAATGTATTCCCCGAAAGTGTCTACAACTAGGTAAGATTAAAAAAGAGCGAGAAGAGATGGTAAATTGCCTAACTTCCGAAACAAATGCAATATAAATCGAATATTATAGTTCACAGCGAGGCAATTAATTGAAGAGAAACAGCCATAAACTCGGCTGAAACATATTTTCTGATAAGCGAAGGCGCTGCAAAAGTTATAATTGATGTATAAATCTATTATCACAACATCTCGGATATTGAGTTGTAAAACGAAGTTGTTAAGATAAATTGCGGGAAAAAAATATTGTGGCCTGATTTTTTTATTACCTGCCATAAGCGATTTATGATTATTTGAACGTTTGAAATGTGTAATAAAATTTTAAAGCCCATTTTCGGAGCAGAAATCTAGCGAAATTGCTTAATGTTAATTGAAGGTTTGGTATAAAACCTCGCATAAAGACACCTATTCGCTTAAGAAAATAACCTGGGAAAGGTTAACGTTTTGTTAACCACTAAATAGAACACTTTGTAATTTGGCTTACAAAAACTATAATTCTTTTCAAAGTTACAGAGCGATCACCATCTTCTCTCTCTACCGTTCAACCAATCACATTCCCGATAGCAATTTTTTAAGATAGCTTCATACTTTTTGGTAAATTACTACGCGTCATCTGTAATATGATTATAATTGATCGCGTCATTTCTAGTCATATTATTAGAAGAGCTATAGCTATTCATATTACGAGTATAATAATTATAATAACTATTTCTATGACAACTTTGAAAATGAAAATGAAATTAATGAAAAAAATGAAAATGAAAAACTATATTGCCATAAACATAAGAAAGAGAAATAAAAACAATAGTGACTACAATTAATAACAAATAACTAATTAACGTTAAAAACAAAAATAAAAATAATCAAAATCAAAGTTTCTTGGCAATGGGTACCTACCAAGTCTCAGCAAAGTGCTGGGCACAGCCCAGCGCTGGTTTTCAGACTGGTCCCTTGAAAATTTGGTCCGATTTGGTTAGAAAGAAGAGGCAATGTGTTTGTTGAAACATGAAAGGATAGTAATAAATACAAGGTTATTGTTGGATAAATGTGTGATGTGTTTTATGTGTGGTTTTTAAAAATAGGCTATTGGTTGTGTTGTGTAATATAGCTAGTTAAATAAAAAAAATAAAAAGTAAGTTTGGTAAATTAGGCAGGTAGGTTCAAAGAGTAGATAACAGTAGGTGGGGTCAGTTTGACATTTACTGAAGCCTTTTGTTTATCTAAAAACACGAGCGAACCAGTGCTTTGTACATGCACAAAGGCTTATGCTCCCGTTACGGGAGAGGCAAGTCATTCCACACTTTGCTCGCTGCATACTTGAACCCCCCTCTGAACAACGTAGTTCTGTGTTTCGGAACTATGAGACAGGTTTCTTTGTGTTTTCGTAGTGATTCTGTATGAGAGTCCTTCTAACTTTTCTGGTCTTCTAAATTCAATTATTTTACGAGTAGCAAGTGCTAAATGTAGAAGCTCTGATTTACCATGTTCAGGGTTCCTTTATTGTTCAGGTATGGTGATATGTGCGCTCTTCTTGGTATTTCGTAACAAAAACGCATACACGCATTTTAAATCCGTTGCACGGATCTCTTTGTTTGGTCTAGTAGTCTCGATCCATACACTATATCACAATAATTAAATTGAGATAAAACAAGAGACTCCGTAAGAGTTTTCCTAACATCCTCGGATAAATATCTCCGCAAACTGTATAGCACCTTCAATCGGAAAAACGCATTCCTGATTTTGGTATTAATATATTCAGTATATCGCATTATCTATTATCAAACCGAGATTTTTTGCTTTTTCCACTCGAGAGATGGGTTCCCCGTCGATGTGGATTTGCGGATTTTGGCCGACAATCTTCTGGAACTGCCATTTGTTACCCATGACGATGAACTGTGATTTAGCATTACATGTCTACATATTTAATATAGTCATTACATATTTAATATAGAAATCAAAATAAAAAAAATATTCGGCCATCCATTATAACTAGTGGTCGCCCAGTGGTCGAAATTCGACCGTAATTTTATTAAGGCTGCACGGATTGTATCCTAAGCAATGAAAAATTAAAAAAGATAAAACGTGAGTTGGTTTGGATCATGAAGCTGTAGGTATAACTGGAGAGGCCTGTTAGTTGAAGCAGCCTTTTTTTTATGGCTTTGCACAAGCATTTAGCCAATAAAATAATTTTTCATACAAGTAATACTTATATAAACAATATTTCCTTCCTGTATGATGATGATGAATGATAATAGAAATGGGAAATGAGAAATGATATAACCCCCAACCCCTCGAGTAGGTATCTCAGTAAAGATGTGGGGCTTTACTAAGTCCTCACGCGGACTTCTTGAGAAAATTTGAAAAAAGTGACGTTGCACTGTTTTGTTTCATTTGCCAACACTAATGTACACTCACGAACACTTAACCTTTAATAATCCACCATTATTTCACATTAATATTCGACATAACACAAATTTTAGAAAATAAACAAAAACCGCACCAACTAATTATGAGACGACCAACACCTCAGTCTCCCTGTGACCACGGACTGTGCAAAGGGTTCGAAACGTCAGGATAAACATTAAGTAAGTAATGTGTAAAATAAACGCGAGTAGATCCGTAAAAGTTGTTTCATTTTAGTGTTTGTGTAAACTTTAGAAAACAATATGACAAATTAAAGTTAATAATTATGTCTTAATAACAACATATTATACAAGTTCTAGATGGGATACAGTTTGGATCTTTTCATTTTGACCACACCTTTTTGTTACACGTTGTATAAAATGTTATTTTTAGTTTATACAAAATCTGAAAACTGTTTGTTCAGAATCATTAATAGAATCGATTTCAATATTTTTTATACCATGTTACATTTTGACCAAATAATATTTACAAAATCGCAATACCCTACTAAAAACACACAACGGGACAGCACAAAAAGCTTGTAACTTCGTGAGTTTTCAAGATATTATTTTAATTTTTTTTGTACTGCGAAATAACATTAAATATTTTCTTTAAATGAAAATATTTTACCCGTGTTTCGATTTTCGTATAAACTAAAAATAAGGTTGTATAATTACAAGATAAAATTTTACTAGAAAAATTCAACCAAGCTCGAGTGGGATCGAACCCACGACCTTTGGTCGGTCCGGTAACCGGTCCAACAAATCTTTCGACTGCGAGGTTAGTAACTTCACAGTGACGTAATACCGCTGACTTGCAGCATAAATCACAAACTACTAGAAAAAATCAGCGAGTCTTCTAGGATCTCGGTTGGTCAGCGGTCAGAGCATTGGATCGGTTAGCCAAAGGTCGTGGGTTCGACTCCAACTCGAGCTTCTTGAGACTGGATTTTATCTTCTATTTTTCTCAGTTTTTTACTTTTATATGCATTTATAGATCTAGGTTCGTATCTAGTACTCAAGGCGATGGATAGTAATTAATGTAATATGGAAGGTAATGAAAACTACCCGGAGAGTACCTAATGAAAACAAATATGTGTGAATAGATCTGAAGGTCGTGGTGGATATCCTAATTTTTCTTGCTATAAAGTCACATGTCCTAAGTGTTATATTGTATAATGTATGTTAGTCCGAATGGTGGTTTATAATAATATTATTTTTATTTATTAGGCAACATAAATACTAGCGGCCCTACCCCTCTGTAGGTCACGTGATAGGTTAGAAATTTAAGACAATCGCGAAGCGCAACGTAGCGATTGTCTCGAATTTCGAGGTTATTTTTTTTTATTAGACAACTGAAATCTAGCTTCATAATTTTGATTTTAGGGTACGTTGTATTATGAGACATTACATTAGGGCTTATAACTATTATAGAAAGGCTTTTTATGTCTTATAGAATATTATAGATTGTAATATTTATAGCAAAAAATTTAGGTCATATTATATTTAGGGATTTCGATTGTAGGGCAAGTGATATTATGAGACATTAAGTTAGGGCTATTTATCATTCGGACACATGACGATTATGTCACAAAACATTATGACACGTTAGATTATGGATAAAAAAATTATGAGACAAAATAGAGAACCGGTTGAGGCGCTGCAGTAACGTGGAAGCTCCAACATCACCCTGAAAGCGTTGTTGTATTGTATTCGAAGAGCGTCGAAAGTACTCTGCGTATAATTGACCCACAGACTGCACGTGTACAAGTTCTGACAAAAAGCTTTAAATAGAGTTATTTTTACCTCTGTACTACAACGCGCGAATCTGCGGGCCAACACATTACATCGGACCGCAAAAGCTCTCCATTCCCTCTCTATGTCCTCATCATCCTTCAGGTTCTTTGTAACCACATAGCGTAGGTATTAAAAACTTTTAACCCTCTGAAGAGTTTCACCATTTAGTTTGATCGGGGGAATGTGTGTCAACTTATTGTTTCCTGTAGTGAACACCAACACTTCCCTTTTTTTAGTATTGTATCTCAGGCCATGTGACTCAGCATACCCTTTACATATAGAAATCAGCTAATGATAGTGATCTATGACAAAACCCTTCAGACGAAACGAGATTGGAAATATTTTTTTAGGTAGCTTTTAGGTAACTACACACTAGTCTTACCGCACCAACTTAAGAAACAGTATTTTAAAAATATTCTTTGATTGTTTCTTTAACAAATTATAACAATTTGATATAAAATAAATAAATATAAGTAGAGTTTACGGCAGGCAAAAGCTGGCTGCACAAGACTAGTGCCACAGAATACCAGTGGCTACGATTTTGGTTGCATAGCTTTAAATAAAAACCTAAGCATACAGATACTTATAGGTACAAGAAACTGCATCGTACATATCCCACACAATACTAACACATCATGATAAACATCGCTGCGTCTGAAACAAAATAGCGAACAACAATGTATTGTAGTTCGGACATAACTTCTAATAGAGTTGAGTCGCGGAAACCTATAGAAGTCGTAATACAGCTACCTCACAGCCACTTCCAGAACACAGTCATATGCAGGGCTATTCATTACCCTCCTAGGGAATTTAAAGCGCTACAATATTAATAACTTTATTGAACAGTTGTGTTACTAATATTATAATTATTATATCAGCCATAACTGTCCCACTCTTGGGCAAAGGTTTCCCACACTTTTTCCACATCTTCCGGTCCCCTGCAACATCATGCCATTCTCTCATGAACCTGTCAAGGTCATCCCGCCATCTTCGTCTTGGTCTACTTTTTTGCATTATGTGGTTTCCCTAATGTGTTACTAAACAGATTTTTTTTACATAAGGGTTTTTAGCAATTGCAAGAGTTACTACTGTAGCAATGGTTAGTAGCTGAATGGTTGAACATGTGTTGCTCGCTTCCTGATTACTTATGCTTTATGAAAGATGATACTTTACTCGTTGCTACCGTGTATGAGTTTTTATCTTTGATAATTTTTGTAAAAAGTTCAGTTACTAGTACTTAGTTACTACCCGGTACCTAGATAATCTACATAGCATTCAAGTATTTTTTTAAAGCATGTAACACGTACACTTGTTCACGTAAACTTTTGTGGTGAGACAAGCAAATTTCAAATGATTTCGAAAGAGAGCAGTGAACAGAGATATTACAAGCCGCATGTACCCGAGCGGTAAGGAAGTTTCTACGTTTTTCGACCATAACTTATAATTTAGAATCACCCCAATAAAGTTGCAATATCCTCCTAGAAATAGCAGTTGATATATTTTTGAATCTGGGAATTAATGAAGGAACTTTTTTGATTAGCTTTCGTAAAAACCATAGAACTTATTAATGTAATTTAGAGTAGTTGATAATTACGACTGATAGAAGCTCCCTAAATAGCTATGATTGAACGTAGTGTACAGTGCATCTATTTTGACCCACTTACTCCTACTGTGTCTTTAACGACACACCAACTTTAAAAAAATATAAAAGTTTATGTGGGTACTTTGTTTTTTTTTTATGTTGGATCTGACAGTCAAGATTATACATGGTTATTGTGAAGTATTAACTGTGAGTTACATGTAATATGTTTTGTTTGTAATAAGTTTGAACTATGTGATTATTGCAAGGTGAGTTGAGATAATGTTTGTGAATCGTAAATGAATCGTTTGTGAATCATATTGTGAATCGTATTCAATAATCTTATTCACGAGGAATATCACACACGGCAATATTGACACATTTTAAAAAAAGTATAAAATCATAAAACGTATGGCCTTCGAAATAGAGTATATCCGACATATATACTAGCTCAATGCAAATCAAGGAAATGCTTATTAATATTTTCTGTGGAGCACAGATGATCCGGCAAATCCACATCGGCTTTAGGGGAAAGGACATTCCTTTAAAGATTTTTCCACAGTGCTTTAGAGTCTTTAGTGTGCTGATTAATATGATGTATGAAGTATGCATGTTTTTCAAAATAAAAAGACAGAGTTGTGTTAACAAGTTTTTTAACTGCTTATAACATTCCTTTCGGACATGGTTAATGCCCAGATAACCTGGGTTGTAAAGGCAATCATTAAAAAATTTATAAGAAATCAATACTTTTTGACATTATGTATAGTATCGTAAACTTAAAAATACTTTAATTAGGTACTCAATATAGAGCTGTTGCATCCCTCAACAGAGCAATATCATAACGGTAAAGTAAATTTCAAATTCCCTAATTTTTCATTACACGTAATTTTCCGTTAATTAATTGTAAATAACGCTCTTTGTTCCGCCGCTTATAAATCTTCTAAAATATGCTCAAGCATCGCAGTTCGTAACACCATTCCTATTTGCTTTATTAAATTTTACCCTTAACAGTCTCAGTGAGAAATTTATTTCACTGTGTTCGTGTGGGTGTTCATTATTCTTGGAGCAGCGGCTTTGGATAACAGCTTCGCTTGACAGTTAATCTCATCTGATGCAATTCTTTATATCTCGAGTATTTATGTAGCGCGTCGAAACTGATGTACTTGTATTTGCTAGAAAACTTTAGACTTTTGAGTGGAATATAATAAAACCATGTTTATTGCAGTTACTGTGTACATTTTTGCAGGTGACTATACAATACATATCAGCTGAAAAACTTAAAGTCGCGCAGAGAGCAATGGAACGAGCAATGCTGAGTGTAACTCTGCTAGATGGAAGACGAAACGAATGGATCAGAGGAAAGACAAAGTTGAGAGACGTTGTAGACCTGATAGAGCCCCAAAAGTGGAGATGGGCGATACATATTGCGAGGATGGATTACCACCGATGGCTCAGAAGTACACTGGAGTGGAGGCCGGGGCCGCCCACCACTTAGGTCGGTGGACGATATTAAACATCTAGCCGGCCACAACTGTATGAGGGTGGCTGGTGACAGAAGGAAGTGGAAGCGTTTCGAGGAGGCCTATGTCCGAAGGCGGACTGAATGATGGCTAAGGATGATGATACAATACATAGATATCAACAGAATACCTTTTACCCGTTATCTGATATCAATAAATTATTTTTCTTTCTTTTCCTATGCAATTAATTATGTAAACAACATAGCATTTACTTAAGATTTTGTACAAACGTAATCATCCTAACTGTAAAAAACATTATTAAGCTTTCGCGTTATATATAATGTTTAACGGCGTTGAACGCAAACTGCTTAATACAATAAAGACACAAAAGTGTACTACTTGCGAACAATTAGCAAGTAGTACAAGTTCGAACGTATGACTATTTATGTTGTTTACAGTGCAAAAAGTTTCATTATAATTCTACAAGTTCGTCACTACATGCCGCCGTTTCCTTGACTATATCGAGTAGCGAAAAAACTCACACTGACCACACAGAAAACACATCCTAAGCCAAATAAAAGGAAACACACAAGATTAATCTAAACACTCTTAAGGCATCAATATTACAGCACTAAAGTTTGACTTGGCAGTTTTAAAAGCGATCCATAAAACATGCAGGCTGAGCGCGTTGCAGTTTGTGGCGATAAAGCTGCTGTAGAAATTATTCCCGCCCGCCATCTGCCGACTGCGGACACCTGTTTAGAACAGCTTGGCGTCTGTTACTCTCAATCCCTTTGCTGGCTGAAGTTCTTTGTAATTGAATTTTAAAAAGGTTTACGTTTAAAAGTGTGCCTTTTTTCAATTCAAAGTCAAGGTCAAATCATTTATTTAATATAAGCCTAAGCACTTTGAAACGGAGAAAATAGACAATGGAAAAGATGAATCCTATAATAATGAAAAATGCACTTATAAAACGGAATGTGGGTTTATTATCATAACTTACAACATTAATTCTACCACCACAAATGAACAAGCAAAACAATAATCAATTAACAACACCAAAGTCAATTGTGACAAATTAAATAGAATAATATTTAAAACAATACAAAATATCATAAAAAGGGCGGCTCAAAATGAGTCTGCAACACACTTATTAACGCCAAAACTATAAAATCCAACTAATAGTAAAAAAATTAAAAAAATAGATTAAACTACTGAATCTACCACCAGTTTGAATTTTGGGAAAGCCTTCGACCGAAAAGGGCTGGCACGAACAAAAATTTCTATGTAATTAAATGTATTCGCAAATATAGAACTAATGGAAATTTTTAATTCGCATGAATTTAGATGAATAAAAGCGTTGCAGTTTGTGGCGATAAAGCTGCTGTAGAAATTATTCCCACCCGCCATCTGCCGACTGCGGACACCTGTTTAGAACAGCCTGTTCGCGTCTGTTACGCTCATTCCCCTTTGCTGGCTGAAGTTCTTTGTAATTGAATTGTAAAAAAGTTTACTTTACAACATAGTATGCATCTTTTTAAATTCTCTATATAAATCAACATTCATTTATGCGTAACTTTAGAACTATGGTAAGGTTTAATTCGGGTAAAAAGGTTTACGTTTAATAGTTTGCATTCTGTAACATTATTTAAAATAATTGAATTTATGCGAATTATGCAACTATGGATAGTTGTTTTAATGCGCATAAACTTTGATAACATTCTAACTTACTAGATTTCTGTACTTCCCATTGTAGAGAAAAGTCTTATTAGAATTGTCTATTGGTAATCAACCTGCATTAGGTCAGCGTAATGATCTGATCCTATTATGTGCTATTGTCCATGTGTGCAGGCCTAAGCCCAGCAGCGGAAGCTTATTATGATGATTATAGTGAGTAAGGTATAAGTAGGCCGCAAAATGCATCGATGTAATATTAACACTCTTCTTTATATGGTTGTTGTATATATATACAACTTGTTGATTTGCATTCACGCCATATTCATAGCAGCGGTCGTAATGCTTATACTTATTACAAATAAATTATAAAAAAAATATGAAAAAATAATAATCATATTTTCAAAATCTGTAAATACGAATCGCACGTCTGCGTAGCACTAAAAAATAAACGCTCGTTCGCGTAAGCCCGCTCACCCGACCACGCGTAGGTAGCAACAAGCTCGAGCTTCGCGGCGCGCCCGCAGCTTTGTCGGCGCGGCGAGCGCCGGCGGGCGGCGGGCGGCGGGCGCACGCCGCACGCATCAAAGCCAGTGTGCCGCGCAACCCCGAACGAGTGACACATTTCTTAGCCCTAGCGAATTTGGAGTGAAACGTGTTCTTAGGTGTGTTGTTTGTGTGTGTAAAAAAAGTAAAATGACAGAAAATTATTCTAACGTAAAACTTGTGGAGATGGTGAGATTATACGCAATTAGTGGGAACAGTCTACGTCGAGCCGTGGTCATGTTTGTGGAAATGTTTCCAAACAGACCAACTCCATCGCGCGAGGTAATGCTTGCTGCCACGCAACGACTGAGGGATCATGGCCAGTTCAACGTTCCTCGACATGCGCAGGGTCGCGGCAGTGTGGGCCTCTCAGTCGATTTGCAAGAGCAAATACTCGAATACTTCGAGAGGGAACCACGTGCCAGTACTCGTGATGCTGGCCGCCACTTCAATGTCCACCACACAACAGTCTGGCGGCTTCTTAAGTCGGAGCAACAGCACCCGTTCCACTTCAGAAGAGTTCAAGAATTGAACGAGCAAGATCATGCCGCCCGCGTTACTTTTTGTCACTGGGTACTAGAACACCGAGAAGCCAGCATTCTATGGACGGACGAGTGTATGTTTACGCGCATCGGTGTTTACAACGTCCACAATGAACATCGGTGGGCTCACCGCGAACAGAACCCGCATAAGACCAAAAAAGATTCGTTCCAGCATAGGTTTAGCATCAATGTGTGGGCTGGCATTGTTGGTGGACATTTACTCGGGCCCTATTTCATCGAGGGTTATCTCAACAGCAACTCGTATTTGCAACTTTTGCAGCACGTAGTTGACGTAATGCTTGACGACGTGCCACTAGCTCTTCACCGGAATCTCTTTTACCACCAGGACGGGGCGCCTCCGCATTATGGACGCCAAGTGCGCGATTATTTGGACGAAGTGTTCGGAACCCAGTGGATTGGTCGAGGTGGGCCAGTGCCCTGGCCTCCGAGGTCGCCAGACTTGACTCCGTGTGACTTTTATTTGTGGGGAGACATAAAAAGAATGGTTTATAAAGACGAAATCACGAGTGTTGTGCAGTTAAAACAAAATATTTTAATGGCTTTTGAGAGTGTAAGGTCAAATCGTAGTGTGCTTTAAAAGTTACCTAGAAACTTAAGGCGCCGTGCTCATTTGTGCATAGAACGTGAAGGTGCCCACTTTGAGCAGTACCTGCGAGTATCTTAAACATGATCAGTAAGTACCTAATAATAGTTTATTGCAACAAAGTATACTTATGCGTAAGAGTAAGCCACTTTACCACAGAATACATAATAGTACCTACAAGTTTACGTAAGTTCATCGACTTAATGTCCGCCCGCTGCGCTCTTATGTACCTACTACGGTCTGCACCCCTATTCTCGTCAGTCGACGGTCGCTATTCTAATTTACACTGAGATCATTTTATTAATCAATCGGTTCCTTATTACTTTCTCCGTGTTAAAAGTATTTTTTAGTCATTAAGTGTACCAATTACGATCAGCTGTAAAATTATGGCGGGAATGCAAATCTACAACCTGTATAACATTTGTTTAAATAAATGTTAACTATTACGACTATTTAATATACAAAATAGGCAGTAGAAAATGTTAGTTTGTGTTTCTATGATGTCATATTACATGTTATGTACCAAGTGATTAATAGGGCATTATAATAAATGCCCGCGCAGTGTGATTACAACTATTGAAATAATCAATTCGCCTGGGCATTATTTATAATGTTTATCACCTATGGGGCAAAGTAGTTAAAACCTGGTCTTATTACTGTTTCTTACACAATAACGTCAAAAATATCACAAATACCTCATATGGACAAAGATCTATAATCAATTTTAATTTAATATCATGTTACTTGGCCAATAAGACATTAGGCAATATTTCGGCCAGAAGAACGGAGAGCAGGGGGGCGGGGGGCGCAGCTCCCCACTAGAGGGTTACAAAGAAAAGTAAGGTGAAGGTAGGTAAGGTTTGTAGTGGTTTGGTTAGGTAAGATCAGTGACCAAAATAATTATTCATAATGCCCGGGCATTATGAAAAATGCCCCAATCTATTACTTGGTCCATAACATATATATCTGAATTTTGTTAAAAATATGTATAATTTTCTATTCCTACTAAATAATTTTACTTCCATATTCGAAATTACCTTGTTTATCCCCAAAATAAGTGGTTCTTATTTCATTTGTCGGCGAGCATTTTGAGCAATGAGACTACTTCACAGAAATTGAAGCCGCCCGCTAACTGTCGCGCCTCGCCGCGTTTGTCCGAGGGGCCCCGTTTGTTCGAGCTCCTCGTTTTGAATGTAATTGTTTCACTCAACGTTAGTACCATCAGTTTCACAGAAAAACGGGCGGAGTTTGTATTATGAAATAAAAAGAAATCCACGGATTTAAGTGGATGCTTTTAAAACAGTTATACTCTGTGTCAAGGGGCGTGGACAGTAAAAATGTGATTTCCTGATTGTACAAGTGGCATTTAGATAAATAGCGTTAAAATATCTTAAATTAAGATATATAAATGAGCCAGCAATTATTATGCACGTTACAATAAGAATAGGGCAAACCGCTAAAAAGTACGCACTTCCAAAGAGTACGTATACGATTGGCAGAGTATCTCAAATGCAAACTTCTCAGCCTATTGCCGTCCACTGCTGAACGTACGCCTCATCTAAAGAGCGCCAACCATCCCGGCCCTGCGCAGTCCGCATCCATCCACCACCCGCCATATTTTTTAAGTCGTCGGTACACTGCATTTGCTTAAACGCAAACAAGTCCATTGTTTTTTTTCCTTAGTTGATGGCTTCATGCGGTTATGCACATTTAACCAGTGTCAAAGTAATTTTCTAAATTCAAATATTTATTTATTTTTATTCAAAATGAACTTTTTACAAGTGTTTTTTGAACTTCAATTCAAAGCCATGACTTCGTAAACCCTATTGGTGGAGACCTTGTACCAAGAAGAAGCCGCAAGAAACTCGGCAAGGGCTGTTACAAAAACAGAACAGTTAAGGTGTTACAAGTTAACTAAACAGACAATATTTCTTTTGTAAGTAAGTAAGTACTTTATTGTGTAAAGAAAAAGGTAACAGTATGCAGGTCTTATTGCTAACAAAAAGTATCTCCTAATCCTACTTTTTAAAGTGTATACACAAATATCTAGTTATTTCAGTCAAGACAGTCTTGATTTTATAACAAATAACAAAATATATATTTTTAAAATCTTTTTATCATCTACTTGTAATCTAGGTATTCTTGGATACTATAAAACCTTTTTCTTTTAGCTAATCTAAAATTTTCAAATCTAAAATTTAACTAAAACCCTGAGTTTTAAAGAGCTGTGGTAATTTATTGTAAATTTTGATACACATCTTAAAAGTATTATTAGACAAGCATAAGATTAGTAGAAGTGTTATGTAGATTGTTTCTGTACATAGAACGAAGATTTCTTATTGTAACCTGACAATTTTCTTGAAACAAAAATCTGTATTTATATACAAATAAGCAAATATCGAAAATGTAGAGACAGGGTAGAGTAAGTAAATTAAAGTCTCTATAAAATGGCCGACAAGAGTCCGTTTATTGTTTTAAACCAAATATGGCTCAGACGAACTTTTTTTGTAACACAAATGCTCTGTCTTTATGTATGGAGTTACCCCAAATCTTAGCTGAGAACTGATATAACCCTTGAGATTCTCAGTAAAGATTTAAAGCTTTCCTAACTACCTACCTTTCCTACCTTTTTACTTTTTACTAAGAATGTCTAAAAAATGTATAAGTTACAAAAACACAAATGTTGAAAAAATTTCCACGAGCAGGATTTGAACCCGCACTCTTCTGACATACCGGGTCAGGTGCTCTCTCAGGTGTTTTTGTAATTTGTTCGCAACAAAATTTGCGTTAAAAATTATATAAACATTTTAAATGTATAAGTATAATTTAACAAGAATAAATTAAAACGATGTCAATTACAAAACGCATTATTAACTTTTACGCAGATACACAAATAAGCATGAATCATACATTTTTATGAATTTCTGTTGAAAGGTTAACGAATCTCCATATATATTTTTTAGTAGAAACAAAACTCTACAAAAACATTTGATCAGTGTAACTCAATTTCATTTTAGGCATTATTTAGCGAAAACAAGAATCCAATCCTATTATAATGAATAATTCAGAGGTAAGCATGTACCTTATATGCTTCTTTATTCGTATTAAAACTTTCTCCATACATTAATATGTATGACACAGACAGTTGAAATAATATGAACATTGTTTGAAATTTCTAGATTTACTTTGTTCCTTATGCTTTAACTTTTTCACCAATATTATGTTCTCTTACTATGACTCTAACCACCAAACCAAAGAACCAAAGTCATCGACATAGCTCTAAGAATTAGCAAGTTGAAGTGGCAGTGGGCCGGCCATATCTGGCGAAGAACCGACAACCGCTGGAGTAAACGTGTTCTTGAGTGGAGACCACGACTCGGTAAACGTAGTGTAGGGCGCCCTCCGGCCAGGTGGGATGATGACCTGCGAAAGACTGCAGGCAGATGCTGGATGCGTCAAGCCGAGGACAGGGCGATATGGCGCTCATTAGGGGAGGCCTATGTCCAGCAGTGGACTAATATAGGCTGATGATGATGACTATGACTCTAATAAAACGGACTATAAGTATTATAGCTACGTTTTAATATATGCTGGCCATAAAAACAAATGGTGGTTTTATAATCCAACTGATATAACAAACAATTTGTTTAAACTCGAGGATTCGTATTTATTGAAAGAATATTTGCCACATTTCTAGTCGCCATGGCTCCGTAACATTTACTCAATTAGATAGGTAAGTTTGTGCATAATACGCCCTCGTCGGCTCCAAAGCCTCTTACGGAACATTGAAGTAAAATTATGTATATTTATTCAATAAACTCCCAAAAAATATTCACTGAGGTTGCGTGGGAGGAACTGATGCGATTTTTCCGTTTATCCTCATTTTCCGTCCCATATTTTTGTTTTTCAACTTCACTGAATATTTTTATTACATTCTCATGCCTCTAAGGACACCGTGTGATGTATTGTGTTTTTTTAAACCGCTTATGGGAAATCGTCATAATAGCTCATTCAGTCGAAATAACTTAGGGATACTATTTTATTATATTTTTAGTTTACTTAGGTCCAATTTTTCAACTCTCAGATAAGTTAACCAAAGAATAAGATTGTCATTGTGACATAATAGGTACTTACCTACGAAATTGGAGTTTTTTTTCTCACTTATTAATAGGTGTATTACTTCTAAAAGTCAATACCGGTTGTTAATATTATTATACACCTTTAATTAGGACTATGTTACTTAGGTTTCAGTAATAACAATGATTATTTATTTTGCGTCTTTATCGCCCAATTTTTTTTTAATTGGCTTACTTTTTTATTCGCGGTGATTTTTTTTCTTTTTAATGTCTGCTATATTTAGCTAGTGAAACAAACACACTACATTCTACAGTTTTTATAGTGTTAAAATAAATAGATGCTAAAAAATTAAAAAAACGTTATTATGAAAAATAGAATTTTATAAAAAATCTTTATACAAAACTCCAATTTCATAGGTATAAGATAATCTGTCATTATGTCAAATTATTCAATGATTAAACTTTAACTGACGATTGAAAAGTCAGCCCTTAGTCAACAACGGGCGATCTCCTAGCGTTCATAACACACCTGTGGGGTGAAGCAATGGACAAGCACGGAGAAGCACTGGCTGTTAGCCTGGACATCTCCAAGGCTTTCGATCGAGTTTGGTATCGTTCGCTTCTCTGCAAGCTTTCGGCATACGGCTTGCCACCTCGTCTATGCGATTGGGTCGCCGGGTTCTTGGATGAGCGCAGCATTCGCGTACTCTGCAAAAGCAGTGCCTCACAGTTTCTGCAGGTGAACGCTGGAGTGCCGCAGGGTTCTATAATATCGCCCACGCTGTTCCTTCTGCATATCAATGACATGTTATCCTTGGGTAACATTCATTGCTATGCAGACGACAGTACAGTACATCGGCGTTATTTGGGTCACCCTGCGGCAAAGCAAGCCGATATAGTGGAGTCGAGACGGAAGATTGTCATTGAGCTGGACGAGGAATTAGATCGCATTTATAAATGGGGCTCTGATAACCTGGTCCAGTTCAATGCCAAACAGACACAGGTCTGCGCTGTCACTGCTAAAAAGTCCGCATTTCTCCCCCAACCCTCCTTCCAGAGCAATCTATTACCCATCCAGACTGGTCTCAGTCTCTTAGGTATGGACATACACAGCTACCTCAACCCGAAGAGCTATATTGAGAGCATCATAACCACAGCCTCACGTAAACTCGGAATCCTGAACAAAGTGAAGCGGTTCTTCACGCCTGAGCAACGTTGTCTTTTGTATACTCAGATGCGCTCCTGCGTGGAGTATTGCTCTCATCTTTGGGATGAATCCGCCAAGTACTTGCTCGTAGCTCTTCACAGGTTGTAGAGACGTGCTGTCCGTATTATCGGTAACGATGACGTTATGACCAGTCTGGAGCCGTTACAGCTAAGTAGGGACATTGCTTCCCTTAGTGCTTTCTACCACCTTTACCACGGTGAATGCTCTGAGGAGCTCTTTGTCCTTATTCCTCCCTCTCCATTCCTTTCCAGATCGACGCGTGCAGGTCTGAGAAGCCAACCTCATACCGTGCTGACCATCAAGACACGTACCAAAAAGTTTGGACAATCGTTCCTTTGCCGAACTGCCCGTATGTGGAATGCGCTTCCCGCAAACGTGTTTCCCTCTTTCTCTCCCGGGTTATTTAAGCGGGGCGTGAAAAAGCATTTTTTTGCAGGCCGCCATAGTGTGAGAGTTCGGCATAGCGTGGTAGCGCTGTGATGAACGCTTTCACTTCTTGGGCTTCACTGGCTGTTTTTCATCAGGCAGGATGAGGCCATTTTGGCGTGCCACAATAAAAATAAAATAAAAAACAGAGATAGTCAAGTTTTCCAGCAGATACAGCTTCCGGATATAGTGTGGTTCCACCTTCGGCCTTATCATCACTTACTATCAGTTAAGAGATATAAGACCAACAGTTTAAGTCTGTTCAAGGTATACATTTATACGTTGGATAGACAGTGTTTATACCCAGTGGGGGTATATATTTGTGCTCGGTGTGATAGGTATGGTGAGCGACCACTATTTCAACAACAGTGTAGTACATTGTACATACAGTTAGAGATAAAAGATAGTTCCTCTGCGTTTCAAGATAATTGGTGGGGTGCGGTCCTATTTGCGGACTTTATTATGCATGTAAAGTTGTATTTATTAGTGATAAATGGTTACATAACTATCTCTTAATTGACAATCAAACTCATACATACCTACCTATATAATACCTAATAAATAACTTAACTGATTTATAAAAATCCCTGTATAAATAGATATATAAATATATATTCAAATAAATTCAAATATTCTTTATTAAATAAACACTTTATACAGTACATGTGTGAACTGATCTCATATAAGGTTTTACCCCGTGTTATGAGATACAGGCTCCTCCTTAAAATAGTTATTGACATATAGTGTAATTTAATGCTAGTACAATGGACATGAGTTTTGTATTTTTAGTAACAAAATCAAAATAATGAAATTATAACTAAGTTGTAAAAATATTTATATATGTGTGTGTGTATGTGAGGGTGAGAGAGGGTGAGGGTGAGGGTGTATGTGTGTTTGTGTGTGTGTGTGTGTGTGAGGGTGTGTGTGTATGTGTGTGTGTGTGTATGTGTGTGTGTATTTCTATATACATTTCAAGACAAACCAGTTAACTTGGTAATTATCTCTTCTACATTGTCATATTTAAACTGTTAACTGTTCCAACCATATTACTATTATATCCTTATTTTTTTTTATATTGTATTGTGTTATGCTTTTGTTTGTTAACAGAACTTTGTTATAAAGTCGCGGAGCAATTTGTGTAAAATGTCGCTTCATTAGCGTTGAGCGGCTTGTGGGAGTTTGGTATCTAGGGACTCTTCTTTTTGCTAATGTTGTATGTGGGACTATTTTACAATGAAACCTGCATAATGTAAGGAGAAGGTAAAGCTTGCGAACTGGGAGAACTCTCGAGAGAATATATATACTTACGATTTCGGTCACTGCTGTAGTAGAACTTTGTCCACTTTTGTTTAAATCAGAATAAGTATTTTTATGATGTCGTTTGAGATGATTTTTTAAATTCGTATTATTTCCTTTGGTTTTAACATTATTTTTACAAAATTTGCACTGTCCATCTGTGTCACATCTAATAAAAAACGTCTAAACGGTTGATTTTACTGGCGGAGCCATATTATAAACAAAATTCAAAAATAATATGTCACGCTTTCAAAATAAAACACATCGTATTCAATCGTAGTACTTATCTACAATGAACAAAAAATACCTATGATGTTCTTGCGGCGGTATAAAATAAACAAATATTAATACAGATCCACCTTCATTTAATTTCATATTTCATACTCACGGCAGTCTTACGTACATAACTCGAGACTATTTCAACAAATAGGTGTAGGTAATGTTACTTTGTTGTAGATACATCGTCCCCGCTAAAATGTTAGTGCCCGATATCTTAATTATATATCGTTTTGTTTGCATTATTTTTGTATCTTAATGATACGATTTTTTCATACGATCTTCCAGGCATACGATTCGATCTGAGCAAAGAACGCAGGATGTTGAATCGATTCAAAAAATCGACAGATCGTATTACCGTGAATCGATCTTCTAAAATATCTATTCAGATCGGGCATCCCGATACATACTTTGTAGCGTATGACAGTTGAATCTATACATTATTATATATTAATACGTGAAGCAAAAACTTTGTGCCCCTTTTTTACGAAAATTGTCGTATAAAAATTCGCATACTTATAGTTTATATAGAGAAGGTTATCCGAATGTTAATATTTTTTTTAATTATGCACAATTATGCATTAAGTAAAAATACATTAAATCAATAAAACAAACATTACACACACTACCATGTATTTGACACACACGTATACTATACTATTTTCAAAAATTTCAAAAGTGGAAGAGGAGCGGCCAAAATCTGTCAACGCCAATCCAAACTCACATTCTATCTTTTTAATCCGTGCAGCCTTAAAAAATTACGGTCGAATTTCGATTATTGGGCGACCACTAGTACAATGAATTATACAAACTTGGCTTGGCTAATAAAAACTTTTTTTATCACCTAAATCGATTCAAACCTGCTTGTTGTGCATACACAGCTGATTGTATGACAAATGTTAAGACACAAGAAACATTGCAGTTACAAGAAGTTAGTGCCACAGCTTTAAATTCTGGGAAGTATTGCCGAATGGACGTGAGATTTCTTGAGGTGCCCAAGGGGATAACCGTGAATAGGGAAGTCATACTCAAACGGAGTTGGCGTATGTTATGTTATTCATGACAGTAGGCAGAGGGATGTGTTATGAAATGAAAAGTTAAATATACCCTGCTTGAACCTACATCAGCTGAAGGGTGTATTGTCGAAGTAGGCAACACGGACAGGGAATATGAAATGGCATTAAACAAAATATTAACATTCAAATAGTGTGACATTAGAAGAGATATTGTGTATGGCACTGACTATATTACTATTTGACTGACTATATTACTGTTGATTTAATATGTAAAAGTGTTTCGTTCTAGGTTTCTTTGAAACTCGTATTGAAGTTTTAAGTGCTTTGATTGCATTTGTCAGTATTTTCAATATTGACAAATGAAAAACTACGGAAAATACTACGAAAAATAGACAAAACTATAAGAAATCATTCGTGCCAAGAATGGTTTAGTAAAAGTAAACAGCCTATAACTGTCCCACTGCTGGGCAAAGGTCTCCATCATTGAAAACAAGTCATCGCTACAATTGATGGGTAATGGCTTAATCACCACGCTTGCCAAATACGGGTTGGTGACCCGGGCTATGCATCGAAAAATCCGAAATACATTTTGCCCGATCTGGGAATTGAACCCGAGACCTTCGGGTATTGGACAGAGCACTCTGTCACGCGGCCACCGAGGCGTTAAGAGAAGAAGAATGGTTTGATCTTTGTTAAATCTTTGTGTGGCAATGATTTTTATTTATCATAATAATGTCTAAGTACATCAACAATCTGTCTTCTATATAATGCATACGATTTTTTTGTTATCTGAGATGTGATTGGAACAGTGCTTATTTTTATTGGAAATCGCTTAACCTGAAGTTATGGGGCTTGTCAAAGCTGACATTTTTCAGGACTCTTCCTACTTAGATAAGCTTTAATGTGGCGATAATGTTTTACCGGACCGTATCTTTGTTTACCGTCATAGTCATATAAAAAAATATAAAATGCCTTTCAATGCTTAGCTATCGTATTGGCATCAGTGTTCGACAATTTAAGCCCAGTTTTTGACAGAGTTTTTGGCAAAAAATAATATATCTATATAAACAAAAATGAATGTTGCTAAGCGCAAAACTCGAGAACGGCTCGACCATTTCGGCGGATTTTTTTTTCGTATGTTCCTTATGGCACACGGAAAGTTTTAATGAAGAGAAAAAAACTTATTTTGTAAAACTACTTTTTTTTTTTTTTTACTTTACTTACCTACGTAAGAATCGTCGTTTACTGTTGAGACATATTTATGTCGAGATCACTCGCAAATACGTTACATTTTTTTAATTTTTACTACTTTGGGGGTTAAAGTTACTCGCGTCCGTAGGTTTACCCTTGAGACCCTACACGTGACCCCTAGATGGTGCTAAATGAGTGACACAGTCTGAGTGATAGAGCCACGCTGCGTTGCAGCACGAAATGGGCCGGCTCGCCTGGCGTAATACCACCCTCTCACAGAATATCGGCGTGAAACAATGGCACTCGTTGCTGTTGTGTTTCGTCCGGTAAGTGAAAGTACCGGAGTCCCATCTCTCACCCCTTCCCCCTCCCAATTCCTACTCCCTCCTCAAGATCCAACTCCTTTCTTCAAGGCCAGCAACGCATCTGCGATTACTTTGGTTTTGCGGGTGTCCATGGGCAGCGGTGATTACTTTCCATCAGGTGACCCGCTTGCTCGTTTCCCTTCTTTTAACATTAAAAAAAAAAATATTGGCTGACAGCTAGGGAGCAGGTGGCAGTATTATATTGTTGTTAAAGACTAAAATGAGTTGGTCAGCAACTTGTTGTAGTCTATGTTTTATGATTGAAGAAAAAATATCGATAATTAGTTCGTGTCGAACGCTGGTGTCTCTGCCCTACATGGTATTGATATTTTTTGAGAAAAGTATTGGCAAGGTGACTATAGACTTCTCAACCCTTAGCGACTGTATAATCTCCAAAGATTTTTTTAGGCTGGTACCACGCAAGCTTCCCTTCCTTATTGTCCGAGATGTTTGAGCCGGATGACGAGAGTGAAAATCCCGAGGGTGCCTCTAAGACTAGGACCTCAGCTTGACAAAAGCATCCAGGCACGTGTCTGTGAATACAGTATGATATATCATAGATATGTATGACAGTTTGACAACCTCCTTGGTCGAGTGGTTTGTACACCGGTTTTCATGGTGTCGCCATCTCTGAGGTCCCGGGTTCGATCCCCGGTCGGGTCAATTTAGAAATTATTGTTTTTCTAAAGTGTCTCGGATCTGGGCGTTTTCTATGTATAATAAGTATGTATTTAAGTATGTTTATCCGTTGTCTAGCAACCATTTAACGAGTTTTATAACGAAGCTTCTCTTGGGCTAGATAATTGGTGTGAGTGTAGAAAAGTTTATTTATTTATTTATTTGAGTATGAGTAAGTATACGTATGATGAAGATAGCCCGAATAACAATAACACAAGCATGATGTTATAAAGTCGGCCTACGACCAGTTGAGGCACTTCATGAAAAGTGGACATAGCCGCTCATGGACACCTGCACTATTTACACGCTTCTGGAAGAACCTCATGAAAGAAGGCCATTCCACAGGCCACATGTTACAGGGAACGCGGAGAGAACGAATTTTTTTTTAATAAATGCAATTTTTTGGTTTATTTTGAAATTCGAACATAGGTCTGTACTGTTCAATCAAACCACTCTTTTCACTTCCGAATATATTTATTGCCAACTCACACTTTTACACAACTACAAAATTGACACTTTAAACAGCATAAAGTTATTCCTAGCTATCCGCACCGTTCGGTGGTCCGTAACATAATGTCCCTTCCGCCAGGCCACGATGCTCAGACCTCAACGCGCCCCCACCTCTGCATAATTGTCAAGTCACGCTATTGGAGGAATCGTTGGCGCGAACGGTAAGCAACATCGTGGCCGGACGTTATAGTCAAATAAATAACTTTCATTGAGAATTTTAAATAATAAAATTAATACGAATACAATTTCAATCACAATCAATTGGATTTTTTAGGACTTTTAATACAGTATTCAAATAATCAAACTAAAATAAATATAATTGGAATGAATATAACGGGGTATTATAACAGCTCGGCCATCTAAACAGTAGCAAGTCCTCGTGCTCCGTTCAGTAAGATCGTTAATAAAATTATACATTATACAAATACTGTGTTTATTTTTTTTATTTTATTTTTTTTTAATGATTTTTAAAAAGACAGTGATTTAATATTGTTAGTTTTAACATTTATAAGAAGATACATTATACAAAAATTGTTTACAAAATATTTTATTAATTTCTACGATGATTATAATGATAGTTAACAATAATATTCGTTTTAACAATTTTTCTTATAATATTTTAATTGGTACAATTGACATTAGAATTCTTTACAGCCTAATCAGATTCATCATCAGATTCGCTATTATTACTATCATAATTAGTAGAAAAGTTTAACCAAGGTTGAATCTTGTCTATTGCAACGATAGCTTCATATCTACGATTGTTCTTTCTAGTCAACGGGGTATCTTCAATAAGAAACCTATCATTAGGAAAAATCTTAACAATCCGGTAAGGGCCCTGATATTTCGCAACAAGTTTTTTTGACTTCCCATCATTACTACCAACTACTCGCTCAACACGTACCAAATCCCCTTCTTTAAAGGCTCTCCCGACTTTTCTGCCTTTATTATACCTCTCTTTATCTTTTTCTTGTTGTTCTCTAATTCTATCTCCAGTTTCCTGTCGTAAGTCTGATAATTTATCACCCGTTGTTACGTTAAGGGTTTCATTAATAACATCATTGAGAATAGCTTCTGACGTGTTTATTAGTTTACAGCCAAACAAAAGTTCCGAAGGGCTTTTCTTTGTAGTGCTATGCACTGTAGTGTTTATGCCAATTTGAATATCAGCAATATACTCATCCCAAGATCTGTCATCATGGCCATGAGTTTTTGTCGATAAAGCGTCTAATATGGTTCTGTTGAATCGTTCAACTTGACCATTTGCTCTAGGCGAGGCTACGGCATTTAGGATGTGTTTTATTTTTGTAGTTTTAATAAATTTTTTGAATACATGCGATGTGAAACAAGAACCCTGATCTGTTATAAGGCGCGTCGGAGTTCCAAAGTAACTTATATGTTCTCTAAATACTCTAATAGTAGTAATAGCTTTTGTGTTTCTTACAGCAGTAATATTGACAAATTTGGTAAAGCCATCTATAATTACCAATAGGTACGAGTTTCCCTTTTTGCTACGTACAAAAGGACCTAAGTGGTCAGCGTGAATGGTGTGGAAAGGGATTTCTACCTTTGGGATTGGATGTAATTCGCCTTGACGTGGACCACCTTGGGCTTTATGATACGCACATTCCAAACAGGCAGTAACGTACTTTTTCACGAATCGACGTAATTTTGGGAACCAGTAAGATTCTTTAATACGCGATAACGTCTTTTCGAATCCAAAGTGACCCACGTCATCGTGATTCATTTTAAGAACTTGCCACCTAACAGATTTAGGAACAACCCATCGTAGTTCGTCATTAATTTTACGGAAGATTCTATCATTTTTGAGACAGTAATTATTGTGGACGTCTATGATTTTATCGGAGTCAGGATTAGAGAGAATATTTTTAATTGAATTTATTTCTTCATCTACCATTTGAACAGTACTAATCCAGTCTTCTTTTTCCAAAGTGAGTACATCTAAAATATGAGTTTCGGATATAGCGGGTGCAACAGGATTCCGACTCAGTGCATCTACATGTGCCATTCGCATTCCTGGCCGATATTCAAAACTGCAGTCTAATTCCTGTAGTTGCACCCACCATCGCGCTATCCGAGGAACGAGATCACGTTTTGTCATGGCTGTTCGTAAAGCGTTACAGTCAGTA
Source organism: Eudonia lacustrata (assembly GCA_947562085.1). Taxonomy (NCBI): domain Eukaryota; kingdom Metazoa; phylum Arthropoda; class Insecta; order Lepidoptera; family Crambidae; genus Eudonia; species Eudonia lacustrata. Next base: position 19,041,708 of record OX387340.1, on the reverse strand, counting down.
TAAATTTTAAAAGGTACACCAAGCAGATACACACGAAATCTTACAAGTGACGCTATCACAGCAAGTGTTTCGAGCTCAAAAGAATGCATCTTTTGCTCGTCTAACGTAGTCTTTCTACTGTAAAAAGATACTGGTCGAAGAAGGCCTTCTCTATTCTTCTGAAGTAAAATGCCAGCGACTCCAATCTTGCTTGCATCGGTATGTAATTCTGTTGTTAGGGATGGATCATACAGTGCAAGGATAGGGCGTTGTGTGAGTGCACTTTTTAACAATTTAAAAGCATCATTTTGCTTATCCGTCCACTTCCAAGAAGCATTTTTCTTGAGTAAATCTGTTAATGGGCTTGCTATGATTGCGAAATTCCTAACAAAGCGTCTAAAGAAACTTGCCAAACCAATAAATTGACGAATTTCATGCTGGTTTTTGGGTGTAGGGTAGTTACTGACAGCTTCAGATTTGCGAGAACCTGGACGTATGCCATCTGGTCTTACTTCAAACCCTAAGTAGTCAATTTTGTCGTAAAAAAAAAATAACATTTCGATAGTTTTAAAGTTAAACCCCCTGATCTCAAAAACTCTAATACTTCGCGAAGTCGTAAAATTCCTTCGTTAAAACTATGGGCAGGGATAAGTACGTCATCCATGTACACCATCGCATATTTGATTTTAGCTTCTGCCAATATTTTGTTTATTGTGCGTTGAAAAACCGACGGTGCATTGACAAGACCAAATGGCATTCGCAAATATTCAAACTGGCCGTCCGGAGTAACGAAGGCAGTTTTGGGTCTAGAACTCTCTTTTATTGGTATCTGGTAATATCTAGAAGCGAGGTCTAATGTTATGAAAAACTTATGTCCTGCTAGAAGATCCAATTGATCTTCCACTCTAGGCAAGGGAAAGTGATCTTTTATAGTCTTTCTATTAAGGGCTCTATAATCTACGCATAGACGTTTTTCTCCAGTTTTTTTTTTAACTAGTACTATGGGGCTAGCGTAGGGTGAAGATGACTCGCGGACTATATTGGCATCTAGCATCTCCTGGATCATTTCCCTAACTAAAATTCTTTCGCTTAACGCCAATCTATAAGGTCTATACACAATAGGATCTGAGTCAGTTAGATGTATTTCCATCTCAGAGACAGTTGTGAACCCTAAATCCTTTAAGTTGTTAGAGAAACAATCACTATATTGGTTTATAAGAGTCATAACTTCTTGTTTTTGTTGCTCACTCAATATTACCAACGTTGGGAATACTATCTTTACTGTCGATATCTTTAGTTAAATTAAATATATCTTTCAAGGCAGAAATAGGTGAAGATCGAGTAATAAGGGTATTTGCTAAAAGTGTTATAGGAGTCGTAGTCATATTCTGCACAAACAATGTACCTTTGCCTTGACGGAGCTCATATTCTCCAGGAAGAAGAAAATATTCAGTGCCAGTTTTACCTCGCACGGAACCATGGACATATATCTTACCAGAATATGACTTACTACAAATTATTGGAACTGCTTTGATATCCCTTTGATCAATAGTCACATTATTAGAAACTGTAAGATATAATTTAGAAGTACTAGCAGATTCTTCAAATATTAACTGGGAGGGAGTTTTTGTGATAATTATACTAGGATGTTCAGTGAAGTTTTGACCTAATAATGTGGATTGCTTGATTACATCATCGTCTACTACATACATTTCTATTGCTAATGTAATACCCTGAACATTGACCTGAGCTTCTAATCGCGCTATTGGTAGAAAACAATTATTGCCTAATCCCCTCAATATTGGTAAACTGTCAGTTTTTTGATCGACTCCTAATTTTATCGAATCTGTGTACCGAATGAGGGAGCATTCACTACCAAGATCCACAAAACAGTGCAAAGGAATTTTATTTACTTCAATAATCATAGTATACTTGTCTTTATTATTTTCATCTAAAACATTTGTATCCCCATTTAAACTTATATTTTTGTATTTCGATAAATCATTTTTCGTTATATTTTGGGCAGTACGTGTAGACGTTTCATTAAGACTAACTCTAAAAACTTGTTTCTCTTTCGGGTTTTGTTTTTCGTTGCTATTATTTTTATCTGATTGAATGAAAGGGCAAGACGTGATTTTATGACCAATTCTATGACAACCACTACACTTTTCAATGGGTTTTGTACATAGAAAGCTAGGATGACCCTCCACACCACAGTTAAAGCACTTTATAGGAGGTTTGTTTGAGTTTGGGACATTTCTACCAGTTACTATTGGATTTTGTGAATGTTTTTTGTCATGCCTATTTTTATAACTGTTAGTGTTGTTTTCTTTTCTATTACCTATCTTAACAGTTTTCAAATACTTAAGGACTTGTTCAGGGGATTCAAACTGAGCTGCTTGTGCACCAAGTCTAATGCTTCTATCTTCAATCCCATGTAGTATACAATCTACGGCTTGCCTACCTGTGATGTTGCAACGATTAAGTAAATTGAATTTAGAATAACAATACTGCTCTAATGGTTCGCCAAAACGTAGTTTTAGCGCCAGCATATCTGTTAAAAGTTCAGCATAATTGTCACGACAAGGAAACGATTCTACTAACCTAGTTTTCCATTCATCCCAAGTGTATCGAACACTGGGTAGACTTTGATACCAGGATTTGGCAAGACCGGTAAGTTTGGGTAAAGCATAGTGAATAGTTTCTCTATCATCCCAATTATAAATATCCGCGCACTCTTCAACCTTAGTTAACCAGTTTACGATATTTTGGTTCTTTGACAGTGGATCAAATTCAGGGATTACGTTATTCCCAATAGTAAGCTTATGACTACCTGATTTAGCGATATCTTTCAAAGCATTAACAAATTGTGACAAGATATTATTACTATCTAAAGTTTTAGAGGAGTTTGGAGGCTCGTTTCTAATTCTTCGCAAAGGTGGAGATTTATCTCGTTGCCATGGGGACCTACCTCTAGTAGATGGGGCCAGCTCAGGAGTCACACTCCTCGTCCGTTTTCTCCGTAAGGTCTCGTTTCTCCCCGGAACATGTAGTTTCAAGATAGGTGATTGATGTCGCTCTAGCTCAACACCATGTCGACTGTGACGTATTTGTTGACATTTGTGTAGAGAGTGTCGCTCTAGCTCACCACTTTCTACTCGATCTAAATGTGAGCGTCGCTCTAGCTCATCGCTCGCAGTAGTGCGTCTAGATCGCGAGCGTCGCTCTTGCTCATCGCTCGCAGTTGTGCGTCTAGATCGTGAGCGTCGCTCTAGCTCTTCGCTCAACAATTGATGTCTTAAAACCAAGTCATCATCATCATGATCATCAACATTGTTTCGGTTCATAGTAGAGCGTGGTAGCCCATTCATAGCTTTAGATAGCTCTTCCATACTGAAACTTGAAGTAACTAGATTTAAAACTTTGTAGTTTAAACAGAATTTACGACAGTTTATGTAAAACTCAAGAACAAAACGAAAATACATTAAGGATTATAAATAAAATATTAAAATACAAAAAGAAAAAAGAAAAAGAAAAGAGGAAACAAAAGATTACTAAGGGTAAACTCAACTTCAATTTATTGTGGCTAATAATGTTTATCAAATATTTGGGTAATACAAATCGGTTTGTCTTCCTTGTACGCCTAACCTGTCAGTTGTGATAGTCATCCAACACCTCCAGAGTGTAGCTTTGGCAAAGTGTTAGAATGATGACCGACCATCGCTTACCATTTCCAGAGAGTGGCCCTGGCAAAATGCAAGCGATAATCGGTTTATCGTAACGATCCTTGTCAGTCACGATAGTCATCCAACACTTCCAGAGTGTAGCCCTGGCAAAGCGTTAGAATGACGATCGACCATCGCTTACCATTTCCAGAGTGTAGCCTTGGCAAAATGCAAGCGATAATCGGCTTATCATAATGTTCATTGTCAGTCATGATAGTTATCCAACACTTCCAGAGTGTAGCCCTGGCAAAGCGTTAGCATGCCGATCGACCATCGCTTACCATTTCCAGAGTGTAGCCCTGGCAAAACGCAAGCGATAATCGGCTTATCATAATGTTCATTGTCAGTCATGATAGTTATCCAACACTTCCAAAGTGTAGCCCTGGCAAAGCGTTAGTATGCCGATCAACCATCGCTTACCATTTCCAGAGTGTAGCCCTGGCAAAATGCAAGCGATAATCGGCTTATCGTAACGTTAATTGTCAGTTATGATAGTTATCCAACACTTCCAGAGTGTAGCCCTGGCAAAGCATTAGAATGACGATAGACCATCGCTTACCATTTCCAGAGTGTAGCCCTGGCAAAATGCAAGCGATAATCGGTTCATCATAACCGTTTGTCAAATGAAATAGTCAGTCTGAAACCATCCAACGCTTCCAGAGTGTAGCCCTGGCTAAGCGCTAGAGTGGTTAATAGTTAAATAAGAATAAGGCAGTTGTTATAATTATTAAACAAGACAACAAAATTTTATATGAGTAACCTTCTGTTACAGTAGGAAAGAAAAAAAAAATGGTATTTAATTAAACTCTGATAACTACAACAGAAATTTTGGCATGCAGTACTTACATGAGCGCTGAACAAGAGATTGAAACTATCTCTTGGTATCCCACTTCTGAGTTGTTCAATCAAACCACTCTTTTCACTTCCGAATATATTTATTGCCAACTCACACTTTTACACAACTACAAAATTGACACTTTAAACAGCATAAAGTTATTCCTAGCTATCCGCACCGTTCGGTGGTCCGTAACATAATGTCCCTTCCGCCAGGCCACGATGCTCAGACCTCAACGCGCCCCCACCTCTGCATAATTGTCAAGTCACGCTATTGGAGGAATCATTGGCGCGAACGGTAAGCAACATCGTGGCCGGACGTTATAGTCAAATAAATAACTTTCATTGAGAATTTTAAATAATAAAATTAATACGAATACAATTTCAATCACAATCAATTGGATTCTTTAGGACTTTTAATACAGTATTCAAATAATCAAACTAAAATAAATATAATTGGAATGAATATAACGGGGTTTTATAACAGTACAAACAAACGTCAGTATGAATTGTAATATTAATAAATAAAAGAGAAACAAATGAAAGCTAAAATGAACAGCATGACTGTTGATTACACTGTATGTTATTTTGAAGATACTTACATCTTCGTAGATACAAGTCGAGTGGGGCTGACGACCTCCAAGGTATAAGGTGTCATTAAGGTGTCGAAGGGGGATACTCGGATTGAATGCATGATATGGTGATTCCTATATCCACATCAGAATACTTATGTGAACCCGTGTGTGTGTATTTATAATTTATTTAAAAGGTTACAGTAAGTTTTAACACGCATCGTAAAAAACACTACAAAAACCTACAGACGCCTGCTAGCATATCCAAAACTAAATTTTTATAAAATTTATAATATAACAGTGAAAAAATTAAACGCACACCCGACCCTGCCAGAAATCGAACCTGGGTCTTCCGCAATCCGGGCGGCTGCACTGAACTCTATGCTACCGGGAAGGTTGACGTAAGCGCTGAATTTTGTCACTGTTTTTTAATTTTTTTTGAGTGCTTATAGCGGCACAGTGCGCCATCTATCCAACGCTTATTGCAACCGATAGCCATGCAGATTCACCTTTGCAGATGAAATACCACAATTTGATAATACAACGCTATAGTAAATTTAACTTTTTATTTTCAAGTGTTAATTGCTGCACTGAAGAATTTATAAAATACAGTGAATAAATTTTTTCACTGTATTTATCGTGCCGGGGATAAAGAATTGCACCACCCCATCGCTTACCGTGGGTGTCGTAAAAGCCGACTAAGGGACCATTCCAGAGGATGGGCAGCAGCATCTCTTTGAGGTTACTCTCAACCTACTGCGATCGCCAACCCGCCTGCCAAGCGTGGCGATTACGGCAAATACCCCTCATGAAATAGTTATCCTTGGGGGAGGCCTTTGTCTAGCAGTGGACGTCTTTTGGCTGAGACGATGAGACGACGATAAATATTTAATTTAGCTTCAGTGCAGCAATTAGCACTTGAAAATAGAAAGTAAAATATCCAAAACCGTCAAATTTCTATAATAAATGTTCAACCTTATGCCATTTACATAAAGTTCAAAGTCTATTGAGGAAATATGACAGTTTGTGGTGGTCTGATGCACGCGTGTGTACTGTATTGAGGTCTGAATTTCTTAAAAAGAAAAATATTATTTGAATTGTAATTTGGAATAAACTATGTTTCGTTTCGGTTATTATTTTATGTAACTAATCGTCTGCTAGCCCTTATTTGATCGATCTCAAGTAAAACTGTAAAAAATAAATGTTAAAGACAGTTTAAAATATACACTTATAAACTAATTAGTGGAAGGTATCATACAATCTTACGCTGTTATGTTAAAGGAGTGACAGACAAGATCGACCATATATTAAGTGAGTTCTCCATACCGACCATATATTATACTCCTGGGATAAAGGTGAACAACATGACTCCGACACTTTTGTTCATGAGAAGTGCGTGAAGTGATTGAAATGAGGAAGCACCCCAATAATTTAATTTGGCGTCACTTTGACTTCCCTAAAATAGGGCATTTTACCGTGCACAAATACAATGCAATTTCAGATTCATGTGGCAGCTTATGACTGTTTTTTTATTCCGCAAGGTATGTTAACTTTATGAATTAGAAATCTGAAAATATTTGACTTTCCATAGGAATATTGACATTTGAGTTACTGTAAATAAGTGATCTAAGCATTTGGGAAACCAGTCTTAGGGGATTCTTATATTATTTTATTTAAACAAAACAGCCAAAAAAACCATAAAGCAATTAGTAATAGAGAACATCAAAGTATCAGAGTTAAATATTATACTATAAAAGTCTTACATATCCAGATGGCGCAAAAGTGTTTTCCGATTTTCAATACACAACCCAGGTTCGTGATCACCAACTCGCATTAACAAGCGTTTACCCTGATAAGCCTGGAAGCCTGCTTCCACTGCTTAGAACAATACCAATAAGCGATAAAGAAGATAAAGACATAAAGATAAAGATAAAGATATATTTATTTGTTAAAACATGAGTATAATACACGCACATAAATACACATAATATACACACTACTTAAATACATACATACATACAACCATATCAATATGTCGAACATATACATTATATGTATGTATACATACCATTTTAGAATAAAATAAACAGTGAACTAACAGTAGAATTACAAATGACTAGATATTAATGTTTTTTTATATGGTAGTATAAGCAAATGACTTCTCTCACCCTGAGGTAAAGCAAAAACGGAGTCAAGACGCAAAGACAGCTAGTGATGTATTATAACGATTATATTGATGTACATACAAGCTACCAACTAACACCTCAGTCTCCCTGTGACAACCAACAACACCTCAGTCTCCCTGTGACCACGGACCCTGCAAAAGGTTTAAAACGTTTTAGGATAAACATTAATTACAACTAATGTACAAAATAAACGCAAGTAGATCCGTAAAAGTTGTTTCATTTCAATGTGTAGTGTTCGCGTAAACTTTAGAAAACAATTATGTATATTATAATGATGGACGTCTTTGCGCAAACGTGTGACTATAAGGCTATTTACTTCACTATTATTACTTATGGTGACAATATTCTTTATCACCGCATCACCCTCAACACTCAAGTGGGCCCGACCCATATTAAGTGGTCCAATTAGGCTTTACCTATTTACCGGACAAATGGGACTATAACCGCTATCTCCGTTCACCAGACGTGAACTGCGTAAGTTTCCGCTAGTTTTGTACGGAACTAGCATCAGAAGTAACTAATTACAATAGCACTACTCGTTCCTGCTAAAAAAAATAGTTCTGTCAGTTTCAATTTCAAACAAAGAGGGTTCGTTAACTTTTCTTTAAAAAAACAAATGCTACTACACTTAATAGATGGCATCCTAGTAATCACATAAATACAATTACCTTTAAAATGCATACGCATTACTATTATTATTATTATACATAAATGTATCTTTTAAAAATGGAGGAGGTTTCCGAAACACGGAGTAAATAGAGATATTTAAATGTGGTCACCCATCTGACCCCACATTACAAATACATAATATCAAAAACTAAATAAAACAAGTTCAGAATTTCTTTATTTGCAAAACCATTACTCTTTAAGATACATTCTCCTTTCTTTTCAAATTGAAAAGTGAAATCGATAGAACGACGCTAGGTGAAATCGTTCTAGGTCGTTTCGACCCTTATCAGGACTGACTAGTCCGGATTAACCGGACAAATAGGTTGTAATTACCTCTAGTAACGAATACATATACTGCAAACGTTGACCAATTGATACCGGTTTAACATTGACTGATATCTATCAAACCAATTTGGGACAACAGAACTCCAAATAATTTGTTTTATTGAAATATATTTGACAAGCCTTTGAGATTTGCTTTGTAAGTAAAAGCACTATCCGTATTTATGGCAGTAATAAATCCATGTTTCAATACAAAACATCTTTATCGAACAAAATATGGCAAGAACTGTTGTTACAAGGTCACCCCGCTCCCAAGACCCGACCCTCATCAAGCAGCTCGATTAGGCCGGATTAACCGTACAAATGGAATGTGTAATTATCTCCGGTAACTAATCGCGCCATACGTATTATCCTCTTTACACCGCCACCGGTTTACAGGTGGATGTTTCGCTCGGTCCCAATCACGGTGCGATGCGAACTCTGAAATGAGTCGAGCAATTCCCGATTCTCTTATGTTTTATTTTTAAAAAGTTCGAACACAATGCAGTTTTGTTGAATCGTTTGATCGTTATTCGATGTAGCATTTTGTCGATCTTGATGTTATCAAGTAAAACGTGTACAAATTGTGTGATTTTAATTGGTAAATTTATAATTAATGGAATCAGGCGCTATTTTGCGGAGATCCATGGTACAAAAAAATGTAATTGAAATAACATGTAGTGTTAATTCCGCTAATTTATTTGATATTGATTTAGTAAAATATATTAAATATTTATAAAAATTATAAAATACAGTGCAAAAATTTAACGCCTATCCCGACCCAGCCAGGTATCGAACCTGGGTCTTCCGCAATCCGGACGGCTGCACTGACCGCTATGCTACCGGGAAGGCCGACGTAAGCGCTGAATTTTGTAACTTTTTTTAATTTTTTTAAGTGCTAATAACGGCACAGTGCGCCATCTATCCAACGGCCAAGCCAATCTATCTAATTATAAATATTTAATTTAGCTTCAGTGCAGCAATTAGCAATTGAAAATAAAAAAGTAAAAATTTTAAATATATTATTTTGACAATTTTTTTTTCGTAAAATACAAAACGAATACATTTTTTTTTAATTTGACGGAAGCCTTGGTTAGTAGCCGCGGATTGTGCTCGGTGGCGTGCACTTGGAGAGGCCTATGTCCAGCACTGGATCAGTATAGGCTGATGATGATGATGATGATTGGTTAATAACAATTTTAATTATAAATATGAATGGTGATGCAATCACGCGTGTTTAGTTTGGTATCATAGTGTGATAATTATTGTCAAGATTCAAAAGTCGAACCCTAACCGATAATATTATATAATAAGTCACAGTCCGGTCCTTGACCCCAACATCGTCCTGCTTAAATACGTTCTAGAAACTCTTTTAATATTGGTAAGATCGTAAGATGGACTTCATTCTTTACAGAGCGGCGTCGGCGACTTGATAAAACGCATCGATCATTCAGCAGACATGAATAGATTGACATAAACTTCTAGTTTTAGTAAATGATCTTACCATGTTATCTTAAACATTTTTCTCTTTCACGCCGTTTTCTATTTTAAAAAGATTCCCACTTTAACATATCTATCAAATAGATTCCGAATCAAAAGATTTATTCAGTCTTCTAGTGATATACGAGTAGTAACGAAGAACTAGACTTTGCAGAAAAATATAAACACAAAATTAAATACTGACTATTACATCTCTGTCATTTGCACTTGGAGAGGCCTATGTCCAGCCGTAGACATAGGCCGTGAATGCTTTGATGGTGATGATGATAAAATCTCTCTTTTTCTCTATTTTTTTTAAATAATATATGGGTAAGCACAGTGCCTACATTTCATCTGATTTTAAGTGATGATACCTAAGGCTAATGATGGAAGCGCACTTCACCCGGGATCCTCAACTAGTGAAGCACTGGCTATCTTATCTCTAGCTGCTGGAACACAACAATGCTACAAATATTGATGTTATGGCGACATATTTAGATAAGATGGTGGTAGCTCGCCAGGCGGACAAACAAGCCCAACCAAGTCGAGTACGCAAACATGTACCCTCCGCTAGGAATCGAACCCGGGACCTCTGGGTCTACACCGGTGGTCTTAACCACTAGACCACAGAAGCGGTTAAAATCGTTCTATTCGTTGCGTTCTTGCCATTACTGTTTGCTAAAACTATGCACATCGCGCAATGAACTTTGACCCCGCGCGATGCGTCGCTTGTCGCCCGTGGTCTCACTGAATAGTAGATAATAATAATAATAGTAATAGTCATGTTAGCTTTTGAACGCGTTACAGAGATTTCTTATAAATAAACAAATAAAATATATAATAATTGTTTCCCACACTCACACCAATTATCTAACCCCAAGAAAAGCTTCCTTAAGAAACACGAGAAATGGTTAACTAGACAACGGATAAACATACTTAATATACTTAAATACATACTTAAGAAAAAGTAGTTATGAACTATTAACTTACTTATTACTTAACAGGCAAATTGGATGGCTGGTTAATAAAGATAAATTTTTCAGCAAACTGTCAAAACATTTTTTTTTATAGAAATTGTATCATCATCAGCTGTTTTTATGTCCCCACTGCTGGGGCACGAGCCTTCCTTAAGGATGGATAGGGAGAACGGGCCATAAATCACCACGCGGGCCCAGTGCGGATTGGTGGTTGTTAACGACTGCTAATGCAACCGGGACCAACGGCTTTACGTGCCTTCCGAAGCACGGAGGAGCTCGAGATGAAACACTTTTGGTCACCCATCCGATGACCTGCCATTGCGAAAGTTGCTTAACCTCAGTACTCGCAGACCGGGCGCGTTAACCACTGCGCCACCGAGCTCCTCAAAGAACTGTTACGTGATTTTATACGTTTAATGTTCTGAAAATAATTATTGTTGTTGTCACTAAACTATTGACCAGACTTTGGTAAGTGGTTAATATTACTTACGGGTATTTATACTTAAAACAACACACGATGTTGTTGGGTTGCCTTATCTACTGGAAACTATTCTTTTGAAATGAAATCACTGAATACGAGAAAAAATGATGTATGTTAATATTCTATGTCTTATAAGTTATTTAGAATTAAAATATCACTTTCCTGACTGTACAAATGACACCAAATTAGTAGTAAAACATCTGCTGTTATTCTTCGGGTCGAGTCTAAGCGGGTCGAGTGGGCGCGGACCTATTTAAAGAAGCAGAGCACATAATCTGTTATTTTAACACGTCCCCAATCGTGTTTCAGCAGCCTGATTTTGGTAATTTTCCCATAGTCCTGTCATCCATCCATATCAAAGTCAGTCTATTGACACACTACTGAGCCGCTATTGTACAAGCAGACTTGCGCAGGTGCTATTAAAATTAATCGACACTCGATGTAATAATTAAATTCGTTGTGGACATGTATGGAGAACGTGAACCGCGTATTCGTTCACAAACATCCACCGCAATCGAAACTCGATTCATTTGCATACGTTAACAATCGTTTAGTAGGCTCCCAATTTAATTTGACGGTTCAATGTCGCGGCCTGTGTCGATTCGGTACACCATTGTGATTTTAACTACTTAAATTGAATGTCATCAACAATTTGTTGTGCTGATCATCTCCGTAACTTCATCATCTAATGTTGGCCTATAAAGCTGTTCTTTCTTAACATAAAAGATAAAAATATCAGAAGCATCCAAAATGTTTTGGTTCATATTACAAACCGGAAATTTAATATCTCTATTCTTTCTAATAGTTTAGTTCTCACTATTACCTGTCTATTAACTTATTCGCTGTCTTATTAACTGTCTAAAACCCTCAATTAGCAAAGTAAGATTGATTGTATACAGGAATTGCAAAATAAGTTTTTATTGCACTTAAAAAGTTTACCAATATAAATGTTTTACTGTATCTAATGCTATTCCGACGACCTCCTTGGTCGAGTGGTTTGTACACCGGTTTTCATGGTGTCGCCATCTCTGAGGTCCCGGGTCCGATCCCCGGTAGGGTCAATTTATAAATTATTGTTTTTCTAAATTGTCTCGGGTCTGGGTGTTTTCTATGTATAATAAGTATGTATTTAAGTATTTTAAGTATGTTTATCCGTTGTCTAGTAACCATCTAACGAGTTTCATAACGAAGCTTCTCTTGGGCTTGATTATTGGTGTGAGTGTAGGAAAGTTTATATTATTATATTCCGGGAAAGGTAAAGTTTTATTTCTACATATATGAGATTGTTAATTATGACGTGGAGTTATTTTCTCTTTATATATGATATTTATTCCCACTACAACACGTAACCATTAAAACGTACCTTAAAAATTACATGAATCCGCATTTCCCAGAAAAACTTTGAAATTAAATAATAAAACATATTTGTTCCAAAAACTCTGACGATAAACATGGCAGTATTTATTAATAACATTAATTACAAGTAGAGCATAGAGAACCAAAATCCGAGAGCTGTACGCGTCCGTAGCCCTAGTCACAATTAACTTAGACATGTTTCAATTTCAACTCCCACCAAATACTAAATCCTAGGATAATATTCAACTTGGCAGTCGCTTTAGACTCCCTAAATAGTTGGCTTAACTTGAACAAGCATAAGGCGGTGTAATACTAAACAAGAGTATGTAACTGAAATATTCATACATCGGTTTCACTGTATTTAAAATTATTTGGGCCAATTTGCTTCTGTATCCTATACAATACATATCCGTGGCGAAAGGTCCATACAAGCCGATTCCCATCGGCTTCCCTTTGAGAAAACCCTGAAATACCACCCCACCGATCCACATGCAGATCATAACATGTCATTAAATATTGTCACAAGATGGTGAGGAGAAATACATGGACAGTATTATTGCTTCATTATTTTAAAGCGTCTACAATTGTTTCCATAGCAAACCTCGTCGAGGTAAGCTATATATCGTCAGCTTAATATTTTGCGTTATTGCCATTGCGTCTGGCGTGGTTGCCATGGTAATCAGAACATTGTTATTACTCTGTATCTTTCACACGCATGCGTGCCTTTCGCTTATAACACACTCGACATAAGCTATTATTTTCCGGATTGCATTTTTCTCTCTTTCTATTTCAAGCAATTTTAACGTTGCCTTTCTCTTTCTATGACGTTGCGAAATTAAAAAACTAAATTGTATAAATTATGTTCGGCTTGTTTCGGAAAGCATTATGTCGTAAGCGAAGCGGTCCGAAATTATTGTTTAGTACGTGTCTGCCCTGGTGCGTGTTTGAAAAGTGATTAGTTTTTTGCAAAATTGTTAATTAGAGGGTGAGAACATAGATTCTCAAAAATAAACAAAAACTGGCGAAAAGTATAGACTTTTCGCCGGTTTTTGTTTATTTTACTGTGTTTAATTTATTTAGTTGTTCATTGCGGTAAGTTCTATTTGCCATAATGGCTTTAATCCATATCGAGTGTTGTTCAACTGACTACCTACTTGCTTAACGGAGATACTTTGTTTTCCAAACTTAGTTATGAAAATAAAAGGCATGTTATTCAATTAGGCCGTGCTCTTCTAATCATGACTATTAATTGCAAGAGGCGAGATGGATTTTTTAAACATTTTCATACATATTTGTACGATAAATATACGTGGGTGACAGGCAGTTGCAAACTGAATAAAATGTTTTGTTTTCCATGTTTATTATTCTCTGATTTATTATTTATTTATTATTTTCATCATCATCATCATCATCATTCTCTGATTTCAACTCAGTATGGAGTAGCACAGGCTTTACATTAATAATTTATGTAATTCAGCCAAAAAACACATTCAGACAGAAAAACATATTCGCAGCTGCCTGTTACATCACGGATTCGGGAATAGCAGAACATTTTTTTTAAACACTTTTGATGTTCATAATAGAAAAGTTGATCGATATCGCGAGTTAATAAAACGTTTTATTGATACAGTCATTCTTTTGGGGAAACAAGCATTACCATTTCGTGGTCACGACCATAGACTGGAATCGGACAATCGCGGCAATTATGTTGAAACGTTAAGGTTTTTAAGCAAGTACGATTCCGTTCTTGATGCACATTTCGAACTGTGTTCCTCCTCTCAAAATTTAGTATTTTCTGGGCTTTCAAGTGTTATACAAAATAAGTTAATTAACTACATCGCTTCTGCTATGTGCAATGAGTCTGAAATTAATAACGCTAAGTTCGTTGCAGCTATGACTGATGAAACGCCTGACGGTAGTCCACCATGTTACTTCAAATTTTCGATGATTATCAACGCAAAGATAAATTAATAGGTCAGTCTCAAGATGGCGCCGCTGTAATGTCTGGAGAGCACAGGGGCGTGCAAGCCAAAATTCATGAAACCTGTCCCATGGCGATTTTTATTCCATGTGACGCGTATATTTTAACCCTAATGTTGAGTCGGTTTCTAGAACTTGTGCCTGAATTGAAAGCCTTTTTTGGTCATATTAACAGCATTGTTCGCTTTTTTAATAAACCTTCTAAACGGTTCTTCTAACCTTCTCAAAGAAATTTCTAATCGTCGTTTACCGGGCGTAGCAGAAACATGGTGGCATTATCACTCGCGTATTATTATAGTAATTTTCAATTGCAGAACCGACATGATCGAAACATTTAATTTAATTTTAGATTCACTTGAATCAAAAGATCTGAATTCAGCGAATCGATTTCTATGTCTGATTGCTTGGTGCACAAACTGGAGGACATGCAATTTTGTTTTTTATTACATGGTTTCTTAGAGATTTTCTAAAAAACTGACGTACATTTTGAAGTTCAATGTCTAATTGCTTACTTTGGTAAGCAAGTAGACA
The DNA here is from genome assembly GCA_947562085.1 of Eudonia lacustrata. Taxonomy (NCBI): domain Eukaryota; kingdom Metazoa; phylum Arthropoda; class Insecta; order Lepidoptera; family Crambidae; genus Eudonia; species Eudonia lacustrata. The sequence continues at coordinate 19,026,618 of OX387340.1, read as the reverse complement.
TTGAACTGGCAAAGCGCGAGATTGAAAGTTTTGAACATTGGATTTCGGAAGAGTTTATTGCTTCATTTGATACAATTTTTGAAAGCATTGAACAAATATGTGAGCACTGGGCACGGGCACGGATCTCAAAACGACGTATAACCGCATTTTTAAGTACTGCGATTATAGACAAAATAAAAGTTCAGATTACTCAAAGATACGGATCTTTTGCTCAGCTTGATTTTAAATCAAAGTATCCTCAATACAAACAATCATTTCCAACAAAAATATTTTCTCAATTATGACAAACTTCCCGGGATTTTTTGATTTTATCGCATTGAAAAACGAACTATTATGCTGCGGAGGGACTTAGAGTTCTATTTTCATCCACATCGTTAAATAAGTTAGACTCTTGTGAGCTATATTTGCAAATTAGCAAGCAAAGTTTGTAGCATTGTTGTGTTCCGACAGTAAGAGAGAAAACAGTTGGTTTGGTAATTGAGGATTTCGGGTTAAGTGCACATCAATAAAATCGCCACTTACAACAGATGAGATAAAATCCAAACGCTGCTTCGTTGTAAAATAGAAATACCCAATCTGTAAAAATGAAGTATTTAATTTCTATATTTTTTTTAAAGGCAGTAAAACAAAACTGTGTTGCACTGATTCTTAAAAACATTTTATCAAATGCCAGTTTATGACCACACAAGTAACAAAAAAATTATAAACCACTATCGATATAAAGGTATCCCGGTACTAGATCAACCACTATTTTTGGCACGATGCATAAAATAGTGGATGTTATGTTGCTTGAACGGAGTAATGGAGCTTCCTTGCATTTACTGACACCGAACACGCATCGAGAAATCGAGACCGAAACTCTAGCTTACCTTCCCTATTATATAGATTTAATTATACAGGACCCTCAGAAAACGATACTTCTCGAACGAAACGAACGTGTCCTTTATGAAGTTGCAAATACTGACCCTATCTTGAGGCTAATCTAAAAAAGTTTTCGTTACATCCTCGATAGCTCAATTGGGAGACCACCTGACCCGGTATGTCAGAAGGGTGCAGGTTCAAATCCTGCTCGGGGAAATTTTTTCAACATTTGTGTTTTTGTAATTTGTTCGCAACAAAATTTGCGTTAAAAATTATATAAACAAAACAAAAATATTTTAATACCTATCAGTTGTAGCGAAGAATTGATTTCAATGATGGAGGTCTTTGTCTGGCAATGAGGCAGTTATAGGTTTTATAGGCTTACTTAATAAGTAAGTCAATAAAAAAACGTAATAGGAAGATATATCAAAGAAATTGTAATGGAGTAGCGAGTAATGACGGCACTCCTATGCTCTAGCAATTATGTGTATTCTAACCACTTGGTAGGTTTTAGAAACTTAAGGTCAATAAAAAAATATTGGTTTTGGAGAGATTATATTTTTTTATTTATATTGACACGTCATAGAGACTTCATCCTGCCTGATGGTAAGCAGCCGATGCAGTCCAAAATAATGAGAGCGCACCCCACCGTGGAACAAGCACGGTAACAAGCGCACCCATTCATGACGGCCAGCACAAATGCCGTTTCACGCCCCGCTTAAAAGACCCGGGACTATAGGAACTGGGATCCCATTTGTATTTCCAACATTAATTTGTAATTATTTGCGTTGTTGTCAACTTCTCTTGATATCAAGATACCCTTTTTATTTTGTTCGCGAAACTTAATACCTCTTTTTAATTCCATTTTAATTTAAATTAACAGGAAGCAAATGACTCCCACTCCACTTGAATTGTTAAGCAATAACACTTGTAGCTGGATAGGAGTTCAATTGCGAAGACAGCTAAGCATTTACTAGCATTAGCCAATGTCAACTTGCCAATCCCTAAGATTTCTCTTTAGGTCTCTTTTGGAAGGCGCCATGTTGTAGGAACTAGAAAGGACTCGCTGGACGAGAGTTTTAGGATGCTCTACTAAGAAAATAATCACCCAAATTTCTTGATCGCCATGAAATGGTGCACAAGATTCTGACACCGACACACTGTGTTTTTTATTTTATTTTTATTCCATTTTAATCGGTGCATTAACTGCCAAGGCCAATATAAATGTACACCAATGTGTTATATCAAAGTAATAATAACACATGATGCTTAAACACTACAACTAACAATAATTACATTATTCATAAAACGAGAGGACTGAAATGAAATCTGTGAACCACAACAAAACTGTTAATAGCAAATAATATAATATAAAAAAGTAGATACTATATAAGTAGATAATATTAACAAATAACAGTGTAAATAATAAGGTTCATTTTTTGTTTTCAGTTATAATATGACACTAAAATTATAGAAACAAATACATGGTGTGTGTAAATAGTTTAAGAGCAGAAAAGGCTTAATTTTAACCTAGCTATAAAGTGTTTTTTGTCTCTAGAAAAATATCAAAGCTAAAGTATTTTTTATTGTAAAGGCGTGGAAGACGTGGGGTATGTCGTGTACGAGAGGGTACACAGTTCATCTCACTTAATGGTAAATTACGGTAAGGATGTTCATGTAACATGTTTCACTCGGTCTCCTCAACTTATTAGAAAATAGTACGCGGAGTTATGAAACGTGTAGGCAACTGAAATTGTAAAACCAAAAGTCTGAAACATGCAACTTTGTTGTAGAAAGTTTGCAAATTAAAGTTACTTTACGCGTAGGCAGGGGGTGTTAACGTCTGCAATGTTCATGATTTGATGGTTTTTAGTACTAGCAACACCAGCTTGGTGTTAAGTATTAACTCCTGTGTATAGCCATTAGTGCGAACGTCCACTACATGGAAAACTCATGTACTTAGATTTGATAAAATAATAAGAGTCTGAAATGTTTTTTCATAGATATAGGTAGTTAACTTTTAGTGTGAGCTTACGTCAGGATAAACATTAGTGTAAAATAAGCGCGAGTAGATCCGTAAAAATAGTTTCATTTCAACATACTTATACTATTTTAGTCTTTTATAATTTTTTGCTCTCCTATACTTTACTTACATACTTACATAATATATACTTTATATTTCACGAATGCAGACTGTGAGAATAATAATATGCTAAGTGCTGTTTAGTGAAATTCACCGAGCCCATTACTGTCACTGGTACACCTTGGTACCAAAAGACTAGAGGGCGTAGGCCAAGTTTTCTCTTTACTATACGGTAGAGTTTGAGTTCACTACAGTTTGTATGAGATCGAAGGAGCGCCATCTCGTGACAAACTTATAAGAACAACTTGTTAAATAAAATATGTATTGTTTTACTTCTTCTGGTGTCCGCGGAAGGCCAGGGTCGGTGACATTCCGGTACCTCGACGTTATGCTGAGTAGTATTTTTATACTTTTTGTGACATTAAATGTACATCTTAAGAAAAAAATTTTTACAATATTTTATATGGAAACATATTATTATTATTGCCTATAATTATTTTTTCTCATATAAATTTACATTTTCAAATATTTTCTAAAAACAAAATAAATAAAATATTTAAAAATTGAAAAAATAGGGGTCCGCCGGCATCGGGACCAGGGTCCAAGCTACCGGTGGTTAGGGCTCCAGAGACAGGAACCTCCTCACAATGCATGCCGAAAGGTGTGGTAAAAATGAAAAGATCCAAAGTGTATCTGATCTAAATCTTGTATGACATAGTGTTGTTTACATAATTTATTAACTTGAATGTATCACGCAATTGTAAATTAAATATATAAATTAGTGAAGTCATGTCAGGCGCGCATAAGCAAATAGCAGTGATCATAAATAAATGCAAGAACTAAGAGGATGCTAAACTTGCGCTGTGACTTGTTTGTTTTGATGTGACGTCACAATTAACTAAACTACTACTACACAACTACTACACACTACACAACTAACTTAACTATGGGGATACCATTTGTGGTGGACGTCTACTCGCGAGAACTGAGAGGGTGATACAATACAACGCGTACAAAATGCATGCGCTCGCTATTGATTCCGCATACCACCCAGAACACATGTTTCACCGTACATACTTGTGGCAAATTTACTGAGGATGTCAGATCGTAGGCAACTCCACCTTGCTACCTTAATTTTTGGGATTGTGAACGAGCATTGCCCTTCGTATCTTTACGAAAAGTTAAAGTGGTCTTGTAACTACTATGCATATGCCACCAGAGCGTCTTTGTTCTCTCTTCAGGCACCCGCTTACAGAACCGCGGTTTTTAGGGGTAGTATTTGTATTTTACAGGCAAACCAGATCGATTTAAGCATCCAAGTTTTCTTAGTAAATTAGTCTTAACACACACTTAAATATGCTAGTTCATTTTTTTAAATTAATTTGTAGTTTTGATTTGAAGAAAAAAAACAGTTTTTCTTATGGTACGGGGTGCAAACTCTCCGTAGGTATTAGATTAATTGTTTAGCTGTGCGTCACCTTACAGGAGTCTGCTTAAATTTCGGAGCAGTGTAAACTTCTCTAATATACGAGTAGGTAGAACACGCATACATCAGTCGACTTCGCCTATCCAGATTTATAATCGTACATTATAATAGGCAAGGTGGAAGGTCTAGAGGACGGCGATAGTCTGCATAGCTGCTACCGTTCGGCCAGACACGTCATCCGAACTCTCTACTAGTCGTAGCGGTCTTCCGTTCCACTAGATCAAGGAGGGGAGGACGAGCATGTGCACCTGCGTTTAAGCGTACGTTTGTGCACCTAAATATCTCCTGCGCATTTGACCTGCTTCATCATCATCATTATCATCATCATCGTACATTACAGTATTCCAACCCCTTGGGTAAACTGCCACCTATGCAGGACTGTGCTTCACATGTTTAATCATAAGTTTCAGAGGGATTGTCAAATATGGTTTGGTGCCTAGAAGTTAAATAAATGCTATTAAAAAACAAGTACAGAAGATATGGTTTTCTTTTTTTGAGAGAAATTGCTGATTGCCTCAAATGGCATTTTCAGCGTCACCGGGCTTTTTTGGAGGCGGCGAGGTACGTAAAGGGTACCTCAAGCCGTGTTGAAACGAATCACCTTCAGAGGGAACGGCATCGCACACTTAAAAGAGCGCGTCCCTTGATTCTCCGAAGGGTTCGGATCGGATCGGAGAAGATATGGTGCACCTGATACCGTGTTTGCCACCTGGCTGTGATTCTGTAATATAACTACCGTCTTCATGTACACACGCCTGCATATCACCCTTCCTGTCAAATTTCCTGTCTTTCCTCAATACACTTTTAACTTTATGTCTTAAGCATATGGTTGAAAATGTATTGAAGAAATTTTACAGATTTGATGTGTCTGTACCTACATATTTCTCTAAAAATGTTTTAATTGTGTTCATGTAAGTGAATTTACTTGTTCATCGTCATCACCAGCTCATTGTTATGTCCCCACTGCTCGGGCACGAGCCTTCCCTATGGATGGATGGGGAGAACGGGCCATAAACCACCACGCGGGCTCAGTGCGGTGCGGTGGTTGTTAACGACTGCTAATGCAGCCGGGACCAACAGCTTAACGTGCTTTCCGAAGCACGGAGGAATTCAAGATGATACACTTTTGGTCACCCATCCGATGACCGGCCTTTGCGAATGCTGTTTAACCTCAGCACTTGCAGACCGGGCGCGTTAACCATTGCGTACTCGAGCTCCTCGATTTACTTGTTATTCTGAATGAAAAAAAACGACATAAAAATATGAAAACTCTCTTTACACCCTCCTATATTGAATTTCGTTTAAAAATGTACGAAGATATAATTTTATTTTTCTTCTAATTCCATCTGAACTCAGTATTTATTCGTTTATTCGTTTTCTTTCTGAGAACGACGTCAACTTTGTCTCTCCAAGGATATTTCTGAGACCGTTGATGACTGAGGCCATTGAAAATACTTTGTCACTTTAGATATTATTTTGTATTCTCATTCTTGTTTCGTAATTTATATTTTTTTATTATATGCATAAATCAAATATAGCATTTATTTTTACTACCTATTTACATTTGAGTGTTTATCTTTATTACCTTTATTATTGAATAATTAAGTTTATGTACAGCATTTTTAAATCAACCAACTTTTCTGTTTTCGCCATGGACTGTTTTCACTATCCAAAATACATCACAAGGTCAATTTAAGTATAAACTTAAGTTGAATGGAAACTGTAAGCACTTTTCTAAATATACAGGGAACAGTTATCTATCTATTTTGTGAGGCAGGAACATTTTACGGAACAATTCATTCGGGTAAGTGACACAAAATCCACAAGGTTTTTGAGGCGTGGAGTTCGTTATACCCTGCCTTTGACTAAAATAGCTCCGAAAAGCTCTATCTTGTCCTATCTCGCAGTAGAATAATATTATCAATATCATAATATGGAGACCTATATGTGGAAATTTGTAAATGGCATTGGTTAACTCACATTGTCTAGTAATAGTTGATATATGACTGTAAATCTTACAACAAGCAAATAAATAAATAAACAAATAATTTTCTATCTTATTTCGTGAAAATACATAAATGCTGTCCGTTCATAATACAGAACAAATAATTCAGTGACCCATTTTAGGAGAGAGATACAAACGTAGTTCAGTCATACTGTTCTAAACTTGAAGTGTGTTCCATACTTGTTTTTATTATTATTATTTATAATAAATCAACATATTATTCATCATCTCAGCCAAAGAACTTTCACTGCTGGACAAAGGCCTCCCCTAAGGATATGAGGGGTGTTTGCCGTAATCGCCACGCTTGGCAGGCGGGTTGGCGATCGCAGTAGTTTGAGGGTAACCTCAGAGAGATGCTGCTGCCCATCCTCTGCAATGGTCCCTTAGTCGGCTTTTACGACACCCACGGGAAGAGACGGGGTGGTGCAATTCTTTATCCCCGGCACCACACGGGGTGGTGGTAACATATTATTATATAATACATATTATCTGGCTTCTCAATATTACTATTTATTTCACTGCTCTCCGTTTTTCCCAGTCACAATATTGCTTAATACCTTACTTTAATTAAATTTAATGGTTAATTTTCAAATTAACCATTAAATTTAATTAACGTATTTATAGATGTTTGTCTATTTAGGCTAGCTTACACAAAAACTCACTAGATGCGTTTAGCGCTAAACACGTTTAAAATGTCATTCCATTACTGTAATTTGTTGGAAGTTGGAACTTTAAACCCTTTCGGTCCATTAGGTTGAATTCTTAAAATGTTGAATTCCTAGAATGTTGAACTCTCAACATGTTTAGCGCTAAACGTATTTAGTGAGTTTTTGTGCAAGCCCGCCTTAATGTATTGATAGAAAACATTTTCTAATGTTCTGTTGCAAAATTGCAATTTATAAAAAAAAAACAATTTTATATGGAGTGTTGATTTGTGCAATGAACATTTGCGTTTCGTTGCTATCTAAAAAATTGTTTAACAACAGTCGAACTTTCAAAGGGGAACCGTATCTAACAGGGAACCAAGCCTTTTTTTACATTTAAGTTTAGACACAGGATTAGTTATCATACTATCGAAATTAAATTAAATATAAAAATAACATAAGTAAACTCAAAATATAAACTTATCGGACACATCGCAGGCAGTTAAGGGGCAAAAGGGGAACCTCAGAACAAGGGAGAACCAAAGATCAACGCTATCAAAGTCTAAAATCCCAGTATCGATATGAAACCTACAGCAGCCAACAGCGAATTCCCCAAAAAATATTCTTTGGACCGATTTTTCGGTTTGATATCTTTCTATAAAGCTATATCGAGAATGTAACTAAGTCCAACTAGTCACTTTCTCGAGTCACAGGTTTAACCATTGATTGGGTTAACATTACCGGCTTGATAGATTTTATTCGATGTTTAAAAATCAGATAATTAATAGAAAATACTCGTACTACTTATATCACTTACAAATATACAAATAAGTCGGATTTCTTTTTAATTACCTAAGTACCTATCATTTTACCGCAGCCTGCGGTTATATCAGACGGTGGTCTTAAGCCGACAACTGGATTTAATTTAATCAGTTGACTTCCGTTGCCATCCGTACAAACATAGATATAGAAATTAAACCAAAGATACGTTTCAAAGGTAATCAATACTGAAGAGAAATAATAATGCAAATCATTGAAACGAACAGTTTTCACATTGGCTCGTATTGTAATAAATAAAACACAAATACCGCAGAGAAAACAAATATCATTTTAATGTTCCAAAAGAATTGCTTTTAGCTTGCTGAATAGCGGTTCATTAGCGAACAGAGGCTCGCACCTACCGTATTTCGTTTGTAATTTTAAATTGCAAAAGAACAATAAAGCACCAATAAAGTTGTGCAAACGCGAGGGGCTTTTTTCATGAAACACCAGCCGTTAAATAAGGCAAAGGTCCCAGTCGTATCCATTCGTCCCCCCGGAGCATTCATGGGAATGAGCAAAACAACTGAAAATAAAGTGAAAACATTGTTATTCTCGCGTGGATTACCTTGCGTCGTTGCTATTCTAGCGAGTGTCTGGCCGGATAACAAACTATGGACTCTCCAGTTTTACACATTTAAATTTAAGCATAATTCCGTGACTGGCGAAAATTCAGCTGGCTCTAATTGAGTCCATGGAACTTTCGTTTACCCGGGAACATTCCGGTCATTACAACACTTACGCCGCCGGTCGGCCAGTCCAGTTGATTACGAAGCAATCGCGAATGTTTTCAGTGTAAAGAACTACACGAGATAAGTGCATTTTCCTTTTTTTTTGTTCACGACGGCGGCGGTTGCTATGTTATTGTATACGCAATTTTGAAACACGCTAACTCTATTTTTATTTAGTTCTTTGTACCCGGGAGCTACATTAGAACGCTACGCTGCTGCTGGTATAATTTTACTTATGAGTTATTATTTCGCCTCGCAGGAACCGCTGTTAAAAGAAAAGTGTATGAAATGGAAACAACATTATTCTTGTCGAGATTATTTCGTGTTATCTCTCCGGATACGAATCCTCGCGGTTATGAATGCTTACTGTATTTAACCATGGCGTTTCTTATTCTGTTTTGTCTTTTTATTTTTGGAGTGTTGTTTCTATTAGTCCGTTAAATTTGTATTTTTTCCTGGTGGTTTCCGACGGAGAGTTATGATTTGTTGTGATGTTCTGTGACGTAAATTGTGAACTTGAGATTGATTAATTTTAGATCTTGTTTTTTAAAACGCTGCACAGTAAAATATTTTTTTATTACAGTGGTAACTTTTAACTGGTTTTTCGCCTCTAGGAAAAATGGTTTTTTAAGTTGTGATACTTGTATTTTGTTTGTTTTTTGGTTTGGTGAATTGCACTCGCTTTTACGGACCTTTTACGGAAATGCAAGAATATTTTTCAGTATATAAATATTGAAGGATATGGAATATTTATATAAAATAATCTTAAGTTCCGGTAAATGTTTTTATATTTACAATCATGATACGTGTAGCTATTCGGTACATAAATTTGTTTTTTTTTTAAATATGTTTTTTGCTTTATGAAACATTAAAAAAGTATACTTTGAAATACTACGGATTTCACTCAAAAATTGTCTCGTATTACGCTACAGTTTTTAAATATATTGTAACTAGTATAACTACATGACTTCTTGCCCTGGTCCCTTTTTCTTCCACTATCATCATATATCAGCTGTCATCCGAATAGTCACTCACACACTCGTACAAACCATCCATTTTTTCTTTGGTCTCCCTTTTCCTTTCATCCATAACACTTATTACCAACCTAACAACCATGATACACCCATGATTCCCCCGTGTGGTGCCGGGGATAAAGAATTGCACCACCCCATCTCAACCCGTGGGTGTCGTAAAAGGCGACTAAGGGACCATTCCAGAGGATGGGCAGCAGCATCTTTCTGAGGTTACCCTCAACCTACTGCGATCGCCAACCCGCCTGCCAAGCGTGGCGATTACGGCAAATACCCCCCATGATATGCAGATCCTTGGGGGAGGCCTTTGTCTGAGCCTGAGATGATGATGATGAACCATGAAACATAAATCAAAAATAGTTATGATAAATAATTAAGAATGTGATGTTACAGTTCCAAATCTGATGGTCACGTTGCCATTGATATTTGTCAATATCATGCGCTAGCAATTTCGGTTGCGCATTGTCGCCGGCGGTGTTGTTCGGGTCAGTACAACCGCTGCAATAGAGCAGTTGTCGGGTCGCGTATTTGCGAGTGTAAATTGAAACATGTCGAGAGTTAATTGCGTCGAGACCCGTGGGGCGGCCTGCGCCCCGCACGCCCGGCCTAACCCGCCCCGGCCTTACGAACGTGAGTTATCTAAAGTTGTTGTAATAGTACTGAGAGTTTACTGTGTGTGCAATGCCGCCAATCTGTCATTTTTCTTAAGGACTTCAAATCAAACTGTCTCAGTGAGGCAGGATGATGGAAGCCAGGCTGAGTCTTTTGTTATTCGTAGGTGCCGGTCAATTGGAGAGGAATGAACGTGGCATTATATAATTTGTTAATGTGCTCTCTAATTTGTTATCTATATGTTATGTTATATATATATATATATATATATATACATAGAGGAGTTCTCTTGTGAAAGACAATCCTGGCTGTAGCATCAGGTCCAGGTCACCATATTATTGCATTGTCATCAAGATTACTTAAGTGTACAAAATGTCAGCTTATTCCGATAACGTAAACTACTAGTTCACAATTGACTTACAATGCAGCGGGCGGCACTCGCGCTCGCATTACCCAGAAACCGCCTTTGATTCCGACTGACTCCGTGTCCGTGAGCGGTTGTTGGAGCGCACATTGTATGAAGCTTTAATTCTGTATTTTGTGGCTAAAGATACGAAACGGCAACGTCGCGGCTGCTTTCAGCCAATCCGATCGTTTGCTGTGCTCTGATTGGCTCATTTGAATCGGATCACCATTTTCCGTAGCTATCGCAAGGTGGATTTGTATATCGGATCAACTTCGGCGAACGTTAGTAAGAAGTCCCGTGAGTGTAGATGTTGATCCGGTCGGAGCCACATTAGTTACCAGAGATGCATATTGGATCAACAAAAGGCGCCAAATCAACATACATTTTCGGATCAACAAAGTGCTCGCGTGAAGTCGCGCCTGATCAACATTTACCGTAAAGGTATCTAATTTACCGTAAAGGTATACATATTGATCTATATTAAATGCACAATCTATTTAAGGTAATTGGATAAGGATTAATGCTGTATTGTTTAAAATTGCTTCGTAAATAAGCCATTATTTCTCGTAAAAAGTAAATGATACAAAATGATTATTGTAGGTTATCCCTAAGAGATAGACATATACCATCGCGGACTTTTTTGTAGTTAAGGTGTACAATTTTTTAATTTTGAATACTGTACCTAGTATATTATTTTGATCTATCTCGTAGGGTTCAGCCAGCGTTTTGCAATCTCGAAATAGATGTTGTATTCGAAATTGGCACCCCCGAAAACCATGGACTGCTAACTGCAAATGCAAGGAAGATGTTTTCTTCCTGTCCAAATTTACCTTTAAAAATCGAAGCTATCAAGTGCGATAATTAAGTAGTGCAGAAAATACAAAGTAATCAGGTGGTGGTCTACACATTATATAATTATTAAATATATTCAGTATTTTTTCTCATTTAAAGAGCAGCATTCAATGACTCACTTACGCTCATTGCAAGGTTAAACTCTTAATAAGGTTTAATTCTTAGGTAATGGGTTTTGAATTAAGTTCTAGGGGTAAGGAAAAGTTAATTTTGTTAAAAGTTGGCGGCGAGGTTAGTGTTCCATTTATTTTATTTTTAAAATGCAGAAACCTGTAATTGGCTTTACTTTATAGTAAGTATGCTTATGCATCAGTAGAATAAGCACACATAGTAATAAAGCTGTTGGTTTCTATAAATAAATAAATAAATAAATGGTATTCGAAATCGGCACCCCCGAAAACCATGGAAATAATACCCATATTGATTTTACATAAAAAGTCACGTCCGCCAATGTTGGATTGGTTGCCACGAACACGAACTCGAACTCGAACTCGAACTCGAACTCGAACTCGGACTCGGGCTCGGACTCGGACTCGGACTCGGACTCGGACTCGGACTCGGACTCGGACTCGGAATCGGACTCGGACTCGGACTCGAACTCGAACTCGAACTCGAACCGAACTCGAACTCGAACTCGAACTCGAACTCGAACTCGAACTCGAACTCGAACTCGAACTCGAACTCGAACTCGAACTCGTACTCGAACTCGAACTCGAACCCGAACCCGAACTCGAACTCGAACTCGAACTCGAACTCGAACTCGAACTCGAACTCGAACTCGAACTCGAACTCGAACTCGAACTCGAACTCGAACTCGAACTCGAACTCGAACTCGAACTCGAACTCGAACTCGAACTCGAACTCGAACTCGAACTCGAACTCGAACTCGAACTCGAACTCGAACTCGAACTCGAACTCCAACTCGAACTCGAACTCGAACTCGAGCTCGAACTCGAACTCGAACTCGAGCTTGAACTCGAACTCGAACTCGAGCTCGAACTTAAAAAATAAAAAAGAGTAAAAAAAAAGTAAAAAAAATAAATAAAAAAACAAGTATAAGAAATCTCAAACATCTTAATTATCGTCTCCGTTGCTCCAGTGACTTAAGTATCATAAGTGATATTGTAATCATCAATAGAATAAGCACACATTGTAAATAAGCTGTTGGTTTCTATAAATAAATAAATAAATAAATAGAGATGTTGTATTCGAAATCGGCACCCCCGAAAACCATGGAAATGATTGATTGATTTTACATAAAAAGTCACGCCGCCGTTGTTGGATCTCGAAATAGATGTTGTATTCAAAATCGGCGCACCCGAAAACTATGAACTCGAACTCGAACTCGAACTCGAACTCGAACTCGAACTCGAACTCGAACTCGAACTCGAACTCGAACTCGAACTCGAACTCGAACTCGAACTCGAACTCGAACTCGAACTCGAACTCGAACTCGAACTCGAACTCGAACTCGAACTCGAACTCGAACTCGAACTCGAACTCGAACTCGAACTCGAACTCGAACTCGAACTCGAACTCGAACTCGAACTCGAGCTCGAACTCGAGCTTGAACTCGAGCTTGAACTCGAACTCGAACTCGAACTTAAAAAACAAAAAAGAGTAAAAAAAAAGTAAAAAAATAAAATTAAAAAAAACAAGTATAATAAATACTCAAACATCTTAATTATCGTCTCCAGTGACTCTTATGATATTGTAATCATCAGTAGAAAGAGGCGTGATTATATATATATATATATGTAAATAAGCACACATTGTAATAAGCTGTTGGTTTCTATAAATAAATAAATAAATAGAGATGTTGTATTCGAAATCGGCAACCCCGAAAACCATGGAAATGATACCCATATTGATTTTACATAAAAAGTCATCGCCGCCGTTGTTGGATCTCGAAATAGATGTTGTATTCAAAATCGGCGCACCCGAAAACTATGAACTCGAACTCGAACTCGGACTCGGACTCGGACTCGGACTCGGACTCGGACTCGGACTCGGACTCGGACTCGGACTCGGACTCGGACTCGGACTCGGACTCGGACTCGGACTCGGACTCGGACTCGGACTCGGACTCGGACTCGGACTCGGACTCGGACTCGGACTCGGACTCGGACTCGGACTCGGACTCGGACTCGGACTCGGACTCGGACTCGGACTCGGACTCGGACTCGGACTCGGACTCGGACTCGGACTCGGACTCGGACTCGGACTCGGACTCGGACTCGGACTCGGACTCGGACTCGGACTCGGACTCGGACTCGGACTCGGACTCGGACTCGGACTCGGACTCGGACTCGGACTCTGACTCGCACTCGCACTCGCACTCGCACTCGCACTCGCACTCGCACTCGAACTCAAGAATTAAGACTCGAACTGAATGCGGATTCTGTCTTTGATAAGATGGATTAGATGGATGACCCAATGCCAAGGTTTATTATTATTATTTTATTTACTCATGTCGCTATCCTTTAAAACAGGTTTACACAAAACAAAATAAACAAATTTGACGATATGTTTTCTAAAGTTTACGTGAACACTACACATTGAAATAAAACAACTTTTACGGAGCTACTCACGTTTATTTTAGGGTTCAAAATGTCAGGATAAACATTAACTAAAAGTAATGTGTTAAAATAAACGCGAGTAGATCCGTAAAAGTTGTTTCATTTCAAATTTCATGAAGACAGACAGACAAACAGAAAGACATAGTTACTTTTGATTTTATAATATAAGTATGCAATATGAAAGTATGGATTGCCTAATACAAGCTTTTATTAATTAACTAGTAGTTGTTAGTTAATTAAGTAGTTGTCTTGTCTTTCCGGTGCAAATCAAGTAAATTAATTTTGACCTACTTTCCGGTGCCTGATTGAGATAAAATTTGGCATACCTAGGTTCTTGTGTAAGGTGGCTGGCAGCGACTGAATGCGGAAAACCGAGGATCGGGTTCAGTGGCGCGCCTTGTTGGGAGGCCTATGTCCAGCAGTGGACTAGTTTGGGCTGATGATGATGATGAGGTATCTTGGGTGAAAATGCAATGATATGGTACCATGGAGCTGGTCTGATGATGGGAGCCGGATGTTGGCCATAGGAACTCTTCAACTAAGCAATATCTTCGTCGTGTTTGGGCTCATTAGATTTGTTTTGACAAACTATAGCTCAAGAAACATTTGAAGTCCACTGTTGGACATCCGCCAGTTTGGCAGGTCCAAACTGTGTAGTGAATACAAGCCATATCCAGCGTTCTGTGAAATTTGAACTCGAGACAGTTAACAGTTGTTCATGAGACGACGATCCTGGCTGCAGCATCAGGTCAAGGTCACCTTATTATTGCATTGTCATCGGATGTACATACGTTTACCAAATTTCAACTTTAGACGCTTAACAGTTGAGGAGTTCCCTTGTGAGAGACGATCCTGGCTGCAGCATCAGGTCAAGGTCACCATATTATTGCATTGTCATCGGGTGTACATACGTGTACCAAATTTCAACTCTATACGCTACGCTTAACCATTGAGATCCCTTAAGAGAGACGGTCCTAGCTGCAGCATCAGGTCAAGGTCACCATGTTATTGCATTGTCATCGGGTGTACATATGTGTACCAAATTTCAACTCTATACGCTTAACCATTGAGGAGTTCCCTTGTGAGAGATGATCCTGGTTGCAGCATCAAGTCAAAGTCACCACATTATTGCATTGTCATCGGGTGTACATATGTGTACCAAATTTCCACTCTATAAGCTTAACCATTGAGGATTTCCCTTGTGAGAGACGATCCTGGCTGCAGCATTAGGTCAAGGTCACCATATTATTGCATTGTCATCGGGTGTACATATGTGTACCAAATTTCAACTCTATACGCTTAACCATAGAGGAGTTCTCTTGTGAAAGACAATCCTGGCTGCAGCATCAGGTCAAGGTCACCACATTATTGCATTGTTATCGGGTGTACATAATTGTCTAAATTTCAACTCTATACGCTTAACCATTGAGGAGTTCCCTTGTGAGAGACGATCCGGGCTGCAGCACCAGTCCAGGTCACTATATTATTGCATTGTCATCAAGATTACTTAAGTGTACAAAATGTCAGCTTATTCCGATAACGTAAACTAGTTCACAATTGACTTACAATGCAGCGGGCGGCACTCGCGCTTGCATTACCCAGAAACCGCCTTTGATTCCGACTGACTCCGTGTCCGTGAGCGGTTGTCGAAGCGCACATTGTATGAAGCTTTTATTCTTATTTTGTGGCCAAAGATACGAAACGGCAACGTCGCGGCTGCTTTCAGCCAATCCGATCGTTTGCTGTGCTCTGATTGGCTCATTTAAATCGGATCAACATTTTCCGTAACTATCGCAAGGTGGATTTGTATATCGGATCAACTTCGGCGAATGTTAGTAAGCAGTCCCGTGAGTGTAGATGTTGATCCGGTCGGAGCCACATTAGTTACCAGAGATGCATATTGGATCAACAAAAGGCGCCGGATCAACATGCATTTTCGGATCAACAAAGTGCTCGCGTGAAGTCGCGTCTGATCAACATTTACCGTAAAGGGATCTCTATATCTATTTTAATTCTTTATAGGCAATTATTTGACCGCGATCTCGCCTGATGGTAAGCGATGATGCGGCCTAGGATGTAGCATATTGCCTAAATAATACCTGTTAACCCTTGCCTTGAAAATGTCCTGGTTGTACGTGTCAGGAAACAGATCCGCAGGAAGGGAGTCCCACTCCTTAGCTGTCCTCATCAAAAATTATGACGCAAATCGCTTTATGCGTATAGGTGGTATGGCAGGGTGTGATCTCAGTCCGCGTCTAGTTCCGAAGATAATTGTGCCATTGTATCATATTATGGGTTTCTATTACCTGAAATTACTTTAATTTTATTTATTTTTTATTTTTATGGACGCTTCTTTCACACCTGGTATTGTAAACTACCATAACAATCGATCGATTCGATTGACTGAGCTTTGGGATTATCATGTTTGCTCTAATGCAGTATAAATTTAATTCAATGACTACCATCTCGCCGGTGGGTGTGGATATTAAGAACATTTTATTAACTTAATGTCCCTACCGAAGTCAAAGACAAAAGCATTTTTTTTGTCAAAGCCATAGTAATTTTTTTTTTTTGGCAAAGTCAAAGATAAATTTAAAGTTAACCTTTTTTATTCAAATATACTTTACGAAAAGTGCTTTGGAATCGTCCATTTTTTTTTACATACTACCCATTCAGCACGTCTATGTTTTAGCTGTGGAGAAGAATGGGCGCAATAAACTGAAAAAACCAAAGAGAATGCGGATTTGATTGAGCTAGCCAGAGCCGCTTGGTTGATGATTGTCCTCGTCTGCGACAACTACCAATATTCAATGTATTTATTATTGATTTTATTATTTAAGTATAGGTATCGGACAAGGAAATATTTCACGTTGCGTTCAACACTGCTCAAATTGAATTCTGGGATCGTAGTTTGTTTTTTTTTCAGTTTTTTGCTCTTTGCAGTTATTTTTTATATTAGTCCGGTTTTTACGAGTATATAATTGTTTTTATATAGATATTTTAGCAGTCGGGTTTTTTATTTTATTTAATTAATTAGGTTTATTTCAAACTTTTAGTTTTGTAAAGTAAATAACTAAGCATTTCAAAACCTACATAAAATTATTATATTAAAACGCCTTACTCTTTTAAATAGCAAAGTCATAGCGCATAATACATCGATTGTCAAAAACGAAACTCTTGACGTCTAGTACTTTTGACTGACAAGTTCTTTGAGTTTTTTAAACATATACCATAAATCATTGCTGTAAATGAAAATTATTAAGTAAAAATTGACCATCTTTTATATTATTAGCGTAAGCCGATTTTTATCTCAGTGATTATGGGACGATAGCTGCACATAAATATCGGTTACAGTCTCATTTTGAAAAGCTCCAGCCGTAGATTTGCAGAAAAATAAAGAAACCGGTCATAGGTTTCGAAATTCCTAAAAAATCTGTTGAATAAACGCGAAGTTTTGCGGGCGACCCCCTATATCTTTTAAATTCCGTAGACGTTGTAGTTCGTTTAAAGAATTTTGATCGTGTGGTCGATCTAACAGTTTTTTTGGGGACAAGAGTACTAATAGCTAACCCGGCCAATGTTTTTTTATAGCCTATGTCACTCCCACAGTTAAAAAAAATCTAACGACACCTCATATGTTAAAATCCACCATGCGGTTTGGGCTGTAGGGCGTGCCAGATAAACAGATATATACATACATACATACATACATACTCGTACATACACTCGAAAAACATAACCATCCTTCTGACGCAGTCGGGTAAAACTCTCGAGAACCCGGAATGACAAATAATGCTTACCCTCTATACAATAATTATAGAAGCATGAAAGAGCTCGGTATACTTAATTTACCTACACGATTACCCGTGAAAGTAGCTCACTTCTATTATCGCAACATGAAGCTGCCGCACCACCGAACTCCAACAAAAAACTATCAAAAGTTTTTTAAATTTTATTTTTTTAATCACACAATTCATTTTATTTCACGGAGTTCAAGGTAAAAAGAGTATTCGTTAAGTTTTATCTAACAGCTCACACCCTGCCCGAAGTACTAATAGCAAAACATCGTTGCGGGACCTATTAACTCGTTAATTTATTGCGAACAGCAACGGCGACACGAAAATATAATTGCCTGATATTATTCTCGCGGTACATGTAAATCAATATGCTAAATAGGAGAATTAAACTAGGTAATTTTTCACCTTCTAAACTATTGAGGAGCTCGATGGTGCAGCGGGTAGTGTATTCAGGTAGCAATCTTAAAAGTTAAGCAACTTTCGTAATATCTGCTCACTGGATGGGTGATTAAATTTAAATATCTCAAGTTCAGCTGTGGTTCAAAAGGCACTGGTAGTTAGCACGGGCGGTAGGTAAAAAATATATATTCAAAAGTAGTATTTACTTTAAGTTAACTTAAGTAAAAAGATTGGGATTGGCTTGTCTTTGAATTTTGCTTAAAGTCGGTTGTTGTTGTAAGATAACGGTCGTTAAAATCCGCAATGTCGGCTCACTGGATGGGTGGCAAGCACTTTAAATCCATCAACCAGCTTTGGGCCAGCTTGGGTAGTTATGGCCTCATATATCCTCATGTGACATTGTTCATGTGGGAAGGGCTGAGCCCAGCAGTGGGATGTTTATAGACTAATAAAAGAGAGGCTATTACTCTTCAATTGCTCCTTAATTAGAAGATTCATTAAATAACAATTATGAAAGCCACGTTAAAAAAATTAAGATATATTTCTTTTTAAAGCCTCTACCTACGGGAATCGCCATTTTAAAAACAGTTATTTCCATTTTCTCTTATTATTAATGTTATCGTTGCATTTGTGCAAATACACACATCAAAAATGTCAGCGGTCAAGTACATTATTAGCTATAAAAAAATTCAAATAATATTTCCCTAATCTGGTTTTACAGACTGGCTTCTTGTTCTATTTTTATGTTTTAGTAAACAATTTTATTCCTATTATGTTGAAAATTTTAAGAGAAAATGCAATTTTTACCAATTGGGGAAAGTTAGCTTACGTTAAGGTCGTCACCTAATTGGCAAAAAAAGCAAAAACAAGACTGATTTTAAAAAATTTATTGTAAAAATAAAAAATATAATAAACTCGAGTGCGTCTTGTATCCGGCCTCATACCGAAACGTGATTCATCAGAGAAGCAAACACAGCGCCAGTCTTCTTCCTTCCAATTTCGGTGTTCGCGAGCCTATTGTAAACGAGCCCTACGATTGTGAGTGTTAAGGGTGGAGCCCTCAGCGGCCTTCGGGAACGCAGACGCACTTCGCGTAAACGATTCCGGATTGTTTGGTCGCTTATCAGCAAGCCTGAAGCGCTGTGGAGCCTTGTGGCCAACATCATAGCGGTCATGGTACGATTCCGTCGAGCAGTATTTTGAATGTACCGGTCTTGTTTTCGAGTGGTGATACGAGATCTTCCTCCATGTCGCTCGGCCATGTTGCCCGTGATACTATAGCGTGTCCTGCCAGAGGCGGTCTATGACACTCTGTGTAGTGCCAATGGCGGCAGCCACAGTACGTTACCTGGAACCAGCTTCCAACATTCCAACGGCTCTCAACATCTCGTCCCTTGCCAAGTGACGCCGTAGCTCCATATCGTTGCAAATTTTTTCACTTCCAGTGCAGAAATTGTACTGCTTTTGTGAAATTGCCATACGCTTTTTATAGGAATTCAGACTGACAGTTAATTTTCCATATTTAAACAATGTCAAAAAAAAATATTCATTTCGTGTTTTTTTTTTTTTTTTTGTGTCGTCATATTAATAAAATAAGCACTAGGAAAATTCGTCAATTTAACCAATATATCGCTACCCTAACTGAAAGAGGAATGCCATCTACAGCTTAGTTATATGTCCCAGTTATATGTCCCCACTGCTGGGGCACGAGCCTTCCCTATGAAAGGTTAAGGAGAACGGGCCATAAACCACCACACGGGCCCAGTGCGGATTGGTGGCTGCTAATGACTGCTAAATGTAGCCGGGACGGCTTTACGTGCCTTCCGAAGCACAGAGGAGCTCGAGATGATAAATCTTTGGTCACCCATCCGATGAACGGCTTTTGCGAAAGTTGCGGGCGCCTTAACCACTGCGCCACCGAGCTCCTGGAGTGAGGGCAGAATGCCGCGATTGAGAAAGGTTTGCTTGCCCAGGTTTGAATCCCACTTGAGGCAGTTACTGTTCTCAATTATAATAATATCAAAATAGTCGATGTCAATTAAATACGTTTAATTAATATTAATCGTGTTCAATACCTAAATAACCATACTATAATTAGGTATACCTAACAGAATATAATTTGTTGTTACCAACGTACGTACAACGTACGTTTGCCTCCTTCTAATATTAAAAAAAAACCCGACTGCGTCAGAAGGAGGGTTATTTTAATTAAACACTTGATTCGAGCACTCTACAAAGATCAAAGTTAACTACGTTGCAGAAACATAATTCAAAAACAATTAAAAAAACGTCTTCATTAGTCTTGAAATGAAATAATAATAAAAAACGTATTTTTCTAATGAGAAAGTAATTTATTTTTCTTGTGATTGTGCTTAGCCAACCGCAACCTTTAAATAAACCAATTATTCAGTTCAAAGGCACTTACTAGACTAGTCGCGACCAAACAGCGATGTTATCTCGAAAATAGTTCTAGAAAGAGAGGGTATTTAATAAATCAACTTTTTAGCTTAAAAATACATATTCAGACGAATCGAGAACCTCCTCCTATTTTTGAAGTCGGTTGAAAAGCAGATTTGATTTGTTTTCTTATATTCCATTAGCGAAGAAAAATTGAGAATTTTTCGTTCTAATTGTGATTAAGTACAAAATCAAACGCCACAAAAGAAACATATTAACATTATTTTAAACATAGTATGGTTCATAATAATGTTAATTGAAAATACAAAATAACTTATTTTATTAATTCAGTACATAATAATAATAATAACTTCCCTAAAAAACAAAAAATATTGTAAATGTAAAACTAGGACACCAAAAAAAAGTTATATACCTACCGGTGTGTAATGTTATAATGACGTCTGCACGTTCCACTGTTTTCACTTCGCCATTAGAATAAGGTAACTAAATAACGCAACTACAGAAATGTGAAGAACATTGAAAAGCGAACATAATAATAACGCCAATTAAAACAAATCTCTTGTCCACCCAACTTGGTAAAATTACCGTGTGCCCTAATAACTGTAGTTGGAATGCGAATGGTATGAAAGTTATTATTCCGTGGCGCCCGGAGTTGTCTCAATCACAATTTGAGGTACGCCGCCGGTGCTCAGGTCAGTCATTGTTATTTGCGAACTGGCTTGCCCTCGCTTGGCACATCGGGCCGCTCGCAATGGCTCAAATTTTAACGTCCTCAAATAGGAACGTTACACCGTTTGTACGTTACAGCGCTCATATGCGCATTACGAAGGTAGGTATACTCATTATTGTATTCGAATGTGTGTTTTTCCTTTTTGCACCTCAAAAGGAGTAACTTTGGGACCTCTAACTATATATTCTGTCGCTGCCGGAGTTGAGTCAATCACAATGTGTGGTACGCTGGCGGCGCTCAGGTTAGCCATTGTTATTTGCGAACTGGCTTGCCCTCAGTTAGCACATCGGGCCGTTCGCAATGGCTTAAATTTAAACGTCCTCGAACCGAAACGGTGCCCCGTTTGTACGTTACAGTGCTCGTATGTACATTACATAGGTAGGTATACTCATAATTGTAAATGCAAATGTGTATTTGCATTCATTTGACTCAATCTTTTTTCCCTTGAAAATGGAGTATCTTTGGAACCACTAACTATGTATTCTGTCGCTGCCGGAGTTGAGTCAATCGCAATTTGAGGTACGCCGGCGCTTAGGTCAGCTATTGTTTTTAGCAAACTGGCTTGCCCTCGCTTGGCACATCGAACCGCTCGCAATGGCTCAAATTTCAACGTCCTTAAACAGAAAAGGTACACCACTTGTACGTTACAGTACTTGTATGTACTCATAATTGTAAATGCGAATGTGTGTTTTTTCTTTATCACCTCAAAACGGAGTAATTTTGAGCCTTCTAACTTATATTCCGTGGCTGCCGGAGTTGACTCAATCACAATTTGAGGTACGGTAGGTTACAGTGCTCGTGTCGTGTGTATACTTAGTATGTTGATATTGCAGATGCTAAAGTGGGTTTGTTTCTTTTTTTAAAGTTAAAACAGACTTTTTGAAGTGAAAACTTCTTTAGCGGCGTTGTACACTTTTTTTGTAATGGGTAAAATATGTTAAATTCGCGTCAAGATACGTGGCCTGATCGAAAATTCGTAAGACGGATGACAGCCGGCGCGGCGTAGGAGAGGAAGTATCCCCCTCTCTTTCTACGGCGCGTGTATGCCTGCTGTTTCGTTTAGGCGGCGCAGGGCGCTTACGCGAATGTTCGAGTGCTTTTTAATGTAATATAAATTGTCATGTTTGTGTACGATAGCGCAATAAATAAATATTGTATTCTACCACATAAATGATAGTACTTTTATACTGATAATTGAAGCAATTTGTGCAAAATAATTCCCTTACCATTCCAAAATATCAAAAATGCACAACGTTAATATTCAAGTTTTCACTTCTGCCGGCACTCCCGGAGTGCAACCCGTCGTTTTTTGATCTGAGGTTTGCTCGGAGATAGTTAGCGGGCCCAGAATCAGAATAATTTTACTAGACTAGTGCGAGATTATTTTTCACCATTCGATAGTGTTAACGTAAACGAGAATTTGTATGGTGTTGAACCAGCGCCTCCTGGTTACAAACGAAATGAGTTGCAATTCGTGAATAAAACTCGCTAATAGACTACTTTTATTTTTATTTATCTAGAGAAACCATCTAAGTAATTAATTCGTTTAAAAAATCAAATTTTTCATATTTTTATTAAAATTAGAAAGAAGTACAAATTAACAAACGACTCAGAAGCAACAACTGATTTTACAAGTCTTGCAAAAACTTTAGTGATAGTCGGGATCTCAAGCAAGCGTAGCTGTAAAACCCACGTGCAAACAAATGCGGTCTGCGGTCGCGGGCACGATCGCAGTTGGGTTTGATAGTCAATATATTTATGAAGTATATGAAATAAGCGCGGGCAGGTGGGCATGGTAGTTGATATATTATTATTGACTGCACCAAAGACTCGCTTCCGCCATCGCGCTAGTGTGAACTAAACGTGTCCAGCATGACCTTACCGCCACCGCCTCTTTTCGGGCGACGCTTTACGAGGGTAGTCCGCTGGATGTGTAAAGTTATAGCATAGTCAGGGAATGTAGAGCATGTGGAGAAGAAACAGAGTCAATGCAGCGACTCTCTGGCTAAGAAAAGAATGGGACTCTTGGGATCGGCTTATTCGAAACTCTTCGCTCTTCAAGACGTTGTCAAACTTATGGCATCTATCTTTGCAGAGGAGAAGAGTGAAAAGTTGGGTTGCACAAAAGATCCCAATGATTCGAAGTTCTACTGCGAGAGGGAAACCTCAGCAGGCACCAATAAGATAAGATAAGATAAGATTGTCAGGGAAACGTCGCCTTTGCACCGAATTCTGGGCAGAGATCGCCAATTTCAATTACTGGCAGGCTTTATTTCTGGTTTTCATTAATACTATCAACAATATTGAAACAGTGGTGGGCCATGTCTAATTGTTTTATTTATTTGGGAACTCGAGATAGAGAAATTCTAAGTTAAAGCGGCGTGGGCCACAATAACTGAGTAGTGTCATTTATATCCGATATCAAGGCGTTCTATTTTGGTATAGTGATTAAGTAAACATGGTACAAGATCTAGCAGTGCATTTTGATCACCATAATACATAATAAATAAATAAATTTTCCTACACTCACACCAATTATCTATACAGGGTCTAACAAAATCAATAAGCGAACGTTTAAGGGCGGTATCTATACACCATTCTGAATACAATGACAAAAAATGGGCTTCAGTTTTATAGTGATTTTTCAAAGTTGTGTTTTGTAACAAACTAAATCAATTAAAATAATGCACATCATGAAACATGCTGTATCTTTACTAACACGCACGCAAGCGTCAATAAAAAGATAGTGTACAGATACACGCACACAATTGGCATGTTCGGCTATATTTGTGTGCGTGTAGTGCAGCTGTAGGGGTTTGGAAAGGGTGTATTTTTTGGTGAATTATGATAATGTTTTGTTGATTATCTCGGTAACGAGCCTGTAATTTTGCACCAAATTTGGTGAGCATGCTCAGTGTGATGTATAGATGCTCCTCTTAAACGTTTGCTTATTGATATTGTTAGACCCTATATTATAGCCCAAGAGAAGCTTTGTTATGAAACTCGTTATATGGTTACTAGACAACGGATAAACATACTTAAAATACTTAAATACATACTTATTATACATAGAAAACACCCAGACCCGAGACAATTTAGAAAAACAATAATTTCTAAATTGACCCATGCGGGGATCGAACCCGGGAAACCAGAGTTGGCGATACCATGAAAACCGGTGTACAAACCACTCGACCAAGGAGGTCGTCAATAGGATAGACCGTTAGTTGTTATTCCAGGAAAGTGAGGTACGGGATATCTAAACTTCATTACGTTGATGGCACCAAATGATGATGATAATTCAAAATCTATGTTACTCATGAGAGCCTAAGCTGGCACTAGTACCCTGATCCGTAGACTTCAGTTGGAATTTAAACATTTCAAGTTTTTGTTTTTTTTTCCTTAGTGTCTACGATATTGCAAGCAAAAAACAGTATTACAATTTGGCAAAAAAAATGTAAAAGAATTATCTGTTGTAAGCCTTTTTGAGAAAGTAAATATAATGAAATAAAGTTTAAAGCGTATTTAAAGCTTATTTAAAGATTTTACACGGGCGCTTTGTGAGTCAGCTTTACCAAAGAATCGTATAATAACATGTTTAGGGCCTGTTGAGGCTCCCAAGGTATTGCAGCGCATCAGGCATGTTTGTATTTGCAGACGCCAATGTAGACGACTTCGCTACAATTATACGAAAAGAGACTGCCTCGATGTTGCTGTGAGCTCAGGGGAGCGCCAACATAGTCCTAAAGATGATTGGTGACCGGATGGACTCGGCACTTTTCGGACGGTTCACTGAGCTACATGTTTTCATACGTGTATATCAGTGAGCCGACCAATGAGTTAGTTTAATAATTTATTTTTATTTTTATTTAATATTGTATTGTTGTTACTAACATATTTTTAATAACCACTAGTAGTCACTAACCCATGGATCCAATGGTATGAAATAAAAGAATTTATTTTATTTATTTATTTAATCCACATTTTGGTCAAAAAGCGCGTAAGCCTGCAAAGCATTAGCCAATCTCAGCTTAATTAAATCAGTATTGTAAATTTTGCAGTGCTAATGCACACCCACCCTATCACATCCGCATATGAATAATTCACAAACCCGATTGTGATTAATGAAATAAGTTTTAAAGTGAACTCGCCGATCGGAAAATTAATGAAAAGATTATTCTCTACAGTCACAAGACATTTTCAAAGCTGAGCGCAAGACTCCAAGTATGAAACTGGAAAGCATAAACTTAAACTCCGTTTTATTTGGGGTCAGTTCCACCAATTATCGCCCAAGTTTCAACTTTCCACAGAAATTGGTTTATGCTCCGTCTGTTTGTGTTGCTTTGTTGTTACTTTTATTTTATTTATAAACATGAAGAATCCTTACACTTACACTTTTAGCAAGTAAAGCTTTTATTTCTAAATATTTATAAAATACAGTCCCTAGTTCCCTTCCTATCTTTTATTTCTATCTCAGTATATTCTTGCTTTAGCATTTAATTACCATTATCAGAAATAACCATTTAATTCTCTTATCTATATATTAATACGTGAAGCAAAAACTTTGTACCCCTTTTTACGAAAATTGCGCGGACGGAGTAGTATGAAATTTCGCCACACTTATAGTTTGTTTATAGAAGGAGTGCAGAATGCTTATATTTTTTTTTAATTATGCATAAAAATACATTATATTAAATAAACATTGTTTCATACATTTTTCAAAAATTTCGAAAAAGGAAGAGGAGCGGCCGAATTCTGTCAATGCCAATCCAAACTCCACATTCTATCTTTTTAAATTTTTCATTGCTTAGGATACGATCCGTGCAGCCTTAATAAAATATTGTTTAGTAAACAACTTTTTATAAAAAATACGGTCGACCACTGGGCGACGACTAGTTCATATAATTGGAGATGATGATGATAGTGATACATATGATTGTGGTTGATCTTGATAGTTACGTGAGAGATGTGGTAACAAAAAAAAGACTTTCTTGCCTGCTTTAAATCTAATTAAGGCTTTAACAGCTATATGTAAAATATTCCCAAAATTAGGAGAGCCTGAGATGCGCTGTAACATGACAAGCATAGAAATAAAATTATCTAATCTGATACATTTTTTAATTAACTGTAACTTTAGGATTACAATTTATTTTGATCGTTCATTTTTTTATGCAAAGTAAGGTTTCGTTTCATGTTTTTACACTCTTATTAAGGTCAACAAATAGCCTAAAAAGGTTACAACAACAATTCCGCTAAAAGCAATTATTTTTTAATTACTTACTTGCAGATTCTTAGGATGTGCTAGTATATTAATAAAACGGCCCTTTATTTTTGTTAACATTTTTCAATTCAGTTAATACACGAAATCAAGTAAATTTTGCAAATCATCATTTTCTTTTTTTACTTTAGTTTGTTTATAACAATTATCTTACATCAGCCAAAAAAACAGGACAGACAAAAAACGCAGTCTACAAACCTACACCCGTCTATATATTTTATTTAGGTCATACTTCAGAACTATGTCCAACAGTGAGCGCTTCGAAAATCGCATGCATTGTTAAAAGTTATCTAGCGTATGAAATACGAATCTGGTGGTACGGTATAGTTTTTGTTGTTCGCAAACTGTCCCGGCGGCGGCGGCGCATCGCATTTAGACGGCTCGAGTGATTTAAGTTGTAGTGCTCACTGCTTGACGGAGCGATGCTATCATGGATGTGACTTACTTGACTCAATTGTCTATGCCCCCTTTTCCCCATACAAAGGCGTTCCAGTAGAGTTCTAACGTGAACGCTTATGAACTTCGACCTTCATCTCGCACCATATTTTCTTTGATGTTGTTACAAATCTTAAACAACGTAGTACCTGGATGACCGGTTTTTTTTGTAATTTAAAAAAAAAAACTTAGCTAGATCGATTTATCGCCCCCGAAACCCCCTGCATACTAAATCTCATGAAAATCGTTGAAGCCGTTTCCGAGATT
Source organism: Eudonia lacustrata (assembly GCA_947562085.1). NCBI lineage: Eukaryota > Metazoa > Arthropoda > Insecta > Lepidoptera > Crambidae > Eudonia > Eudonia lacustrata. The sequence goes on along the minus strand of OX387340.1, from coordinate 18,999,188 downwards.
CAGAATATATAGATTTATTTATTTTTACTTTAATTAAAACGGTATCAAAAAAAAAAACAATTACATTAATTAAAGATTACACATTCTACAATCTAAAATTACAACAAGAATTATTAAATACAATTACAAAAAAAAACACAAAAAAAATTAAATACATATTAAATTAAATTATATACATATAATTAGAATTGCTCTTTTAAAGTTAGTAGATATGCAAAATTTTAATATACAGAATATTTTTTCAGACTGTTGCGAGCTCTTTGCTGCTCGAGCGCGGTATGTAAAACTCTTTCAGGCTCTGAGGGATGTATATTCCCACCACATTTTGAACTTTATGTGATTGAGATAAGATTGAAAACCAAATGAAATATGAGGTTAGCGGTGCTAATCACTGACCCTGAAAAAGTTAAGCTTTGCTTTTGGGTCCTCCTTATTCGTGGTTATGTGGTGCTCTGCTCCCGTCACACCCTCTCCTCCGGGGGTATTGGTATGGCAGCTTCCAAAATGGCATCTACTAGCTATACAAAAAAAAAAGTTTTTTAATGATATTTATGTACCGTATCATCCCCCATCACCAATGTCCCACTATTAGGCTTAAACTTTTTCTAACAACTGCCATCTTAAGACAACAATAAAAACAAACTGCCTAACGTGCCTTCCGTGCAGTTAAAGGAGTGACAGCCTATTCCTTAACCCTTTCAGTCCTGATGGTATGTGCATGTCCCGTACCACGTAAAACCGAACAGATTATATTTTTTCATTCTTCTCCACAGCTAAAAATTGACGTCCTGAATGGGTAGTAGGTAAAAAAATTATGGACGATTCAAAAGCACTTTTCTAAAGTTTATTTGAATAAAGAATATTTGACTTTGACTTTGACTTTGACTTTATACATCCCGTCACTCTTTGATTCAAGACTGAAGCTTAGTTTTACGTAGCAATTGGGACCCATCATCCCAAACGGTTCTGAGCTGTAAAATGAATTACCTACTATCATTCCCATTATCATTCTAAAATTAAATTTAATCCATACTTATTTACTTAAATTATACATATAATTTGAAAAATTAGTTTCAGTCCTGGCACTGCACCCCACGCCGAACCGAAAGGGTTAATAGATAGTGAGTGCGGGTGAAGTGCGCTTCCACCATCGGCTTGATTCCACATTACCATCAATTGAGATGTATTAAAATAGCGAAGCTTCAATGAAATGAAATGTTTAAAACTTTCTTAAAACCTATCACGAATTCCGCTCGCCGCTTAGTTAAAAATGCGTACCGTTTGCATTTTAAACGTTTTTGTGTTTTGCCGTCCATTACATATTTTATGGCGCCCCCATTCATTTCTAATTTCGGCAAAGGAAGTTACAAACGGCCTCTCATAATGAAATAACGGGACAATGTCATTAATATTCTCCAAAGCCATTCCTATGGGTAACAAACCGTTAATTTGCAAACATTACGAATTAAGCTCACCCAACTATGATGATACAAATAATGCCTAAATTGTCATTTTTTGTTTTAGAGTGAGATAAGACATATTCACATTTCAAAGTGACATATTGGAAGACTTTTCACGAAAAGTGTTTCGGGGGAGTTTTACCCGAGTTCTTTACGTAATAATAACACGTGTTGTGAGACTCCATTTTAATTTCTATCTACCCTACAATTTTACCCTTAGGTACCACTTATAATAAAAAATACTTGAAATTTCATGGCTAAATGCTAAACGCGAAGCCATTAATTAAGATAATTAATTAAGTGTTTCGGGATCATTATATCGGGTATATTTTCATGTTCTGCTAACATTTAAAATCATTACTACAGCACAGGCACGCTACCCACAGACAACCTTCTCTTCGTAGTAAACAAAGGCAGTTTACTATAAAAAAAACTTACCGAAATTAAAATATACTTATCATATCAATACTTAAAATGTCAAAGCGCTTAAAGGACATTTCGCTAAAATGTCCTTTAAGCCCTTTGACATTTAAAGTATCGATATTCTTACTTACCGAACCGAAAATGAAATATTGTACTTAAATGTTTGATCATTACCTCAATTATTTTGATGCAGACTATACTTTCAATCTCATAATAATAATTAGTTATTGTGCTGAGCTTCCAACACGTTTTTAAGCCATTTAGGTACTTGTCAGTTTTGAAAACAACTTGTGTTGCTAGTGTGCTGCTATCTGATAACATAATTAATCAATATGTTGTCGCTGCCAAAATTGACGTAATCCGCTTCAAAATTAATTAAATGATCTGAGCGGCAGTGTTTGTCGAGGCCCTAAATAAACTATAACAGATTTTCGGAACTTTGATCATGGTGTGTTTGGCCTGCCAAAAAAATATAAATTTCTAATAAATTCGTACTTACATTATCCTTATCAACTTAAGGTATAACGTCCCATAGCTGGGTCCAGGCATTTCCTCATGTATGTAGGTTCATCTAATCTAATCTTAATGAAAAGTTTTGCGGTAAACGCATTCAACCAATTTCAAGTGAAACTAAACTTTAAGTAATAACTTACTTTAAATAATAAACTAAATTTTTTTAATTGTACGATAGATTGAGTTGAAAATCGAGTCTCACAATCACGAGCTGTGTTATTACAAAAAGAACTCGGGGGAAACTCGAACCGTAATTAAATAATTCATAATTAAATATTTTGTTTCTTTAGTAAAGTTATAATAATTTTGGCACTATACGTAATAGGTTCGATTGGTGGCAAGGCTTTGCATTTTCTTTCTCATTTTCAGCACGAGACTGGAGCAGCCATTGATAATAATAATAATAATAATAATAATAATAATAATAATAATAATAATAATAATAATAATAATAAATAATAAATTCTTTATTAAATCATTAAAACATAGTACAGAAAAAATGTGTATATGATATAAGCTGCAGAAGTTTAGAACTGTGTTGCAGCCGCTAGCGCCCACCTCCGAAAAAACATATTTTACAATAGCTATTCAATAATCCTTAACATTAACCTAAAAAATTCACACTAATTACAAATATCTGCTAAGACTGTTGCTTTTTGTGCGTGTGTCAGCTTAACCCTACGACGTAAATCTTGGGATCAGTTTAAGAATATCACTAAGCAGGACAACGTATTATAAATTTGCTACTACGAACTTAGTAAACTACTTAAGGTTTCTGTGCAGTAGTTAAAAAAATAAAAAATAGAAATAGTTTCACAACAAAATCCAAAATGCATATTAATTCTTGATAAGGTGTTCAGTCTCATTGTATGTCAAGCTTTGAAACCACATAGCTGTTTTTGTTCTGCATTCTCGCAAAGTTAAGGGGTATATATTTAGTTCTTTGTTTACTATGTTAATCCATCCATAGGGAAGGCTCGTGCCCCAGCAGTGGGGACATTATGAGCTGGTGATGAAGCACAATCAGCCACTGAGCTATCTCCCTTTTGAGCGTGGGACTAAAGAAGTGGTAGTGACGTCTTGCCAATTCAATCCTTCAGGGCACCTTTTTGCCCGATTGCCATTGGTGGTTAGTAACCACTGTTAAAGTAGCAGGGAATTAAGGCTCATAATTAAGAGCGTTTACGCCGCACACTAGCGCCGCCAATGCAAAAAAAAACATATCTAGTAATTAGAGATAAATAATCAAATTATGCTCAACAAACTATCTGAATAAAGTAATTTAGCATTTTTACGTCACATAATGAACACCTCACATGTTATGGTTTAGTTAAATATGGCGTTATAGTTAAAAGTGGCCGTAACGTCTTATTTAACTAAACCATAACATGTGAGGTGTTCATTAGGTGACGAAAAAATGCTAAATTACTTCATTCAAATAGTTTGTTGAGCATAATTTGATTTTCTATCTCTAATTGCAAGATATCTTTATTTTTTCATTAGTGTGCGGCGTAAACGCTCTTAAGGCGACGCATTAGAAATTTACGTGGCGGGGATCTTGATTTTTTCCAACAATTACAAACACATGAAAGTGATATTTGATGATATGATTTTTCATATAATTGGCTTCGTTTTGCTAGTTGCAAAAACACGATTTGTTAACTTTTATTACAGACAAAAATATCAGAGTAACCTCTTTTAAAACATAGATTTGCATTTTACAGGCAAACCAGACCGATTTAAGCTTCAAATTTTTTTTAGTAGATTAGACTTAGCACACACTTCAATATGCTAGTTCATTTTTTTAAACTTATTTGTAGTTTTAATTGGAAGGAATAAAATCAGTTTTTCTTATAGTACGGGGCGCAAACGCTCCGCATTAGATTAATTGTTTAGCGATGCGTCGTCTTAAGGCTTTACGTACCTTCCGAAGCATGGAGGAGCTCGAGATGATACATTTTTAGTCACCCGTTCAATGACCGGCCTTTGTGAATGTTACATAACTTCAACAATCGCAGACGGAGCAGCACGTTTACCGAGCTCCTCGATGGCTACAAAAATAATGAGGCAGCAAATCATTACGCATTACAAGTTTAGTTTGGAGCAGTCCTGAATTCCCCAGTACATTTCTGGGTAATTACAACAATTATGAGGCAGCCGGCAAATCCGCGGACCGTACTCGCCTCACGTCCAAGCACCGAGGCCGCCACTCAGTAAATAATTCAATCACTCACCGGCGGCCCCGGAACACCCGCCGGGCTTAAACGCACAAATATGCAAATTTCGTACGTCCCTCCCAAGATACTTACCGGCAAACTTTAAAATTAAATTGCGTTTGTCCGCGACGCTGCGCTGTTGCCCGTAGCTATTTTTGCGTTATTAGGAATTAAAGAAAAATTTAAACTTTTACTGTATTCGGACTACTAGACATACTAGATGCACTTTTGATACATTATTATTTATTTCTTGTAATACCTACGCTTTTTGTATATTTATTTATGTTAACATTGTACTAGACTAGACTACTATATAATGTACTAGTGGACCCGGCGGACTTCGTACCGCTTTGACAGTTTCCATCAAGTGATTAAATTCTCTTTGGTTTCCATGACAACAAAACAAACAAATCATTTTGGGTATTGGAAAATTAAATTGTCGTTTTTAGTATATTTATAGTGTGATTCCCGTGGGAATATCGGGATAAAAACTATCATATGTGCATAGGTTATAAATCATCTGTATGCCGAATTTCATCCAAATCCATCCATCCGTTGCAGCGTGAAAAAGGAACAAATATACAGGAATACATACACACAAACTTTCGCATTTATAATATTAGTGTGATAACTTAGTCGTTGTAAATATAACTTTTTTTAATTAATTTCACCATGATTATGGTTATATATGTATATAATTTTACGCAAATTTTATTGCGAACAAATTACAATTTGAAAAAAAACAAAGTGTTGATGACACAGACCTATATTAACTATTTGGTCTGTGGTTGATGACGTAGTTGTCGACATTGAATAGCGCTCCTTTAATTTCGGCGAGTCGGATTGCGCCACGATAGCAAAGTTGGTAGTGAACCTGACCCGGCATGTCATGGGGTGCGGGTTCCAATCCCACTTGTTGTTTTTTTTCAAGAATTTGTCTTTTTTTCAAATTGTAACTGTATTATATTTGTCTCTATCTATGATCTTTACTTAGAGTAATGGCACCAACAAAAAAATTTAGATAACTGGTTCTTGTCAAACACGGTGCCACTAACCTAAAAAAAAATTACTCAATTTTGGAGGTACTAAAAAATAAACAATATGAAATAATAATCGTTACTAAATTATAATTACTAACTTTTTCGTCTTAATCCTTCCAATAACTTTTTTAATGTATGGCATAATAGACTGGTTTCTCCTCGTTAAAACTTGGTTGAACCAGTACTTGTCGTTTACATCTTCTACATACACAATAGTGACTTGTTTGACTGATTCATCATCGCCGAGCCGAAACCGCTGAAGCTAAATATATGTTTGGACTGTAGGTTAATTATGTGGCATTACCAGCCAATAAGATAGGATTTTACAGAAATCATCCCCTACAGCTGTCAAATAGAGGGTGATAGTTTATATGAAATTCTGTCAGTTTTAAAGTAAAATACATTTTGGGTATTTGGCTTTATAAAAAGAAATTAAGGATGAAGTGTCTCAGGAGTTTCGTATTTTTTCCTTTAAAGCAGTAAAAAAGGGACGAAGGTTTTTTTAGAGAAATCGTTATTTTTTAAGCAAGAACTATCAAAATGTATAATTTAAATCGATATTTAGATCATTTCATAAAAATAAAGAATGACGTGTTTAAGCATTTTTCGAAAAACATCCCCTAAGAAGGTGAAATAGGGGAGGAAAGTTTGTCTGGAAATCTGTAATTTTTTAAAGTTTAATCTATGAGTTTCGGTATTTGCTTTGGTAAGAAATGATGAAGTGTTTCAGGATTATCCCACCGATACTTACCTAACTTTATTAACTTTGGCAAGTGGTGTGTAGCCCACGTGAGCAAAGCCGCGAGCAAAAGTTAGTTGTTTATACAATAACTTCGTGGGATGAAGGCCTGATTATCTGTAAAATGGGTTTTCTTTAAACTCTTGTGCGAGCACAAGTTTCTACATGATCGCAATAGAACTACTTATTTAATGTGCTTACCATGTTTACACCAATACATAGTTTAATCAACTGATGCAAGCAGAAACAGGTTACAAGATAAAATAAAAACAAGATAAAAACAGGTTTAAAAAATAAATATTGTTTTTTGTCCGCTTAAAATATACGGTGAAATGAACCCAAAAAGGAAAGACTACATACAATAAAGTAAAGGACACTCTCAATTATCTCAACAAATTTTCTGACACATTTCTAATATCACTAACTATAGAAATGTCGGCAATTTCCCCTAATGATCTCCATAATTTTCAATAATGACAACATTTTGTACGAGTACGTGACTATTTTAAAGGGCCCACAGATTTGATAAATGCACCACCGAATTTACGGCACGTGAACAAATTTACTCGCCATTCCAAGGGCGGGGTGTAAAAACTTCAAAATTACAAGTAATAAACCTATTATTGGGTACGGGGCGAGATATCAAAAAGCCATAATATCGTAACGTCTAAAGTTGTTGTAAAATTTTATGTTACGACCCTGTTCGGTGAAACCAAACTTTTGTGATGGTGTTACCCGGCTTTATGTTGCGCCGTTGTGTACACATGTTTACCTTTTGCTAAATATATGAATCTGAATAAGTCTCATTGACCCAAGAGCATGGCGTTAATGACCAGTGATCGCGATATGTAGTGCTAAATGGGGCGAAGAAATTCGAATGTTGATGTTTATAAGGACATGACTGCGGGATTGCGGGATTACGTATACTTTAATAATGAGAATGACGCGTGACCTTGAAAATTCGATAAAGGACATTAATAGATACATAAAATATCTTATGCCTAAAGAAAAGAAATTGTCAGTAATTGTTAAAGTCGCCGCCATTTTGATATTTTTTTGTTACAGGACCGATTGACAGAAAATTCGAAATGTGGTGGTCTGGGTGCATTCCAAACACTCATTTTATTGTGAAGTACTACCTAATTTCTAAAATGGTGTTTAATTATAATGTCGTTACATGTCGGAATTCCCAATGCATATCCATGCTAAGATTACGTTCAGCAATTCCGCAAAATAGCACTACGAGGACATGAGAATACCCGAACAGAGTTCAAGCTTCCTTAGAGCGCGCTGCGACAGATACACTACTACATGCGCAGTTATGTGTGACCTCTCACCGACGGGTTCACGTACGCGCCGCGAGAGGACAAATCGGTTTACACCGGCACAGCCAGCGGACAATCCCAGTGAGTGTCACACGCGTTGTTTCGTGTTGTGAACTGTCATCGCTCGTAAAATATTGTAATTATTTGAGGTTTTGTTGTGTTTGATTTAATGTATTTCACGTAGTTTCGCGAACATTTCGATCTTAAAGAAAACAATATAAATATTGGCACTGAAATATTAGAACGTGTATAATGGCTGTACATTTGATCTGCCATTTGAGTGTTTTGTAATTCAGTATTTACCAAAAAACTTTGTCGGATTAGAATTTATCTAAATCTGAAAAATAAAAAAAAACAAGTTATTGAAAAACCAAAACAATAAAACAAAAATATTCAAAGTAAGTAATTTATAAATTTATGACAAATAAAATAAAATGTTTTGTTTCTTATTTAACTTATCCTCATGTGACAACCCCACCAAAGTAGTTACAAAGGAGACGGAATAAAAATCCCCTAAGAAGCAGCTGGCATAATGAGACTTGTAATTGATAAAGCCTTTAAAACGTAATGTCCTTACGTTATTATTTAAATTCTAAAGCTAGCCCTTTTTTTTATTTAATTTTCAAAAAAATACAAAAATACTCCTAATTGCGTTAGAGAACGCAGCTATTCTTGGTTTGAAGAATTATTGTCATTGTCAAATTGACAATGTCAATGCATGACATAACTATTTGTTAGAGATGAGCCAAATATATCCATATTAGGTAACTGAGTTGAGTATCGATTCATTACCAACCGATATGCGGTGACATTATATTAATTCGCGTTAAAAATCATGCTCTTAACTTAGTTTTAATAACTCAACAAAATCTATAATATTAAGGCATTGTTTTTAATCTCGTAACGAAATATCAAATGAAATACAAAGCTGTTGCAAAATATAAAAAATCTATATAATTGCCCGCGATACATATCGATACTGTATAACAAATTGATACACTGTTACTGATTGACTATATCTCTTCTCTACTGCTTGTGCTAGTGCTGCCATAAAACTTAAACAACATGATGGCTGTGTAAAAAATGAAAAAATATTTAATTTTTAATAATTAATTGTGAAAAATTGGCTAGACTAAGATTTTTTATTTCAACTCATACGAGTTCTACATATTGCATTCTCCCGATTTTCATTCATTTTGGTCCAGCTGCATTTAAGTGAAGACTTTCTATGGTAATCTAGACCGTCTCCTTTGCGCGCTATAAGAAAGCTTGGACTCTGTTCGGGTATTTACTCATGTGCTACGAGTACCTTTGGCGATCACTGTTAATGACACATAAAAAAGTACAGTTGTAGAATTGTGATATCGTAATATCGTAGCGGCATCGGCACCTGTGTTCAATACAGAGCGTTTACGCCACACTCTAGCGCCGCCAAAGAAAAAAAAACATATCTAGTAATTATACATAGAAAATCAAATTATGCTCAACAAACTATCTGAATGAAGTAATTTAGCATTTTTACGTCACCTAATGAACACCTCACATGTTATGGTTTAGTTAAATATGGCGTTATAGTTAAAAGTGGCCGTAACGTCTTATTGTTATTGTTTGATTTTCTATCTCTAATTAGTAGATATGTTTATTTTTTCATTAGTGGCGCTAGTGTGCGGCGTAAACGCTCTTAAGTTACAAATTAGCACGTATGAATATCACTATGCCATCGGTTTGTAAGTCTACACAGGGCGGCAAGAAACTCAGCAAGGGCGTTTCGGAACAGTAACCCGTCAATGTTCGACACCAGCTTTCATCGCAAAAATGTAATGTAGAATTTCATTGAAACGTTACTGGATGATAAATGGAATGCGGACGCATTGGTGTGTATTAAATTTTTGCTAAGAATAGTAAAAAGTTAAATAATAAAATAAAATAATTTTATTTTTCCTTAACAATTTCTGCCTTATCTATACGGTTAATTGGAGCCTCCATTTAAGCAAACGTAGCCTGTATTTGGAGACTCCACTCCTCCCTTAAAAATAGGTACTAGCAAAAAAGCAACATAATACCAACCAACATAATTTATTAAATTACCCTTTTTTAAACTAAAAAGCAATGCTATGCATGACATGTGTGTATGTGTGTGTGTGTGTGTGCGTGTGCGTGTGCATGTGCGTGTGTGTGTGTGTGTGTGTGCGTGTGCGTGTGCGTGTGCGTGTGCGTGTGCGTGTGCGTGTGCGTGTGCGTGTGCGTGTGCGTTCCCAGCGAGCGATACATTTTATTATTATTCTTATGCCTGATTTCACCATTGACCCCTAAGTTTTAGGTGACCCCTAAGCCATGTTAGGTGACAATTGTTGGCTTAGGGGTCACCTAAAAGTTAGCGGTCAATGGTGAAAATGTGCATTAGTCCGCCTGGCCTCAATGTCGAATCCGCAAAAATATAAATAGAATAATCGCTTTCTCGGATTCAACCGTCGCTTTGTGTTGAATACACTCCTCTCCTCATCGTTGGGATACTTTCGTCGCAAACAGGGTGGCAAGTATCTTATCTTATCTTATCTTATTGGGGTCTGCTGAGGTTTCCCTCTAGCAGTAGCACTTCGACCCGCTGGCCCCTAGTAACTACCATATTTTAAGTCGATCGATTCTGACAGTTAGAGATAAGATAAGATAAGTTTTTATTGTCATAACTGTGAAAGATAGACAGATTCTATAGTGGTTAAGCATTGCGGATGAAGTGCGCTTCTATCTTTAGGCATCATTGTTATTTACCATCAGGTTAGATGAAGGCCATTATTGCTTCTAATGTGTTTAAAAATGTCAGCTCCATATCATATCATTTTTATGATTACACAAATATGAACTCCCCTAAGTATAAAATTTTAACCTCCTACATTCAACATAATAACTCCTCTAATTTAAGACACCCTATATCACTATGATTTGTTACCGACCCCGTGGCCCGTAGCGTCCGTCCTTCCAATGAAAATTTTAGTTTGCGAAATACCTTCTTAATTGGAATTAACATTTTATAATAACTTGGTATGAAATTGGGGCCAGAAAGCCATTAGGAGCTTTTTGTTTTGACACTTATAATTATTCAGATTGGACTCTCCAAACCAAATGCGAACTTCAATCGAACGATTCTATTGATGTATTTCGCTAGCTATAATTCGGTCTCAAAGCTCCTTACTATTTCTTTGTACATATGGAAAATTCTATAAATTTCAATCAGTCTAGAGTCTAGATTACGACATAATCGTGTCGTCGTTTTTGATGATGGTTCAAATAGGACTATGGACTAATAATATATATTTGTCCCTGATAGGACTATTTTTATTATTTTGAATTTTGCATTTACAATACTTTTACAGTCCGTAGACGTAATACCGCTGACTTGCAGCGTAAATCACAAACTACTAGAAAAATTCAACGAGTCTTCTGGGGCCTCGGTAGCTCAGCGGTCAGAGCATTGGACCGGTCATCCAAAGGTCGTGGGTTCGATTCCCACTCGAGCTTCCTGAGGCTAGTTAATTTTTTCTAGTAAAATTTTATTATTTATAGGATTATGAAATTACACCTCTTTTCGATAATAATGTCGGATCCATTTATCTTATTTCAAAAAATTACTTTCAAAAATAACAAGAACAAAGTCATTAAATCAGATCATGATATTTTTCTTATTATTACACATTTTATTGTTTGTATTCGTTTCCTGCGTTTAGCCTGCATTTTGCTTGATTGTAGGTAAGGCCGAAGATGAAGCGCACTTCATAGGCGCTGACAACTGTCAAATGCGCTCACTTATTTGTGTTAGTGAGCGGGATTTATATGAAAAGAATACCACATACAACGCCAAGAAAAATATAGATACACTATATTTGCAACAATGTTATTTCCAAAACCAGAATTAAGAAATTATCTCGATAGAAAAAAATCCAAAGTTACTTCTAAACAGTATTCCAATATGATGATTCTTACGGGAGATGAGTGAAAGCAGAATTTCTCCGGAGATGTTTATTAGACCATAATTGCAAGCTAAGTAAAATACATTTAAAACTAATGTTTGTTGACCCGATTACCAAATCTTTCCTTCGATGCAAATACAAGCGAACGTAGCTATTTTATGTAGCAGTCACTTGTAAAATATATTATGTTGTAGTCAAACTCTAAACATCAACATACTACAGTATCTACTGACATGATTATTTTTTTCATGATTTGCTTTTCGAATTTCTTGACTGGAATCCAGTTGATCCCACACTATTTGCATACCTTTTGCTTGTATGCAGATCGACAGTAAGCGCTGTTTCATGGTTGTCTATCTGGTAGAGCACACCAATGCTGATAACATCATCTTTATGGCACAAGATGTGGAATAAAATTTAGGTATTACAGTACCCATATTTTTTTATTAAAAATAAATCTCTAATAATGAAGTGGTTTGCATGCTTTTAAAAAAGGTAATATGTTATCAATAACGTTAATTGCCATCTCTGTGTATGATAGCGAGCGACCTATCTTTATCTTAATTAAACAAATTTAAACGGGTATTAACGCAAACTAATTAGTAAAAAATGTATCATACCTGAGTGAGTCCACCCGTGACCACGGCCGTTGTAACTCGGTCGAAACGTCGGGTATAAAGAAGGTATGATACCTTTTTTATACTTATTAGTTTGCGTTAATCCCCATTTAAATTTGTTTAATTATGGAACGCGAAAGTTTAAAAATCTATCTTTATCTTCTTTCATATATTTTTTATTAATATATAAAATTTTCGTGTCACGGTGTTTGTAATTAAACTCCTCCGAAATGGCTCGACCGATTTTCGTGAAATTTTGTGTGCATATAGGTTAGGTCTGCGAATCGGACAACATCTATTTTTCATCCCCCTAAATGTTAAGGGTGGCCCACCCCTACATTTTATTTTTATTTTATAGACAACATTTTTTGTTTTTATTTTTTTATGATACAGCATACAAAAATGCATACATTCCTTAATTTTCACTCCTCTACGATCAACCCCTATTTTTTATTTGTTAATTAAAAACTTTAATTTTTTTTGGCATTTTTTTTTTATTTTGTCATCTCATGACTAAGAATAAAAAAAATCATATTACTCTTAATTTTCACCCTTATACGATCAACCCCTATTTTTCCATCGCGATTTTTTTTAATTCTATCCACAGATCCGCAATAGAATTGCAAGATGGCAATCGAATATAATAATTGTAGTATAAAAGATGTTACTAAAGTCTTTCAATGTTATTTTATTTCGATTAGACTGCGACAGGCCAATAATTTTTGACAGAATGAAATCTGTAACTTTGTTTTAGAGAAATAGGGCAGAACAAGCTCTGCCGGGACAGCTAGTATAAATATATAAATCTTCAGTACGTGTGTATGTTATTGAACTCCTTCTAAACGGCTGGAACGATTTGGATGAAATTTTCTGTGTGTGTTCAATTAGATTCGAGAATGGTTTAGATTTACAATTGGACCCGGTAGGTGGCGCTGCTATAGGGGTCCATCATGGGATACGGGTGTTCTTGAGCGGCCGAATGTTGTTGTCCTGGAAACTGTCAACGTTTTGTTTGTTTTGTTGTCATGGAAACTGTCATACCGCTTTGACAGTTTCCATGACAACAAAACGAAGTCCAAAGTCCGCCGGTCAACTAGTGTCATGACTTCTTGGCGGGAAAGTGAAGCGTCATGTCTGCGGTTTTGCTTTATTTTCCAAAATTTGTGTTATGTCGAATATTAATGTGAAATAATGGTGGATTATTAACCGTTAAGTGTTCGTGAGTGTGCATAAGTGTCGGCAAATGAAACAAAACAGTGCAACGTCACTTTTCAAATTCTCTCAAGAAGCTCGCGTGAGGACTTAGTAAAGCCCCACATCTTTACTGAGATACTCGAGGGGTTGGGGGGTATATCATTTCTCACTTCCCATTTTTAATATCATTCATCATCATCATTAATGGAAATATTGTTCATTTATGTATTACTTGTAAGATAAATTACTTTGACACTGTCTAAATGTGCTAATCGCACGAAACCATCAATAAAAATAAAAAAAAATAAAAAATAAACTAGTGTCATATAAAATTCATCAGTAATATTCGTGTGATGTTTGAACAAAGAAAAAAATATTTTATAACATCAATGTTTGTAGCATTGTTGTGTTCCGGCAGCTAGAGCCAAGATAGCCAGTGCCACAGTACTTGAGTATTCCGGGTGAAGTGCGCTTCCACCTTCGGCCTTATCATCAACATCAGGTCACCAAGTGCTTGGCCGTAAGTATTTTTTTTATTAGTTTGTACCATTTTTTTAAACTTGATTGCTATTCACACCACAAAGCAAACGAGACACATAAGCCTAGTGATGGGTCGCGAGAAAATTCTCCAAGTGAGAATATTCTCCAATCGGGAATATTCTAGAATTTTCTTTTTGATTGAGAATATTCTCAGATCAAGGAGAATTTAAGAGAATTTAAAATTGGATGAAGATTTTCGTATTTTTAGAAAAAACATGTATTCTTTTAGAGGTTTTGAACTACGATGGCAGTATTGTATAAAATAAGTAGGTATCTCAGTTTATTTAGCTAATAATTAGCACAGTACCATCGTTTTTGCCGATAACCTTGCGAGTAAAAAATGATTTTAAGTTTCCACCGCAATATTTTTTATGTACAAACGTTTTGTTTAGTCGCGCCAGTAGCGTAGCATGTCTGCGCTCTCTCCCCGCGCCCCGGCCCACCAGCCACGCACCGCCGCCATTTTGTTTGCATCAGTTAATTCCCTGCCGTCTATCAGCGAAATAAAATTGTCTGATCTCTCATAATTGGAAAATATTTAATAAGTTACAAACTTTTGCCAAGGAAACCGAGGAACCTAATCCAGGTTTGGGTACCTCCGCCATAAGAGAGACAGAACAGCATTTAAACTCTTCGTAGTTTCGTTCACACTGTGTATCGTAAAGTAACCCACTTCGGGTAGAAGTTTTCGTATTTCAGATTACATGTTATTAAAATTTCTTGTCACGATTATTCATTATCATTAAGGTTTTTTCATGTTGATTTTGAAGAATTTGAATTATTTAGAGTTGTTAAATCTTGAGATCTTAATTAAAGGTGATTGTTTGAAAATACTGATGTGACTATTTTATCGCCAAAATGAATTATTAAATTTTGCAGGAAATTTAAAAAGAACTTACGAGAATTTTCTTCGAAATATTCTCGAGAATATTCTCGCTTAGAAGAATTTAACCTCAGGAAAGACAATAATTTAAATTTTCCGTGTAAAATATTTGTAAATAAAGCAGAAATGCAATCGCAGTTCCATTAATTTAATCAGATTATTGAGATAGTCATCCAATTTATAAATTCTCTTAAATTCTCTTCCAAAAGAATATTCTCGAGAACTTAACAGCAAAGTTCTCACTGAAAGAACATTCTCGGGAATTTCCCATCACTACATAAGCCACATTAAATTGAACATTTTAGGGACGTTTAAAAAGTGCATAATCAGCGTGCCAGGAGGCATCTTGCCAGGAGTCTGTAGTTATAAATCTTGCGTCTCCCATTCAATAGAGACTTGCTCGAATTATTAACGCCCCATTAGTCAACGCCGAACGTCTTTATTTGTACAGGATTCTTATCCTACTTATATGGCCCGCGCTGAACGCACAATGAGTTCTTTTACATAGGCAAATGCTGGTGAAATTGGGGGTAGCTTAAACTTTCAAGGTATCTTAGCTGCTTCATTTGGAAACACACACTTTCTTAATCACCGCGTGAATGATACGCCGTTTGTTTGGCTTGGCTAGTGATGTTAGTTATCGAGGGAAGGGAGGATGATATGATGTGTGCCTGTTTCTCATCATCACTTATCTTCCGGTACAAGCCAAGTTCTATAAACTCTATGGGAGAAGCAGTCTCGCTGCCACTCGTTTTTGTTCTATGCCGTTGTTTTACTTAATTCAAGCCAGCAGAGCAACTTACTATCCTTCTGATGGATAATAGTCTCCGCGACCTTTTACCATTTACAAGTAACTTGATCGTTGCCAACCCTGAGATTCTTACATATATACACTAGCGGCCGCTCGTTTTCACCCGCGTGGTTCCCGTTCCCGTGGGAATATCGGGATAAAAAGTATCCTATGTGTTAATCCAGGTTATAAACTATATGTATGCCGAGTTTCATCCAAATTCATCCATTCGTTGCAGCGTGAAGAAGCAACAAATATACACACATACATACACACAAACTTTCGCATTTATAATATTAGTGTGATTGTCCAATAATTTCACTGGATATCAGACCCTACAAACCTTTGAAAGAGTAAATAAAGCTTTTAATGTCAGACAGGCAACTGTCTAGACAAAGGCTTTTAACATAAAAAAATCCTATTAGCTTCGGGTGTTATGAAAGAAACATCTAAATCACATGCAAAACATCATCAAAAAAACATGCAAATCATCATCATCAAAACAAACATCTAAATCACATGCAAAACATGCCCGTATTATACGATATTATTATTTTATTAAATTATTAAAGCGCTTCTATTTTCTTAATGTCTCTCGATAATCATCGCATTTCCAAATGTAATCAAATATTCATTTCTATGTACTTAATTACGAGTATAACAAGTTAAAGGAGTAGTACCAACTCTTTATACTCTTCAATTGATAAAATCCGCCGACTGTCGAAACACGAAATTTGCCGAGAGACATTTAAATAATAGATGCACTGTACAAATTATTAAACTTTAACCATATATTTGTTGGTTTTGTAATCATCATCAGCTCATTTTATGTACCCACTGCTAGGGCACGAGCCTTCCCTATGGATGGATAGGGAGAACAGGCCATAAACCACCACGCGGCCCGAGTGCAAATTGGTGGTTGATAACGACTGCTATTGCAGCTGGGGCCAACGGCTTTACATGCCTTCCAAAGCACGGAGAAACTCGAGATGATAAATTTTTGGTCACCCATCCAATGACCGGCCTTTGCGAAAGTTACTTAACCTCAGCACTCGCAGACCGGGCGCGTTAACCACTGCGCCATCGAGCTCCTCAATATTTAACAATAGAGCTCACAATATAATGATAATATCTAATTTTATATTTGTTTGTTTAATTATAAAATTGGAGAAAAACGCGAACGTTCTAATGCGTCTTGGAGTGCGATAAAATGTTTGAATCAAATTGAATTGACCATATACAACATATTGATTTGGCAAAATAAAATGTATATTAGTAAAGTTGACTGAACAGTGATACAGTAAGGATCACCTTTTCATACCTTTATTACCTAGGATAACTTTTATTTTAATAAGCTTAGTCTAAGATTGTAATAGGGAATATACAAAGGAGATAACATATCCAACTCCATGTGGACAAAAGCCCCAAATTAAATAGAAAGGAAAAAAATACAACATATATATGAGTACATAGACGGGCGAATTGCATTTTAGAAGTCGGTTAAAAAAATAGTTAATCTACTCCGTTACAAATTCCAATTTTATAAACACCTCGCAATACATACAACCCATAAAATATCCCAAACGTTAGCCGTGGGGCTCGCATTGTAGCAGGTTGCAAGGTTATAAAATGGTTAATGGCAGACACTATGTACTCACAACGCAACATAACGTGGCTCCGTAAAACTCCACATGCCCACATCTTAGGCAGCAGCGAATTTTTAACGACCAAACCTTCCTTGCTATAATGGTAGTAAAGAAATGTCAAGGTAAGAGTGTTGGGTGAATTCGAAACAAAAAGTATGATGTAGGTGTTTCCCTGTAGGTACTCTAGGCGGCTTTATACATTTCAAACTTAAAATTGCAACATTTTTCAAATCCATAAGCTAATTTTTATAAAACTTTCTATGTTACGGCTGAAAAAATAACTAAAATCTTTTTTGTTTTGTTTTTATATATTTCGGGTAAGCACTTGGCCTTCACCTCACCCGGAATCGTCACCTACTGAGGCACTGGCTATCTTATCTCTAGCTGCCGGAACACAACAATGCTACAAACATTGATGCTATGCCGACATAATATGTATATAAGATGGTGGTAGCTAGCCAGGCGGGCAAACAAGCCCTACCACTATCCAAACCGAGTAAACAAACATGTACGCCCACTGGAAATCGAACCCAGGACTTCTGGGTCTAAACCAGTGGTTTTAACCTTTTGTTGTTTGTGAGTATCCGGATATTTCAGCACAGGTGCATTCGTCATGATGTTCACGGATGTACTGACAAAAAACCTAGTGATAATAAAAATTCACAGATCTCGTGCCTTCACGACCTTCGGAGACATTGGAAATGATTATAGACAAACCAAAAATGTTAAATCACCCCTCTGTCCGTGTATATTTAGTTTCACAGAACACTATTCTAGCTAGTCCCTACCGTCGTATCTTAACACAAAGACGACTTCTGACAATAAAACCAACACCTATTATTTAAAAATAGCTTTTATTTTATTTCATTATATTCGAAGAACATAAAACGGTTAATTAATGTTACAACTGATATTAATAACTAATATTTTCTTAAAAAAAATAACTTTTACTTTATTTAATTATATTCTAAAGTATGTATATTTATTATTAATATAAACACATAAAATACAATCGATACTATTCGTTAAGGATGACAACAATTCTCGTCTTACACAAAACGAATTCGAAATACCAATAAGATACCAACGTTTGAGATATTTTTATAACTAATTTTTTTTATTCTTATCATAACATATTACAATTTTTAAAATGCACAATATTTTCACGTATTATTTACCCACCACACACCCAACACCGTATAGTCAAACAAAGTAATATCGCACTCAACGCACAAAGTATTTATCGAAATCTGATTTATCATAAGATTTATGTGAATAAATTTTCTGGTGTGAACCAGCTTTGTCCTCACTCGAAGATGAATCGCCGCCGCCACCACCACCACCATCCACTTGGAATCGAAGGCGAATTTATTCTGCATCTTATTCTTCATTTCAGCCTCGGGTCTTTGTAATTCTTTCGGGATATTCATATAAGCCATGAATTCGATCTCAGAGTCCAGAGATAATCCCGTATGCGTTATTTTGAAGCCTGATATCGATATTATCGCAAACGCATTTATAAACTTTATTCGATTATAAGCTTTTTCCATTTGACAGGATCACATTGATTCCTATCGGGATTTTTGAACTCCATCAGTTCCACGTGTATCCTACTAGGAGTAGTCTGTGTGTTTGGCACCTTCACATTGAACACCCCCGGAACTTTTCCTTCAGGAGTATCCTTCGTCGCCGACAATAGTTTATCACGAAGATTGAACCAACATTTGTGCATTTCCAATTGAAATTTATTCATTGTTTTGGCAAACGGTTCCGTGGGCATGACTCGTTTCAAATCGTTCACCAGTTTCGACTCGACGAATTCTTTCATCAAAAATTTAGCATTAACTCATTAATTTTAAATGGATATACTGCTCAAATTAATTAACGATAGCTTCGTTAAACTTCAAAAAAGCTAAGGTCCCTAAACCGCCGCCGCAAGTGTGAAACACGTGCGTAGTTCGGTCATACGATGGCCGGAGAGCCGAGACAACGACTTGTATTATTGTTTATTGTTCAGAGAATAAAAACTAAGGCATATTGTTCTCTGTCTGAGGTTTTTTGCTACCTGCTGCGGAGTACTGAGTTTAGAAAACGAAATGACTGTGGTCTTTATTTTACAACACCGAAGAGTCAGTTTTGGATTGTAATAGTGTTTATTATTTTAATACATTTTTAAGAACTTTTAGCCTTAAACGCCGTTTAGTCATTTAACGTGAAGGAAGTGAAAGAAATTATTAAGTAATAAAATTTGGTTATGCCGTGCTCCGTTCGCATCGCACGACCATTAAAATTCACGTTAAACATAGCTTTAATTGAAATAAGCTATTTTAGAATTAATTTAACGGTGAAAAATTATTTTTAAATAGCCTTAATGCCCATCACGCTCGTTTACAGAACACAGATGTGCAAATCGTCGCGTGACCTACATCACAACTGAAATAAACTAATTATCTATTTTCCTTAAAAAAAATATCTTCAATAACACATAAAATATAATCCTCACAACTAAAAAAAACCCCTCATTAACACATAAAAAGTTACTACTCTTCAACACAACTCATAGGAGTGCCCGTCATGACTCATCGGTCTGCGCGCTAAATAAGATCGCCACCGAAAGGGCGCTACTAAAACTTAAACTATAAAAGATAATTTAATTCTGTGTTTTGCAAATTGTACCCTAATTAATCCCCTCGGAACGTATTTTGAATTAAGACTCTATCTATAATAGTCTCCGAGTAATCGCCGATTCAAGTCAAAATAACCCGAAAAAATCGCGTCATTTTTCGATACTTTTGCATTTTTTCAAAAAGATTTCGATTTTTTCAATTTTTTTTACATCATATTGTAGATCTTGTTAATACGCATATTTTGATACCATAATCGTTTACGTAGCTTTATAATTGACGACACTAGAGCAGAATTTCACTATCGCTGAAAATGCCCCCCTACTACACGATCGAAAAAACATTTCCAATGTTAAAATTCTGTTATAAGTGACAATGCGTTTGCTCAGGTTAAGCAACTTTCGCAAAGACCAGGGGTAACCACGAGTTCTTATAGCAGTATTATTGCAGTTGTGAAAACGAGATGCGTGTAGCGGCGAATATGTTTGCGTCTCTTTTCCACAACTGCTATAAGAGCTCATGGTCAGGGGGCAGTCATCGCATAGGTGACCAAAAATGTATCATTTTAGCTCTTCCGTGTTTCAGAAGGCTAGTTAAGCCGTTGTTGGTACCGGCTGCATTAGCAGTCGTTAACATCCGCCAGTCCTCACTGCACTCCCTATCCATTCATAGGGAAGGCTCGTGCCCCAGCAGGAGTTTAGTGTAGGTACTTCCACAAATTTATTTAAAGGATCTATTCCAATCCAATACCACGAAACTAATACCAATGGTATTAGTGAAGACATTATTTCTCTCTGTGATTGCTAGCAACTTTCGCAAAGACCAGCCATCAGATAGGTGACCAAAAATGTATCAGCTTTAGCTCTTTCGAGTTTCAGAAGTGCATTAGAAGTCGTTAACACTAGAACGCCCAAGTGGGTCAAAATTACCACTTTTGAATTTATTTTTACGCTTACTCCATGAACACAACAACTTAATGAAACTTATTTACTTTTATTTTTTTGACGATTTTTACCTAAAATCGTAGTTTTAAAACATAAAGTGTTTTTATTAGAGAAATATAACAAAATACTCCTAGAACGCCCACCAGTGGTAATTTTGACCCTCTTACTAACTTGTCATAAGCAAATCTAATATTTTAAGCTACCTTACTTTTTTGTGTATGTGCTGGCAATAATTAAAACCACTATTTATAAATTGTGTTATTTGTAAGTCAGAATTCTTTTTTTTAAATTGTTTTTGACGAACTCAAGTGTGTTGTAAGTGTTTTTCAAAGTTATTTTTGTAATTCAAAAACCATGGCTCAAAGACGTAATTTGACGTCCAACGAAATACAACAATAGCTGAGATGACTGAGAAACATTCTAGAAAAACAATCTGATGATGAATTCTACAACATGGCACATAACATCAATGTATTTTTCATTCTTGCTGATCAAATGCAGTAGAAAACTCAGACCGCCTTGTGGCACATAATACACCGAAATACCTTCAGGGCCAACTCACACCATTTATGTGCATTATAATATCATAATATTATCATTAAAGATATTTCATAAACATAGTGGTAATTTAGAGCACCCTCGGGCGTTCTAGGTAGTATCAAAAGCTTGAGCGTTCTAGTGTTAACAGCTACCAATCCGCACTGGGCCCGCGTGGTGGTTATGGCCCGTTCTCTTTATCCATTCATAGGGAATGCTCGTGCCCCAGCAGTAGGGACAAAAAATGAGCTGATGATGGCTTTGAATCTCCTGAAATACCGTGTTTAGTATTTTTTTTTAGCATGCGATCCTACTTATTATTTAAAGGCGTTGCCTTTTAAGAGTAAGCTACAAATAAGGCTAGAAAAAAGTTACTACGAAACAATTTGTAGAAACATTGTAAATTTTTTTGAGGTTGATTTGCAAGTTTCTGTAAAAGGAACATTTTGATTGCGGCAAGCTGCATAGGAATTTTGCCAATATTGTCTGGCTGCTCGGTTTTTTCTATGGCATGTCATGTACCTTGCGGTACGGTCAGCAGCAAAAATAAAGCTTACATGGCATGGTACTAAAGTAGTCACCGATTTCCAGTGCTGACTGTACAAAGTATGTGACACCTGTATTAATGATAAATTAAAGTAATTTTTGTATTTTTGCGAGACTATGTAAATCATCATTATTATTATCTGCTTTTCACTGTTTCCAATTTTCTCCTAATAACTTAATAAAAAATCGTTATCCTTTTTTTTACAGCGATGTTCAAGTGTTATATGATTCGCAGGACTCGATCTTAGAAATCGTTTTTTTTTATTTGGTACACTACACCACACATATAAATTCAAAACACAGGAACATCACTTATCTTCTACACTTGCAACACCTCTGTCCTCTGCTATGCTAAAATCGTCCACAACCGTGTACCGGGCGGCCTGTTCTGACAAATTTCTCATCATTCTTATGTCCGTCATTCTTATACAGACAAACTACTGAAATTACAGACTTGTGGCAGCTTGTGGCTACAGTCAAGTCGTTTCATCCAAGTGCCACTTCCACGTGTAATTTCGATAAACTTTAATTGAAAAGTAACGCTTCGTCTTTTATGAAACGAACAAAACATTATCGTTGCGCGCCCATTGTAATTTGGAATAATGTTTTGTGTAATGGTTGCGCTCAGTAAAGTAGAGAAAGCGCTGTGGGCTTTTTGCCGAAATTCCCACGCCCCACCCCGCTATTACAACCAAAGCAATCTGCAAAAAGATAAATTGAGAGTGAATTTATTTCGCGCGGAGTGTTTCCCAGCACGACAGACATTGCCGAACACCACTCAGGTGTTCGTTCTTTATCATGTTTTTGTTAATTCCCCGCTCGTTTGCAATGATAAGAACCTATTTTCCGCGACCTGTCAGCCCGGCCACTCAAAATGCGGCAGGTTGATATCACTCTCAGATTCTCTTTACAGAACACTGTTTAGATTTTTTTATTTTTTTTATTTGTTGTACCGCGTAGGTATATAATGCTTCATTTATATCTGTATAGAAATAACGTTAAAAGAACACAATAACTACCTATATATACTTATTGGTACAGACCGTTTAAAAATTAAAACTATTACGATCAGCAGTCCCGGATATGCAAGACAACTACTAGGTGTATAGATGTATAAAGGTTTTAAGTCTATTTTTTTTTGCGCAATCCATTACGGTTGTTTCTTTTTATCTTTTGTTTCTATTATGCGTCAATGCATAGTAAATTTTACTCGACCTCTTACAAACGGGAACACAGCTATGCGAGACGCTGCTGGTTTAAAGAGGTACATGGTGCAACCCGTACCTTTTTTAACTACAGAACCCGTCATAACGGGTTCTGAGCCAAAATATTAACTAACTAACAGAGTTAACTAACTTTGGTAACATTCGTATGTAGGACAAGACTGGTCGTTGTAGAGATCCTTTGGGGAGGCCTTTGTCCAGCAGTAGACGTCTTTTGGCTGAGATGATGATGATGATGATGATTTGTATAGAAATTTTTTATTAAGAATGTGTTAAAATACTGATATAATTAAGTATATAATATACTTATTTGTTTTTCTCCTTTTAGGATTTCTGCTTAGATTTAAATTTTACCTGAATAAATATTTACCTGTGAATCACCTGAGTTGTACTGGTCATTATGCCACACTAATGGTTCAAAATAATCATTATTTTTCAAATGCTTTAAATAAACACTTAAACGAATCTTTGGGATCTCTTTTATGATGATGATTTATAATGAATCACATGAACGAGGCGTTAGTAAAATTTTATTACCATCTAACATCTGATGGATTAAATTCAACATAATTTGAAGTTGGTATGAAAGGCATGCTATATAACATGAACACCAGAATTATTACTAATTTCGGCAATGTTTACTTATTAAATAAAAATATTTTATTATTTTAAAAAATACAATTTCAAGCCACCCGAAAGAAACAATGCGTTCCAATAGCTTAAGTACAGTCAGCAGCGATAGCCACTGATACCTTAGTATCTTGTCATAATAGCTTTCCTAGAAGTTGACAAACGCCTGTTATTGGGATTCAACATATTGTGATTCAACTAATGGGAATCCAACTTTTATAAAAGTCAACATAATGGGAGTTCAACTTAATGGTCCTAAAGGAAAATAATGTGTCTGTCGTTTTGACAAAGAGTTGAATTGTGCTTATTTTATTTTATATGTAGTTATAAGATTTTCATTTTGTATGTCTAATATTGTCTCATATGTTTTTAAAGAATAAGACGGTATACAGACTCAGACAAGCATGTCTCTGAACAAGACACAAAGGTAATTTATTGCGCAATAACTGTACAATACTAGATAAAAATTTACTTAATATCTCCCGCTTGAGCTTCCTGGGGCTGGATGTTTTTTTCTAGTAAAATTTTATCTTATCACTATACTGGATATTTGGCAATAGGTGTATAATCCCGAAACATAGCCATGCAAACAAATATAGAGAACACTTTGATAACATGCAAAATAATATAAAACATAATTTGTACACAACAAAAAGAAACATTACTTATCTCAACTTGAAAAAAAAAATAGTGAAAAATAATTAGAAAATTAAAAACTAAAGACCCAAAAATAAAAGATGTCCTCCAACTGTGGGCTCATGGGAACGGTCCCAAGAATGCTGGCAACATTGCCCCTTTGGATTGCCAAACTAATACTCTGGTAGAGGTAGCTGCCAGCCTTCTTGTCACCGGAGGCCTCGATAAGGCGAGCACTTAACTCTTGATAACATGCAAAATCATATTTACGGTTATTTACTTTTCCATAAAAAAAACTCAAATTCATTTTAAAACAATTTTTTGTTCATTCCTGCAATATTTCGACTTCTGTTTATGTTTGACTATGAGATTGACGACCAAGAACAACGTAGCTTGACCTAGGGTTGTCAATTTACAGTTTTACTTAATAACAAAGATTCTCAATATCTCGGCCAAGTGGTGCTTTACAGTTATGTTCATAATATCCCAGGGTTCTTGAACGGTTCCCTATCTGCCATATTCGGGATTATACAGGTATTACCAAACACCCTGTTTATGTATGAATGTAAAATTAAAAGTAATAAAAATGTCTTGACTATTAGGTCCTCACGTATGAAATTGACGTTTGTATAAAGATTTTTTATAAAATTTTATTTTTCATACTAACGTTTTTTTTTAATTTTCTTAGCATCCATTTATGTTAACACTATAAAAATTGTAAAGTAGTGTGTTTGTTTCACTAGCTAAATATAGCAGACATCAAACAGAAAAAAAATCAAGTCACTTCAAAGCTACAATGAAACAAAAAGACAATTAAAGACACAAAATTAATAATCATTGTTATTACTAAAGCCTAAGTAACATAGTCCTAATTAAAGGTGTATAATATTAACAACCGGTATTGACTTTTAGAACTTTTAGACCTTTTAATAAGTGAGAAAAAAACGTCAATTTCATAGGTAAGGACCTAATACTTTATATGAACGAGACGTTTAAAGACGCAGACAAGCATGTCTCTGAACAAGACACAAAGGATCTATCATGCGCACGTTCATACTATACGAATACGTACACAGTGGACATCAATCCCTCTTGTCCTAATAACCGTTTAAATAGCTCGTAGATTTATGGAAAAGCCCAACAAAGGCCCGATCCGCCCAGACCGATAAATCTACCCGCGAAATAATACGATCCCCGGCCGATTTGTCCGGGGAGACAGACACTGTGTTTTGTCAAATAACATTAAGGAAAGGATTCGCGGCACTCCTGTCAAGAGTATTTCTTTAACGTTAACATCAGTATGTAATCGATTGAAGAGAAATCATTATTGAACACATTTTTTTTTAACTTTTTTTTCTGATTATCAATGTAAATTTTATTGGCCAGACATGCTTGCTAACTACTTTTTGTATTGTTGACGTCACATCGAAGAGTCGATATCGTATCAAGTAAAAAAACGTTCTGTTTTCCAATAGTCTAGGCAAGTACCACATATATACGTAATAACCCCCTTATTCATAAAAACTATTTATGCATTATTTAGTTAAATATTGTTTTGTCAACGTCACAGAAACGTCATTTTGAATTTGGGAAAAAGAGACAAAACAATGATTAACTATTAAAAAGTTTTTATGAATAAGGGGGTAATTATACATATTTTTATTGAGCACCTATTTCATACAAATTCGTCCGATGCACATTTTTAGAAAAGTGTCGCGAATATTAAAACAAACGATTTAGTTGGAAACGTCCATACAGGTGTTTATTTTTAAATATGTGATTTTTTGTATGCCAAAAAAGCCTATAATTCACGTATAAAATCTTATTAAAACATAAAGTTGTGTAAAAGCGCTTGTAAAAAGTTGGTATTTGTTTGACAATAACATAGAACGTCTAATGATTAACAGTAAATGTTGATAGTAAATGGAAAACTCATTAGATCGAACGTTTATTACATCGAAAGCTCGTAATCATCATCATCTTAGCCATAAGGCAAACATCTCCCCAAGGCTCTCTATAACGACCGGTTTTGTGCTGGAAGTTCGAAGACTTTCTAAGTTAGATAATGTTATAACTAAGTTTACGCTTGCGTAAAAAACATGAAAAAAAAAGCAAATAAATTAGGTAAACATATTGTTTTTTAAAGTTCGCGAACGCGAACGCGAACTCTACACATTGAAATGAAACAACTTTTACAGATCTACTCGCGTTTATTTTACACATTACTTATTTAATGTTTATCCTGACGTTTCGAACCCTTTGCAGGGTCCGTGGTGACATGGAGGCTGAGTCTCCCTGTCACCGTAATGTGTAAAATAAACGCGAGTAGATCCGTAAAAGTTGTTTAATTTCAAATTAGGTAAGCTTATAGGTTTTATGGAATTATTTATAGGACTCAAAGTCAATCAGCAAATAGTTATGCCGTAATGGAATTTCCTTCCATGTTTACTGCACAGCGTCTTTACAATATTTTTGCTTTGAAAAAGTATCCTAGTGCTTTTAAATACAGCAGCAGTAATGAAGTTGATGTACCTATTTATATCTATATTTTTTTAGTTTACCTCAAACATCACTGGAAAATGTGCTTAGGTTAAAAATCAAACTTGATGAAGCTTATAATTAAAAAAACATTTTAAAGTTTTAGAGCAAGTACATAACATTTTTATTTCAATTAGAGATGTTTTCAGATGCGTTGACCAGGGTGAGGAATCAGGTAACAAACCGATATAGTGAATTTACTTGTTTTTTTATGCGTTTTATATTTAACCACGGGAACCTTTTCAGTTTAATTATTTCTTTAACAACCTTTGGATGGACTATTATAGTCCATCCAAAGGTTGTTGAAGATCACCTACAAAGATGACCCCTTTGTACGTCTACTGTGTTATTCTGTATTATGACAAAGGTTTTTAAAAGCCTTAACCTTATTCTTAGATAGAAAAAGGCTTAGTATTCTAATAAAGTTTCACAATGCAACGAAAACACTTAGAAAAATATCAGAGCACACGCCGATATTTTTAACGACGTAAGGTTTTCACTACAAAAGCGTTTTCCGTTTTATGCATTCGTCGCATCCCCCAGCTTTATGGACTAAGCTCTGCGCAGTCGGTTGCACCTAATATTAAAATGATTTCACTACTGCCTACACACCGATGCCTTTTGTTGTGGAGAATCATAACATATTTTTTACTTAATACTCTCTATATCTCTCTATTCTTTTATTCTTCATACATACTCGCATCTCAAGTCCTTCATCCAAAAAAGCGAAGACAGAGCATCAAAAGTATGGATGGATGTTTGTTACTCTTTCACGTAAAAACTACTGCAAGGATTTAGATGAAATTCAACATACAGATAGTTTATAACCTGGATTAATACATAGGATACTTTTTATCTCGATATTCCCACGGGAACGGGAACCTCGCGGGTGAAACCGCGAGCGGCCGCTACTATAGCATAATCAAAGTAGGGCCCGAGGTCGAATAAATAACATCAGTGATAAGTTGCGAAGTCGTGCGAATATCTTGGAATCGCGTCTTTCTTCTTCAATCACAAATTAATTTTTGACCACATACCTTTGCAGAGTGAAGACTAGTTGTGTTGTGTCATCTGTAAAAACCATCTACGGCCAATAATTGCTTATAACTCCACTATATGGATTACCATGTTTTGCGTACACTCGCTTTTAACTCGTCAATGTGCGTGTATAACAAAGGTTCAATAAGACGGTACCTTAAAATATTATACCTTATATAGCCTCAAGAACTCACCCAACCCTTTTCTAATATACCTATATGTTTTACAATGTATGTATCTTTAACAAATCGCGCTACCACTCACGAGTGAACGACAAAAGAGCTGAGACCACCTTTTTTATCTTCCACTTTTCGCTTGGACGAGTTCCGCGCACTGAGAAAATTATTGCCTTGTAGAAAACCTGTGGAGTTTGCAGGTCAGCGCTGGACTTGCGGAGACAGAATCGCCAAATTCGAGAACGCTTCGGAATAATCAAACAACGCTCGTCAAACAAAGTACTGTCGTTTGTCTTTAACGTACTTCAAACGGAAAGGGTTCCATGACGTTCACCTTTAATCTGGGTTATTATTAAACTGTAAGGGCTCAGTTGAAAGGGTTTTAATTTTTTTACTTTAACTGTATCATGAAAATTGGTAGGAATGAATTTTAAGGACGCCTTTTAAATAATTGCGTGGACGAAAGACCACAATCAAGGAAGGCTATTTCTATTTGCTTAATTGTTATTATTATTGTATTATTTTTTGACGACCTCCTTGGTCGAGTGGTTTGTACACCGGTTTTCATGGTGTCGCCATCTCTGAGGTCCCGTGTTCGATCCCCGGTCGGGTCAATTTAGAAATTATTATTTTACTAAATTGTCTCCTGTCTGGGTGTTTTCTATGTATAATAAGTATGTATTTACTATTTTAAGTATGTTTATCCGTTGTCTAGTAACCATTTAACGAGTTTCATAACGAAGTTTCTCTTGGGCTAGATAATTGGTGTGAGTCTAGGAAAGTTTATTTATTTATTTATTTTGTATAGATTGGCAACAAAAACTCGATGGCGCAGCGGTTGACGCGCTCGGTCTACGATAGGTAAGGTTAGGCAACTTTCGCAGAGGCCGGTCATCAGATGGGTGACCTAAAATTTATCATTTCGAATTCCTCCGTGCTTCGGAAGGCACGCAAAGCCGTTAGTCCCAGCTGTCGTTAGCTAGGTAGTCGTTGTCAAATGCTAATCTGCACTGTGCCCGCGTGGTGGCTTAGGGCTCTTTCAATTTAGACGTTTGTTGTCCGAAGGCTAACCCACGTTTTCACTGCGTTCCATATTAAAACAGTCGCGCGGCGACCAACGACGGCGCGGCGACCTATCTATCTATTAGGAAGGCTCGTTTCCCAGCAGTGGGGACATAAAATTAGATAGTAATGATGATGTATAATAGGTTGTTTTGTGTTTTAATAATAACGGTGCTTAACTGTTGTTGAATTTTAGAACGCACTTAGTCTTAAAAATTTTAGCTACTAATTATTACGTTTTAAAAGTATAGCAAGTACTTAACTGTGATTATTTTATAAATGAACAATAAAGTTAACAATTCTCAATAATTTCGTACAACGGGTTCAAGCGATTAACGGCATAAGGGGTTAATTGTCGTGACTGAATACTCCTGGTTTCGTTCACGCGTCGGTAAGTACCCGATGATTTTGACCATCATTATCACCAGATGGAGCCTTCGGTGGCAATGCAAATATTGCTGCACCAAAGGGATTTCAGATACAACGTTCATGGAGACTGAGATATCAATATAGCGGAGAAACTACAAAATCTTCTTTTAGTAAGAAGTTTGTATATTATGCAATTATGACTACAGTATACAATTACACGCAATATATTTGCGTATGATATATAGGACGGTAGGTGAGAGGGGGCGAGTTCGATAAAAAAAAATGTTTTTTTTTATTAAGATGATATTTTTTAGGTTTTAATATTTTTTAAACATTAAAATAAAACAAAACAAATCTATTCGCGTTTAGTTTTGTACACACTATTTGTTATTCTGACGCTTCACAGGCAGACACCACTGGGAGTGGATATGTGACAGTAGGTCTGTGTAACAGGGAGACTGATGAGTTTCCCGTTTAGAATTTCCACGATTTCTTTTTCATATAAAGTTTAACATCAACCCAGAACCTAAGCCAACATTGTTATTTCCAAACATAATGCTTCTATGTCATTAACACAACGCCTTAATAGTGACGCGAACTTTGGGGCAGTAATCATACCGTCTACGTCTCATTAAGGCTACGGTGGGGGTACGATTCCGGCAGTTTAGCAGAGAGCCCCGACTCGTAATTCTTAGTGCGGGGCCGCTAACGGAGCGACTGGCGGGCATTATGAACGGGCCATTAGTCCCCATTCGGGGCCGGATCTGCGAACCGCGCCTGTAGACAACTATTTCGCGAGACGCCTCCGAGCCCGATAATTGTGCGGCTTATTTGAGGACAAGCTTCTTTAGCGCAACTGGACTTTTACAGTTCGAGGTTTGAATTAGCTATTCCGTAATAACAATTGGTATCTAACGTTTAATTAATATTAAATAAAATTGTATGGTCAACAGAAGTTGTTGCTATTTTTATTTAAGTGTGGATATTTAATAAAGTGTTATTCATTATGCAAACGCACCATTGTCTACATTGGTCAGGCTTTACCTTGCCTTACATTATTATTATTTAGTTTATCTGTATTCTGACATGGAGTTTTAGTAGCGAGATGTGATATGAACGGGCCAGTAGCACAAAGTAGCAGTAGTCCCATTTTGGGGCCGGATCTGTGAACCGCGCCTGAAGACAACTATGAGCCCGATAATTGTGGGGCTTATTTGAGGACAAGCTTCTTTAGCGCAACTGGAGTTTTACAGTTCCATGTTATAAGTAACAAGCGGTTAGAATTAGCTATTTCGTAATATCATTTGGCATCGAACATTTTAGCTATATTCTGACATGGAGCAGTTGTAGCGGGATATGAAACACTACAACATCGAATATTAAAAAAATGCTGTCTGTTCCATTTTCAAACAGCACGCAAAAACTTTTAAATTCATTGGAACGTTATTTTACGCAGTCTCTGTTTTTGTTTTCCATTTTTCAAAACGTACAAAATATTGAATAACGTACGTGGATGGGCTTTGAATTGTCTTATACTAATAATAATAATAATACCCTAGGCTAGGTTTTTTATAATATTTTTATGTTTTGTATGTGCTTTTGTATTTTACTTTTATATTAATATTATAACAAATCTAGGCTAAGAAAAAAAAAAATACATAATAATAATACCTGCGTCAGTACTCGAAAATGGTCATGCAACGCTCTACTGGGAGCGCTCTATCATGACAGGACTATTGTCACCAATAAGCCTGATATCGTGGTGGGCGACCGATTTCCGCGCCGGGCCATACTGGTTGATATCACCATACCTCATGATGAGAACCTCGTGCAAGCCGAGAAGGACAAGCTCAGTAAGTACCTTGACTTGGCTCACGACGTTACCGCCATGTGGGATGTGGATTCAACCATTATTGTACCGGTAGTCGTTTCGGCAAACGGTCTTTTAGCCAAGAGCCTCGATCAAAACCTAGAGAGGCTCTCGCTAAAAGGTTGAGTCAAGGGTCAGATGCAAAAGGCAGTACTCCTTAGACACGTATTGTCAGGAGATTCCTCACTCTGCAGCCCTAACCACCGATAGCTTGGGTCTATCCCCGCTGCCGGTGGCAACCTAGGTTAAGTTTTTTATAATATTTTATATTGTAAATATGTTTTATATAAAATATTGTAAAAAAAAAAATCTTAAGATATATATTTAATAAAGAGAATAATAATATAAAATTTATTTGCACACAAAAAAGACAGATACAGACAAAATTACGAAGAGATATAATACTATATAGGCGGCTTTACTGCTTACAAGAAATCTCTTCCAGTGAACCTTAGGTGAAAGAAAAATAATAAAATAAAGAAAGTAAAAATGGGGGCAAATAAAAAGAAACTAGATTATAATAATTATATCAAATAAAGTACATACAAAAGGGAAATAAATAGTACATCATCAATCATGTTTTAGGTACGATTGATGTTTTATCGTAATTTTTTTTTCTATACCACTTGTTATTAATTACGCCATTTTATATTAATTACGGTAAAAAAAATCCATAAAAGCGGAAATTGCAGGTATGGAAAGTAAAAATGAAATAATTTTAAATGTATTTGTTGAGGTATCTGAGTTTTTAAAAAGCATTTGCCATTTTACAGCAGTATTTTTAGATTTAAACACTTGCTCGTTGCTTATTTTTGAAATAATTTCATTGACTATAATTATTTCGAATACAAATTGTTGACAATAATATTTAATTTAGTGACTAAATTTAAAGGATCCAATAGGCTCTCGATTTGTTTAAATTCAATTTTCGTGCTTAAATTCAGAAATTGGCATTGGTTAAGCCAATTAGTTGGGTTATTAAAATCAAATAATATATTTAAATATATAAAACTTTTTTCAACGGTCGGCGACATTCATCAACAAATTTGAAGTTGACGTTTATTGTTGCTTTTTGAATTTATCCCTTTCGGGAAATTCTAAGGAAACTAAGCCCAATATTTACTGCCTAATAGAAGTTGACGTTTACTTGCCGTGACGTGTGAGCAACAAACGACATGAATGCGTTTCGCTCTGAAATTCCCAATGCTGCATTGCGGGTGCTTTACAGTCACAGTTAATAATATATAAAAAGCGCAACACCCGAATTACCGATGAAAATATAGTATTATTCGTACTATATTAGTTTTCTATAACGTATAGTACAATTTACTGAAATATAGCACGATACCATAGTACGGGTGGCAACCCTAGTGTGTGACAGCGACTCGCGAGACCCGCCCGGCACTCGCGCCCTTGCCAGCTCCCCTCCCTCGTCCGCTCGCGTCCGTGCCCTGTCCTTTCTGTATGTTTTACAATAGGGCGCAGACAAGTAAGCGTCGTGCCCGCGCCCAGTCTTTTCTATATGTTTAGCGTTGCGACGCTTCTATACATTTTGTATGAAAGGGACGCGGACGGGACGTGTCCGCGGCCCGTCTGCGTCTTACGTCTTTTCTGTGTGTCCAGCGCTTAAGTTTACAATATGTTCTAACTAGTTATTGCTTGTATTTGTGTTTGTCTAGCTAGTTGGTTGTCCTTAAAATAAACTTTAAAAAAATATAGTAACGATTATTTTATAAGCAACAACACAAACTTAAGCCTTCTCACATTGCAATGAAGGCACACTATCAAAAAGTGCACGTGCCGACAGCTCGACGCTCCACATCCATTTCTATTCGAGCGCAATTTTTCAATGCGGCTCTTAGGAGAATTGCACCCCAATTGTATACTCTACTACCCTATTCGAGCATCGCAAACCGCTCAAACGCGCAAATTCAATAGTGAGGCGGTAGTGTTGCCTTTAATTTTTTTTTATGTAAGTAAAAGTACATCACTACAGTGTATGGGTATTGGCTTCCTCACCACGCTTGCCAAGTGCGGGTTGGTGATCACAAACCCGGGTTATGTATCGACAAATCCGAAACACACTTTGCCCGACCTGGGAATGGAACCCGGGACCTTCAGATGTCGGACCGGGTTTACCACCTTCCTTTTAACACCTTCTTCGTTTTCCGTTTTTAAGCTGCCTAAGAGCCATCTCAATTTCACCTAGGTTGATATCTGGCAAGTCTTCGGTAAATTGGTGAGTCAATGTGGCTCTGGTATTCTCATTTTTGGGATCAGGTTGAGATGCATGCGATATGTATAACAGGCTGTAGAAGTTTTCGATTCCGAAAGAACCTCTGGCCTCGAGGCAACGACTACTCTACTGGTCGTAGTCAACTTCGTCAAGTGGCTTCTCCCAAAAGACTGGAAAAACACTTTCGACCCCCGATTTTGCTCAATTGCTCGTTCAATCAAGCGTGTATTGGAGCATCGGAGGTCTTAGCGCACCAGTTTACCAATCTTCTTGTTAAGCGCTTTGTTCGGACGAAGTGACAGGTGGGTCCTCACGTCGTTTCCTCATGAAACTAACGGTTTCTTCCGAAAACTTCGACTTCTTGCCTTTGCGCTGTATCTCGCAAAATCTCATACTTTCCTCCCTCAGGATTTCCCGACCACATTTTCGATGGTCTGGTTAAGCAACTGCATTTCTGGTTTCCACCGCAACGAATCTCTCTCTCTCTCTCGAAGAACGAGTTCTCCAGGTTTGACTGGAACGTTTTCAGATCCTACGATAGTTTGGAGCAGGTTAGGATGGAGCCTGGAATTCATCAAGCGGACACCTTCAAGCTTAAAATTGATATTCAGAGAGCCTCGGACAAGTCGGTGATCACTGCTGGTATTATAACTGTTGATCACTGAGACGTCTCTAAATGTGCTTTTTGTCTGTCATGATGAAGTCGATCTCTATTTTTATCATAGTGTCGGGGCTCTGCCATGACCACTTTCTTTGGGGCTGTTTCTTAAAGAAATAAAAAGCCTCTCTCTTTCGAGGAAGTTGACAAGCATTTGCCCCCTATGATTTCTGCTGCCAAAAACATGGGATTCTACTACCAATTCGTGGCAATTCTGTACTCCCACTTTAGCGTTGAAGTCCCCCATGACAACGTTGTAGTGGGCCTTGGTGGTGAAGTGTAAGAATATTTGTTATTCATACCTTTATGTCATATTTATTACATTATTTTACTGACATTGTATTAATTTTTTTACCTGATCATACAGCGAAACATTCACAAAGCTGGAAATAAGATAATACTGCCCGTCAAACCACAGATCAAAACTAAAGTGAGGCTGAAGTGAAATGGTGTGAGAGACTTAATATTCAAGACGTATAAAAATGAAAAATATAACAAAATAAAAACATGTCAGCTGTAAACAAAAACAAAAAAGTATAAAATACTTTCAAATTGGCCGTATAATACAAAATAAAATATCCATGCGTCGAAGCTGTATGTACCTGTAGCAGCTCTTTGTAGAATCAACAAAACACTTTGTATTCGTAGCAACGTTCCGTAGCCGTAGCCATAGCCGTAGCTGTAGCTGCCATAAAAACGTATAAAAATCTCTGTGCTTACACGCATTTTCGCAATCCGTTGCCAGTCGTCTTTTCGAATTAGAATATTTTTAATTTAACTATATATATGGTCACTGTACATTTTTCATTTATTTGGTCTACATTTTTTTTGTTATTGATAGGTACCTACTTCGTGCCTATCTCATTTGATTCACAGTTCATAAAACCTTTCTGATAGACAAATAACACACACGCCTAATGGAATGCGGCCACCGCGACCGCAGCGTATGTAAAACGCACAGTATATGCCTACATACATACAATTTATAAAAATATACTTATATAAATATACTTATATAAACAAATATAAAGTTTACTATTACATAGACTACTTTTACAAATATAGAACAAAAATAAACGTATAATACATAATTTATAAATAGGACGTTATTGAGATGATTCTGCCAAAGTTTTATCAAAAGAGAGCATATGGACTTTCTTTTTAAAAGCGTCACGACTCGTAGCCATCCTGATTTCAAGAGGAAGCGCATTCCATAGGAGAATGGACTGAATATGTAAGGACGAGTGTACAACGCCAGATGTATGGGAAGGACAGAGAAGAAGAAGATTATTAGTAGATCGGAGATTCCTACTATGAGAGGAGCAAAGGTATTGAAAATGAGGAATGAGATAAGAGGAAGCATTTGGAGAATTAAGCAGTGAAAACAGTGTCGTCAGTGCTCGTACACGCCTCCGCTGGCGAATGGGCAGCCATTTTAGCTCGGATCTATATTGCGAGATGTGGTCATATTTTTTGAGGTTATAGATGAACCGTATAGTATTGTTGAGCAATCTGTCGAGTTTATCTAACAAGATTCTCCGTGGGGTTCGGATCAGATCGGAAGTAAAACAACCCGAGGGTGCCTCTAAAGGCTAAGACCTCGGCTCAGGTTGACCGGGTCGTGGGGGTGGGGAGAAGCGCCCAGGTACATTGTCTGAGCCTGGTACTAAGCGCTGTGAAGCAATGCTGCTAACATTGATGTTATGGCGACATATTCAGATAGAGGCTGTTAACCTATGCGAGTGTGCATATTTGGAGTACCATATGAATGTGTAGTGGTATTTTGAGGATCGGGTAGGACCCGTTTGGTGGTATATGGCCCGTATGACTCGTGCCCTATCAGTTAGTAAAATAAAAAATAAAAATAAAAATACATAAAATGAACTGGTGATAATATGTCCTGGGTGCCTAATGTGAGTTTTGTTAACTATCAGAGTTCATTCGAAAATCAGTATGGCATTGAAGCAACGCCACCTGGCGACATACGAGAAGAATTAAAATTTTGCCATACAAATTCTCGTTTTCGTTAACGTGATCGAAGGGCGAATGAAACTCTCACTAGGTACCTGTAATTGCAGTGCTTCTAATACCCTTCAAAGCGGAACACCTTATAATGATTCAACATCCACTAACAATTTAAACAACCCTCCAGACATTTCTATATTTAATTTATTTTCTATATTTATTTTTATTTTATTTATTTCTATATTTTATTTTTTTATTTTATATCTTGTTAAAGAGTTGAGTGCTCGCCTTATTGAAGCCTCCGGTGACAAGAAGGCTGGCAGCTTCCTCTGCCAACGTATTAGCTTGGCAATCCAAAGAGGTAATGTTGCCAGCATTCTTGGAACCGTTCCTATGAGCCCACAGCTGGAGGACATTTTTTATTAAAGGTTTTATTTTGTCTTTAGTTATCTTTATGAATTTTTTCGATAATGTAATTATTTATGTTATAATAATATGTTACTTTTCTTTAAACCTAAATAACAATCGTATATTATGTTAAATAAACGCTTGTGACTAAGCAACCATATGTGGCAAGAATATTGTTCTACATAGCAGATTACGATGGCTCTCTCTGCATCTGCGGCGAACAAGTGGCAATGTTATGCACTAACTTTTATGTAAATTTGCGGAACATAGGGGCGTATCCCACCTGAGCAAAACTGTACGGCGCACTAATTAACGACCGAAGTTGCCGGGATGCTGGGAGCGTGACTCATTACGAATTGTATTGCACTAAAAATATGAATGCGCTGTTTTTGGCATTAATTCACATTTGTAATTTGACTTAATGCTGTTCCTTGAGCTCGATGGCGCGGCAGCGTTAACAGCCTCTATGTTCAATACAGTGTGTCTGACCACCATTCTAAGATTAAGACGTCCCAGGTTCGATTCGTTTATGTTTTCGATCTGGTTGGTGGTGATACGCTTTTGAACCCACCTGGCTTGCTACCATCAATGTTGTCTCGCACTGTCGCCATAACAACAATGTTAGTGGTATTGTAAGATAAGATAGCCAGTTCCTTAGTGTTGAGGATTCCGGGTGTGGTGCACTTCTATCTTTGAGTGACGAGAGTGTGATTTGTTTATTTAGTTCACCATTTGCAACGATCATTACAGGAATACTTTAATGCGATAGCGAAGCTAATTACAATAAAAAAAGACGAGCGAGCCTTACAGTAGTTGCATATGATGTGTCGCAGTCGCATTTGACATCTCAATTAGTAATAAGCAATGTTATCATTATAATCTGAAAAAAATGGGTCAGGTATTAACATCATTTTATAACTATAAAATAAATAAAGATAAAGTATTACACACGAAAGGGTTCAACCCTTCGTGTGTAAATCGTTCAACATCGATATTACAATAGAAAATAGAAAATAGAATTAACAATGACGTATATTTTTTTACAAATCATAAAAATAATGCAGTTATTACTCATTAGAAGACATTTAACACATCAAAATGACCTTTGATAGTTAAATGACACAATATGCCACATATAATAATAATATGTCATGTTCATAATATGGTTTACTGAATTTACAAAACGGCGCGCGCTTGCGCGCTTCCCCGACTTCCTGTTACACTGTTGGACACTTCCGTCCCATTTCACGAAATCACTCCCACAAATTGCTAGAAAGCGAGCGGAAAGATGTTACACATCAAAAAAATCAACTAAGTGTTTCGATCTGATCATAAAATTTCCCATTACATAATATAGAATGTCCCAAAGTAAAAAGTTAAAAAAATCTTTTAATAACCTTCAAACAAGAACACAGCAACGCATAATAATGCTGTTTATAGGCATTAGAGTTGACGCAATCCTGTCAGATTCTGTATAGAATCCTTCCGACTTTTCCTTCTTTTAAAAAGTCGGCCAGTGTTCGTAATTTGACCGTTTCATAATAAATAATTGTAACACATATACATTTTAATTTTATGCACTTCTTCATCTATTAAATGTTACTGAGTCAAATTTCACACTCCTCTGTACGCGCAATGTGCTAAAGAGGAGTACAAAGTTTTTCACGTATTAATATACAGATAAATATTATAACTGTACACTTTAGTTCTATCTTCAGTGAGCAAAGCAACAAAAAATGTTGATAGCCAAGCCAACATATATCGCAAGACCCTTACAAGAATTTAATTTTAAAAGACAATTTTATCACGAGTTTCTACGTACAATTACTTCCGCGCTCTACGCGAGCAAAGAGTTCCTAGGCTTCACCTGTTCAGGCGACGTGGTATTAATTCCTCGCATAAAAGGCATGCAAATTATGTTAGCAGCCTTGTGTTCCAGTAGTATTTTCCTTGTAAATTCTAACTTGACGCTCTTGTCATCATATAACCTACTGCAAGCAGAAGTTTTATAAAAAATCTTTTTATGACTCGTTTTGTGTCTTTTGCACAGATTTATCAACTCATTAGGGTAGACTAATGTTAGTTATCTCAGCAGCTTTATCGTAATAATTGGTTGCCAAATTGGTGATTTATCACCGTTATTATCATCTATAAGACGCAAAACTTTTTCAATCAAACAAAAATCATTCAAATCAGTGCATAATATTACATACTCGTAATACACATTGCAGAACATGCATAAAACTTCCCTTGCATTGGGACAAGGCTAAAGAATGTTACCACCGCCCGTCATGAAATTTGAGATTTGACGTGCTCGTAACCCTCTAGTAAATATCTGTAAATATAAAAGACACATATGTCAAAAGTTTGATTCCCAGTGGCATGGACTAATTATGCCAGCGGGTAACACACAGCTGTCACAATCATGCCTAATATGGTATGTATATTACCCTCACCGTTATCCGCGGAACAATATAATTTTGTTTTGCGATGTAATATTCTACCGCCTCTGTGGTCTAGTGGTTAGGACCACCGGTTTCAGACCCAGAGGTTCCGGGTTCGATTCCCAGAGGGAGGTACATGTTTGTGTACTCGGTTTGGTTTGTGGTAGCGCTTGTTTGTCTGACTGGCTAGCTACCACCATCTTATCTAAATATGTCGCCATAACATCAATGTTTGTAGCATTGTTGTGTTCCGGCAGCTTGCGATAGATAGCAAGTGCCTCAGTAATTGAGAACCCCAGGTGAAGTGCCCTTCTACCACTGGCCTTATCATCACTTAACATCCGGCGAGATGAAAACACTGTGCTTACCAGTAAGATATAAAAAAACCGGACAAGTGCGAGTCGGACTCGTCCACCGAGGGTTCCGTACAAAATTTAAAAAAGGATTAAGTAGGTACGCAAAACAGTGCAGGCTGTTAGGTACTACATACACCAAAGTTATTAGACAGTGTTACTAAAGAAACTGCTCATCAGTAGGATGCTAATTGGACGATAATGATGTAAAATCAGCTGCAAAACCCAATAAGAACAATGAATCTACGACACCCTAACTTAGCATCAGTTATAACACAATGAATCATTAATAACGCCACAGCTTACCGAACAGACGCTTACGAAATCAGAACAGTATACATATAGCTATACGTACCTATACGTGTCTGCATGCGCGAACATAATATCTACACGTGTATGTAATTCGAAGTTTTACTACAATTTGTTCAAAGCGAACCCTTAGAGGCATTACATAGGTAATCCCAATCACATAACAAGGTGGGCCTCCCAATTTAGTTGTGTACAAGTTTATTCGGGTATCTCTCCGTGGGGTATTAGGTATAATAAATGGGAGGACAAATTCGCGACCTTTCCGTTATATTGAAATTGGCAACTGCTCAAATAGAAATTATTGTAATTAATCATTATTCTGTACTCGTTCTTGGTTGTCGTGGCAACATATCTCGCCTTTGGTGGAGTTAGTGACAGTAAGAAGTTGTTAAGTTGTGTGTGACTGGAGTTTTGTGTTGCTTTGTAATTTTGGTAATGTTGCTAGCAACCTTCTTAAGTAGTTAGACTGTCGACTTAAAATCAAACGGGTACAATTAATAGCGGGGTAGAAGTCCATCGCCTAAATACAATATAAGTAGCATTGTTTTGTTTCATCACCTGATAACCAGTTACTCAGTAGTTGAGAATGCGTTCTACCTCCATTCTTATCGTCACTTAGCATGTGGTGAGATGAAAGGTAAGTGCGTTCCTATTAAAAAAAAATATGATTTCACTGGAATCCTAAGACTGGTGTTACTGGTGACTGGTGGACGCTATTCTTTGTGATGTGTGTTTATAGCAGAGCGTCAATCATTATCATCGTTCTATAAACGTCCAACTGTTAGGCTCAACTCAACATAATTGCATAATTCTTGTAAAACGTTCAATTAAGTGTAAAGAGCGAAAAGAAATAGTAGGTTATTCTGTTGATCGCGTATGTGAAATTGCTAGTGCAGAGTTAGATGGTTTTCTCATAGTGTGTATTTATCGACCGCCTTCAGGCAACTTTACAACATTTTTAACTTTAATAGAAGATTTATTCGACAAGATATTTGCCTGCAATAAGTCCATTGTTATATGCAAGCAAGCAAATCGATATTAAAGTCGACTTTAATATCGATTTGCTTGCTGAGTCTGGGGATAAGGATAATTTTATTTCATCATTAAAATGTTATAACTTAGATTATCTTTTTAATGAACCAACTCGAATCACACTTCAGTCAGAGACATGTATGATAATGTATTTGTTAATTGTAAAATCAAAAGTAAAGTGTTAATAAGTGGGGTACCTTCTGACCGGTAAAAACGGAAAATAAAATTATTTCTTCTAGACCCTTGACAAAAAAAAATCTGTAATATTTAAAGATAAAATTATTGAGAAACACTCGTTTTTAAATCACAATATTGATGAACCAAATGAGTCTTACAATAAATTATTTGGTGTGATTACTAAAGAGTTTAACAAAGTCTATACAAAAAAGATAGTAAAATTTAATAAAATAATATTTTTTAGTGAATGGGCCACAAAGAGAATAAGGGAAAGTAGGGATATTCTTTATGGTCTGTAAGATATGAAATGTCATGATTCTAGTCTAACTTTTTAAAATTATGCTAAAAATATTCCAAAATATTTTCTAGTCCAAATTTATCAGCAACTAAATCATTAATTCTAAAAATAAGGTCAAAGCTACTTGGAACATTTTTATTTCTGAAACTGGAAAAGCCAGTAAAAAAGAGTCAAGTTTTCCACTTAAAATGAATAATGAAATAAAATGAGCTTATTGAAGATAAACTTCAAATAGCC
The DNA here is from genome assembly GCA_947562085.1 of Eudonia lacustrata. Classification (NCBI taxonomy): domain Eukaryota; kingdom Metazoa; phylum Arthropoda; class Insecta; order Lepidoptera; family Crambidae; genus Eudonia; species Eudonia lacustrata. The sequence continues at coordinate 18,957,527 of OX387340.1, read as the reverse complement.
AATACTTTTGATTCCTATTTTGTTAATATACCTATTGACACAACTAGACATCTAGAATCGTCGTCTACTGAAGCACAAAGTTTATTAAAACTTAGTCTAAATAATAATAAAAACATATAAATGCTTAAATGGGTGAATCAACTTTTCGTTGTAACAAGTGACTAATTTTTTTGAAAAAAATAAGAACATTATTTCTACATTTCTTTAGATTAGTCGTAAACTAGCACTAATAAACTTTAAAATTTTAGGTATGTTCGCGAATTTCAATTTAATTTATAGCAGTTTAAGGGCTAAATACTGATTGTTGGTCCTATAAGGCGTCTTCTGGGCGATTGATATTTATTTATTAAAACAACGACAAATTAGTAATCAAATCACTGTAATATCAAGAAAAGTACAAAAACGTTATTTCAATAATTTCAATTAAATTAAATGCCAAGTATTTTTTCAGAAATTGGTACATATTGTGTCTCATGAGTCACCAATGGAAAAAAAACAAGTGATATTCGTTATAATTCTTGTCCAAAACAATTAAATAAACAAAAAAACATTGGGCTAGTTCTCCCATTGATTTATAAGCAATCATATAAAATAAAATAGGAATAACACCGAAATTTTTCAACATAATAGTACTAACAATCATATAATTATTGGGGACAACTTGGTTTGCCGGGAGACAACTTTGATGACCAAAGGACACGAACAGGAAATATCTGTGTAAATTGGATGAAGATGCGCCCATATTTTTTTTTTTATACTTAGCTCGGCAAATGACTCCAACCCACCAGATGTTAAGTGGAAATGAAGTTCAGACGCGAAAACAACTGGTGCAGCGTGGAAACAAACGTAGCATCAGTCAACTTTACTCTGCCGGCCCACAAGGTGCTTCTTCACGCCTCTCTTGAAGGACCCCATATCATAGGAAGGAGGGAAAACGTGTGCTGGTAGACTATTCCATCTTTTGGAGGTGCGACAAAGAAACGAGTCACCAAATTTCTTTGTGCGCGATGGGATATTTGAGACAGTGAATCGGTGACTCCGAAGAGCAGCACGTGTACTCCTATTTATTTATTTATTTATTTAAGTCTGAATTGCCCACTACACTTACAGTTACCCAAAGCGTGCAGAAAAAAAGAAGAAAGGGAGAAGGTAGGATGAGGTCAAAGAGCTCTTCAGAGCACTCGCCATGGTATAAGCGGTAAAACACGCTGAGTGACGCAACATCTCTACGCAATTGCAGAGATTCGAGAGTATTTACCACTTCTGCATTGCCGATAATGCGTTCAGCGCGACGCTGCAATCTGTCCAAGGCATCGAGAAGGTACTTAGCGGAACCGTCCCAGATGTGCGAGCAATACTCCACGCAAGACCGTACCTGAGTCTTGTACAAAAGGCACAACTGGTCCGGCGTAAAGAATCTCCGCACTCTGTTCAGAATTCCGAGTTTTCGTGAGGCTGTTTTGATCACGGCTTCGATGTATTCCCTTTGGTTCAGATCGCATCGTATCGTCATACCAAGCATGTTGATACTGCTCTGCAGGCGTAGAGATGTACCCTGAAGAGTTGGAAGGGGAAGGAATGGTGACTTTTATGGCTGCAGGTTAATGAATTGTTGAGGCTAATATTGTGCAACAAGATTCTACTTTATGCCCACAATTAGATTCTTTATCAGAGATATAGGTTACCACCGTATGCAGAGAAACTTGTTTCCTGGATCCGCCGAAATGATGCGCTTGGATTTCTTTGTAAAGCTTACAATTATAGTTTTCACTAAAATAGGCTACAACTATTACCTCGTTTTCTTGGATACCATTCACGGCTAGTCTGAAGTTTTTAAACTGTGTTATCATAATTGTAGATATGTTTTTTTAATAGTTTTAGTTCTCTGTTAAAATTTACCATCAAGTCTTTAATCTGTCCTTCTTAAACTTCTTTGACATTTTTTACAGCTTTCGTTATTTTGCCGTCCTTTTCATATATCTCTTCTCGCCTGCCCCAGTCAGACCACTTTATAATTTCATTACCCTTTGTTGTATCGTGCCTTACTTCATTTCTCCCACATTTCTGGCAATTTCCATACATACACGCTTAATTCTTAGTATCACAAACTGTAAAAGAAATGAGCACGTTTAAATCTTCAGTGTTTAATACATGCTTTCTTTTAAGCACCTGTGCTTGTAAACGGGATTAACGTGCAACTTGCATAGACGCATTTCGCGGCCATCTATTGAAGGCTTTTAACAACGAAGAAAGGTTTGTTTTGAGTAAAATAATAATATGAACACCTTGTTTCAGGTTTCTCTTGTTTGAATATTTTGTACAAATTCTTCATACTATCTAACAGAAACCTTTTCTGACTTTTTATTTTACCCTTAGTTTTAGTCTCTTTTTTGCCTGCTGTAGCTCTTGATATGTCATCTCTAATGAAAAAAATCATTTTAATTAGAAACATCAATAACAATAATAAATTTAATCACAAAAAATTAAATTGAATGCATTTCAAATTAATTCATGAACTAAAATTAAAGTAAAAAATTATTTTGAACATTGTTATAAAATTAAAAATATTAAGCATCTAACAAAATAGTGTAAATGTACAAAAAAAACTTATCCGAAATTATCCGATTCTCATGGGTCACCGCAAATGTCTCATGGGTCACCACATAAGTGACCCTGCGGACTAGTGACCCATTAGATATTTAATGGTAAAAATATTTTTTTATATCTAATTATTGTAAATATCTTCAAAAAAAATACTGTTAAAGCCAATTAGTCTGTATTGCAGTAATATTATGCTCCTAAATATACTAAAAGTTCAAACTACTTACGACTTTTCGTAGTTACCCAGCAGACCAGCAATAAACACAATTTGCCTCACTTCGAGCCGCTGACGAAATGACCGATCGAATGTGCGGTCACTGGATTGGCGGAGTGGATCACGTGATCACAGATCGTTTTCTTATTGGCTAGTTAGGGTTAGTTCTATCTGGCTTCGACTTTGCTGTACATTTTGTATGGTGACCCAGTAGACTTCAATATAATTGCTCTATCAGGGACACAGAATTAGAAGACAATTGTGAAAATTACAATAAACTTTAAAATATTTTACAACAAAATTTGAAAGTAATACACTTTAATCTTACTAGAAACGGCGTAATATCTACCATGGTCATGTCAATATTTTAAACTGCATCGCAAAATTTTAAAATGTTTGCTCGGGGGACAGTTCATATTTGTATGAGTGCTCAAAATTGTCCCGTGGGTCACCAATAAAAAATAGGTTAATTGATGAATTTATATCTAGCTGAATATTTTAGTTTACTGCCTTGTTGCCTAATTTATTGTTTTTTTTTTTTTTTCTTTTAATTGATGGCTTCGTGCGATTAGCACATTTAGCCAGTGTCAAAGTAATTTATTTTACATGTACCTAATACATCATCATCTCAGCCAAAAGACGTCCACTGCTGGACAAAGGCCTCCCCCAAGGATATGAGGGGTATTTGCCGTAATCGCCACGCTTGGCAGGCGGGTTGGCGATCGCAGTAGGTTGAGGGTAACTTCAGAGAGATGCTGCTGCCTATCCTCTGGAATAGTCCCTTAGTCGGCTTTTACGACACCCACGGGAAGAGAGGGGGTGGTGCAATTATTTATCCCCGGCACCACACAGGGGTGATACACCTAATACATAAATAAAAAATATTTCCTTAAATGATGATGATAAATGATATTAGAAATGGGAAGTGAGAAATGATATACCCCCCAACCCCTCGAGTATCTCAGTAAAGATGTGGGGCTTTACTAAGTCCCCATGCGAGCTTCTTGAGAGAATTTGAAAAGTGACGTTGCACTGTTTTGTTTCATTTGCCAATACTTACGCACACTCACGAACACTTAACGGTTAATAATCCACCATTATTTCACATTAATATTCAACATAACACAAATTTTGGAAAATAAAGCAAAACCGCAGACATGACGCTTCACTTTCCCGCCAAGAACTAATTTATTGTTAAGGTCATAACAATCACATTATTTTCTTAATTTAAATGTAAAAAGATATTGAATCACATGGGGACAAGAAAAAACAACAAAAAGTTGATTCACCCAAATAAGAAAAGGTCAGAAGATGTATTGATGTAGGTTCATTTCCAGATTTAATGAAAAATAGTGAAGTGGCTCCTACGTTTAAATCTGGAGATACATTAAAACCTGCTAACTATAGACCGGTTTCAGTTTTGCCAGTACTTAGTAAAATATTCGAATCCATAATCTTTACACAAATTAATGTACATTTTAGAATGAACAAAATTTTACACAACGATCAGTTCGGTTTCACGAAAGGCCGATCAACCATAGATGCTGGTGCTAAACTTATGAAAAATGTTCTAGAGGCTTGGGAGACTTCACATGATGTAAGAATTTTTTGTGATTTTTCTAAAGCTTTTGATTGTGTTGATTATCACACTTTAATTGGTAAATTGTTTCAATAATATGACGTTCGTGGGACTTCACTAGAATTAATCAAATCTTATATGTCAAAGAGAAATCAAAAAGTAGGCATTAATGATGTAGTTTCAGAGGGTTCAATTGTAAAGATGGGAGTGCCCCAGGGATCTATTATCGGTCTGTTTTTGTTTCTTGTTTATATCAATGGTCTTCCTTTCATGGTTAAGAAAATGTCGGAAATAGCACTATTCGTTGGTGACACTTCTTTAATATTTTCTTTAGATAGGAAAGACTCTAAAACTGGAGAGGAAAAAGTTAACGATACACTTAAAACAGTGTCTCAATGGTTTTCAGTTAACAACTTAGTACTTAATGCCAAAACAACGAAATTGCTTAGATTTTCACCTCCAAATATACGACTTTCTCCATTGAAAATGCGAGAAACTTAGAAATCGTTAATAGTACTTCTTTTCTTGGTATAATTATAGACTTTAGACTACAGTGGAGTTCTCATATTGAGGGTCTAGCAAAAAGTTAGTTCAGCTGCCTTTGCCATTAAAAGTATTAGGAAAATAACTAATCAAAATACTGCTAGGCTGGTTTATTTTGCATACTTCCACAGTATTATGTCATACGGATTATTGTTATGGGGATCAGCAGCAGACATAGGTTGAATTTGCATTCTCCTAAAAAGGCAGTCCGGTTTATATACCAGTTAAAGCTACGTGATTCCTTAAAAATTGGGGTTAAAGTTATTCGCGTCCGTAGGTTTACCCTTGAGACCCTACACGTGACCCCTAGGTGGTGCTAAATGAGTGACACTGTCTGAGTGGTAGAGCCACGCTGCGTTGCAGCACGAAATGGGCCAGCTCGCCCGGCGTAATACCACCCTCTCACAGAATATCGGCGTGAAACAATGGCACTCGTTGCTGTTGTGTTTCGTCCGGTGAGTGAGAGTACCGGAGGCCCATCTCTTACCCCTCCCCCGTCCCAATTCCTACTCCCTCCTCAAGATCCAACTCCTTCCTCAAGGCTGGCAACGCATCTGCGATTACTTTGGTTTTGCGGGTGTTCATGGGCGGCGGTGATTACTTTCCATTAGGTGACCCGCCTGCTCGTTTGCCTCCTTTTAATATAAAAAAAGGATTTATTTAAAGATATAGATATTTTAACTTTACCGTCATTATATATATTTGTAAATATTATGTATGCGCGTAAAAACCTACACCTGTATACCAAGAAAATGAGGTTTACGGATTTAATACAAGGAATCAGAATAAATTATGTGCACCGAAGCTCAGACTCAGCAAGAGTAGTAAATCCTTTATAGGTAACTCAATTCGATTTTATAATAAAATACCTGATCATGTAACTGCGTTGACAGATATAAAATTCAAAACGTACGTTAAACATGTTTCAATTAAGAAAGCTTATTGTAAATTACTATATTATAGACAAATGCGTGTGGATATAAGTCGCCTGCACTGACTTGAATATTATTAATAATGTGTACAAAATTGTATAATTTGGTTGAAAAGATGGAGAAAAAGAAATAAGCCTCCTGAGTTTCTTGCCAGCTCTTCTCGGTCGAAGGCTCTCCCAAAACCCGAACTGGTGGTATCTTCAATAGTTTAGTCTAAATTATTTTTTTAGTTTTATTATTTATAGTTTTGACGTCAATTGCCTGTGAAGGCTTATGTTGAATAAAATGATTTGACTTTGACTTTGACTTTGAACATGTTCTTTTATACATCTTCTTCTTCTTAGTCGGGCACGCTTGGCCGAGTGATTGTGGTTATTAGTGGGTCCTGATGAATGACGGCTCTCGCGACCACGCTGGCGAAATACGAGGGTGGTAACGACTGCCATCTCACTACAGTAAACGTAACTTAGTTTTTTAAACTTCACCTACCGCCTACCGCGCGCCTACCTAACCGAAGACAAGACATTGCGAAATATATTTAGCTCGCACGATCGCCACCCACGGCCCAAAGGGATCTTTAGTTAGTTATTTTTCTTCTGTTAGTTAAATTAAGTACCTGAGGAACCCACTAAAATTATTACGCTCAATAAACGCTGCCTATAGCTGTCTAACAACAACTACACAATTACCCGTAACACTAAAATACGGCCACTAATTATATCGCGCTTATGTACACCGTCTTTTTATTTGGCCGAAGCTTTTCCCGGGCAATGCAATATAAACGAGGCCGGAACGAGCATTTCCTTTAATCCAGCTCACAGCTCTATTATCGTCTGAAGAAAACAAGGGATCAGAATTAAAGAAAAGATTAGTAATGCGCCGTCGAGACGGAGTGAAGTGGCGCGGACGATAAATCTTGCAGAGTTCTTCCCTTGGCCATTGCAAAAACGTTGCGAGCAATTAATTACCCACTTGGACCCGGCCCGGCTTTGGAAACCAATCCCTGCTTTTGACTTTTTTGGGATTACAATAAACTGCTAATTGATTCACTGAAAGTTTGGCGTCAGCAATATTTTCGCGGGCGAAAACAGGATTCGTCGTTGTTTTTTTTGTGTACCTACATTCTGTTTAAACCATTTCACTCGAGTGACCTTTGCCTTAATTCTGCTAATTTAAAACGTCGACAAACTTAATGTCTCGGTGGCCTAGTTCTCATATTTTTCCATATTCCAAAGGTACAACGCGTTCAAGTAAAACTTGCAACAACTTGTACTTACTGCCTATATGATTTAAAATGAGACATGAGATAATTTTAGAGTACTTTATTGCACGTTTTGGAAAGTCATATGACCGGATGCGTTTTAATTTAAACCAAAAAACAAATGTAAACCTAAACATAAACAACTACATGCATTTAAAGGTAACGAAATTAATAACGTACCTATCATGATTTTATTAAAACTTTTTATTAAAAACGGACTATAATCTCACTTGAAAATTAAGTTTAATAACCTTTCAAAAGTCGCGTTGTGAAAGTCTAATTATTTTTACTTATTTTCTAACTCCGCTAATCTTGTTTAAATATCGCTGGAAAATCTACTTGCATTATTTGTTCAGCGTAGTTTATCCTTTTCTTAAAAAACGAATTAACTTTGGCCAATGACAATGAAGCCTTTCAAAGGTACATGGACACAAACGCTAAAACTTGATGCTACGATTCACATAATTAACTAATCGTTGACATCATAATAAGAAGAGCGTAGATATAATGAACAATGAATAGCAATATGCTAATACATAGCAGAAATACGTTTTCGGGTTTAAGAACTTTATTTTCTCACTAACATACATTCATTCATATAAATGATAAAACTTAAATACAGTACACGTCCTGCTCTTCGGAGTCACCGCTTCACTGTCTCAAATATCCCATCGCGCACAAAGAAATTTGGTGACTCGTTTCTTTGTCGCACCTCCAAAAGATGGAATAGTCTACCAACACACGTTTTCCCTCCTTCCTATGATATGGGCTCCTTCAAAAGAGGCGTGACGAAGCACCTCATGAGCCAACAGAGTGAGGTTAACTGATGCTACGTTTGTTTCCACGCTGCACCAGTTATCTTCGCGTCTGGACTCCATTTCCACTTAACATCAGGTGGGATGGAGTCATTTGCCGAGTTAACTATAAAAAAATATACATTCAAAATTATTAGTTTAAGGGTACCACAGTGCCCATCTTTTTTTTTTTTTTTTTTTTTTAACCCAGAGGAACTCATTACGAGTACCCGGGGCCTTGAAGAGGTCCCAAGTTATGTGAGACTCACCCGTCCGTCTTTCCGCAACCCACCGACTGTCATGGAGACGCCATTGTCTCCAGTCGGCTGCCAAGGGAAGGCCCAAGGCTGGGAAGGGCGAGACGGGGGGGGATACTCACTAACCTCTGGGGGACCAAACTCCGATACGGTGAAGACCGCGGGGCCTATCCCGGAGGGAATTGAACCGCGGGGTTCACCCTGGCGCCCGTGTGATCACCCGTGTCGGCCCATTCGCACTATAGTGCGTTTAGGGCCGGCACGCGCGGTCACACGGGCGGTACGCGTTCGCGACGTCTAGTACCACACCACACCCCCGGAAGGGCGTGTTGTGGTTCAACCTCAGAGGAGGTTACCTCAAGAGAGGTCACTTAGCCCGCGAGGACAGTGCGACCCTTACACATAATATATACAAACGACATTTACAAATACACTATTTACAACACATACACATATATTTGCGTCTTTCGCGCCATGGGATCCAGATTACGGCGGGAGGAGATCTGCGTCTCTCCGCCTCCTTCTGCGTCTCCTCCTCCTGGCAGGAGTGGCGTCAACCGCATTCTCGCGCGCCCTCTCCGCCTGCTCCTTCAGGCCCATGCATACGCTACAGAAGCGCGACACCGCCCCCCAGTTGTCCTCGCTCTCCAGCATTGCAGTTACAACGTCTGGAAGAGCGAGACTCCCCCTTCCTCCAAGCTCCATCTCCATAGCGCGTCGCTGCGAGGAAAAGGCGCTACACACCTGGAGAGTGTGCTGCGCCGTGTCCTCAGCAGCTCCGCACTGATGGCAGATGGTGCTCTCTTCCTTTCCGATTCGACACAGATACTTACCGAAGCAACCGTGATCGGTCAGTATCTGTGTCAAATGGTAAGTCATATGCCCAAAGGGCCTGTCAAGCCATCTCGATATGACTGGTCTAATGGCTTCGACGGTGCGGACACCGGCCTCTGGAGTCTCCAGCTGGTGTTCCCAGTGCCACACCGCCATCTCACGTCCGGTTCGCCTCGCACCCTGGACCTCTTCCAAGGCGGGGCGTTCGCCATTGGCGATTCTCTCCACGCGGAACTCAAAGACCTCGGTCAAGACCTTGGCCTCGAGCTCCCACGGGATCATGCCTGCTAAAGCCGTCGCCGCTGTGTACGACACCGTCCGGTACCCTCGTATTGCTCTCACCGCTGCCACCCTCTGTGGCCTGCGTAGGAACGCAATGTTTTTGCGGGAGAGCGAGTCGGACCAGACCGGTGCGCCGTATAGTGCCATGCTGCGCAGCACTCCGGCGTACAGCCTACGGCAGCTATCTCCTGGGCCTCCGATATTAGGGAGAACGCGCGAGAGCGCCATCGCCGCCTTCACCACCCGAGGCGCCATCTCGGAAAAGTGTGGCTCGAACGTCCAGCGGCTGTCGAGGATGAGTCCCAGATATTTCATCCGGGACTTGATCTCAACACGCACGCCGTCCACCGTGACGCTCCAACTGCCAGGCGGTTTCTTCCTTGGGCCGTGGAAAACTATCGCCTCCGTCTTCGGAAGAGCTACATCCATCCCCAATTGACGGATTCTCGATACGGTCAAAGTGGCCATGACCGACGCGAGTCGAACCGTATGCTGGTAGTCACCGCCACACGCAGTGACTAGGGTGTCATCCGCATAGCAGATGACCCCCGTCCTGGGGAGAGTAATTCCCCTCAGGACCCAGTTGTATCCGATGTTCCACAGGAGGGGTCCAAGGACCGACCCCTGCGGAACACCGCACACCATACGGCGAGCACTAATGCGCTCCGCGCCCTTCTGCAGAAATAGGATCTTCCTATCTTGCAGGTAGTCCCTCAGGACCCTCCTTATGTACCAGGGCACCCTGTGATAGAGGAGGGCCTGGTTAATACAGTTGAAGGGGAGGATGTTAAAAGCGTTCGCTATATCAAGCGAGACCGCCAACACCCTCTCCCCTCTTGCAACTGCTGCATCGGTAGTACAGCGAAGGGCAAGTATCGCGTCCACCGTAGACCTGCCCCGACGGAACCCGTACTGAGATGGCTCAATGTTGGGTCCGCCGGCATCCAGGTGCTCGACGATGCGGGCAGCGAGCAACCACAGTGCCCATCTACTCCAATCCGCAGACTTATTACCGAAACAAGCAACCAGGGGCCCGACCGCCCAACCGATCGCTTTGACTACGCGTATAGTTTATGACGTCATCTTGCCACCTCGCACCGCCTATGAAAGCAATATCATAGCTAAAGGCTATAGCTTTCGATATTGCTTTCATAGGCGGCACGAAACGACAATATGACGTCATAAACCACACACGAAGTCAAAGCGATCGGTTAGGCGGTCGGGCCCCAGTTGTTGATTGTACAATTGCAACGCGACTGCTCTAGTTGCGTTTTATAAATTGATATTACCGTCACAAGTCGCTCAATGTATTTTTATTTATTTATTTGTTTATTAGGGCAACCAACAAGACAAACACTGATACAAGCAAAAATTGTAGAAACTTTACTTTAACTTTCATCATCATCATCATCATCTCAGCCAAAAGACGTCCACTGCAGACAAAGGCCTCATCCAAGGATATGAGGGGTATTTGACGTAATCGCCACGCTTGGCAGGCGGGTTGGCGATCGCAGTAGGTTGAGGGTAACCTCAGAGAGATGCTGCTGCCCATCCTCTGCAATGGTCCCTTAGTCGGCTTTTACTACACCCACGGGAAGAGATGGGGTGGTGCAATTCTTTATCCCCGGCACCACACGGTGTACTATAAATTTATTTATATTTAAAAAAAAACAATTTATTAATTTATAATATTGTAAAGGAATCATTACAAAAAAGTATTATAATACTTCCCTCATAAGGCCAACTAATGCAACAAAAATAAACTAAATGTGTGTAACTAAGTATTACACACATTTTAATCGCAAATACACTAAGCAAGCGATCATGCTCAATGCTCATGCATTCGTTTTTTAAAGGCCGGCAACGCATCTGCGATTCCTTTGGTTTTGCGGGTGTCCATGGGCGGCGGTGATTGCTTCCCATCAGGTAACCCGCCCGCTCGTTTGCCTCCTTCTAATAAAAAAAAATGCTTTTTTCGGTAATGAGCCTCCGGATTCTAAGCAGTCTCCAACAACGAAGCCTACTTTCTACTTTTATCTTTACTCTATGTCCCCACTGTTGGGACACAAGCCTTCCTGTGGATGAAAGCACTACCGAGAGAACGGGCCTTAAACCACGACTCGGGCCCCTTGTAGATTGGTAATTGTTAGCGACTTCTAACGCAGCATGAACCAACGGCTTTTCCAAAGCACGGAGGAGCTCGAAATAATAAACAAGTAAATAATAAATAAATAAACTTTCCTACACTTACACCAATTACCTTGCCCAAGAGAAGCTTCGTTATGAGACTCGTTAAATGGTTACTAGACAACGGATTATCATACTTAAAATACTTAAATACATACTTATTATATATAGAAAACACCCAGACCCGAGACAATTTAGTAAAACAATAATTTCTAAATTGACCCGACCGGGGATCGAACCCGGGACCTCAGAGATGGCGACACCATGAAAACCGGTGTACAAACCACTCGACCAAGGAGGTCGTCAAAAGATAAATATGTATTAAGTCACTCATCCGAATGAGAAAGTTGCTTAACTTAAGGGTGCGCCAACAAAAAAATAACAAAAATGCAGTTACGGTTAAGTAGATATAATTGAAAATACTATCGTATTAAATGAACAAATATATATTTAGTATCATAGGGAACGTGTTTACAATTTGTCAGAACCATAAATTCATAACACGCTATAGTTTTTTCTACAACATCATTTAAAGTTGGGCAAAAATCATGAAAACGAGTGGCGGCGTTTAGTAGATTTCTTATAGTTTATCTAAATTATTGTACCTCTGATTTTGTCTAAACAATCATCAATGGATAAACTACAAATTGCTAGACTACATTTTCGATTCATCAAGTGGTTATTTAAATAATTATTTTTTATTAAGCACCTTAAATTCCCCATACAAAATTAGTATGGCCGCGCGGCATCAAATAAATATGGACGACGACATTTCAAATAAAACATATGACACTTGTCACTTATGGACGGCGCACCCTTAAGCATCGCAGAACTGTTAACCACTGCGCCAACCTTCTCCTTCTTCTATGCAGAGCATTGACCCTGAGCAGTAATACAAAACTTTCCGCTCATGAATGTTTGGTTACCCATCCGATAGCGAAAGTTGCTTGACTTCAGCAATCGCAATGTTACCCACTTCACCATTGACCTCCTCCTTCTTCTATGCAAAGCATTGACCCTGAGCAGTAACACAAAACTTCCCGATTCGCCGACTAAAATACAAATGCGTGAAAGTGGGTTAATACGTAGATTTACCCAACACCAACATGACCCCCGCCCCGATCCGAACCCCTCGGAGAATCTAGTAGGGAAAGGGGACACGATTGCGTGAAGCCATTCCCTCTAGAAACCCTCAGAGGGCCTAGCGTGAGTTATTTTTGACATTCGATCACATATTGTTTTCTAGCACGAGCACTACACATTGAAATGAAACAACTTTTACGGATCTACTCGCGTTTATTTTGCACATTACTTATTTAATGTTTATCCTGACGTTTCGAACCCTTTGCAGGGTCCGTGGGCACAGGGAGACGGATTCGATCACGTTAACGAAAACGAGAATTTGTATGGCAAAATTTTAATTCTTCTCGTATGTCGCCAGGAGGCGCTGCTTCAATGCCATACTCGTTTTCGTTTCCGTAAACGTAATCGAATGAATACGGATAGTAAACGAAACTCACACTACACCCTGATGGTGTTACGATTAGGGTTGCCAACTTTTTTTAGGCCAAATATAGTATTTTTGGATTCAGTACCCATAAAAATATAGTAGGCAGGGAAGTAATTAAAAAAATTAAATATAAAAACACAAATGTTGAAAAAATTTCCACAAGGAGGATTTGAACCCGCACCCTTCTGGCATACCGGGTCAGGTGCTCTCCCAAAGTAAAAAGTAAATAGTGTTGAATAATTTCGGCGGGCTGATTAGAACCACGACAGCTCAATTGGGAGAGCACCTGACCCGGTATGTCAGAAGGGTGCGGGTTCAAATCCTGCTCGTGGAAATTTTTTCAACATTTGTGTTTTTGTAATTTGTTCGCAACAAAATTTGCGTTAAAAATTATATAAAAATTTTATAAAATATAGTAAATTAAAATATTTATTTTATTTCTTAAATGAATATTTTTTAGTGCTTTGAGCTTTTATTGATATGTTTTTATTTTTAAGGAACGCTTCGTAACTTTTATCACAATCTAATTTTAAGTTACAAAACATCATTAACTCTGCTTTTATCAGACCGATACTGGCTTTGTTGTGCTCATCTTTCCACTTTGTGTTCATCACAGAAAACTATAGTAAAAATAGAGAAGTTTCGCCTACTATAATATATTTCTAAAATAATAGTAGTTAGATACCTAAAATAGTAAGATACTATATTATATAGTAGGGTTGGCAACCCTGGGGTGCGAGTCAGATGACCCCCACATGGTGCATCCGTCCCAACGTTCTCCGTTTGGAGAAAGTTGGGCCCAATCGGCTAACATCTGGCAAGGCGGGAGCCCCTTCTGGGCCCTGCACCTCCACGTGCGTGTCCACTCTGGAACGCACACTCGCCGCTCCTTCTGAGCGGCTTTGAGGGGAGTTTGTTTGTGTTGTTTTGTTTTGTAGTTTTTCTTTCTGTTGCAGGTGACAAGGAAAAGTCGGGAAAACCAATTAAGTCAATGAGTGCGTGTTCTAAAACAAATTTACCCCAGGAGGGTACCCGTCGGGAGACGGGAGAACCCCTCCCTGGGACTGGTCCACCGGCCAAGGTCGGTGCTCCGGTTTCAGGCTGCCCCACCGTTTCTGGGGGGGGGCAAAGAAACGCCAGACGCGAAGAGGAGGAAGGTGGAAGAAGAGGAAGAAAACGAGAAGAGCAAGGATGAGGAAGAACCGGAGGTTGAGGACAGAATGCAGATGATTGAGGATGCAATTGAGTTGGTTCAAGGAACGGTGATATTGTACCAAAATGACAAAAGGGCCGAGCCGGCCCGTCTCAGAAAGGATTACAAGGTCTATGGCGAGTGTTGCCCGTTTTTGCTGGAATATATCGATAACCTCAAGAACGATTTGAGGGACATCGGTAAGGAATTAATAAAGACCAAGAGGGTGCAGAAGAGGCCAGGCGCCTTGCGGAGGGAAAGGCTGCGGAAGAGGCCAGGCGCCTTGCGGAAGCAAAGGCTGCCCCTCCCTCTGCACCGGAGCCGGACGGCAATGTAACGGCTGTGCTGGCAGCGATGCAGCGCACCCTCGAGGGGATGGATAAGAGGTTGGACGGACTGGAGGCGAGGCTTCTGACGCCCGAGGTTAGAACTTTTAGTTCGGTGGTAGCGTGCGGTGTTGAACCCGCACTGGTCCCTCCGACGCCTGTCCAACCCGTTGTGGTGCGGACCGCTGGGACCCGTGGACGGAAGAGGAGAGGGGCTGGGCCTGCTGATGAGGGCCTGCCCAGAAGAAGACGGAAGCACAGACGGTGCTGCCCAAAGTAGGACCGACGCCCCCGGGAGTGCCAAGGGAGAGGAGAACCCTAAGGCAGCCCAGTTCGGCGGCGATTACCCTCCAGCTTAGGCCGGAGGCGGTCGCCCGGGGGTCGACATACGCGGAGGTCATCGACAAAGCCACGGAGGCTATCAAATTGGAGGAGTTTGGTATCACTGGCGGGGTCAGAATAAAGACGTCCCATTCTGGGGCCGCATTGATTGAAGTGCCAGGTTTTGATAGCGGGGAGGCCGCCGACAAGCTGGCGCTCAGAATGACGGAGGTTTTGTCAGAAGTGGCGGTGATTGCCCGCCCGGAGAAGAGGGCGGATATCCGCCTCTATGACTTCCATTGCTCTGTTACGTCGGAGATGGTGGCCGCTGCTGTGTCGGCAGAGGGGGCTGCCTTAAGGAGAAGGTGAGGGTGGGCAACATCCGATCGGGCCCGAGTGGCTCCGCATCGGTGTTGGTCCAATGCCCTGTGAAGGCGGCGGGGAAACTCGCCAGCATGGAGGGACTGCAGATGGGGGGATGGCACTCGGCCAAAGTGGAGGTGTTTGGACCCAAACCCATGCGCTGTTATAAGTGCATGGGGATGGGCCACACGCGGCCAATGTGCCCTTCAGAGAAGGACAGAGCGGGGTACTGCTTCCGCTGTGGCATGGACGGTCATCAAGCGGGAGCATGCACTGGACCGATGCATTGCCTGGTGTGTGCCGAGGCGGCGCTGCCCCATGGGCATATCATGGGCAGTAGGGAGTGCCGGCCTCCGGCCACAGGAATGAGGGGCGTGAGAGCGCAGTGAGGCGCAAATTTTTTGCGATTTAGAAGTTGTTGGGCAGGAACCCAAAGTAGGGGGGGCATCGGCATGGCTATCTTGTTATAGCACCCCAGATGCCCCCGGATGCGTCCAATGGACGACGAGATGTGTCGTCCTGTTTTTGTAGTGTTGTCTTGGTGTGACTGATGCGGGACTCTACATGCGAGCGATGTCGACGACAGAGTGAGCGTGGGGGGTCCCGTATTAGTCTAATTGTGTGGCTGTTTTGCTTGTTTGCTGTAAGTGTTGTTGTTGTTGTGTCCGCATGCCCATAGAAGGGTGGGTGTGCTGTTGGTGTTGTGCCGTGCGCGAAGTCGCCTGTGTGTCGGCGCATGACCGCTTGCGGTCATAGATTGGCACACGGGCGACGGGGTGGCACTCGCGTGGTTAATCCTTCGTGGAAGTGTCCCGTGACTGCCACCTCAGCCTTAAGCTTCGGATTGTGGGCCTCCAGGGGTTTAGTGGGTATTCCCCTCCGTCTCGCCCTCCCAGCCGGGACTTCTTCCTGGCAGCTGACTTGGAGCCTCTCTCCTTGTCAGTGGGTGTGGAAAGGCGGACGGGCGAGTCCCACATAATCGGGTTCCTCTTCAAGGGCCTGGTAGTCGTAATGACTTCCCCTGGGAAAACAAAAAAAAAAAAAAAAAAGGGTTGGCAACCCTAGTTACGATCACACGGTTGAGGAATTCCTTAAGATTCTCACCACCCGCCCCCAAAAAATTCCGGTGACGTTGAAAATGCTGTTTAAGGCCATCCAACCTTAAAAAACCAATATTACTTATTAGTTATAGCACCTATTGAAGGTAGAAAACAAGTATTGTCAATAAATAACTTAAAATGCAACGTGCAGCCTTAGCAGCTCACAAGTTTCGTTATTAATCTACGCTTTTCGTTTCAAAGCTTCTCTTTTACTAGCACCCTTTAGAAGTTATTTCAACGGTATGTTTGTGTGTGTACGTAGCTACAAATTGGGCTTAAAGTTTGCCTATTATCTTTGTAATGTGGACATCGTCTGCACGCGTTCTGTTATCTAGGTCATATATTCATTTCAACATAGTCACGACAAGAGCAAACCCAAAGTATTTAAAATAATAAATGTGACTACATTACATTTTCGAAAAAACGTCTCAAAAATTCAAAAAAACTTAAAAAACTAACTAACTTTTTAACTTAACCATCAAAACTTCTGAACGGTACTCGATTTCTAAGATTAAGCAACTTTTGCAAAGGATGGTCATCGGATGGGTGACCAAAAATGTATCATCTCGAGCTCCTCCTCACTTCCGTTGCCGTTGGTCCCGGTTAACAAGCACTAATTCGAACTGAGCCAGCGTGGTGGTTTACGGCTCGTTCCTCTACCCATCTATAAGGTAGGCTTGTGCCCCAGAAGTGGGATAAATATGATAGTTAAAGATAAGTTAGGTAGTTCCTCATCAGTTAAGAATTTCGGATAAAAAGTGATTTTACCTACAATATTCTCGTCACTTGTACACTTTAGAAGTTATTTCAACGGTATGGTGTACTCATAGCTACAATTTGGGCTTCAAGTTTGCCTATTATCTTTGTAATGTGGACATCGTCTGCACGCGTTCTTGTATCTAGGTCAGATATTTATTTAAGCATAGTCACAGCGAGAGCCTGAGGCATACTGGGTTTGCGTCGTAAATCTACCTTATCGAAAATGAATCTGTTATCCCTCCAACTTTATAAATACGATGCAAGTGTTTCGTTTTAGTAGAGTTTGATATTCTTTAGCGCTCAACCTTGTCGTAACAAACGCTCTGTAATGATATGTTTCGATGATGTAATAGTTTTTAATTTTAAATGTATGTATGCGTTGGTATGTGCAAGGTACAAGGAAAATACATTTTATAAAAGTATAATAGGTAGTGGAAAACGACTGATAAACAAAAGTCAAGTTACTAATAAGGGTTTTTAATGAACTCTTTTCATTTAGTCTTAAGTGAACTTTTTTGCCCATGAATTTTACTTACAAAATTTCGAATTGATTTTAAATATAGGTATTGAGGAGCTCGATGGCTCAGTGGTTAACACGCCCGGTCTGCGATTGCTAAGGTTAAGCAACTTTCACAAAGGCTGGTCATCGGATGGGTGACCAAAAATTTATCATCTCCAGCTCCTCCGTACTTCGGAAGGCACGTAAAGCCCCGGTTAATGGTCCCGGCTGCATTAGTAGTCGTTAACAACCACCAATCCGCACTGGGCCCGCGTGGTGGTTTATGGCCCGTTCTCCCTATCCATCCACAGGGAAGGCTCGTGCCCCAGCAGTGGGGACTTTATGAACTGATGATGATGATAATGATGATTGTATCTACTTATATTAATGCAGACCATTGAAACAACTTAAGGGACGAAAAAAAGTCGTCGCACCACCGCGAACAGCCTACCCAGCCCCTAAATATAGTAATAACGCTAAAAATATTTCACCTCCCGTCCGTATATCATAGTCCAGTAGTACCAACACCCACCTCGTATGAAACGCGAGAGCACGTGACTCGCCCATTCATCACAACACTAATCAACACATTGACGGAGGTCGCTGTCGGAAACCGAGTGCTAACTTTCCACATATCGAAACATCTAAATGCAAAATGTGCCGTGAAGTTTGGCTAGCACTGTTCGTTTGATGAGGGGTTTGAAGTTAAACGGCAAAGAGTTTACTTACCTGCAGTACCTATTTAAAGAAAAATCTAATTTCTTATTATATGATCAACATTATTATGTAGCTGTAGTGTTTGTGTGTCTATGTAATAGTTTGTCTCGTGAAGATGTATATAAAGGATTTGGTTATCTCTTATAGATGTAGTTATTGGTTGTGTGATGCATGTCTCATGTGCACAAGTCAAGTAGCATGACAGCTGTCAGTATGTCGAGTGGCAGTGACGGGATTAGACAACCGTCTACACATAATGCTCGGTGAGACGATGAGCGAGTGATCTAGGTATTCTACAATACCCAACATTTAAAATCTCTTCAGCCTATATACGTAAGCCTCCTCTAAAGAGCGCCAGTCCTGCGCAGTCCGCATCAATCCACCATCGCCATCTTTTTCAAGTCGTCGCAGTCCACCGCGTCCTACACTGCGTTTGCCTAAACGCAGTCTCCACTCTAGGACATGTCTGCTCCAACGATCATCGGTCCTTCTGCAGACATGACCGGCCCACTTCAAGGAGCTGATTCTGCGAGCTATGTCGGTGACCTTAGTTCTCTGTCGAATAACTTCGATATTCGATATTTAAAATAATAAATGTAAATATATTTTAGAAAGAACGTCTTCCACAACTATTATAGTGACTACTTTTTTTTAAATAAATAAATGTTTCTCACACTCAAACCAATCAATTATCAAGCCCCAAGAAAAGCTTCCTTAAGAAACTCGATAAATGGTTAACTAGACAACGGATAAACATACTTAATACACTTAAATACATACTTATAATACATTCATAGGAAACACCCAGACCCAAATCAATCAATTAATCAATCAATCAATCAATCAATGAATCAATTTAGAAAAACAGGTATTTCAAAATTGATCCGACCGGGGATCGAACCCGGGACCTCAGAGATGGCGACACCATGAAAACCGGTGTGCAAGCCACTCGACCAAGGAGGTCGTCAAAACTACCAATAAATATATTATAACTACTAAGTCTGTCACCATAACAACATTTTTTTGTCAAAGGAATACTCGTAGAGGCGACAATAGTCTGACTCCAGTAAAGAGCGTCTGTGCTTCGCCTCCACCTCACGAAGAAGCCTCAGTATCCCTTCAGCCCGATGCTGGCGATGCGTCTGACGGCAGGCAGGTTCTTTTTGACCGTGAGCTTGGTCAGTTCATGGCGGAAATGCGCGAGTTTCGCAAAGAGATGGTTCTGCTGCGGGATTCCTTGTCGGCGCGGCTGGACACCATCGAGCAGCGCCTGGATGTGCTGGAGCAGCGTCAGCCGGACGCCGTCGGATCGGGAGGGACTGCGGAGCTGGAACGCACCATAGTCGAGCTCAAGCAAGAGCTCAATGATCGCGACCAGGAGGCTCTCCTTTCCGATCTGGAGATCGGGCAGCTTCCGGAGGAGAAGGGGGTGAGCGCCGTCCAGACGGTCACCGTGCTGGCCGCGCGGCTGGGAGTCACACTGGAGGAGCGGGACGTGGTGTTCGCGGAGCGCGTGGGAGCGCCACCGGCCGAGGCGGGGGGCCGCCCTCGCCGCATGGTGGTGCGACTAGCGCGCCGCCACCTGCGCGACGAGCTGCTGCGCGCCGCGCGCGTGCGACGCGCCGGCGCCGCGTCCGCTACGGGCCCTCGCGTTTTCCTCAATGAGCGGCTGACTCGTGCGAACCGCCAGCTTTTTCATTGTGTGCGCGAGGAATGTCGCAGGCTGCAGTGGCGCTACTCTTGGACGAGACGCGGCCGCATATTCGCTCGGCAGGGGGATGGGAAGCCGGTCTTTCAGTTCCGCTCGGACGGGGACCTCGCTCGGGCGTTTGGTCCGCGGATCCAGCCCAGCCCAGTCCTTGAGCGGCCCCATGGCGACCTGCGACATTAACTTTACATTAATATATAATTTTCACTGTAGTAAAAGCTATCTTGCTATGCCTTTGTATTTATATTTATTGTTTATATTAGTTAATTTTAATTTAACTATGTATCTGGCTCGTCTTAATCATGTGACTTACATTACATATAATAACTCATCCTGTTTTCCAATATTTTACTGCCTTATATGCTGTATGTGGTGGCCTGCGATCACCACTTTGTTTTTCGCCATTTTGTTTTATAAATATTCCTGTGCAAGGCCACAAAAAATACTCACAATTTGTTCAAAGTGTTATATTTATTTAATACATATTGTCACATTATCAATAATCTGTAGAGAACTATCTATTCATATATATAACTTACAATATTACATTTATTATAGGGAACTATGTATTGATACATATATCTTACAATATACCATTATTTCCAATTTCTGTTGCATGATATCAATAATGAATAAGCAGATGCGTATGCCTGGCAAGGTTGTGTTTGGTGCTGGTATCACTATTTTTATACATAATATGTTTTTAATTTTTAATGTTTACATGATGAAACACAATAACTTTCCAAATGAATAATTTAAAAAACCTTAAGGTTAGTATTTTTAATGCAGGGTCGCTAAACACAGGGCATGACAACTTCATTGTGGCTGCGGAGGAGGTTTCCCCGGACATTTTGGCAATAAATGAAACTTGGCTGAGATCAGGACACGATGACAGGGCACCTAGGCTCTTGGGTTACCGCCTACGTCATAACCCAAGACCTGGTCACGTTCGGGACGGGAGGGGGGGTGGGGTTGGCTTCTATATACGGAAGGGTGTCAACGCGCGGATATATCGGCATCCCTGCACAGCGGCAGTGGAACAAATGTGGTTAAGTGTTCGCCTGCAGAATCGGGTCATCATGATAGGGACAGCCTATAGGCCACCGTGGCTTGATGTAAACTTATTTTTTGATGCACTTATGGATACCATTACCTCTTTTAATGACCGCGACGGTGTAATCTTAGTGGGTGACTTTAACATCGACTGTTTAGATTGTGGCAGCAGAAAATTCAAACTACTAATAGAACTATTGCACAGTACCGGCTTGACCCAAATAGTAACAGAGCCTACTCATTTCACGGATCACAGTAGCACTCTTATAGATGTGATTTGTGCTGATATTCGAGCTCTTCATGTTCAGGTCAAGTATTCTCCAGACCTTGGTAAGCATGCTATGGTAACAGCCGAATTCAAAATTAAGGGACCCAAGCCATGTCCCCGCTGGGTTACCTATAGGCCTTTGAGGGACATTGTTTTGGAGCGGTTTAATGGCGACCTTGACGCTATAGATTGGAGTAATCTCTGCAAAATCGATAATGTCGACTCCCTGGCTGAGGCTTTTACCATCTGTGTATGCACATTATTTGACTTACATGCTCCAGTTAGAAAGCGTATTTTTAGACACCCTCCTCACCCATGGATTACAGACACCGTCAGATGTATGATGCGTATCAGAGATGATTACCATAAAAAATCCAAGTTAAGTAGTACCATAGCTCATAAAGAAAGTTATAAAACAATGAAGCACCTTGTGGTTGCAGCTATTGAAAGGGAAAAGGCATGTTACTTTGATAAACATATAAACGCGCAGTTAAAAAATTCTAAGCAACTATGGCGGAATCTCAAAAACAGTGTGCTACCCGACACAAAGGCTGTTTCTGAACTGCCACCTTGCTTCGACGAGCCCAGGGTAATAAACGAGCATTTCTTGAACGTCCCTGGTGAAAATAAAGTGTCCATATCTCAGCTGACCTACTTGGAATACCATAGGGGCTGCTCAGCTACTTTCACACTTCAGCCAGTGGGTGAAGATTTGGTCTTGAAAACTATTAGAGGGCTCAGATCCAATGCACAGGGTGATGACGGTGTGTCTTTGGATATGTTGCTGCTTACTTTGCCTCAGTCGCTGGGCATCATCACTAGCATGATCAACCGGTCTATGGAGGAATGCACTTTTCCACGGATTTGGAAGACTGCTGTCGTTAAGCCGCTTCCAAAGAATAGCCAGCCCTCTTCTGAGATGGACCTTCGACCTATTAGCTTACTTCCATGTATCTCCAAGGTTTTGGAGAAGATAGTTTGCAATCAGTTCACTAAATACCTTGAATGTCACAACATCCTTCCTAACTACCAGTCTGGGTTTCGCAAGGGCTGCAGTACTGCTACTGCTCTTGCTGATGTTGTTGATAATCTCCTCGCTGCCCAGGACCAGGGCAAGGTGACGGCAATGCTGCTACTTGATTTTTCACGCGCATTCGATTCTATAAATATAAATTTATTATTATCTAAGTTAGCTTATTATGGAGCTGATGCCAGGGCGGTAAGGTGGTTTGATAGTTATCTCTCGTGCAGACAGCAGTATGTGGAGCTAACATTGGCTGATGGATCAAGGCTGAGGTCTCCCCCCCAAATGGTCACACGGGGTGTCCCGCAAGGTTCCATTCTTGGTCCAATCCTGTACATACTTTACAGCGCAGACATAATACAGAGCATTACCCATTGCCATCACCACTTATATGCAGATGATCTGCAGTTGTATTTGTCCTTCAGACCAACAGATCATGCCGTTGCTGCTGCTAGTATTAATGATGACCTGAAAAACTTGGCCCACTGGTGCAAATCAAACTGCCTTGTTCTGAATCCTATTAAATCCAAGCTTATGTTACTAGGTACAAAAAGTAACTTACTAAAATTTGATGATACTGCCACACTTTTTAATATTTATATACAAGGGGAACCCATTGAACGTGTACACACAGCCCGAAACCTGGGAATCACCCTCGACAGCCACCTTAACTTTGAAAGTCATGTCATGGACTGCGCCCGAAACTGTTTTTACAGACTTAAATTACTATACAAAATAAGACCTTATATTAGCATAGAACTTAGAATTAAATTATGTGAGTCCCTTATTCTCTCCAAACTCAACTATTGTGATGTTGTTTATGGTCCATGCCTCCTGTCCAGGTCTGCTGGGCTTGTCCAACGTGTGCAAAATGCTTGTGCTCGGTTTTGCTACCACATCCCACCTCGATCGCACATCACGCCCTTTCTTAATGCAGCCGACTCCCTTAAAATGGAAGCACGCAGAAGGCTCCACCTTTCAACCTTATTGTTTGGTGTCATCAGCACGGGGAGGCCACAGTATCTTTACAACAAACTGGTATGGGTTCAAGATCGCATCAGATATCAGAAAAGAGCATGTACTCACGTCTTTGTGACTGCCAAACACCGAACAATGGCTTTTAGAGGGTCCTTTAGATATGCCGCCTCTCAGTGCTGGAATGACCTTCCACCACCGATACGTGACCTAAAAACAAAGTACACATTCAAACTTAAAACTAAAATGCATTTTCTTAAATTACAAAAAGAAAAAGAACTTCGTTGACTGGACACTTACTTAGGGTTTCTTCACGACAAGGGTTGATGCGGCTGTAGGGAAGGTTTATTTCTTTTGTCTCTCGCCATGTTGTGGAATTTGCGCATGAGTGAACATTGTGCACTTCATAATATAAGTTATTTTTCCATTGCCACGTCGACGACCAACACACGTGGCAAAGACATAGGGTTAATTAAACCAATAGATAACTTTCTTTTTGATTTGACTTTGACATGCATGGTTAAATTATTAATTTTAATTTTTCTTCTTCTTCAAAGAGTAGAGTTATATTCTTCTTCTCTTTGTTGGTTGATTTTAAAGTAGGTTTATATATTTTTTTCTTTCTCTTTTCTTGTTTCTTTTGTTCGGTGAAGGCAAAGGCAAGGGCATAGTGAACATGCAGCCATTCTATATATATATATGTATATTTTATTTTTATTTATTTTTTTCTTAATGTATGTGTAAGTGTTTTTAAGTATATAATTTTCCTATTAGTATTTATGTAGTATATTATTTTTGTCACACCACAAGTCGTCGCCACTTCACTTTCAGGGAGCTGTCTGAAAACCAGCGCTTCTGTGGCACTATGTGTATTGCCACAAAAGCATTGCTGAGACAGCTACCCGTTGGCCTTGCACATATCATAGTTATTTATAGTGTTCTTTCTCTTTTATTTTATTTCTATTTTTTTTTTTTTTTTTTTTTTTTTTTTTGTGATTGTGTTAATTGTTTTAAGATGTTCTTCTGTTTTATTTTATTTTTATTTTTTCTCATCTGTTTGTATTTGTTTTTGTGCAGGTCAATAAATGTTTCTTATTCTTATTCTTATTCTTATTCTTAAAGATAAAATATCCTCGGCAGCTAAGGATTTCGGTGCTAACCATTAGGTGCTTTAAAGGTTAAGCGCTTCCAATATGTCTGTAAGGCAGATCATCCAGATGGGTTGCGAAAACCCTACAAAAAAGATATTCTGAACGAAAAATGTACATGGAGTTGGTTCGATGGAAACACTTCTAAAAATTCAAATAACAATTTCTAAAGATGATAAATATATTAATCAAATTATTGTATATACTTACTGAGAAATATTAAAACTGGATCATGCTGTAGTTATTATTCTCTGCAGCGGTTCCCTCGTGTCATTTCTGAGAACGTTTCGTCGTTCGTCTTCGAAGTTCAGTGGTGTTTTTGTGGAAAAATAAAATTAAACTAACTATAGATAGTATATACACAATAACTCAACTGAACTTTAAAAAAAACCGAGAAAAAAAACGCAAATTAAAAACTAAATACCTATAGATAATTTAAAATAATGCGGAATTACTTATCATGATTTTTCATGACTTATTAATAAGTACTAGCACTTTTCTCGCGACTTCGTCCTTCGAGATTAAAAAAAACTCATTTTTAAATAATAAATAGTCTATGTTACCTGCAAGGAATGTAGCTTTCTATAAGTGAAAGAACTTTTAAAATTGGACCAGTAGTTCCAGAGATTAGTAGACATACAAGCAATCAAAGTCACAAACGTTTCCTCTTTATTAATAGTATAGATAATACCTGACTCTATAAATTCGAAAACATTTTTGAAAGAGGATAAAACAAAAGTAATGGACCAACTGACAGATTATCTGACATAATCAGAAATACGAAACGGTAACTCATTGTTGTTACTCACAGGTATTATCGAATCATCATCATCATCATCATCAGCTCATTTTTATGTCCCCACTGCTGGGCCACGAGCCTTCCCTGTGGATGGATAGGGAGAACAGGCCATAAACCACCACACGGGCCCAGTGCGAATTGGTGGATGGTAACAACTGCTAATGCAACCGGGACCAACGGCTTTACGTGCCTTCCGAAGCACGGAGAAGTTTGAGATGATAAATTTTTGGTCATCCATCCAATGACCGGCCTTTGCGAAAGTTGCTTAACCTCAGTACTCGCAGACCGGGCGCGTTAACCACTGCGCTATCGAGCTCCTCATTATCGAATAGATAGTTAAAAATACAATAATATTGGTTAATTTCAAGAGGAACAAAAGTTCATTAAACGAATGAAACCTGCTTCTTAGCAAATTGCGGGGTACAATGCTGAAACAAAAAACTATTGCAGCCGGAGATATCCGTAATGATCTGCAGCGGGCCGGTCGCAATGGGAAATTGTTTTCCTTTTCTTTTATACTCGGTTGACTTGTGGCTCTCAATTTTTGTAGGTCAGCAAAATAAACTCTGTCCCATTTTTATTAACATTCAGTTGGGAGAAGCTGTTCATACTTTAGACTTAACAGTATACAGCTTAGCTTTACTTTAGTATTTATAAGATGGTATTACACATCGTCAACCTTTCGTTATAATATATTAGAAGCACTTTATTGTTACGTTGAATTGAAACCAACTTATGAACTTATCAATATACGCACCTAAACTTTGTAATTAACCGATCTCTATTTTCTTATGTATACTAAACAAAACAAAACAAAGTTATGTTCCGACAGCTAGAGATAAGATAGCCAGTGCCTCAGTAGTTGAGGTTTCCAGGTAAGTGCGCTTCCACCGTTGGCCTTATCATCACTTAACATCAGGTGAGATTGAGACACTGAGCTTACTCATTAAATTTAAAAAAACAAAGATTATAATCGCTTTATACAGTTTTAAAAATGTAGGTAAGGCATTTGATCAAAGGAGAAACAGGACTATTACAGGGTGATTACTTAAAAGAGGATAAAATTTTAAGATCAGGTCAGATCAGATCATATACTTTTTGTATATGAAAAATAAACTCTAGTACTCCCGTACAAAGTGCTTCGTTCAAACAGTCGGCGACACTGTAGGCAAGAGAGTGCGCGGTCGATTACCTACAAGGACGATGGTCCATTCAAGTAAAAGGCATACCAGCCGCCAAATTCCACGCCGTGATTGCCGCGCCAGACAGGAAGGCCATTGAAGACAAATCGTCCCAGACAGAATTATGCCACTCTGCGACTACGATCTTCAGTAATGAGGGACAAACCGGAGTGGGACGTGCCGTACACTCGTAACGAACAGAAGTTTCTGATACACTGAACAAAAAGACAAATGCTCGCCGCTTAAAACAAAAGAAAAACTCAGTAAATGTGCCACTCTTACTCGGTAATATTTTACAAATCTGATGGACGAGCAAAGTGTTAAAAGGCAGTACCTTTCTAAGACCTTCGCAATGATCTGCCCTAAAGTAATATCCTAGAAAAAATACTTTTCACTTAATTTCTCGTGAACTTTCTTTTTTATACGAGTATGACACAAGAGCTCTGTATTCAATAAGTATATAACATTACCTATATCCATCTTGTATCTCTTTATCGATTTACCACAAACAAATGGAAATGATAATTCATAGAGATGCACGATGACCTAGGATATCGCAAACTAGATCGTTATTGAACTCAAGTGGACCTAGGCAAGAAAAGTTGCGAGGGTGGTGATAGTAGGGTAAAGTCGGGTAGTCCCGGAACGACGGCTTTAGTAATATAGGACGTCCCGGCGGCAGCGAGATTCCCAACTTGCTTTTATTTAGTCATTGTTTTTACGTTGTTTTTTCATAGTGTACCTTTGACAGCATAACGAATTTTGGCACAAGAGATTGAATAACTGCACTACTCTAAGTAGTAAAAGCATTCATTAGTGATTAGTTTATCATAATTCATAACAGTTTAGTTAAGTTTCGAGATATACCTACGAAATAACAATAAAAGTAGCCCGGAATATGTAAACCAGTTCATTCATGCTATGTACTTTTTACATCTATCTACGTATACATACTAAAATTGGTTACAAAAGAGAAATATCAACTCGTGTGTTACTGTCAGCAGTGAAATTTAAAAGGGTAAGGGTGCCTGTTCAACTACCCCCATAAAATGTAAATGTGAACCAAACAAGCTTCCCAATTATTATGAAATCTACGTGGCCCTGCCAGATTAATTAAACCTATGATTGGAATAAGATTACCTTTAACACCCATAATAAAGAGAACTTGTGTTTATTTTACGATAATTAAAGGATTTGATTTTAGTTTTGATTAGTTCTTGCTTTTATCATCCTCAGCCTGCAGGCCTCTCCAGGCTAAAGCCTTTGTTCAGCAGTGGGCCTCCACTGCTGAACATAGGCCTTCCCAATGGATTGCCATCACACCCGGTAATCTGCCTTTTGCATTCAACCACTATTCTTGCTTTATTTAGATTATACTTCGAAAAAAATATTGCCTATACTTTTGCCTAAGTCATGGAAATTCAAAACCATTTATTCGGTTAAGGTTACAATAATTACCTCTTATGAATGTCATTATGCCATAAAAATATGTAAGGGGTAGGTAATGTCTACAAAAATTAACAGTTTTGATTTT
Source organism: Eudonia lacustrata (assembly GCA_947562085.1). Classification (NCBI taxonomy): domain Eukaryota; kingdom Metazoa; phylum Arthropoda; class Insecta; order Lepidoptera; family Crambidae; genus Eudonia; species Eudonia lacustrata. The sequence continues at coordinate 18,929,566 of OX387340.1, read as the reverse complement.
TAGCTCTTTGGATGTTGTTTAATCAGTCAGTCGGGATTTAATTTTTATGTTAGTAAGTTTGAACGGGGTTCAACGCAAACTAACTACTAATAATCCAATTAGGCTGGGCAGCGTTCGGAAAGCTACGAAATATCTTCTTGTCCGATATACCGATATACCGCATTGTTTCAAGACGACAGTCTTTGACCAGTGTGTGTTGCCAGTGATGACATACGGGACTGAGACGTGGTCGCTCAATATAGACCTCATCAGAAGGCTCAAGGTCACTCAAAGAGCAATGAAGAGGGCTATGCTCGGGGTTTCTCTGCGTGATCGAATCAGAAATGAGGAGATCCGCAGAAGAACACCCCGCTACACACGACTAAAGTTTATGCTGACAACCCCCACCAACCTTACGGTTATAAAGCTACGTGTCAGACATCCTTACGCAAGCACAAGGGACCATCTACGTCAGGTCATAACGGCAGATCAGAACACGCCGGTACACAACCTTCATCCGGTACTCGAGCTAGTTGTCCCGTGGACACGTATAGTCCACTACCTAATATCAAGATAGGTTACCGGAGATGTAAGCTCGCTCACTTCTCGTTGCACTAAGAGCACAACTCGCAAATTCCATTGCTTTGGTCGTCAACTCTAAAGTCGACTACCAAATGTCTTCTTTGGTGGCGGAGTTGTAAGCCCACTCACTTCTCAGTACCCATCCAGGCACCTGATCAATTCTAAAATCCTACGCGGCTGATTCAACCGGAGACTTTGCATCTAGCGGGCGCCTCTACTAGTTCTCCAGACTATTGCCGGAGATGTTGGAAGCCTACTCAATGAAAACCACCGATCAGAACAACCAACTATGGTTGCAACTTTCGCTTCAGGCCCCCTCTGGACCCGCTCGCTGTGCACGAAATGGAAGCCTGGCCAGACCTCAACCAGGCAAACGAACATTCCCACTTCTACAGCTAACCACATAGCCACGAGTCCAACCCATGTCCAGGACCTTCCGGAGACGCCCACGAAGGCATAACCGGCAAGGGGTCTAGGATCCGGAACTCCCGTGGTACCCTTGAAAGAACAGCCGGACCCGTAGTTCCAACTGCCATACCCTATCTATCAGGGTTAGTAGATAGGGACCCGCAGAAGAGCAAAGGCTACCGACATAGCCCGAAGAGTTGCTAAGCTAAAGTGGCATTGGGCAGGGCACATCACTCACAGGAATGATGGCTGCTGAGGCGGAACAGTTCTTGAGTGACGACCGCGTACCGAAAAGCGCAGTGTGGGCAGGCCTCCAACAAGGTGGACCGACGAGCTGGTGAAGACTGCGGAAAGCTGCTGGATGCGAGCAGCACACAACCGGTCGTTATGGAGATCCTTGGGGAAGGCCTTTGTCCAGCAGTGGAAGACTTTTGGCTGAATTGATGAACTACTAATATATAGGTCATAAGCACACCTTTTTATTTTTTTATATACATATAGATCCTTATTTACCTGCCTAACCAACCTGCAGCTATTACAACATAAGTATAAGATATTTACGAACCTAATACGATTTGTAAGAGCAACATTCATCACGGTCGCACAATGTCTCCGAAGTTCATTAACTGGACACAAAAGAACGGCCCCCGATCTAATAATAAAGTATTCCTTGAAGAAAATATACCTTTCTGAAATTCCGGATCGAAGTAGGTACCTAGGTACTTGGTAGATAATATTTATTTTTATTTTTGGCCTTTGTCGCTGTTATACGTATTTGTGGATTATTATCACAGATCACAGTGAAATAATAAATATATACTTTATTTTAATGTTTACAAGATATAAAAACGTAACTTATGATGAGGGTTCAGCACTGGTAACAGAACTTACCTAAATATAATCATATTAAATGAAAGAAAGTATTGAAATACTATCATCTGTTTCACACAATACAAGTACAAGTAGTTATGCAACCTCAGAATAAGGATTTATGCGGCCAATCATTTTAACTTTAAGTTGCTACTCCGTTTTTAAGAAGAATAGTACAAAATTCAAAGTGTCATACTGTCGTTTCAATAAATAAATAAATACACCACGAGAGCGCATAATACCTTTCATAATTGACTGATCAGTCAGCATAACGTCACTGGGGGCGTAAAATATTCCCCACTCGTTATAATGACTTCATTGTGCCCGCGTACAGTCACTGCCGATTGTCGCTAATTCCTCGCGCTCCGCTGAAGACTGTGCAACGCAATAAATTCAGGGCATTCAGACGAAGCAGCGGCGCGAGAGAGCCTGATAAAAATGAGATGACAGCCCCTGTGTGACACATTTTTGTTCCTGAGAAAACAAAAAGATATTCACAGCTTCTAAGAAATCGTTGCGTCTCTGTTTACCCCGGCGTCTGAGACAATTTTTGTAGCTAATAAGATTCGAATTCTTAATAATACTCTTTTCATTTAGGGCACGTTACTAAATAACAGAGCATCTGCATAGCTTAAACAAATAATGTGACGTCCATCTAAATACTTTTTTTTTAATCAATTCTTCTCTAGACTCCACTCCCTGATGTTAAGGAGATGTGAAGAAGATGCGAAAAAAGCTACTGGAGCAAGAAGTGCTTTGAAATTCTAGTGGAGGACTATTAGCCAACGTTGATTCGTCAATGATAAGGAAATACATTAAAAACATTTTAATGACATGTTATGTTTGCGACCTCAAGCTTACATTCCCAAAAACAGTTTTACTATTCCCAATCTTTGTACTCATACTTGACTAAAACAAAAGATAATAAAAAGGGCTCCCCCTAAAAATGTGACTTTATTCGGCCTAATCTTTATTGGCAGCTCTATATAATATATCCCTTGATTCGGTGAACCGCTTTGACCCATACGTACTTACGCGTGCACAACAAAATCGAAAACAGCGTAACATCAAGAGCAACTATTCGCGAACAGAGCTGCGATAGCTCTATTTTGAAAGCCGAAAAAGGTCCAATTTTATTTTCACGCCTGCAACTCGCAGATAGGATGAAACTTTCATCGGAGGCTTTCACCAGACGCGCCAGCGAAACATAAATTGTGTACCGCCGGCCGGCGCGGCGGGCCAACCGCCTCGCGTCTTTATTTTGAAAAAACTAAACGGCTTAACTGTTTTCAAATGGGCGCGCCACTTGGCTAAATAACTCTTTGTATCGCCGGCCGCCGTGTCCACCAGTTTTCTAAACTCATTGTCAACAACTGATCCGATCTGAACCCTTCGGAGAATCTAGTAGGGCACGGGGACACGCTCTAGTGCGTGATGCCGTTCCCTCTAGAAAACCTCCAAAGGTGATTCGTTTCACACGGCTTGAGGAATCCTTTAAGTTTCTCGCCGCCCCCAAACAAGCCCGGTGAAGCTAAAAATGCCGTTTGAGGCAATCAGCAATTTAAAAAAAAACATTGTCAACAGCCTATAAAAGTCATAAAGCTGAGCCATAAAATAAGGAGAACCAGAAAGTAAGCTTAAAGGTACCAGTTGGTAGCCGACTCCACGCAGCAGCAGCAGACGACATGTCGTCGCGACACTACTGGTTTCTATGTATTTCTATGAATCTGGCGTTTGGCGTCAAGATCTTCAAGACGGGCACGGTCAAAGTTTTGTAGACCCAGTTTGACAGCAGATCAAGACGAGAAGAATCGAGAGATCTTGACGCCAAACACCATGCAGATTCAAAAAACTCGACCCAAGCCCTCTTACAACTATACATACGATGATGCAAGTGGGTCTCTCTATTGTGCTTCCTGTAACAGGACTTTCAAAACCAAATTTGGTTTTGCAAGTCACGCTCGCGCCCATGCAAGGGTCCAGGTTAACGCTAACATTAGCTAAGGGTGTCGCCGTCGACGGATACTTCTAGGAGGACATCATCATCATCATTTCTATGAAATTCGTGAATGACGCGACGACACGTCGTCTGCTGCTGCTGCGTGAAGTCGGCTACCAACCGGTACCTTTATATATACCGCGCTCTAGCAACGAACACATAGACAACCTCTCATGGACACGGAATCTCGCGACAGCTGCGCTCTGATTGGTCCGAGCTGTACCGAGATCAGTGTTCATGCGAGCGCATTTCATCATCATCAGCTCATTTTATAAAAACACAAATGTTGAAAAAATGTCCGTGCTCTCCCAATTTAGCTATCGTGGTATTGGGAGAGCACCTGACCCGGTATGTCAGAAGGGTGCAAATCCTGCTCGTGGAAATTTTTTCAACATTTGTGTTTTTGTAATTTGTTCGCAGCAAAATTATATAAACACAACAAAAACATTTTAGCTCATTTTATGTCCCAACTGTTGGGGCACGAGCCTTCCCTATGGATGGATAGGGAGAACCGGCCATAAACAAACACGCGGGCCCAGTGCGAATTGGTGATTGTTAACGACTGCTAATGCGGCCGGGACTAACGGCTTTACGTGCCTTCCGAAGCACGGAGGAGCTCGAGATGATAAAATTTTGGTCACCCATCCGATGACCGGCCTTTGCGAAAGTTGCTTAACCTCGGCACTCGCAGACCGGGTGCGTTAATCACTGCGCCATCGAGCTCCTCAGCGAGCGCGTTCGTGTGAAGCTTACTATAAGCAGTCTCATTATTGTGATGCTGAGCACAGGCTTTTCTCCCTCTTCCTAAAACATGGCAGCACATGGGGAGATCAAGCTACAACCTATCACCCTGGCCCGATTTGTGTTGGTGGGTTTTAGCGATTGATGTCTTATAACAACTTAGTACAGTCAACAGCAAAAGTAGATGATGTTTACTAGATTTCAAAATTAAGTTTCGATAGTGTAAGTCTGTATTTTCTATATAAATACAGTCAAAGTCTGCAGGTACTTGTAGACACTCGAATGTTTTTCGATATGCGTTTAAAAAGTTTTGATTTTCATACTGATTTCATATTTTGAAACTTGACCAATCATCAGTTACCTTTGCTGTTGACTGTACCTGGATGACCGAGCTTTTTTCGGTTTTTTTTTTTTGTAATTTTCTAAAAATGAAAATTAGCTAGATCGATTTATCGCCGCCGAATCCCCCTGCATACTAAATTTCATGAAAATCGTTGGAGCCGTTTCCGAGATCCAGATTATATACAATATAAATATATACAAGAATTGCTCGTTTAACCTTTTTACCGCCAACAACTTCTATAGAAGTTCGAGATTTTCGTGCCGTCCACGCCAGCACTTCTATAGAAGTTCTTCTTTGTACCTACTTTATTAAAATACATTTATACGTTGGCGTACAGCGGGACATCGCGTGCAGGATAGTTGGGTAGTGAAAAGGTTAAAGGTATTAGATAACCTGCCTTTCGAAGCACTAACAACCTCGAAATATTTTCAATTTGGTCCCATCCAGTAACCCATCATTATAAAAGTCAACCAACATGTAAGATCGAAACTTGAACGCGCAAGCCGCTGCGTCATCAAGCTCATCTGAGGTCGCAATAAAAAAAGACTATAAGTGCTGACATAATACTGAAAGTCGAAATATTCTTATTTCTAACTAATCTATGTATTTTATCCATTATAGTTTTTTATCAAATCATTGTAATATTTCGTGTAGATAGGCAGCATAATGTTAAAGTTTAATTTATAATTTTCATTATACTTCATTTGTATTACTACCTATCTGGTCTAGTTAATTCATTAATAATCTACAATAATTGTATTTAATATAGCCTTGCCCTGACTGTAGCCTGTCTGTTTTCTCATTATCAATAGAATTTGTCGTTATAAATACTCAAACATTTCTTGTAAGGACGATATAGCGACGACACGGCACGTTTATACTGCACGGTATTACCCTACAAATGGGACGAACGTTATCATAAATGTCCTTTCCCGGGTCTAATTACGATATTATGCGTTTCTCAAGACCGCTTTGACTGTGTTGATACATACTGGAATGAGGGCGCGTACTAGTGTAAGTACATCACTGATATGTATATCTGCTCCGAACGTACAGTGACAACTTAATGATACTGCGTGGGGACTTACGATCGTATGCGGTTGACATCGCCTCCTGCCGTGACGTACGAGTATGCGTTATGAGTACACCTACAAAATGCGTGTATGACGTCACGACAACTTGATTTGGTATTATGCCAGTATTGCGGAATATGTGCGATTCAGTTGGAGCTATTGGGAAATGAGGTGTTATAATTTCTGAGTATATTTGTCTGTTTGGTTCATGACTTACGGCTATATAATGTTTAATGAATGAATCAGAGTATATCTATCAAGTGTTTATCTAATACAGAACTCTTATACATCGCACGGAACAATCATGACACCATTTTTGTGTTGGACTCATAAAAAAATGGAGTGATACAAATTCTGACTGTATATTCTGTTTGGTTCATGCTCAGATCATAAAAACAATATGATCTGCGGGTTCATGACTAACTAACTACTAACTAGCTGACCCGCTTTGACAGTTTCTATGACAACAAAACAAACAAATCATATTTTATTTATCATTAAACAATTTTTTTTCTATTAATAAATATAGCCTATGTTACTCAACGCTAATGTAGCATTCTAATGGTAAAAGAATTTTTTAAATCGGTCCAGTAGTTTTTGAGTTTATTCGTTACAAACAAAAATACAAAAGTACAAAGCTTTCCTCTTTATAATATTAGTATGATTACTAGCAGCCCGTCCCGGCTTCGCTCGGGTAGATATTTTTTTTATATATTTTTTATATAGGCTTTGTTACTCAGCGCTAATGTAACATTCCAATGATAAAAGAATTTTTTAAATCGGTCCAGTAGTTTATGAGTTTATGCGCTACAAACAAAAATCCAAAAAACCAAAAATTTTCTTTTTATAATATTAGTATAGACGACGAATCCACCAGAGTAAAATTACAGAACTTTTAAAGGGGTCGTAGGGTAGTGTCTCCAGTGTTCGATATTTTTCGTTGCCCAAAAATAACATTGGTTTGAAAAAAGACAAAGTGTTGAAAAAAATCCACGAGTGGGATTCGAACCCGCACCCCATGACATGCCGGGTCAGTGCACTACCACCACGGTGAGGTGAGGTCACTGGGTGCCCTTAGATTGCCCGCTACAATCATATTGTCAATCTATTCTATTGTCGCCCATCAACAACAAATGAGTTTATTTTTGGAAAAAGATTGCTGATTGCCTCAAACGGCATACGGCTTTTTTGGAGCAGCGAGAAACTTAAAGGGGTTCCTCAAGCCGTGTGAAACGTGTCACCTTCGGAGGTTTTCTAGAGAGAGAGTAGGGAACGGCATCACGCACTTAGAAGTGCGTGTCCCCGTGCCCTACTAGATTCTCTGAAGGGTTCAGATCGGATCGGGACAAATTAGTATTGTGAGTTGAGGCTACTATTTTGACAACGCAGTTTTGTTTCCTTATTTCACTCGCTCAACATAGTCTCTTTTCTGTGATAAAGGCTATATCTACGAGCTCAGGTCCTTTTAAAAACATTTCGACTCACAACTTTTTTGGAAACCGAAATTCTAAGCAACATACGCTCAAAATCCGAGTTGAATTCTTACAAGAACAGCCTAAACTCCAATTGGGTGTGCCCCATTCGCGTTGTCAAGCTCGCTTGTAGACAGACGGCAACTAATTATGAACTTGCCCCCGCCAAATTAAAACGTGTCGCGAGGAATAAATTTAGCAAAACGCAGCGTTCAAGAATGTCTCTTGTAAAGGTTTTCTTGTGAAATTTCCAAATGCTTTGTAATAGAATAGCTGATCATTGAAAGTTTAACACAAATATTTTTATTTTACATACTCTCTCTCTCATTACAAGGTAAAATTTTACTAGAGAAAATCAACCAGTCCCAGGAACCTTGAGTGAGAAACGAACCCGACCCTTGGATTACCGGTCCAATACTTTGACCGTTAAGCTATCGAGACTCCTGAAGACTTGTTGAATTTTTCTAGTACTTTGTGATTAACGCTGCAAGCCAGCGTAAATTATACTGAATTTGCTCCTAGTCTTTTTATTTTTTGTAGTAAATTTTTATCTTGTAACTGCATTATAAATGCAAAAATTAAAATAATTAAAATCTTTTTCTCTTTCCCAAGTAGTCATGATTTTTCTACCTACTAAAGAACGGTATCTAAATACAGTATTCCACCGAAAAGAGGCATGCATTTATTACGAACGCAACGTTTCGATGTTGATCCTCCATGGAGAAGAATAAGTCTATAGACACGAAAGCTGCGTTGCTCCTTTCAGAGTAACTACAAAAATATTAATTATGTTCTATAAAATTATTTTAGTTAAAAATAAATTGTTGTATTATACTTAAAGCGCCAAGTATCGGTGTTGCGCTCGATTTGATTGGTGCGTGGTAAGGTTTGTTGTCCCCTGGCTAGCTAAGACAGCCGACGCCACTACCACAAGTGCTGCAATTACAACGTTTCAACATAGCCTTACCTTTCTAACCACATTTAATATTAGTCAGTTTATACAACGCTAGTCGGAACGAGGGTACTAAGCCGAAAGGAGGGTAAAGTATACATGATAGTGAATAACTTTTGTCTCAGAACTTTTCCTTAAATATTGATAATTTTAGATTAACAGCTTTTTAAGATTTCAAAAGAAATTACGCTGTGGTAGCCCTGGCGGTCACAAAAAAAAACAAATTAAAATTTAATATTATTGGATACATTAGTCCAATTATGGAGAGAAAACTCGACTCTTTACAATGCCCGTACATTGACATTAGAGGTAAACCTATTTGCTGAGAACCTTCGTCAAAACCATAGCGTACTAGATTTTTGTAGATCAATCAAATGTAAATGAAAAACAAACAAAAAAAAGTACTTTAAAAAAAGTAAAAAAAAAAAAATTATTCACTATCATGCATACTTTACCCACCTTTCGGCTTAGTACCCCCATTCCGACTAACGTTGTATATGTCACTATCTAGCCAAAGTTTACTTTAATTAAGAGCTCCGACTGCAAGTACTTTCTTTTAGCAGCGCAATGCAATCGCCAAGTTGCTAGAAAGCGCGTTCACGTCCCGCCAGCTGGCGCTAAATAAAATCACTTTGTAGACAAACTGATTAAGACAACCACGGGCGAGCTTCCTATTTACAAACGCCTCGACTTGTTTAAACAAGTAACGGAACTGTCGCGGGATGTCTGCACACTTGAGTGCTTCCTCCCTCTGGCTCATTTGCGGACAGCTTATACTGGACGGAACTGAGGTTATTCTGCCGGTCGACATGACCAGAGCTTTATCCGTAACTCTAAACTGAAAATCACTATTCTTTTTCATGAAATCGATAGTCTTTTTTTAATTTTAATTAAAAGTTCCATCACTATCGACACATCACTGTAGCGCGAGTACATCATATCGATGGTAGGTTAGGTACACTATATCGACAGTACACCATATCGATACGCTGCATCGACACGACAGTTCACTATATCGTTGGTACTGTAGTGGATGTTATTGGCGTAACCGGCGCTTCCACCACTTATTAGAATCGAGGGGTACGCCAATAACAAGACGAACAGTACTTGTATTAATATATTATCAAATAATAGATAGTTTACAAATCAGCCCTAGCTTTTCGGCGGGCTGACACCGAAACAATCATCGTCATCCTCATTTGTTCTTCTCGATTATTCTTCTATCTTTTATATTCAGATCACGTCGTGTGCCATAGAGCTGCCCGGAGCAAGTAGTCCCGATCACTACAGTACACTCTATCGACAGTCCGACCAAAGCCAGACACAAATTAAAAAGGGTTTTGACAGCCACGGACCAACTTCCTATTTACAAACGCCTCGACTTGTATAAACAAGTAACGGAACTGCCGCGGGATGTCTGCACACTTGAGTGTTTCCTCCCTCTGGCTCATTTGCGGACAGCTTAAACTGGACGGAATTGGGGTTTTTCCGTTTTGCGACATGACGGATGAGCAAGCGTCGTAGATGTATGTTACCTCAATAAGGGTATTCGGGGTATCTCTTATAAAGACCTTACCTTAGTAATATGAGTGAGCGAGAGAATAATTTGTTTATACTTTGTATAAATGCTGCTCTATTAATACCTATAGTATAATTCTTCCTATACTTTTAAACCTACCACAACTTTTAAGTTAAGTATGTGGTAGTTCTTCCGTCCCTTTACCACGCTGTCTTATACGGTTGGTGGGTGTTATTGACTGCCATGTAACGGCACCCACCCCGTGACCAATGGCTAAACGCGCCTTTAGAAGAAGCTAGCTCGGCATAGGTACTTTAATTCGGTCACCCATCCGCATAAATCTGCGTTACCAAAAACCCACATCGCTCTTTTTTGAACTTTTTTCTTTTCATTTGAACAGAATATTTGTAGATCTCTTTAATTTAGATACTAGACGTCTATTTGCGATATTTTTCTTTTTTCTGTCAAAATTAAATCATTATATTTCCTTAATTTTATCAGCATAATCCTCAATTGTATCAAATTGCGTTTAAATTTCAATATTAATAAACAACTTAACCCATAAAACTTTCAGCTACGGAGCCCCAATTCTAAAAATGATAACCGTAGCAATGTGTATAAAACCAGTATTATTACATCACGATCGGAAGACCGCGAATAGCCGTTGAGTAATGTCGTGTCAACGAAAATAACAGCTACCTAGGGCCGATTGCGAGGTAATATCGTATCTAACGGTCAATAAAACTGAGAGATATGATCGTTTCCAAATTTATCAGGGGCCCATCAAATATACCCCCAAATTTCACGGTTCACTTCCGTTATAGAAGGATGTTTACTTAACATTTGATACTTACAGTCAATTTATTTAGGCAGCAAACATGCTTTTAATTATTACCCGAGCATCGGAGGGTTATAGACTTAGCTTTGTGTGTGTGTGGGTCAGCGAATCGCTGGACCGGCTTTTGTTTTAATATTGACAATGACACAAAGATCCACAAAATGGCTTTACACGTCCTTATCATCAGCTTAAAGCTAGGCATAGCAATGCTCATGCTTCAACATGGAGAGATCAACAGTGGCCAACGGCTTAACGTGCCTTTCAAAGCATTAGGAAATTGAGATATTTTACAAGAATGCGATTATAATACTCGTTTAAGTAAGTACCTAAGTGTTGATTCCGCTTCCTTATTCAATGTCATAGGTCAAAATCACAAAGAAAATTTGGCCATGTCGATGAACTGATTGGATCAGTAAGTATATACATATTATATTTTCATAGTTTCACCTTTGATCTTAAAGTTTATTACCTCTGTCCATCCGACTGGTTGTCTGGAAGAAATCGCTTGAAAGCGATAAGACCGCCAAATTGTAACTTTGGTTTTTTTTCTCTTTTGTTCATGTTTATGTTTTATAGTGTTGCAATAAAAGTATTATCTATCTATATATGTATATATGTAGTTTACCCGTTGTATTTGTCATAATCATAATCGCTATAGAGAGACCGTCTCAAATTTGGGCTCCCACTATGAGCAGATGATACAAGAATGCGATGGCGCAGTAGGAGCTCGATGGCGCACTTAACACGCCCGGTCTGCGATTGCAAAGGTTAAGCAAGTATCGTAAAGGCCGGTCATCGGATGGAGGACCAAATCTTTATCATCTCGAGCTCCTGCGTTTTTCGAAAGATTCATGTAAAGTTGGTTCCGGCTGCATTCATTTAGCGTCGTTAACAACCACCAAGCCGCACTGGGCCCGCGTGGTGGTTTATGGCCCATTCTCTCTATCCATCCATTAGTGCTCATGTACTAGTGATGATTATACTATAATACATATATCAAATTTTTATACCATTTAAACTTCTTACCTTACTTTACCATACCAACTTTACCTTTTGTTTTTAAACAGTTAATTGATAACACTGCACTACCTAGACGTAATATTTACGAGCGATAATTTGGATTGATGGTGCTTCGTCGCATCCTAGATAAATCATTTACGGGTTAAAAGCAACGTAAAATACGAGTACCTACCTATGAAGCGCTTCAATATCATATCGAATAACTCTTAATTGCAGCTGTAGTGTTAATAATTACGGGTTAATCGTATTGTTTTTGACGATAATTGAGAATTGGAATACTATAATATGGATATTGCCATGCCATATATTGGGACAGGTTAAGAAAGATTTTCATACTTTTGCAATGTTTGCAAAGTGTGGATTCACCACGCAGATTCATCTATTTCTGAAATATGGATGAATAAATAATAATAAACTTTATTTGCACACAAAAAAGGCAGATACAGACAAATTGACGAAGAGATTATACTTAGTATAAAATAGGCGGTAAATTTTTAACATAAATGAATAAATTATTTAAAATTCTCAACCAAAAATTTGACTACCCTATCTGCCCCTATTGGGCAGAATATTGACATTGTTAATTGTACTTTGGAATCTGTTCCAAATCAATCTGTTTACAATAATTTAAATTGATCTCTAAGACAATAGAGTTTTAAACTCTTGCGACTTAAATATTTAGACAAATGAAAGGACCACCTTTATATACATTATTCATCAAAACATTCAGGGCTTTTCTGGAAAAGAATTAGAATTGGAATTATATATATATGAAAAAAAATTACATGTCTTAAGCTTAACCGAGCACAGGTTAAAACAATGCGAACTGTTGGTAAGTATTGATAATTATAAAGTCATTAGTTCGTTCTCAAGAGATTCTGCTATAAGAGGTGGGTCACTGATTAACGATACATTAGAATCAAAGGAGTGTAAAGACATAGTATCTCTCTCAGTTGAACGAAATTATGAACTATCATGTGCGGAGCTCGAGCAGTATGTTGTTGTTTGTGTCATGTGTGTATAGGCCTCCTTCTGGTAATTACCACTTATTTGAGTCTATTATGGAAGAAGCCTTGCAAGGTTATACAATTGTAAAAAGAGGATAGTAGATGACTCACAGAACTCGGTAAGGTTTCTTAATCTTTTCAAATCGTTTAACTTGCAAAATCTTTTTGATGAACCAACAAGAGTTACAGCCACATCAGCTACCTGTTTAGATAATGTTTTTTCTAATTGTAATGCTATTGAGAAGTCAATAATAAATTTTATAAATCCTGATCATAATTTTTTTTTTTTTATATATATATTAGAAGGAGGCGGGTCACCTGATGGAAAGCAATTCGTAAGTCGTATTGGTCGGGAATACCACCGCTGAGAGCTGGTTCCACAGCACTGTAGTTCGTGGAAAAAAATTACGTGAGAAACGCACAGAAGTAGATCGCCATCCATCAAGATGGTGTGGATGGAAAGACAGTCGATTGCGTGTAGTGCGGTGAAGGAAATCAGCGGCAGGGATCAAACCGAACAACGCAACGTCTCTCCGAAGGGCCAGTGGATCGAGCCGACCAGAGGTTACCATAATGGTCAGATAGTTAGATTTGATCACCAATATGAACGTCCTTCAAAGAATATTTTGTACAGGCCAGTGACCACTAATCGATTAGACAGATTTAAGTAGAATTTTAATGATTAAGTGTCACAAATACCATTTAACAATGACAAAGTGAACATCTTATGACAATCTATTCGAAATAATCAAAAAAGAGTTTAATAACAACTTTACTCAAAAATTAATCAAAGTAGATAAGTCTAAAACTAAATTCAGTGATTGGGCCACAGCTGACATCTATAGGAGTAGAAATAGGTTGTATCAATTATACAAAAATATAAAGGCAAATTCAAAGGATCCAAGTGTAATTCAATATGTTAAAAAATATTCAAAAATGTTCAAAAAAGTTTGTCCCATAGCAAAGGCTAACTACATTCGGGCAAAGATTGTGAATTCAAAAAATATAAAATAAAAGCCACTTGGAACGTCATTAATAAAGAAACTTTAAAGTAAGGTCTCGTGATCGTTTACTTGAACTCAAAGTCGATAATGCTTACATCAATGGTGATACGGAAGTGGCAGGCTCGTTCGAAACATTTTTCTCAAAAATTCCACTCATTACATCAAATAAATTAAATTCTTGCAAACATCTCGCCCAGTCTATTCTTGTGTCGAGTGTAAAAATATGTAACATTCCATTAAATTTTCACTATATTGATTCTGATATAATAATAAAAGCTTTTAGAGAACTTAATATAAAAAAGACTGAGGATCTTTGGGCTATCTCTACTGATATATTAAAATCTATAATATTATCTTCTATCGCGTCTAATTTAGCAATAATATTTAATAAATGCGTTGATGAATTCCAGATTTGATGAAGTACAGTAAAATTATACCGTTATTTAAAACAGGCGATAACAGTGACCCATCTAATTTTCGGCCTATATCCATACTACCGGCTCTTTGTAAAATTTTTGAAAAAGTTATTTTTAATCAGTTGCTGTCATATTTTACAAGTAACCAGTTACTTCTTAGCAAACAATTCGGTTTCACTAAAGGTAGAAATACAACCGGCGCGGGATTTGCACTCATTAAGCATATTTTCAATGCATGGGAGCAGAAACAGGATGCGATAGGTATTTTTTGTGATTTATCGAAAGCTTTCAACTGTGTCGATCACGAGACTTTATTGTTAAAAATGGAACATTATGGTGTCTCAGACAACTCACTTACCTTATTGAAATCATACCTCACTGGCAGAGTTCAAAAAGTTAATATTAACGGTATCGATTCATCTGGCGCTCCGTTACTTATGGGGGTGCCCCAGGGTTCAATATTAGGACCTCTTTTATTTTTCATTTATATAAATGATCTACCTTACTACACCGAACATCTTTGTGAGATAGTATTATTTGCTGATGACACCTCATTGATTTTTAAAATTGATAGACATAGAACGATATTTGAAGACGTAAGTAATACTCTCTCTCAAATATTACATTGGTTTACCAAATTTATTTTATTTTAATTTATTTATTTTCTATTGCTTAATGCAAAAAAAACTATATGTGTGAAATTCACGATGCCCAATGTAAAGCAGGTTAATACCAGTATCACTATGAAGGATGAAATAATTGAAATAGTTAACTCGACAGACCATAATCCGGACTAGGATATAGGATATACTTTTTATCCCGGCAACAGGTTCCTGTGGGATAGTGTAGTCTTCGCGAACGAAGTCGCGGGCAACAACTAGTATAGAATATTATTTCTCTTTTTTCGATATAATGTCAAGAACCTATTATAATTAATGATTATAGTAAACTGTTGAGACGTCGGCTGACGAGCCTCTCCATAAAGGTCGCGTGCCCGCACCCAGGCTCATAAATCCAAGTGGCAAATTTCACGAGTGACCGGATCGCGTCGAGTTAAGACTAGCGAGGCTTAGAGGTAGATTACAGAACTTTATTCTCATAAAGTCGAGGAGCTCGATGGCGCAGTGGTTAACGCGCCCGGTCTGCGAGTGCTGAGGTTAAAAGCAACTTTTGAATAGGCCGGTCATTGGATGGGTGACCAGAAATTTATCATCTCGAGCTCCTCTGTGCTCCGGAAGGCACGTAAAGCTGTTGGTCCCGGCTGTATTAGCACTCGTTAACAACCACCAATCCACACTGGGCCCGCGTGATGGTTTATGGCCCGTTCTCCCTATCCAACCATAGGGAAGGCTCGTGCCCAAGCAGTGGGGCACAAAATGAGCTAATGATTCTCATAAAATATAATAAATAAATAAATAAATATTAGACAACATCACATACATTGCTCTAACTCTAAAGAAGTAACTTAAGCACTTGTGTTATTGAAATCACTATCAATGGAACTACAATCACCTAGCCCCGAGAAAATGTAGAAAAAGTTCGTTTTTCTACATTGACCCGACCGGGAATCGAAGCCGGGACATCGGCGATAACAACACCAGAAATCGGCGTTCGAGCCACTCGACTATAAGGCCGTCATACAATACAATATTCTGATGAGAAGTGGTCATCGTCGCTCATAGATATATTTTTAATATTTTCGGGTAAGCACTTGACCTGCATCTGACCTGATATGTGATGTGATGGTAAAATAAATAGAAGCGCACTTCACTAGAAATCCTCAACTCCTGAGACACTGGCTGTATAATCTCTTAATGTCGAAACACAACAATGCTGCGAACATGAGGTACTGCAATCGTCGCGATTTGGAATTTATTATAAAAGTACAAATTTTAGCGAAAGCTGTACAAAAAAAATGAAATATTTGTCAACAACTACCGTCATTAACATCAGATCATAATATTTTTATTTGTCACGTGACCCCTGGGTGGTGCTAAATGAGTAACACTGTCTGAGTGGTAGAGCCACGCTGCGTTGCAGCAAGAAATGGGCCGGCTCGCCCGGCGTAATACCACCCTCTCACAGAATATCGGCGTGAAACAACGGCACTCGTTACTGTTGTGTTTCGTCCGGTGAGTGAAAGTACCGCAGGCCCATCTCTCACCCCTCCCCCCTCCCAATTCCTACTCCCTCCTCAAGATCCAACTCCTTCCTCAGGGTTGGCAACGCATCTGCGATAACTTTGGTTTTGCGGGTGTCAATGGGCGGCGGTGATTGCTTTCCATCAGGTGACCCGCCTGCTCGTTTGCCTCCTTTTACCATAAAAAAAAAAAAAAATAAATTTACATATACTAAAGATCAGTTAAGAAGTAGGGAAGCTATTTATAAAATGTTTTTGTTTTGTTTATATAATTTTTACGCAAATTTTGTTGCGAACAAATTACAAAAACACAAAATGTTTAAACATTTCCACGAGCAGGATTTGAACTGCACCCTTCTGACATAGCGGGTCAGCAATTAAGCTATCGTGGTTCTAACCAGTTCGCCGAAATTATTCAACACTATTTTCTATTGTATGTCAGAAGGGTGCAGGTTCAAATCCTGCCCGTGGAATTCTTTTCAACATTTGGTGTTTTTGTAAAAAAAAAAATTATTAAATCATTTTTTTATTTCTCACAGGTGTAAAATAGGAATGTATTGTATGTATGTCTATTTAAGTAATTTATCCCTTTGATAAACTTAAGTCAGACTGCTTGTGAACTGCGATAATCAGCTGTTCGGCAAGCTTGTAGATAATTTTAATCGAAGATGCTTTATTAAAATGCTTAATAGCACCTGTAGATACTTAAAAGCCTTTATTACGAACCTCTTGCTTAAGAACCTTAAGCGACCGCTGGCGCCGAAGCCTTTGAAATATTTGCTAATTGAAATCGACCCGAAATCCGGTTTGGCAATTTGAGATAAGATGTTTTTTCATTGTGCTTATTTCTTTATTAAACTACGGTGTAAGCGTAAGTCGTGCTTGATCAGTTCACAATGTTAATTTACTGAACTAGTGATATTGATGTAAAAGGTGATTGTGATGTTAAAAAAAAATTAAAATGATCTTTGTCGCACCGTTTACCAATCTTTCTGCTTAGCCTTAGGTAGATTACTAAAGAATGCCAATTAGCATTAAGGCTTTTTTTTGTTTTGTTTTGTGTATGTTAAAAAAAAGAACTGTAATACATACTAACAATAGGTTAAGGACATTGTCACTAACATCTATGAGGTAAAAGGCTTCGAAAACAATGATTTTTAATTTTAATTTTTTTAATTTAATTTTTAAGTCCGCATTTTATACTTATTTTATATTGTGCAAAAAATATGTTACAAACTATTCAATAACTGCACACAGACCCTTGGTCCGCCTTATATATGTCTTTAAGTCTGTAATTATTCTTTTAGTAAATAAATGCATACTTTTGGTAAATAAATACTTTTGATAAATGGTTTCTGTCGAACATTGGTGCTACATAACTTGAAATGCTAGCACTAAACTGTAAAACCATCTGGAAATGTAAAACAAAACTCCTTCAAAACGTCTGTTTCCTACTTTTTTCTTTGACGACTTCCGTAGCTTGCACGCCAGACTATGGGCGGGGTGCTATCTCTGAGGTCCAGGGTTCGATTCCCGGTCGGGTCAATGTCGAAAAGAAACTGGATGGTTGTGGTACCGTCGTTGTTTCTGATATCCATAAAACGAATGCTTTAGCTACTTACCTTGGGATCAGAACAATGCATGTGATGTTGTCTAATATTTATCATTCATCATCGTCAGCTTATTTTATGTCCCAACTGCTGGGGCAAAAGCCTTACCTATGGATAGATTGGAAGAACGGGCCACAAACCACCACCACCAGTGCGGATTGGTGGTTGTTACCGACGACTAATGCAGCCGGAACCAACGGCTTTACGTGCCTTTCGAAGCACGAAGGAGCTCGAGATGACAAATTTTTGGTCACCCATCCAATAACCGGCCTTTGCGAAAGTTGCTTAACCTCAGCACTCGCAAACCGGGAGCGTTAACTACAGCGGTATCAAGCTCCTCGAGAATTATCATTATTTTGTATAAATAACAAAAAAACGTAAAAAATATAAAGCCGTCGCTCTTATACGAATTTATTTTTTATAATTAAACATCAATTTGACGATGTTGTGTTTAATTTAAAACGGTATCGTGTTGAATCGATCCCTGAAGGCCGCAACCAAATTTAAGGGAGATTTTAAAATTGGCGTGATTGTAGCTGATTAATAAATTTATTTCATATAACGTGCAGCGTCCTGTTATTTACTTAATTTTAATTTCATATAATTAACATAACTACCTACTTTTTATTTTAAGTGCTAATTGCTGCACTGAAGCTGAATTAAATACTTATAATATACAGTGAAAAATTAAACGCCTACCCGATCCAGCCATTTTTTTGAAAAAAGCATTAAAAAAAATAAAAAGCAGTGACAAAATTCAGCCCTAACGTCAGCCTTCCCGGTAGCATAGCGGTCAGTGCAGTGCAGATTGCGGAAGACCCAGGTTCGATTCTTGGCTGGGTCGGGTAGGCGTTTGATTTTTTCACTGTATTTTATAAATTCAGCTTCAGTGCAGCAATTAGCACTTAAAATAAAAGAAGTAAAATTTATTATAGCATTGTGTTATCAAATTTGTGGTATTTCATCTGTAAAGATGAATCTACATGGCCATCGGTTGCAATGACCGCTGGATAGATGGCACTCTTCTGCTAAAAAAGCATTAAAAAAAAATTAAAAAGCAGTAACAAAATTCAGCGCTTACATTAGCCTTCCCAGTAGCATAGCGGTCAGTGCAGTGCAGATTGCGGAAAACCCAGATTCGATTCCTGGCTGGGTCGGGTAGGCGTTTAATTTTTTCACTGTATTTTTTAAGTATTTAACTACTTTCATAAAGAGGTCTGAAATCAGTTCAGTAGCCGATTCTGAACAATGTTTCTTTAATCTACAAAAAAGCATACGGTGAATAGTGCGAGTTTAATTCGCCTTTCGATCACTAATGAAAATGGCAATTTGTATGGCACTAAGCAACGCCTCCCGGCGACAAAATTAAAAAAAATCAAAATTCAAAAATAAATTATTCAGTCTAGACTGACTTGTAGCCTAGGCTACAAGTAGCTCTTGTGAACGTCATTATGCCATCGGTTCGTACGTCTACTCTGGGCGGGAGATCTTGTACTGAGAAGAACCGGCAAAAAACTCGGCCAGTGTCCAGCTCTTTTCTCCCTTACAGCGTCAAAAATATTGGAAAATGCCCTATCATAACAGGACACTTTCCATTACATATAAACACAAAAACATAGAAGACAACCATAACATGTAAAAAAAACAAAATAAAAAAATCTAAGTTATCAAACATCTGGTAAAAATTTCAATTTCCACAATGTCATACAGTACCACTACAGTACTCTAATAAAAGACAAACGAGGCGAGCTAAAACTTTGCCATAATACTTTCACAGTCAGAGAGATGTATATTCCCTCCAAATTTTGAACTTTATTTCATTGTGATAAGATAGAAAGCCAACGAATATTCAAAAATGTTCTGCCTGTTAAGAGCGTTTACGCCGCACACTAGCGCCACTAATGAAAAAAAAAACATATCTAGTAATTAGAGATAGAAAATGAAATTATGCTCAACAAACTATTTGAATGAAGTAATTTAGCATTTTTACAGCACCTAATGAACACCTCACATGTTATGGTTTAGTTAAATAAGACGTTACGGCCACTTTTAACTATAACGCCATATTTAACTAAACCATAACATGTCAGGTGTTCATTAGGTGCTGTAAAAATGCTAAATTACTTCATTCAAATAGTTTGTTGAGCATAATTTCATTTTCTATCTCTAATTACTAGATATGTTTGTTTTTTCATTAGTGGCGCTAGTGAGCGGCGTAAACGCTCTTAAAGGCTAACATATTTACTTAGAGCATTAAACATATTTATATCAAAGAAATATAATGAAGATGAAGACAAGACAAAAACGTTTGATCCCTACCGCGTCTATGGGGACAGATCGAATGATCGAATATTTTTAAAAGCACCAAACTTTTTAATTATATGTTTTAAATTCAAAAAACGAGATCACTAATTTAAATCAATATGAATAACTGAGTCGGAAGACAGTTCAAAATTACTTACAGAAAAAAATCCTTTACGGCCAATTTTTCAGCAGTGCAGTTAACGAATGCCGTAAAATTTTCATAGGCGACTCCCATGGAACATAAATTGTGGGCGCGTTAATATACTGACGCAGACATTCCGCCAGTATTACTCTATAGAGGGAAACTAGGTGTGCCAGACATAATTTATGTGTGACAGTTCTAAAAAATAAAAATACACTGCTACTAACACCTGAGCACAGAAGTGGGATTATTATAATATTGTAACTATTAGAAAATACAGTCCTTAAGGAATATTATGAAAACTGCTTAAGAAAGAAACGTAGAGAGATTTGGGGGAGACCTTTGCCTAGCAGTGGGAAAAAATAGGGATATTTCCCTGTCATATATACCTACTAGTTACAAAAATTTTATACTGTAAAAGAACCTAGCAGAACAATGCAAAATAACTTCCTTAAAAACTAAGATTAACTTTCGAGTTATACAGCTTACACGTAAGTTGTATATTTTAGTTGTTATATTTGTGTTTTATGATCCAACTTGTTTTATTTTTCTTTACAATTAATAGTTATGGTCCTGAAAACTTTATTGGCATTATGATTTATCGGTGCTGTTTAGAATAAGAGGTATAAAATCTGGGAAACCGTCACTTTATCGCAATTAATTAGATCGAATTTCATTTCCCATAACACTATTCACCGATGTTTTTATTCATTAATGAACAATTCCGCGAATCTCATTACATCGCATATTTATTTTCTCGAATAGATTTTATCACTAAACTCACTTCATCGTATTTTTTTTTTATTTTTTTTTATTTCATCGATATATTGTTAGATCGATGTTTCGTTTCTTATAATTTGGTTTCCAAGTAAGTTTCAGTTCGCAAAATAGTCGGTTACATCAAATTTCACTTCACTTAAGTCATTGTACATCGAAAACACAAAATACTAACAAAGTTCACATATTTAAACGGAATTTAATGCTAAACTACTTAGTAAAGGCATGCTAAACTACTTAGTAAAGCAAACATGCAGCATGCAGCAGGCATTCGCACCGCCGGCCGCTTCGGCTAGCCTCAGCCGCGGCGAGCGTTGCATCCATCTGCGACGATAAGCTCGCGTGGGACCGCCGGAGCCCCGCAGCGCCGGAGCCGTGACAGAAACAATGCCTGCTGCATGCTGCATGTTTGCTTACATGCTGTATGCTTGCTTGCATGCTGCATGCTGCTGCATGCTGCATGTTTCTTGCATGCTGTATGCTTGCTTGCATGCTGCATGCTGTATGCTTGCTTGCATTGCAAAAAATATTGATATAGAACTGACCGCAACACAATTTATCGTCAACAGGCGAATGCATCGTTCGATGAAACGTTACTGCGATAAAAAGTTGTTAAGTGAAAAAGTATTATGGGTTCCGATACATATTGTAATATGTTTTTACGAATAGTTTCATCGATAACTTAATACTTTTATGAAATGTAAGTCCGATATACCGTTTTTCTGGTAATCAAAACAACTTTAAAAGGTTTTTTTTAAGAAACTTTTTTCGATGATATAAAACAGCGATGATTAACTATTTGATGAATTGAAAGAAATATATATTAAAAATCGTGGAATAGTTTTCGGTAAAATGAAATTCGATATCAAAAAAATATGTATTCTAATAGACACCCATAAAATCTGTATTACTAAATTAACATTTAATGAAAGATAAAGTCGTTTTATTTTATTTTTATACTTAGCAGCTCTATAACAAACTTTATTTCGCCACTTAAAAATTGTATACGCTCAATATGGTGGTACAATTTTCACGTCATGTGCTCATAAATTAAATAACGGTGGAAGTTTCTCGAACGACATCATTAGCGATAACCATCCTTTTAAAAACACTATCATCTAATCTTTTGTTTAAAGCTGATTCATATGTCATACTCGTGAACGGGTGCCGCCTGTGGAGGCTGGTCTGCTCTTGTATACTATTATTTTTATTATTATTAACTATTTTTAATTTTGTTTTTTTTTTCTACCTTAGACAATTTTTGACCTTTATTATTGCTGTATGACATTGTGAAAATTTTAACTGGTAACTGATGTTTTGCAAACTTAGATATTATTATATTTTCTCTTTTGTTTTTTTTTAATATGTGTGATTGTCCTTTATATTTTGTGTTTTTATTTGTGATGGAAAGTGTCCTTTTATGATAGGGCATTTTCCAATATTTTTGACGCTGTAAGGGAGAAAAGAGCTGGACACTTGCTGAGTTTCTTGCCGGTTCTTCTCAGTACAAGATCTCCCGCCCAGAGTAGACTTACGAACCGATGGCATAATGACGTTCATAAGAGCTATTTGTAGCCTAAACTGAATAAATGATTTTGAATTTGAATTTGAATTTTTAAAATTTTAAGCTGTTTCTCTAAAAAGACGTTAGAAATCTTATTCCGCACACTCACACGCATTCACAACACATATCTATATAAATAAAAATCAATTGATGTTTATTAGTGTCGCTAAAACTCAAAAACGGCTTCTTGACTGATTTGAATACATATATTTTGTATGAATCTGTCACTTTGTATTACTCTTAATAGATGACGTTCGTGGACATATTTACCTCAGAATAACTTTAGACATTGTTCTGAGATATTTACTAAAACTTTGACAGGACAACGTCTTTCAGGTCAGCTAGTTAGCCATCAAAAACAAACTTGTAAAAAAAATTAAAAATTCAAAAAAAATCAAAATTCAAAATCATTTATTCAGTTTAGGCTACAAATAGCTCTTATGAACGTCATTATGCCATCGGTTCGTAAGTCTACTCTGGGCGGGAGATCTTGTACTGAGAAGAACCGGCAAGAAACTCAGCAAGTGTCCAGCTCTTTTTTCCCTTACAGCGTCAAAAATATTGGAAAATGCCCTTTCATAAAAGGACACTTTCCATCACAAATAAAAACACAAAATATATAAGTCTCGCAACTCAGTTGTTCTACCGTAAAAAGTTGTGAGATCCATGTAATACCAAGTCGGTTAATTGGGACCTCTGTCTTATGTCATTACGTAATCAGCTAACCTAACAACATCATAATAGTGACCATATCAATATTAAATATCTTTTATGTTTTAAATAAATAGATTGATTTCTGTCGCATGAAAACACAATGTATCTCACAAGTAATCATCATCAGCTCATTTTTATGTCCCCACTGCTGGGGCACGAGCCTTCCCTATGGATGGATAGGGAGAACGGGCCATAAACCACCACGCGGGCCCAGTGCGGATTTGTTTATGTTAACAACTGCTAATGCAGCCGGGACCAACGGCTTTACGTGTCTTCCAAAGCACGGAGGAGCTCGAGATGATACATTTTTGGTCACCCATCCGATGACCGGCCTTTGCGAAAGTTGCTTTAACCTCAGCACTCGCAGACCGGGCTTTTTTTTTGAGAGAGATGGCTGATTGCCTTAAACGGCATTTTCAGCGTCACCGGGCTTTTTGGGGGCGGCGAGGTACGTAAAGGTTACCTCAAGCCGTGTGAAACGAATCACTTTCGGAGGTTTTCTAGAGGGAACGGCATCACACACTTAAAAGTGCGTGTCCCCGTGCCCTATTAGATTCTCCGAAGGGTTCGGATCGAATTGGACAGACCGGGCGCGTTATCCACTGCGCCATCGAGCTCATGCCACTGCCACAAGTAATACATAATATATTATATTAAATTTGATTTATTTTATTTTATTATTTATTTAAAACATAAAAGATTTTTAATATTGATATGGTCACTTTATGATGTTGTTAAGTTAGCTAATTACGTAATAACTTAAGACAGGACTGAATAAATTAACCGAATTGGTATTACATGGATCTCACAACTTTTTACGGTTGAAGGTAGAAGAACTGAGTTGCGAGACTTGGTTTTTTACAAGTTTGTTTTTGATGGCGTCTCATTTCTTTTTGTAGATAGTCCTACTTTTTTCCTTTCCGGTACCTTCTACTTCTTGAATACCAACAACGGATTTTCTTAAAGCCCACGCCACTGAAGCGCTTGGGGTGTTTAGTCCACCCCAGGTTCAGAATAGAGAATTAAATAAAAGAGTGTAAACTGTTAACAACAATTTATTCCCAGGGGTGGGTATCGTCAGTCGCTACAATTCAGTACTGTCGCGCGGATTAATAAGAGGACTTAGCTTCTAGGGGTAATGACGCGTGCGCAGTTCGGCTCCTAGGTCAGCCTAGACTCGGGCCGTAGACTTCGCCGGTAGAATCGGGAACCAAAGCTGGCTCACCGCAGTAGCTGCCTCCGGAGGTGCAGGCGGGTAGGCGCGTGTAGTGAGCTGCCTCCGGAGACGCCGGCGGTTAGCGCGAGACCAAGGTTCTGTTACCCAGTAGAGGGAACCCCGTAATACATAAAGAAAATGAACAGATGTTCAATAAGTCCGGCCGCTACGCGGTCCGGAAATAAGGTACAAGCTGCTACAATTGAACCGGCCCCTAACATTAGACCACCAACGGTTAAGATTGCACCACAAAAAAGGGAACTAACATTAGGTTTATATAGAGAATCTAATGGACATGAACATCTGTAATTAATTAAATCTTAATTGATCAGTAAAAACTCTTAAAAAAATAACATTTACTAATAAATGTTAATTATATTAACCTTTTCACCGCCCAACTATCCTGCACGCGATGTCCCGCTGTACGCCAACGTATAAATGTATTTTAATAAAGTAGGTACGAAGAAGAACTTCTATAGAAGTGCTGGCGTGTACGGCACGAAAATCTCGAACTTCTATAGAAGTTGTTGGCGGTAAAAAGGTTAATTATGAGGGTAGGTGCCGACGCCATAGTAAACGACTAGTCGGACAAATGAAATTTAATAAGAACCGTTAGGGATTCCTACATAATAAAAGTAAATGTTAATTGTATTTTGTCCACGGGATCCAGTGGGAATCACGCTTCACTTCAATACAATTATGAAATCATGAAAACTACAATTGAACGATTCAACTCATAGGAGCATGAAATCGTCATTAAAACAAAAGGAATTAGAATAATAATAAACTACATTTCTCAACCATTGTAGGTCACAAATAATAACTTGAACATTAAAACAGAAATATCAAAATCTAACAAAGCCAAACGAAAACACTTTGACGAAAGAAGAACACTTACCCGAGGTAGGGGTTGTAGAATATTTAATTATTAATTTCAAAATTGCACAACTGAGTGCCTGAAGACTGACTACGAAAATCTGTCTTATGAGCTTTTCTTATTTTTGGAGGTAGTCTTCCTCTTTTTTTACAAGTTACCTTTGAACATAATTATATCTCGGTACCTATCTACACCTATTATTCCATTACATTATACATATTATACAGGTACACTGATTCATTCACTGCAAATATAACTTTGTAATCCTATATATTTATATTATAAAAAAAAGTTATTTATGCAGTTGGTGTATCTAGAAAACTGGACCGAAATTGCAAAATATTTTAGTTTTCCCTTAATTTATACACTAAACACTAATTGTATTCTAAATTTGAAGCTTCTATGTCTGCTAGAATTGTCTTAAAGTTTTGATGATCGGTCAGTCAGTCAGTGAGTGAGTCACAAAATTAAGAAACTTTGACTGGTTATACATAAACTATTGGTTCAAATTGAATGAAATTTGAAATTTACCTTGTTTATACAATGCC
The DNA here is from genome assembly GCA_947562085.1 of Eudonia lacustrata. Lineage (NCBI taxonomy): Eukaryota > Metazoa > Arthropoda > Insecta > Lepidoptera > Crambidae > Eudonia > Eudonia lacustrata. Next base: position 18,903,451 of record OX387340.1, on the reverse strand, counting down.
TGCTTGGTAACTGAAAATTCAGACTTCTAGTTTTATCCACGATGAAGTTATAGGGGGTTGAAAATGGTCTGAACTGTTTCGAGAAAAGGATGGTACGGCCGTGCCGCTTGCTCGACCTGGCGGGGTCACTGCCGTGCCCCCAGGAAGATAAATGTTATTCGCAACTTCTTCATCTAAACTTCAACTATAATGAAACAACAAAAACAACATAACAATTACTTCTGTAGCGCATCAGGGCAGGGATGTTTACAGAATGTCAAACTGATGGCTTTCATGCCATCTTTCGCAAAAAGACAATATCCTTGATTGCGTGGCAGTAACAACAGCATTCTGAGGACGGTGGCCGACAGGCCGCATCGACCTATCCGAAACTGTCAAATATCTCCAACACATTTTCAACCATACGAGTATGTAAGGCATAAAGTTAAAGTCTATTGAGGAAGTATGTCAGTTTGTGGGCGTGTGTAGGTACAACTCACCCATGTGAGATGTATGCACAGGGTGATTGTGATGCATTTCCAATAATTTTACTAAGACAGTATGTAAGCTTTTTATTTCTTATAACCCACTATGATCCAAGTAAAGTTGATTGAAATAAATCCTTTTTATTTTTGTTTTTTTTTTATACTTAATCAAACCTCACACTCCTCCATGCGCGCAATGTGTTTAAAAACGGGTACAAACATGGTAAGTACCAACACAGCCTTTTCTTCACGTAGTTTTTTCTAGTTTTTATTTTTCCTTTCTTTCTTCTTCTTCTAGTTATGTTGTCGCCAGAGTTGCATCGTGGCGTCGTTTACGTATCCGAACGCAACCTAGTAGCTCTTTGTGCTCTTATTGTAATATTGTGTGTTCTATAATTGTTTATGGTCAATGCATGGGTGTACGTAAAATGGCGATGCGCGCCATTTCTGACTCACTTTTGTTCGGAAGGAGCTAGTGGTAAGATCTCTTGTGGTATTGCTGTAAGTATCGTGAAAATTTACATATATGTACTATGGTAATTTAAAATAGTTTGTAATGGTCATTAGTTGTTATGTCAAGTTTTAGAGTTACTTTTATTACTGTAAAATTATTGAGTAAAGCCTTAACAGTACAAGATGATTCAATTAAAAATAGTATGACTTTGATTTTAATAAATAAAGATGTGTGTTGGAAGCTTTAACTTGGTTTTAATGTGTTCTTTTATATCAGAAGTGAAAACGAAACCACGCAATATGCCACGAAGCCGAAAGCGTACTCGGGCTCGTCGGAACAAACGCAGATCTTCAAGTTCGAGTTCGGGGCACACTTCGACGTCTACAAGGTCATCATCCAGCAGTAACGAAGAGCACCAGAGGCGTCGGAGATCAAAACGTATCAGGCAAACATCACCCGCAGTGAGTCAAAACGTTATATTATCTTCAGTCATTCCTGAATTTGACCCGTTAGTAGATGACATACACATGTGGATAAATGTAGTGGAAGCTAATGCACGTGCGTTTGGTTGGTCAGATCGTGTAGTTAAATATCAGGCGTTGCAAAAACTACGTAATACGGCTAAAACGTGGTATGACTCTTTACAAAAGACTAAAACCCGTTGGACCACGTGGAAATGGAAAGACTGGCGTAGTACATTATTAGATACCTTTCAAATTAATAGAAACATGTACATTATGCTAAAAGAACTTATGCAAACTAAACCATTAGAGGGCCAATCATTGTATGAATCTTATTTTCAACAAAAGGGTAGAATTGATAAAATGCGATTGTCGTTTTCTGAACAAGACATTATCTCTGTGATAGTAGGTTCTATTGGGGATAAAAATATTAGTACGGCAGCAGAGGCTGGCAGTTTCCGGTATTGCGATGAATTAGCGTCATTTTTACATGGAAAAATTCATACAAGTGATTTGAAACCTTTGCAGAAGTTTAGTAATATTTCTCAGCGGCATTCTTCTCGCCAATCTTTTGTAGATAAAAAGTCTGATAGTTTAACCAGTGTTGATAAAGCGAATAGCAATCATAACTTTTTGAATTTAAGTTGTTTCCGTTGTGGTGAAAACGGTCATAAGAAGTTTCAGTGTACTCAGAGAGATAACGTACAATGTAATTCATGTCACAAATTTGGTCATTTAGAATTAGCATGTAGATCTAAAACTAAAACAAAAGTCGAGAAGGATGCCGAGGTTAAACTGGTAATTTCACAAAGTTCTAAAGATAAATTTTGTAAAGATGTTGAGTTGAATGGTTGTAAACATCAGGCTTTCATTGATATGGGGAGTAGTTGTTCCTTGATAACGCCAAAGTTAGCTCAACAATTAGGTTTAAAGCCTTTTATTCTTAAATCACCAATAGTGCTTAACAGTTTCAAAACTGACTCAAGCTCAATAGTTTTTCAAGGTGTTAAAGCAAAGCTTAGTGTCGACGACGTTGATTTAAACACTGATTTCTATTTAATTGAAGATTTAGCCGGTTGTTCAATTTTGATAGGAAGAAACTTTACTGAAGACAATAGCATTATGTATACTAGAGTAGGAAATACCCTTAAATTTTGTGCAATCAGTTCTGATCAGGTAGCTTCCATTGTGTCTTCTATTTTTAAATCTGAATCGGCAGAACATGTAACTTTATTAGAGGAACTATTCGTCAAGTATCCCAAAGTGATAGCTAAAGATATGATGACTTTAGGTCAAACTTCTTGCGTAGAACTAGATATTGACCTAACTACCAATAAACCTATTTGTCAGCGTCCATATCGCATGTCAGAGTCTCAAAAAGTAGCTACAAGAAATATTATCGATGAACTTTTACAAAATAATATAATTAGAGAAAGTAGTTCGCCATATGCTAGTCCGATTTTGTTGGTAGATAAGCCGTCTGGTGAAAAACGATTGTGCGTTGATTACCGGGCATTGAATAAAGTAACAATCAAAGAAAAATACCCTATGCCTATCGTAGATGAACTAATTGATAAGCTGAAAGGATGTGAAGTTTTCACGTCATTGGACCTCAAATCTGGATATTATCAAATCAAGGTCAATGAAAGGTCAATACCTAAAACAGCGTTTATTACACCCGATGGGCATTATGAGTTTTTAAGAATGCCATTTGGGCTTTGTAATGCACCATCTATATTTCAAAAATTAATGAATACTGTGCTGGGAAGGCTGCGTTTTGACAAAGTGACATGTTATATGGATGACTTATTGATAGCTACAAGATCTCTAGAAGAAAACGTAAAACAGTTAGATGAAGTACTTCAACTTTTACAAAATCATGGCCTAACGATAAACATAGAAAAATGTAACTTTCTTCAAAAATCTGTTAGTTTTCTTGGTTACGATATTTCAAGTGAAGGGGTACGACCCGGTAAGAAAAAACTAAAAGCTGTTGATGAGTATCCAGAACCTAAGAGTATACACCAGGTTAGACAGTACTTAGGTCTCATAAACTATTTTCGTAAGTTCATAAAAAATTGTGCTCTTATTTCAAAACCCCTGACTAAGCTTCTTAAGAAAGAAGCGATATGGGAATGGGGTTGCGAACAAGTAGAAGCTTTTGAAAAATTAAAATCAGAATTAATGTACAATTCATTGCTTAACATATTTGATCCTACTTTACCTATAAACATGTATACAGATGCCAGTCGTGATGGATTAGGATGTATACTTACACAAGTAACTACCAGTGGGGAAAAGCCCATTCACTTTTATAGCAGACAAACCTCAAACGAAGAGAAGCAATATCATTCATTCGAATTGGAGTTTTTAGCTATAGTTGTAGGATTAAAAAAGTTTAGGCATTATCTATTAGGTACAGTATTTAAGGTAATTACTGATTGTAACGCTGTCAAATATACAATTAACAAACAAGAACTAAACTCGCGTATCGGACGATGGGTACTTCTTACGCAAGAGTATACATTTGAAATTGTTCATAGACCTGGTACACAAATGCAGCACGTTGACGCTTTGAGTAGAAATCCTATTACAAATTTATCAGCCCCTGTCAATGAAAGCGCGATGGCAATTTCTGAGAATGACTGGTTATTATCTGTACAATTACAAGATCCTAAAATTTGTGCTATAAAGGATATATTGGAGTCAGGAGAGGCCGAAACTAACAAAAAGATCTTCCGTGATTATGAATTATTAGGAAACAAAGTATATCGTAGAACCGAATACGGTCGGCGATGGTTAGTTCCAAAACTTTGTGTCTGGCAAGTTATTAGATTAAACCATGATGAAATAGGGCATTTTGCTGTAGATAAAACAGTTGAAAGAATACGATCTATGTACTGGTTTCCTAAGATGAAAAAAGTTGTAGCAAAATATATAAAAAATTGTCTTAATTGCATTTATTTTAAAAATACACATGGTAAAAAAGAAGGAAAGCTTTTTTCTATTCCCAAATACGCTCGGCCTTTCCATACTCTCCACATAGACCATCTGGGGCCATTTGTGAAAACAACTCAACATAATACATACCTGTTAGTAATTGTCGATTCCTTCACTAAATTTGTTTTTATTGCACCTGTTAAAAATACCAAATCCAAAGTGGGTGTACGTAAAATGGCGATGCGCGCCATTTCTGACTCACTTTTGTTCGGAAGGAGCTAGTGGTAAGATCTCTTGTGGTATTGCTGTAAGTATCGTGAAAATTTACATATATGTACTATGGTAATTTAAAATAGTTTGTAATGGTCATTAGTTGTTATGTCAAGTTTTAGAGTTACTTTTATTACTGTAAAATTATTGAGTAAAGCCTTAACAGTACAAGATGATTCAATTAAAAATAGTATGACTTTGATTTTAATAAATAAAGATGTGTGTTGGAAGCTTTAACTTGGTTTTAATGTGTTCTTTTATAGTTATTACAGATTCTGTGGTTAAACTATATTAACCAATTGTGGTTGGTCACAATTAGAATCAGTCCTGCGATACCGACCTTTATCCTTTGATATCGATCCTTGTAAACGTTGTTTAATAGCAGTAAAAATCACATTAGCTGGACAAATTGCGATAAAGCGCGTAATTTAGATACGGCAATGGATACAAATGTAAATAAATCTCTGACCGCCGTAAATTACAGTGACCATGGAAGACATTTGGCGGAACAGTAGGTATCAAACGTTAATTCAGGAACCAACGACGGTGGCGTTCCATTGAATAAACATAATTTTGTCTGTTAAAAATACCCGTTTTTAACCGACTTCAAAAAGGAGGAGGTTATCAATTCGGTTGAATAGGTATGTTCTTTTATTTATGTTCGCGCAAATCGCCGTCATTTGTGCACCGATTTTAATGATATTTTTTAATGGGGACCACCCCATTTAATAAAAATGTTATGTTTCACTCTTCTCATCGGCCACCTCATAAGGTGGCCGGTTTTTTGCCGGAGTGGTATGCCACTCCGGCAAAAAGTGGTCAAGTCGTCCACCCATCTCCGCTTACCTAAACCTTGTTAATTACTACTTATTGGTGATACGTGTAGTTGCATCATAGAAACGAGCAAAGTAGACATTTAAGGAAAACATAACAATGAAGTAGAGAAAAACTTTAAGTTAACGATTAATCATTGTTTTACAGGAAGCACAAATCAGAAAATATTAAATTATTACACTATAAACGGTCCACCTTGTTGGACCACCGTTTTTATAAACTTAAAAAAAAATCAAAATAAACAAAGCGCGGCCAAAACCATCGCCCGGAACGCTAGTAATAGTAAAGATACGCGAATGATGTCACGGGCATAAGCTAGTATATTTAAAGAGTAAGTTGACGACAACACTTTTTTTGCTTTTTGCACCCATTTTAAGTTAACAGTTGTTCTCTTGCTGTTTTAAAAGTTTGCATGATACATGCTTAGCAAGCAGGTTAGGAAATATATGGAATGTTAATAAAATAGAAATATCATAATTATTGTTATAAAGAGGAAAACTTTGTATTTTTGTATGTATGTTTGTAACGAATAAACTCAAAAACTACTTAATCTATTTAAAAAATTCTTTCATCATTAGAATGCTAAATTAGTGCTGAGTTACATAGGCTTATAATAAAACTTGGTATCTCAGGTCCAATAAAACTCAGTTTTAAGACAAACACGTGTATTCTCTCAGAGACATCCGTTCTGTACAAAAACACCAACCCGAATGCCCCGCTGCCGCCTCTGCCATCGGCCAAGTGCCGCCATTCTTTTTCCCACTCCACTTTTACAAACTGACATTGACAGACAGACAGTATTGCCAGTCGGCAGAACAAAATTATACCTTTTTATTGATTTTATGTTTCTAAAGAATACAAATCAAATATATTAACTTCAATATAATAAAAAAACCCTACAGGCTATAATAATAATAAAATTTTCACCCGTGCGAAGCCGGGACGGGCCGCTAGTAGTAGGTATAAAGAACCTTGATCAAATGTAACGTAGATTAAAGGGTTTTTGACCAAATAGTTTTATATTTGTTTAATAGAAGACTCACTCAAATAAGTGGTCGAAAAGTAGTCATTTTAAAGTGTAACAAGATATAACGTGATTTGAACTGTCGTAGTGAACCCATAAGATGTACGGTCTCGTCATGCGTTCAGGAGTCATGTTTAAACAACCGTCAACTTACCTTTATCTTTTTAGATCACTTGTTAGGTCACAGATCGAGTACGCATTTAGTATCTAGAACCCGCTATACGAGATATACATTAGTAGGCTTGAATCAGTACAGAGGAAATATTTACGATGTACTTATGCATTATAAGTGTATCAAGAAAAGATTGTCCTATGTAGAACTAGGTACTAAGTCGATACAAAATACTGAATTTGAAATCAAGACGCACTCAATAAAAGAAATGCTGCTATATGATATGTGCCATAACAAATACAATTGTATAGAATTGACTAACGAACTATATTATAGAATACAGATAAGAACTCATATGCGATCAACACATCCTCATGATTTTTTTTCCACTACAACATGTCGCACTAATGCTAATGCCCTATCAACAGAATGTTAAAGTCACTTATGTAATAAGTTATTCAACGATTTAGATATATTTGTTACACTTACTACACTTACTATATTACTTACACTTGTAATTTTGTAGTGTGTGCCAATAAATGTGTGTTTGTTTGTTTGTTTGTACTTATAGAGTTGGTAACCGACATTCTCAATGTTGTTTAGCCTAATTTTAATAATTAACTTAATATTTTTTATTTTTTGTAAATCATACTTTTGTAAATAATCTTGTATATTCCCGGGTGCAGCCAACGGCATTAATTATGTTTCATTGTTATCTACTCATACCTTTATCCTTTATTAAGATGTCGCTATGGATTGAAATCCATCTGACCCAACAATGTGCATGTGGTTGACTGTACCTGATGTTGAGATGATCTGTGGTAGCGTTTTATGCACTTGGCTGTACGCACACAGATGTCCACTGTTTGTCCTAGCATTATGGATGCATTATTTTTTATACAAATATTTTTTTAATAGTACCTATAAAAATAAAAATGTACATGTACCTATATCTCCTCTTAAATAAGCTTCTTAATAATTTTAAATTGTGACCAGCAATATTGGGTATAGGACATTGTAAACCGGTGTGTGGTCCAAAAAAAAATAAAAAAATATATATATTGCCCACTGTAACGTAATTACTAAAATTTCTAAGTCTTTTTGTTATCTATAGGGCGGGAGGGATTCTGGTGACTACTTATCATAATATTATTGAGGTGGACTGTATATTGATATCCGATGTAACTAAGTCACTTACAATTTAACGAATTGTTACTTTACAAACTGTTTAAAAAAAACATGAGTGAATTCCACCAATGAGAGCGTTAAGTGGTGTCAGGCACTCGTAATATAATTTATCGCGGGCCGCGCGGACGCGACGCATCCAATTTTGCGTCCGACATTATCTCTGTTGTTGCAGCCCCATTTTGGTGTCTTCCATTTCGCAGCCGTCTGCAGCAAAGTTTATTAAAAATACCGTCATTGGGTGAAAGGCTATGTTAACGAAAATAGTACTAGTAATTTTTACAAGATACAAATTTACTAGAAATCTGAAATCTGAATCTGAAAATGATTTGATTTTATCTTGTAACCACACCTTTAAAGTGATATTAGTTATATGAATTTGAATAGTACATATCTAAGTATAGCATTGTAAATGCAAGATTCAAAAATACTAAGCCCCACGTTGGGCGCCACTGAAACGCCAGGGTGTTTAATCCACCCCAGGTTCAGGTAGAAATAAAAGAGTAAAAACTTTACAAGAGTTTATTCCCAGGGGTGGGTAGCGTCGGTCGCATACAATTCAGTGGTGTGCTTTGATTTATAAGGGGACTTAGCTTCTAGCGGTAAGGGGTACGTGAGCGCAGGTCGGCGCCTAGGTCAGCCTAGACCCGGGCCGTAGTCTGCGCCGGTGGTATCTGGATCCTGGTGTTGCCGGATCCCCGCTGTTCTGCCCCGGTGGTGAAAATGGGGGGTGCGCTCTGTACTCTGCCTGCCGTCTGGCCACAGAAGACGGTGGAGGTGTGTTGGGGGTAGCTCTGCCCCTCCGAAGTAATACGGGTAGCACTGCCTGGTAGTTGGACCCCGTAGGTTGGGGTAGTCAAATATGAAAATTCACAATTACAATAACAAAAATCTGAGAACCGACTAATAGATGCGGTGGTGATCAAAAGAGACGTTAACCTCTTTATCACCCTTTTATATTACTTTTCAAAATCAACCAGTAGTATGTTCTAGAACTTCCCCGAAAATAAAAAAATGTTCCATAGAGCTGACGATTTACAAAAAGAAACATAGACACGAATGGAACAAACAGCCTAAGGTTTCACTCTACCACAAATACATTTTGAGTAAATGTATTAGTAAATAATACAAGAAAAACACCGTGTATTTGTATGTGCTTTCCTCGCAAATAATTTATTTAATTATATAATTGATAATCCCTATATTAAAATTTATCAAAGCACCCTTGTAAAGAAATTGCTGAACGAAACGTAGACGTTCGGTTCCCGAACGGAATAGCTGTCAAAAACGGAACTGTCACCTAGTTGTTTGTTTACAATCATGAGTTAAGGTTTTTGTTCATATTTATTTATTGTATTTCATAGTTAATAGTTTAACAAAATGTAGTTCTATTAAATAATCATTATTAAATAAATGGCAACGGTAAGTACTATGGATTTTAGCAAAACACACGCCGTTTCCAAAGGTAAAATCGGCGAAAGTGTTACAAATAGTCATTTTTAAATCTTCATTAGCAAATCGTTTTCGTTCTGTTTTTGATAAAGTAGGTATAATGGGAATGCAATTAAATTCTTATACAGAACGCTCGTCTTTTTATTTCTTTTTAGTTTTTTTAAGTATAATAAGTATGTATTTAAATATATTAAGTATGTTTATCCGTTATCTAGTTAACCATTTCTCGAGTTTCTGGAAGCTTTTCTTGGGGCTAGATAATTGGTGTGAGTGTGGGAAACATTTATTTATTTATTATTTATTTATTTATTTCTATTACGTCACCTAAAAAGATGTGGGCAGATATAGCAAGACATATTATATAAGGTCACATTTTATCAACCGCAAATATTTTGATGATAAATTCAACAACATAGGATAAACTACTTATTTTTAAGAAAAAACCTTAAATTTTTATACGCTATTTTTTAAGAAAAACGCCAAAAGACATTATGATTAAAAAGTAAAATAATACACTCCTTACGCACTTTCGGTAGTTTCAATACAAAGGAGCCAAAACAGAGAAGCCGCTATGCCTACACCGCCTACACGTGCCCGTAATGCCTACACACCGCTTACAACACGTGCCCGTTTCATTCAAAGGAGCCGACGAGAGAGGCCGCAGCAATGCCTACACCGCACCGCTCTTAAACGTGCCGAGCGAACGAGACAGCGAGAGCCATTCTCCTTCGCCCCCGCCACGCGCCCCGTCACGCACGTCATGCATCCCTGCCGCCCGCCCTGCGGCGTGCGCGCGCGCGCGCGACGGCGGCGGCGGGCGGGCGGGCGGGCGGGTGGTCGGCACGTTATCAGTCAGTTCGCCAAAAACATACCTATCGCACTAACCGCAGTCGCAGTGTTGGTTGAAGTGTGTTCGCGAAAGTTTAGAAAATGCTGTACCGATATTCATCAAAGGAGTACATGAATATGACTATCTGCTACTATGATGCAGGTGAAAATATGTTGCGGGCACATGTACTGTACGGCGAGAGACACGGACGCGTAATAAACATTCGCACTATACTTGAAGACGTGCAACGCTTCAGGGAGAGCGGCAGCTTCCAGCCACGTCTAGACTCTGGCAGGCCACGATACCCAGTGTGCCTCGAGGAGGACGTGCTGGATTTCTTCCAACGGCACCCAGTGGCGAGCACCGCAGACGCTGTCCGTATATTGGACGTAAGCCAGTACTACATGTGGCGGCTTCTGCGCAGCGAAGGTTATTACCATCCCTTCCACTTCACTCGAGTCCAGGAGTTGCTGCCAGATGACTACGCGCCCAGGGTCGAGATCTGCCGTTGGTTGCTGCGGAACCCAACCTACAACGAGCTGTGGACGGATGAGTGCACGTTTACGCGCTATGGACTCTTTAATGTGCATAACGCGCATTACTGGTGCGAGTACAATCCGCGAGTGTTTCGGCCGGACCACTTCCAACACCGTTTTAGTGTAAATGTGTGGGCAGGAGTGTTGAACGGTCATTTACTGGGACCCGTCTTTATAGACCGTCTGAATGCGGACACGTATCTCCAATTGCTCCAGCGCGACCTACCCGAGCTGCTGTTGGATGTGCCTGTATGGATCCGCAGGTACCTGTACTACCAGCATGATGACGGCGCGCCTGCGCACTTCAGTCTGCGGGTACGCGCCTCCTTGAACGAGGCATTCCAAGGGTGTTGGATCGGGCGCGGTCGCGTTATCCGCTGGCCGCCACGTTCACCTGACCTGACGCCGATGGATTTTCATGTGTGGAGTAGGGCTAAAGACCTAGTTTATGGGAACGACGGCCACAAAATTCGTACCGTGGAACAGTTACGTGCGCGAATTGTAAATGCATTCGACGTGATGTCCAAGTGTCCAGTGAGGCGCAAGTGCTCACTCACTGCAGTCCGGAGGCATGGCCTCGATCGTGCAAGACAGTGTTCGCGTGAACAAGGGCGTCACGTCCAACATTTAATGTGATCCCTCCCTGTGACCACGGACCCTGCAAAGGGTTCGAAACGTCATGATAAACATTAATCAAAAGTAATGAGTAAAATAACCGCAAGTATCTCCGTAAAAGTTATTGTTTCATTTCAATGTGCAGTGTTCGCGTAAACTTTAGAAAACAATTTAATGTAATGTGATTCTGATTAGGTAGTGTAAATAAGAACCTGTAAACTTGTAAATATGTAAATAAGAACCTGTAATCAACAACTTTTAAACGTGTAAATCTGTAAATATTAATGAATTTAGACTTTTAACACGCCAAGTTAATGTAAAAAAAATGCTTTACATAGCTATATTACTTATTTCAATCTTAGTTAAAGATAAAACTAACGAATTGTAATAACTTAATTGTCAGTCCAAAGCCTGAAAAAAAGTGTGGTGGGAAGTCAATTCATTGTGAATAGTCAAAGCCTTAGATGAATGATTGGTCTCGCTGCGCGCGAGACCAATCATTCATCTAAGAGTCAAAGCATTTAAATAATAAATACCTACTCACATCTAATACTAGGTTGCATTTCCACTGAAGCACAATACACAATTGTGACTGAAGCGAAGCGAATCAGTGTACTACCTCCCCTGTTTACGTTAATTTTTATTTCGCTCATTACTTTACATAGGGAGTTCGGAACCGTAGATTGTAAAAGAATTTAAATTGTTAGTTTCTATAATTTTTTAAATTTCTAGCTTTAGCTACACGGATTCGCTCCGATTTTTGGAAATGTCCCCCGCTCGCTATTAAACTAATCGTGACTAGGTAGCTAATTTGTAATTGTGTAACTATAACTAATAATGACGGCCGAGTGGAGAGTCAGCGACCCTGACTGCGAAACCCACGGTTGCGGGTTCGAATCCCGCTAGGAACATATGTTTGTGTGTATATTAGTATTTATGTATGTTTATCCGTTATTCAGTCGCCATAGTACGCTTAGTATGGGCACAGTATATGTAGGTATGACTGTAGTTTGGGGCTGAATGATTGTTGTGAAAGTTGTAAACATTATTTATTAATTTCAAATAAGTACGTAAATTAGCGCATAGGTGGATTTTGTTTCTCGCAGCGGAGTATTTACATATGTTACTTAAGTGTGATAATTTTGGGTAGTGTTGCTTGTGGTGGAGTCTATCCCGATGTGCTACGCTTAGCGGTGCACTGCCGTGGCCGCCACATTTAAAGGGAGGGGCGGTAAGAAGAAGCCATGTTTTAAAACTATTTATGAATGAAAATTCAGGGACTCGGGGTGCTCTTAAAAATATTAAAATTTTTGTGTTAGGAAAAGTTAAAAAAAAACTAGCCTGTTTTTTTTTTTAAATGCTAGGGCCTTATTTCTCTGATATAATTAGATGTGTTGCGGAAACCCACAACAGACACTAAAATTACACATCAAAATTACCTTAAAATTAACAAAGTCCACTCACAGTTCCATGCCGCTCCCGCCGTCCTGAACGGGATCCATATGGTCCGATGGGGCCCGAATCCGGCTCCGGGTCTTCTGGGGTTCCCTAAACACACCCAAACTACCCCAAAGTGCACTTCCCACTGAAAAATATCTTTTATTCCCGTAGCGGTGTGGCCGACACCCCGGCTAATTGTTTTCCCGAAACAATTAGTTTACGACGCACACACAATTTGCACAATCCACTTAAGTAGAATAATACGGCTCCAAATGCCCTTATTACTACACAAAACTATTTAATTATTAGCACACGATAACCTATGATCCAGCCATATTTGCTTTCCAGAGACAAGAGTAAAAAAAGAACAACTAGTGATGGGGCCATTATGCCACCAAACAAAATTGAATCTCGATAATCGATTCGTCCATAATATAAATCAAAGTTTTATTTCTAACAAAAATAAATGCCTGTTTATTTGCAACATCCCGCCACCCAAAGCGGACGTACCGCTTTCTAGCCTGAAATCTTAAACTAGTCAACCGGTAATCGAGCTAAGGTCGCGACTGCGCGATTTAGCACCGATCCATCAACCAACACTTGCGCCACACGCGGAGTCCCGTCCGCGCCCCAGATTAACTTTAAAATGCGACCTCGTCTCCAAAATAATGATGGCAAATTAGCCTCTTTTAATAAAACCAGATCCCCCTCCGAAGGGGGCGACGTCCGGTCTGTCCACTTTACACGCTGCTGCAATAAATGCAGATACTCCAGTGACCAACGACGCCACAAGTCCTGACTCATTTGTTGTATCATTTGAAAACGAGACATCCGGTGTCTGCGTTCATCCTTCCAGGGATACTCAGGCAGGGCAGTGAGTGGCTGACCGACCAAAAAATGACCAGGGGTCAGGACTTCCATGTCATTTGCGTCAGAGGAGAGTGGACAAAGCGGACGCGAGTTGAGAACCGCCTCAACCTTACAAAACACAGTTGTAAGTTCCTCATACGTGAGGGTAGTTTCCCCGACTACCCGGCGCAAGTGGGTTTTTGCCGATTTTACCGCGGCTTCAAATATCCCGCCCCAGTGGGGACAGGCTGGCACACTAAATCGCCATGTGATTCCCCGCTGTGCGAGAGCTTGACTTATGCTATTACAATTTTTATCCAGAAAATCGTTCACATCTTTTAAGTAGTTGGCAGTGCCTCTGTAATTGGTACCGTTGTCGGACCGAATGAGAGAAGGTAAACCCCGTCGCGAAACAAAACGATCCAGCGTGGCGACAAAGGCTTCCGTAGACAGAGCCGAAACCACTTCCAGGTGGACGGCCTTAGTGGCCAGGCAGACAAAAACGCACAGGTATGCTTTCGTGACCCTAGTGTTACGATAGGCTGTGGTTTTCACCAGAAACGGTCCAGCAAAATCCGTACCGACCCCGTCGAACGGCCTAGTAGTCTGACAAACCCGGTCAGAAGGGAGATCCCCCATCTGTGGCTGCATAGTGGAGGCCTTCACCCGATAACAAGCCACACACTTAAATAACACGCTGCGAACCACTCTCCGAGAGGAAAAAATCCAAAACTCCCTCTGTAATATTGCCAGTAACGCATTACACCCCGCGTGAGCGTTTTTCAGGTGTCTATCCGAGACCACCAGTTCTACCAAAGGTCCTCCTTTGGGGAGTAGCAGAGGATGACGGCTACCGAAGGGCAGGTCGGCATTTTTGAGGCGACCTCCAACGCGTAACAGTCCATCCGCATCCAGAAATGGGTTGAGCCGAGAGATCGCTCCCTTGAGCTTTGCGCGACCGACGCGCAAAATCTTCAGTTCGTCCTCGAACCGGTCAGCTTGAACCAGCCGTATCAGGGCCAACAGTGAACTCCTGCGTTCCTCAGCACCCGCCACGGGTGATAACTGCCTCTTGTCTGGATGGCGGCAGTTATGTAGAAATCTCCGGATCCAGCAAGTTACTCCTAGCAATTTGTCCAGTTTGCTGTATCGAGCCGTCAACCAATTCGGATCTGGCCTTGACTCGTTTGTTGTCACCAAAACTTTTACTCCAGGGAGCATCCCTAGAGAGCCATCGATCATGGTGACCGGCCATGATGACTCACCCTCCTTTAACCACTCTGGACCCCACCAGAGGGCATGCTGCACCAATTCCGGCGCGGTGCAGCCCCGAGAGGCACAATCGGCAGGATTCCAGGGGCCGGGAACGTGCCTCCAACAAATTTCGATGCCCGAGTTCTGTACCTGAGATACCCGATTGGCCACAAACGTTTCCAATACGTGGGGTGCCCCGCGTAGCCATGCCAGAGCTACCTGACTGTCAGACCAGGCGTAGACATTCCGGATGTCCACCGTAGACGTCAGTTCCTTGTGCACGTGGCACAACAGTTTGGCCAATAGATGCGCCCCGCAAAGCTCCAGCTTCGGGATTGTCAGCCTAGTTTTGAGGGGAGCCACCTTGCTTTTAGCCAGAAGCAAGGAGACGGCGACTCGACCCTTCGAGTCCACCGTTCGCAGATACACCACTGCGGCATACCCTCGTTCTGACGCATCGCAGAAGCCATGTAGGCTTGCCCTGTATTTGCCCCGCGGCAGGATCCGCCGCGGCAACGCCACCTGATTGATCGCCTCGATCGTAGAGATCAGAGCGAGCCAAGTGTCGAGTGAGAGCCCTACCAGTGGCTCATTCCACGAGACTCCGAGTGTCCACAGTGTTTGCAATAAACACTTCGCCATAAAAATGCACGGGCTGATCCATCCATTTGGATCAAACATCCGAGCGATGGTGGAAAGGATCGTCCTTTTCGACCAAACTCTTGTAGTTTCCAGTTCTACTTGGAATGTGAAAATATCGTGAACCGGCTGATATTTAATTCCCAAAACGGCGATAGAGTTCGGGTCCCCTGCGTCCTCGAATAGCTGAGGATTCTGTTGGTGATCTTCCGGAATCCCAACCAGAAGCTGTGGCTCGTTGGATAACCATTTTCTCAACTCATAACCACCAGCCGCGAGGAGTCCGATCAGCTCATTCCTGATGATGAGCGCCTCCTCCAGAGAGGCTGCCCCTGTGCAGATATCATCTACGAACACGTCACGTGTCAGTACAGCGGCTGCCCGGGGAAAGCGAGCCCGTTCCTGCTCCGCCAGTTCCAGCAGTGACCGGATGGCAATGAAGGGACTCGACTTCAGGCCGTACGTGTTGGTGTTGAGCTCGTAGACGGTGATGGGATCCTCCGAACGTTCCCTCCAGAGTATTAACTGAAACCTCCTGTCCGCAGGATGTATTACTGTTTGGCGGAACATCATCCGGATGTCCGCACCGAACACCACCTGGTGTCTTCGGAAATTTAAAATGATGTCGACAATGTCCCGATGTAACTTCGGACCAGAATGGAGACATTGGTTCAGTGAAACTCCAGTCGACGACGGTGCCGATCCGTCAAAAACAGTCCGTAGTTTTCCAGATGATGCCTTCAACACCGCGTGGTGAGGCAAGAAAAAATGATCTGTCGTTGTCCAGTCGACAGTCGCCCGCGACATATGCCCCAAGGCCTCGTATTCTCGCATGAACTCGATATACTTTTCCCGAAGTACCGGATCGCGAGACATACGACGCTCCATGGACAAGAGTCGTTTCTCTGCCAACGCCCTCGATTTTCCCAAGAGAGGGGGACAGTCGATAAAGGGCAGTCGAGTTTCGATCCTACCCGACGCCATCCGGCGTGTGTGATCCTTATAAAAGGTTTCGCACTCCACATGCTCCGGATCCAGACGGGAGACCATGGGAGGCTCTTCCAGTTCCCAGAATTTTTGCATCGTCCTAGCGATGGAGGTAGTAGCGACGACAGGTGAGACATCCCGCGTCTCCTGGTCGAAAACCGGTCCCATTAAAACGTGTCCAAAGATGGTAGGTATAGCTACCAACGAAGAGCGGCCCAGACTCCGCTGAGGCCCTAAAAGGATCCAGCCCAGTACATCCGCTCCCAATATGAGGTCCACCGGAGCCGGCTCCTCGAAATGAGGGTCTGCCAGCATGAGACCTGATGTGTCAGGCATTGCGTCCCGCGGAATGTCTGTCGGTGGATGCCAACCCAGCAGATTGTCGAGTACGATCGCGGCCGCCGCAATCCGTATCGAAGCGGAATGCACAGGAGAGAAGGAAATGTGGGTCTGACCGGACAGACCCCCCACTTCTGTATCTCCGACTCCCCGAATCGGAACTGAGGGAGGCGCGCACTCCAGACATAGGCGCCTCGCTACCCTCGTAGTAATTAAGCAGCCCTGTGCCCCAGTGTCTAGGAGGGCTCGTATCCGGACGAAGTCCCCCCTAGGTCCCCAAACGCGTACCTGCGCGATGGGCAAAAGAACCGTCCTCGGTTCCGACGTAGCCCGACCACAGGCTAGTCACGCGTCAGAGCCAGCAGCCGACCCTGTCGAACCGTGATGACTCGGCCAGTAAGTCGGACGCGTGCAGGCCACCATCCGGGGTGGTGCGTATCCAGGTGCCCTACCATACCGGTGATAGGGTGGGTGGTATTCCAACCTCGGGTACTCGTGCAGTACCGGTGAGAACTGTTGACGATTCTCACGTCGTTGTTGTTCCGGTAACGGCGGCGGAGGATACGCGTACGAGTATCCGGGTGTTGGGTCCGGAGGTGGGGCTCCCTGTACCCAGTGGCCCTTAGAGGCACCAACTCCTGGTGTTGGTCGCGCCGGGTGCCGGGTTGTAGCCAGAACCTGGCTCCGTTCCGGCGGTCCCCAACTCACCTGAGCCGGGGTGTACGAGGGGTTGTAGTGTGGCGGCCGTGGCGGACTCCGTCTTTCCGGAGGCGGAGTTGACCCCGGCCCCAAACCGCCACCCGTGGGAGATCCCCTCTCCCGAACCGGTGCTGAGCCCTCAGCACTACGGGTGCACAGTAAGCGATGGTGCGGTCCGCCGCACACATCGCAAGGCCTCGCCTGGGGACACTCATTGTACCTATGTCCTCCCAGGCAGGCATAACACAATCCTCGTGTCCGAACGAGGTCTCGGCGCTCTTTTGTGGGCAGCCCGAGAATTGCTGGACATAGCTGCTCCAAGTGTTGCTGTCCGCAAATCCGGCATCCAGAGCCGGGGTTGATGGCGGCCGCAGCCACCAGCCTGCCGCGACCCTTCCCTGGGTTGCGTGGCGGCTGGGCGCCGTAGACTCCGGAAGTGCGGGCCGGCGCACTTGTCGGAGCCTCCTGGGAGGCTAGCTGGTTTTCCAGCAGGCCAGCCTCCTCTTCCAGGAACTCCAGAAGTTCCCCTATCGAGGGCAGAACGCTGCCGAGATCCTTGTGGACCAGTCGATTCCGCTCGAACTTGTCCCTCATCTCCTGCGACAACTTGGCCAGAACTATGTGCAGAAGAAGGAAGGACCACTGGTCGACGGGCAGTCCGAGCGTCCTTAACCCGTTTAAGGACACTGTGAGCGGGGTGATCAGCTGCGTCCTCAGCTGAGCCCTATGGTTGACCCTCGGCAATCCCAGCAGATGGGTCACGTGCGCGTCCGCCTGAAGACGCGGCTTTTCGTACCGCTTCTCCAGCAGCTGCATGGCGGTGTCGTAGCTCGCATCCTGCAGCTCCAGATGCTGTACGAGCTGTCTGGGTTCTCCGTCTAGGAAGGAACGGAGATATGCCAGCTTTTCGGCCTTGGTGAAATCCTTCCGAGTATCCACCAAGGCCAAAAACATGTTCCGGAATCCAGCCCAGTCCCGCATACATCCGGTGAAATGCGGGACCTCCAGGGCACCCAATCTTCCCATGGCGCTGGGTCCAGGGGTGTGGAGCGAAGCGGGGCGCGCAACAGGCTTCCCCTCCCGCAGTCGCTCGATGTCCTTCACCCGCTGAAGGACCTCGTCGTAGATGTCTTGGATGTGCTCCAGATCCTTGACATATTGGGCGTGGAGGGCCAGCTCCTTCTCCCCGACCGGGTCGGTTGACAATAGAGCGGTTACCGACCGCTCGGCCAACAAGAAACGAGCCTGCATTTCTTTCGAACGCGTCTCCAAGGCGTCCGCCCGGTTAGGCCGATCTACTAATGCAAGCAGCCCGGTGAACCACCGGAGCTGCTGAGCCAACTCCTGCCGTGACGCTGTCATTATAAATAATTTAAACTAAATAAACCTAAACACAAAATTAAAACGAGTCAATGAAAACACGGAATCGATTATCCCGAATAGACTCGATGCTTTCAATTGAACGAAATTAAATTAAATTAACGTTCTGAGAAATGTCCCAGCCCAAATGAATGAACGAACAAAACAACGGTACTACCAACCTTACAATTTAACCGCACCTGTCCCGGAAGTGCGATTTTACACAAAATGAGCTTAACCTATTACGAACTAACCAAAAATACACAGAATTACACCGATTAACCTAGAGGTCCGGTATAAACCACGCTCTGCTACCAAAATGTTGCGGAAACCCACAACAGACACTAAAATTACACATCAAAATTACCTTAAAATTAACAAAGTCCACTCACAGTTCCATGCCGCTCCCGCCGTCCTGAACGGGATCCATATGGTCCGATGGGGCCCGAATCCGGCTCCGGGTCTTCTGGGGTTCCCTAAACACACCCAAACTACCCCAAAGTGCACTTCCCACTGAAAAATATCTTTTATTCCCGTAGCGGTGTGGCCGACACCCCGGCTAATTGTTTTCCCGAAACAATTAGTTTACGACGCACACACAATTTGCACAATCCACTTAAGTAGAATAATACGGCTCCAAATGCCCTTATTACTACACAAAACTATTTAATTATTAGCACACGATAACCTATGATCCAGCCATATTTGCTTTCCAGAGACAAGAGTAAAAAAAGAACAACTAGTGATGGGGCCATTATGCCACCAAACAAAATTGAATCTCGATAATCGATTCGTCCATAATATAAATCAAAGTTTTATTTCTAACAAAAATAAATGCCTGTTTATTTGCAACAAGATGTTTTGTCAAAATATTTGCGGTTGATAAAATGTGACCCATATACGACCGTGGACTAATGAGGGCAATAATATTATATTATAGTATAGCTATACCGTGTGTGGTGGCTTTCTTCCTTCCTTTTAAGCATGTGATATCCACTGCTGGACGTATGCCTCTGCTATAGTATATTAAATAAATTATTATAATTATTATTTGTATAATTATATACTATATTTAACAGCATATTAATATATATTTAGGCTATGCCGTAAAGTAGATGAAATGGTTAGTGTTTTTTATGACTTTCTAAGAGTCATTATTAAAAAATATGTTCCGCAGTGCTCGCACAAACCAAATAGCTATCCCTCATGGTACAGTAAAGAACTTAAAAGTCTATTGCGGGAAAAATACAAAATAAGAATACGTTTCCAGAAATATAAAAACCCGTTAGATAGCATTACCCTTGCCATGTTGAAGCTTAGATGTGAGACTCAAATAAAATTGTGCTACAAAAGATATATTACACTTGTTGAACAATCCATTACTTCAAATCCCAAGTTCTTTTGGTCTTACATTAAACAAAAAAGGCAATGTGGTAACAGCTATCCATCCACAATGTCCTATCTAACCAAGTCAGCAGATAACGGCGCCGGAGTAGCAAATTTATTTGCAGATTACTTTTCGTCAGTGTATGATGACCATCCGACCCCCTATATTCCTGATTCATCGTACAGTGACGTTGACATTACTTCTAATGTCATCCCAACTCCCGTTTTTACCCTCTTAAAAAAATATTAAAAAAAAAAATTGTGTATTAAGCTTAATGTATTTTTATCACTATATTTATGAACCAAATAAAAATTTATTCTATTCTATTCTATTCTCTTGAGATCTTTAAAAAACTAAAAGTCCTGGAACTGCATAAGGGAGCGGGTGCTGATGGTATACCACCTAGGATTATGGTTGAATGTGCCAGGAGTCTTTCTCACCCCCTTTCCATTATTTTTAATAAATCGTTTGCTAGTGGTGTCTTCCCTGAATTATGGAAGCAAGCTCGCATTGTCCCCATACACAAATCAGGTGATGCATCCGTAGTTTTAAATTACAGACCAATTTCAATACTGCCAGTGTTCGGAAAGGTGCTTGAGTCGCTGTTCTGTCATATATTAAATTGGCATACAAAAAATATTATATCTACTGTACAGCATGGCTTCTTCTCTGGCCGTTCTAAAACTACCAATCTTATGTCATTCCTGTCTGAAGTAACAGATTCTGTAGACTCGCGCAACTGTGTAGATGTAATCTACACAGATTTTAGCAAGGCCTTCGATAAAGTGGACCATCAAATTCTTTTATATAAGCTATCTGGTTATGGTGTTGCCACAAATCTCTTATCATGGAGCAAATCTTACCTTACCGGTCGTATGTCAAAAGTGGTACTAAATGGTTTCAGTTCGGAACCTTTTTTGTCAAAATCTGGCGTGCCTCAGGGTTTCCATATCTTAATATTTTCATTAACGATATCGCAGTTTCTTTTAAGCATTCAAAAATATTCTTATACGCCGACGATATGTAGTGTTATTTGGTCACCTGTATACGAAGCTCACATTAAACGATTGAAGAGTGTGCAGAAAGATTTCTTTGGCATCTTTCCTTCCGAACGCACCTTACTTAAGCTCTAGCAAACCTATGAGGGTCGTCTTAAACACTACAAAATTGAAAGCCTCAAAAACAAAAGACTACTTTTTGATGTCATTTGTCTATATAAGTTGATGAGGGGTAGCCTTGATTGCCCCGATCTCCTTGAAAAAATCAAATTTAATACACCAAAAAAACTACCTCGTATTACTAGGTTTAACATTTTTGTCCCTAAGTCAGTGAAAAGCAATCTAGGTTACCATTCTACATTAAATAGGATCCAAAGACAATATAACACCCTGTCTCGGCCATATAATTCGGAAGTATTAGATATTTTTCAGGACAGTGCCCGCAAGTTCAAACAAATTATTAGAAATAGTTACGTAAGCCCCCTTTAAACTTTAAATCATATTTTAGGTATTTAATAAAACTATTGTAATTTTAAGTATGGTAAAATTTGTTAGATTAGTTTTTATAACTATTAGTCCACATCGCATGCCGTGGCTGTCTATAATTGAAAACTGTACTTAGAATAAGTTTTGCATTTACCCTATAACTACTGTTTGTTTGGTGGTACATGTTTTTGTTGACTGTCCAATAAATAAATAAATATATTATAGCTAAGTCTGTGACGGGCTTAATGCTATAAAAAAATTGTGTGTGTACCGGCCCTAATCCATAAGTGTTCTTATCTTTTTTATTTAGGCACTAGTTTATATTAATACTTTGCTATTAAAACTATTTCATTTGCTATTTCGGCAACTTTTTTTTATTTTTACAACTAGCTAAGGATAAATTTAATTTTTAGTTTTAACCGTTTTTAATTTAATCTTCTTATAGCAATTTGTTTTCGTTCTCCGATATTTTATGATAGAAGTATAATTTCCTACAAAATGCAATAACAGGTCATAGCGAAGATCTGATTACTAGGGGTGGGCCGACTATGGTATTTGCCGACTAGCCGAGTAATCGGTTTTCAAATTGCTGACTAGTCGGCAATGCCGATTATTTTTATACTCGTTTTTCGGAGCTCTTCGGGCTCTTTCATCACTCGGCTTGGTCATTGCAAATTATTTTGATTTTTTTAGTGTTTTCCTTTCCATATATAAAAAAATGTTTAAGAACAAAAATTTACGTATGAACTTATTATAATTAATGCCTTTGCCATTTTGATATCGTCCCCGTCGTGTCAAAATTAAATACCTAACTAACACTTTTGGCAAAAATTCACTTTTTCCGTTTTTTGTAAAGAAGAAAGTGTTACCTATATTTTGGTCTTTGTCTCGTTGCGATATGTATGATATTTGCAAAGATATCGTGTGGGCGATCTCCTACCCTTGGAATAGATGCTAATATATGCTTATGCTTTGCCAGAAAAATGATTCCCCATGACCTACACGCATGGTATAAAAGTTTACCTGCATTATCAGCTCAACCAGACGTCAATGCGTCAGAAGTTGAATCAGTTTATTTACCTACTTCGGTTACCTATTACAATTTCATTGTTTTTGATTTTTAAAATTTTGATATTAAATTTAATGCTGGTTTTAATTTTAATGTTATAGGAATTCGATGATGATTTTAATTATATGGAAACCATACTCACCCATAAATTTTATTTGCGTTGAATATACATTTATTAAACAAGTAGGTACATTCTAGTATTATTTAACTGTTTTCCAGATCTTTTTGACTAAAATTGCATTAATAAAACGAAGAAAATAAAATGAATACATAAAAATTTAGGTCAGTAAAAGTGTAGCAAAATTAAACATGTATGCTTATTCACTGGAAATATTCGTATTTGTTATTTCTTGATTGTGGCAAAACTTCCTAAGTGACATACAAAAGCATTATAACTGCAACTTGGTTGTAAAATACGTTTGTGGCAAAACTAAATAATTCCTTTTTTATTTTTCTATTTAAAATAATACAAAGTAACGACATCGCAAAATATTATATTAAGTAATAAAGGTAAGTCTGCTGTATAACATACAACAAAAGACCGACATTAAATTACCTTCAAATTAAAAAGTTATCGCCATTTTTAATGAAAAAAAAACAGAAAAACGTGCATATCTTGAAACTATGGTTTTGTTAGTTATTTAATTTTAACACGACTGAGACGATATTATGTTCTATATTTTTTTTCTAGACTACTGACGTAACTATTAATAATCTGTGCTACTGACCGAGTTCCTATTATGTTACTTGTTGTTAATTTGAAACGAATGAAATCTTTTCTACTTTAACCTAATTTAAGCAATAAAAAAAAATTTAAGGATAAATAATTTGTTTGAAGATAATAAAATATATCTATGATAGTTTTAAAAAGATTTAAGGTTAATATTATGCTTTTTGCCATTTTGATACGTGCCAAATTTTTTTGACTGAACTACCGATTGATTCCTAAGTTTCTATTATGATACCTTATTGTTATTTTGAAAATCTTTTACGAATGAAACTTTAGATATTCTTAAAGTAAATTATAAAACATGCGTAATTTTTTTGTTTTATTTCATTTATCTCGTGCCGATAATCGGCATAACTTGCCGAATAGTCGGCTTCCCAACTAGTCGGCCCATCTCTACTGATTACACCAATAATACACTCGGCGTCAAAAAAATCGCACCTCTTAGAAAATCACTTTCAAATGTCATTTACTCTTGATATGCACATGCAGTCGCATTAATTATGATTTTATTTACAAGGTTACTTAATTAACTTAATAAAAAACATTACTTTTCATTATCAAATAAAACCTAATGCAACAAATAAAGTGTCACAAAAATTCGATGCAAATTTTGCTACCCGTGAGAGTTGCTAGTTGCGCTTCCTTTGTGGGTATAAAACGGTCAACACGGGTTCAATGTGGGTCATTCGCTATTCAACCGTTGAAGAGGACACACGCACAGATTTTGATGGATACCACAGCTGATAAAGCCGCTCAAGTGGTTGCACTACTGCAATCAGGGGTGCGGCAGTGTGATGTCGCCCGGCAACTGAACCTGAGCCGTTATTCCGTTCGAAGAGTGTACCAGCGCTTCATAGAGACCGGTGGCTATATCCGCAGACACGGTTCGGGTAGACGTCGCTGCACTTCGGAAAGAGACGACCGGTTCGTTGTGTCGAACTCTTTGAGAAATCGTTTCTCCAACGCTGTTGAGTTGCAACAGCAGCTCCAGGCAGTTCGCAGACGCACCGTAAGCGTATCTACGGTTAGAAGAAGATTGAAGGAGAAGAAGATAGCGGCCCACAGAGCTGCTACGGGTCCAAAATTGACTGCAGCGCATCGGCGAGCCCGCTTGCAGTTTGCTCGTGACCACGTCGATTGGACCCTTGAGCAGTGGAGAGCTGTTCTCTTCTCAGACGAGACGCGAGTGTGTCTTTTCTGCAACGACCGACGGAGAAGAGTATACCGGAGGCAGGGTGAACGTTTCGCCCAAGCCTGCATCCAGGAGACGGTGGAATATGGTGGCGGATCCTGCATGTTCTGGGGCGGTATGTCTGCTGCCGGCAAAACCGACCTTGTCTGCGTCTCCCGGACTGGAGGTGCTCGCGGACAAGGGTCGCTGACTGCTCGCCGCTATGTCACTGAGGTCCTGGAAGTGCATGTGGTCCCCTTTGCCGAATCTTTTGGCGAGGGGTTCACATTAATGCACGACAACGCTCGCGCTCACACTGCAGGCATCGTGAGCGACTTCTTGCAGAGGTCCCAAATCTCTGTGATGCAGTGGCCAGCGCGAAGTCCGGATCTGAATCCAATAGAGCACCTCTGGGACCATCTTAAACGTAAGGTTCGATCTCGGGATCCAGCTCCTTCGACTCTACAGGAGCTCCAAGACGCGGTGATTGAAGAATGGGAGCTTATCCCTCAAGAAGAGCTCCTGAAGTTGGTGAGGTCCATGAGGGACCGTATGGAAGCCGTGATCAGGGCAAGGGGGGGTAACACTAGATTTTAAGTTAATTTTAAGACACTTTTTGTACATTTTTCTTTGTAAATTATCTGTTGTTAATTAGGACTTAATTAAGGATTTTTATTATTTTATTAATTTTAATGTTGTTTGTATAATTATAATTAAACAGAAAGTTAAATTTAATTGTTTTTTGATACTCCTTTTTGTTACCTTTCTAATGATACCCAACACTATCCTCTACATAAGGTTTAAGAATTTTTAAAGATGATTTTTAAAAGGTGCGATTTTTTTGACGCCGAGTGTATGTCGAGAGTATGTCGAAATGTGTCGACAAAACTCCAGTTTGTCGGTGCTTCTATAAATAGAAAAATCAATTTTAAATTTTCCCATAGTAATGTACAATTGCGTGCATAAAGTTTATTGATAAAGTGAATTAATAATTTTAATCTGAAAGGTATGACCCCTTATAACTTTTGAATGGTAGACCGACAAACTCTGATATTTGGCGACATATATCAACATACTGTCTATAGTCAGATTTAGAGTTGGTATGGTGGCCATGCCAAGATGAGCCACACCTAGCACCATACCATAATATTATCACGAACAACCAAATAAAACAACCAAATAAAAATCCAAAAAGGATCATAATTTATTTAGAAAAAGATATAATACACTATACAATTGACCGAACGACTGGTAATGTGACCGAACCGCTCTTAATTCCACTAATAAAATAAGAGATTTCATTTCAAAACAAAACCTTCAAGTACTCGGTACAAAACAATTAAAGCGCTGAAATAAGTACACTTTTAAAATTAAAATATAATTTACTCTAGTTGTTCGGTCACACTATCGTTCGTATTTCCCGATGCATTACGCATCCTACATCCTCATTGGTAATAATTATTATACAATCTAATATGTACAATTGTATATTTACATCTTTGAAATACTCGTTTTACTGCCAGCTTTCATACATATGACTTTGTTTACACTAAATCACTTTTAATAAGTCATATTGCTTCGTTTACATTAAGCACGATTTTCAGACAAAATGTCGGGAATAGAGAACAGTACATGTGCATAAAACGTAAGAAACAAATTTCGGTACATCATAAATAAATGCCTTGAGAATAAATTAACTTTAGCTTGAAGAACTTTAAATTGACAAGAAATAAATTGGTTTAGTGACTATATTTTAAGCAGTGATAAGACTTGAGATCATTAAGTTCGATTTAGTTGTATGTAAACGAGTAGCCGTTGAAAGATTGTTAATTTGAGATAAACTATATTAGATAATTTATATTACTGTCAAAACTCATTTTAGTCTTGGTTTTGACTAGACAATTTTTTTTAAGTAGCTTAATAGAATTGACACGTTTTGGTTCCTAAGGGGTGCTCAAAGCTTACACGGGGTAAGTTATACTAGAAACTTGCAAGGTAGGTTTTTAGCTTATATCCAACTGTACCAATTGTGAGCAATGTCTAAAAACTAGTTGACTACAATTGGGTTTTGACTTATAATAACCGACACATATCGCTAAAGCAAACTAATATTGCAACAATTAACCTTACAGAACCATTAAGTGTCCAATTCTAGTACAACAGTCAAACTGCATATTTAATGTACAGCTATATAAGTTTTACGGTAAAAATATAGTGCATATGAGGAAAATATGTTAAATTTACAACAATAATACATTGGAAAGGTAACAGTAGTGACATTTTGATTAACAGAACATCTCCGCCTTCTAACGTGCCGCACACTAAATAAGCTCAAATCTACGCTTCTGCAAACTTTTCATATTTACCGTAAGATTTTGTTGTGAAGTATTTACGCAAATGCTGCTCAGACGTAACTGCCAATTTGTGTAAGCATTGATCATACGCAATTTTATTTTGACTAATGCGAGTCGGATTAATTACGGCAGCCTTCACACATAGCTTGTTGTCAAAAGAAAATGCTTTGAATACATAAAAGTTATGAGTACAAGCATTCATCTTAGTACGGATGTAGAAAAGACTGTTATTATAATTTTATGAATACAAAATAAATTTGCTGCACTTAATTTGACATTGACTCTATCTATTGGCATTGAACATCATGCAAGACAGACTTGTTTGTAGACTACCAGTACTTCTTGGAGAAACAGGCGAAAGTTTTTATCATACAACTTGAATTTTGAAATATACAGATGGGCTTGCATTTTTTTGCCTCACGTAATTTTTTAACAATGTAAAATCAAAATTTTAAAGGATAGGTACCAATTATTTTGTTTTATTTTCGTACCGAATGGGTTGAACAATTATAAAATGCCCTCGCTGCTGCATTGTTCGAGTTTTTGGTGTCCAATTCGATTTTTTTGGTCACTTCGATCTATTGAACGCTTTGAACAGGCCGTGGGATATACCACGTACCTTATATATATCCCTTATATATATAAGGTCACATTTTATCAACTGCAAATATTTCGAGGATAAATTCAACAACATAATTATATAAACTATTTTTACCAAAAAACCTTAAAAAATTTTATACGCTAGTTTTCAAGAAAAACGCTAAAAGAAATTTCAATTAAAAAGTAAAATAAAGCACTTTCGGTAGTTTCAATTCAAAGGAGCCGAAACAGAGGCCGCATTGCCTTCACCGCTTACACGTGCCCGTAGTTTTATTCAAAGGAGCCGACAGAGAGGCCGCTCTTAAAAATATTACAATTTTTTTGTCAGGAAAAGTAAAAAAAACTAGCCTGAATGTTTTTCAAATGCTAGGACCTTATTTTTCTGATATAATTAGATGTTTTCTCAAAATATTTGCAGTTGATAAAATGTGACCTTATATATTCCCACCAAATTTTGAGCCTTATATGATTGAGATAATATTGAAAACCAAAGAAATATTCAAACATATCCTTCTTTATAAAAAGCCAAGTTACCTACAAATTTCATAACTACATTTTTATTATATTCTAAGCTGCGCCATCTAGTGAGAAACTTTTAAAACGCAACTTATCACTAAGTAGAGGTGCTTCAATCTCATTCACATTAGATCTTTCAAATCGATAGAACAGTAAGAGCTTTATTATCAACAAGCTTCACCAATTGTTTTATATCACAATTTATAAGCTCATCTCATTATGGTTTAATTTCTTTATTATATTGAATATTTCCAACGTTCAAACTCATTAGCGACTCCAAAATTTAAAACCAGACGTCAGCACTTTATTGAGAATCCCGAAAGCCATGAAACACTTCTCCTAGCGTGATTAAAATTTCGCATCTGCGGTCTGTAAAAACGGACCATACGCCCTACGAAAGAAGCTCGAAGTCGTAAAGGTAACAATTCAAATCCTGCTTATAGATTAGTTATAGACTCTTTTTGTATAGTCGACCATGAAATTGCTGTATCAGTTTTGATAAAAACTTCCATTACAATAAAATTTCGCTAAGGCTCATTGCCAATGATGACAGCGTATCTGTCACTTGGTCTTTTATACAAAAATAGAACTTGTTGTTTTATTAAATGCAAACAAAATTCACTTCTAGGTAGTAAAGCAATTTCATTGTCGACTATACTTATTCGTTAGAATCTAAAAAATGGTTAAGGCAATATCAGAGGCTGAGGACTAAGTATTGATTTCTGATATGTGACAAGAGCGAGTCTATTTGTTTCAGACAGATTTTGAAGTATTTAAAAAAAAATAGTTTCAGCTGCGCTGTAAAGGATGAAAATTTATTTTTTATCAGAATAATATTATTGAAGGAATGGACTAAGTTAGTTTGAAGTTTACCTTCAATATTATATTTCACTGAAAAAAGCGATTGCATGAAGTGGGATTCGAACCTACGACCTTTCACAGTCAGGGTGACTTGACTTGTGATTGAGCGATAACTCCAACTGTTATATAAATTTGTATACTAATTTAGCAAATCTGAAACATATCATGCTCGTTATGTTATCTCGCTTGTTGCACATTCTGGTCCCATACAATAACTATTTCACAAAAGAAATACTAATACGAATATTTTTTTAAATGTTACATTTATTACACAGTAATATGTAAATTTTACAATAATGCCAAAGAAACTTATGTTTTGGATACAATGAAAACAAATAATTTAATAAATTGTGCTCTTGTTCATCTAAATGCTTTAATAACAATCGTGTGAACCTTTCCGATAAGCTAAAACGCTTTTTCTAGAAGCGTGCTAAAGTCAGCAGTCTTACTTGGCTATGGAGATTGAATCACATTTTTTCAGCTCGGCTCGGCTACAGACACTTTAATAAATTGTATGACACCATCAAGCGTGACCTCATGCTAACGAAAATCATGACATGACTGATACGTATGTTAAACATAAACGACCTTGGCAACGCCAAAACACGTTTCACATATTAGTTTTAAAAAACATAGTACTATAGAAAATGTTACTGAGAACAAACCATAACTGGTTGCAAAAAAAGCGACTGTTTACCCAATGACGTCACTAACTATTATCCGCGCACTCGTTTCGCATGTCGAATTAAGCACACATCACCAAATTGAGCTTCAAAAGTTACTATTGTCTGTATGTACGCACTAACACTAGCTGTGGTTATTGTTCGTGTTGCTGTACAGGGCGTCGGCCATCCGCTTCATGCCCAACGAGGCGCTGTTGCCGTTTTTCTCGAGACCGGCCAAAAAGTCTTCTAGAAGTTTCGAGAGAACCTTCCTTTTGAACCTGAGCGATTCGTTTATCACTTCGCGTATCACTTCCTTTTTAATATCTACACCACCTTTCAATTGTTTTAAGTGTTCGAACAGTTTTGAGTAATCTGAAAAGAAAATAAATATGATTTAAATAAAATTCTGTTTAATCAGATAAAGATATAGAGGATAATAAATAGGTACAAACAACGCACACATGCTGCCGCGCTAACAAAGAGTACAACAACTCTATTTTGCCGCTTCCGAGAAAAACGCGCTCAAAATTTTGAACTATGTTTTTCTTGTATCTCATGAACTACTAAACGTATCTACATGAAACTTGTACCAATTGAAAGAAGAACAAATAAAGAGCCAGTTCTAAATATACTTAAATTGAATATATGAAGGTTATGGCCTGAAATCGTGGAAATAGTGTTCATAATTAGGAATGTTTAAATGATCAACCTATCATCACTAGTCATGATTACAATAACTACATTAATTATTGTATTTATCGTTAGCAAACCTACATATTGCAAACACTTAGGTACATAAATAATTTCAATATTTTCTAACGATAAATACAATAACTTATATAGTTATTGCATTTATCGTTAGAAAAACCTGTGTGACATAGTCGGTAATATGCATAGTTCAAAACTGATGACACCACAAGTATGATTATTGTATTATTGATTAGTAAAATTGTAATGAAGTCTTAGTTATTGCATTATTGCTTACTGAAAAACCAGGTTCCTGAAGGAGTCATGAAAAGTTACTTAGAGAGAGTTATAGATCTCGATTCCCTGATTCCGAATATATACATAACTTAAAATCGACCAAAATCGAGTTATCGTACTTATCGTTAGCGCGGCAGTGCTATGATATCGATAAGGCGAAGGCGATAAGGCGAAAGGTGAAGCGCACTTCAGCCGGAATTTAAAATCTTCTGAGGAACTAGCTAGACTATCGACAGTTTCCATGGAAAAGAACTATACAATCGATTGTTTCTGCGACAGAGCATCGATAACATCAATCGACTACCGATAGCATTTTTACTTATAAAGGATATATTTTGAATATAATAATCTATAGTTTTACAAAGTACTATCTGGCTATGGATATATTACCAATGTAATACGACTAACCTCAAAATAAAGTTTTATATTTAATTGCCTGTGCTTTGTACTACTGTTATGTTTTGATTTTGATTACAAAAGCTAAAAAAACTTTATAAAATGACATCTAAAGGTAATCAACTCGAATTTATCGATAGTTCAAAACAGTTAAATATCGATACAATTGATGGTATTCCTTTTCTGAACTTCTACAGTATCGTTACTATTGTACTCCTTCAAAAGTATCGTCACTTTCCAACTTCTCAATAGAAACGATTCTGTCGTATCAATATTCTTGTTATCGGTTGGCTATCTCGATATCGATAGAGTATCGAGAGTCGACTATCGATCGACAACACTAATGCAATACTATGCGATATAGAGTAACCCTTGCTCGGTGATGCATGACTCTGAAGCGCCTTCAGATGATTGCTTTTCAGACCTCATAGAGCTGGAACCTCAACTAGTTTTAATCAAAAGATTTGTTTTTTTAAATACCTCTTCCAGGTTTTCGTATCGCCTTGAAGACTTCTGCTCGTACGTCGAGATTGTTCTTTTTGATGTCCGCGAGCTCCTTCCGCGTAGGCTGCGGCGGGATCACTGGCGGCGGCGGCTTTTCGATCTGGCAAAATACATAAGCTCGACTTATAATTTTTTTAATCAACATTTTCGATTTAACCTACTTAAGTGGCTAAGCCCTTGACATTATAATGATTTTGGTGCAATAAAACAACTCTACGGTTTCGGATATCTTTTTTTTCAGTTACCTAAACAAGCAAACATTAATCTGCACTTGGATCGGTATACTAACTTGCGCACCAAACCTTTAACATCTTAACATAAAATTAACAATTTAACATAAATATACAGGCACTAGTTCCTACACATAGGCAGAAACACTAGCCGGTGAATACAACATGCACCAGTATGAATAATAAAAACAAGTCAAAACCAACAAACAGTTTTAGCAATAAAAATAATTTAAGTGATAACTTTTTAGATAATTTTTTAAAAGTACATTTGAAAAAGAGCATCACTTATTTTGCCATATTATGCTACATGCTCGATGGTTCGACGGAACTTGTTAAGTCGAAATAGTTAAGTAGGTACACACGCCTGGACGACATCGTACATCGGATAACCACAAACTGTCAAATTTCCTCAATAGACTTTGAACTTTATGTGTATAGCATACGGTTGAACATTAATTGAAAAAAATTGACAGCTTTAGATAGGTTGATGTGCAGGCGTCTGTACATAATAATTAGTGATCGGATAATCGGATGCATATTTACCTAACGTTGAGGTGTTGGCTGATAAGGAATGCACTTTTGTATCTAAAAAACATTCCAGGATTTCGGAATCGACAAATTTAGTGTTTTGATTATAAAACCAAATCGAGTGTAGGTATGTTAACTTATGTTCAGGTGTTGGCTAATATGGAATGCACTTTTTTAACGAAAAAATTTCTAGAAATAATAACTTCCTTATAATTTTTAATTACTTCAACTACTTCTTGAAGTTTCAAAACATATCACAAACGAATAATAAATAAGAAACTACAAAGAAAAATTTACAAAGATGAATTTACTGGAATCCCGGGATTTATATTTTAAAAAACATGTTTTAAGAAGCCGCTTCCATAATTTCCTAGCCAAAATTAACTTTAGGTAAATATGCATCCGATTATCCGACCACTGATAATAATATTAAAGTATAAAATAAATTAAATGAAATTAACAATAAAAAAGGTAACAAATAGAAAAATCAAAATTCTAAATCATAGTAATCATATAAATAATAGTTACAGATAACATACAAACACTGTTTGTTAGAACCGCCTAAATCATTATGTGTTTGAAAATTTGTTATAAATATTAAAAACATTATTATTATTATTTGTTATAAATGTTAAAACAATTGATATGTCGCAAGCTGCTGACAATTAACCGATATTATCAAAAAGTGTGATAATCTTGACAAACAGCATTAAATATTCTGCTATGAATATCTCATCATAATAAATAGGTCGGAATAGGTAGAGTTTTTTCTATTAATTACGTCATAAAGTTATCAATAGTATGGATAATCCGATAAAATCAACGACGAAAATAAACTTCTACTTCTTTTCCACGTCAACATGTCGATATAATGATTTATGTTATCGTTACAGGAGATTTAGTCTTAATATATTTTACTTAGTTCTATCCAAATTTTAGAAACAACTAAGTTTGCGTGGGAGTATCCATGCTATGCTAACATTGCAAAGTAGTAATAGTAGTTTATAAAGTGATAATATTGGTTAATGAGCTGTTAAACTCCCTAAAATCTATACTAATATATAAAGCTGAAGAGTTTGTTTGTTTGTTTGTTTGTTTGTTTGTTTGAACGCGCTAATCTCAGGAACTACTGGTTCGAATTGAATAATTCTTTTTGTGTTGGATAGTCCATTTATCGAGGAAGGCTTTAGGCTATATAACATCACGCTGCGACCAATAGGAGCGAAGCATCAGTGAAAAATGTTGCAAAAACGGGAAAAGAGCCTAAAAAATTAAAAATGCTGCCGAAAGTCACTATTCCACGCGGACGAAGTCGCGAGCACAGCTAGTAGTAAATAAATAAATATATAAGACAGCGTTACCTTCCGTTTCCGCTTGGCGGGTTTCGAGTGCGCGTTGTTCTCCGCCGCGATGCCTTGCAAGATGGCGTTGATCTGCAACTCTTGGGAGTCATGCGCGGGCGGCGGCGGCGGGGGAGGCGGGGAGGGGGAACGCGGCATTTTGCTGCCCATCGTCGTGTAAGCATCTGCAGATAGAGGAGATACAATTGAGTCGAGAAGCATACACACATACAAACTCTCACGTCCTTCTCCCAAAAAGGGAGAATATAAGAATAAGAAACATTTATTGATATAGATATAGCATCAAAATCACCAATTTTAAGTAAGCTCGCCGTTACTATTATTATATTATATTTGAATCAATTTAATAAAATTAATTTATATAATTTTTATACTGATATGATAGCCTTTATCAGCAGTGTCCTACAGATAACAAACAGCGTTGCGTTAAATATAATTATCATTAAGTTTTTATTTAGAGTATCTTGAGTGTGTCATGCTCTCTTTATTGTCTCTGCGGTGGTGGCGTGCGTCGGGTCGTTACGTTCCCTAAAATATGGTTGAGCGAAGCGATGGCTGATTCATATGTCATGCTCGTGAACCGGTGCCGCCTGTGGAGGCTGGTCTGCTCTTGCATACTTATCTTATTTTTAGTATTATTAACTATAGTTTGACTTTGTTTTACTTAAACAATTTTTAACTTTTACTAGAGTACTGTAGTGGTACTGTATGACATTGTGGAAATTGAAACTTTCTTGAACTTTAAATTTGTTAACATTTGTTTTTTTTTACATGTTGTGGTTGTCTTCTATATATTTTTTGTGTTTATTTGTAATGGAAAGTGTCCTGCTATGATAGGGCATTTTCCAATATTTTTGACGCTGTAAAGGAGAAAAGAGCTGAACACTTGCTGAGTTTCTTGCCGGTTCTTCTCAGTACAAGATCTCCCGCCCAGAGTAGACTTACGAACCGATGGCATAGTGACATTCACAAGAGCTACTTGTAGCCTAAACTGAATAAATTATTTTGAATTTTGAAAATTTTAGTACGCCACATTCAGCATATCAAATTTCAAAATCATTTATTCACGCGACGCGGCTTTCGAATTTGCTGTACATTGCATCTTTTCTATTACTGTTGACTTAAGACTGAGGAGCTCGATGGCGGAGTGGGTAACGCGCCCGGTTTGCGAGTGCTGAGGTTAAGCAACATTCGCAAAGGCCGGTCATCGGATGGGTGACCAAAACTTTATCATCTCGTGCTCCTCCGTGCTTCGGAAGGCACGTAAAGACGTTGGTCCCGGCTGCATTAGCAGTCGTTAACAACCACCAATACGCACTGGGCCCGCGTGATGGTTTATGACCAGTTCTCCCTATCCATCCATAAGGAAGGCTCGTGCCCCAGCAGTGGGGACATAAAATGAGCTGATGATGATGATGAAGACTGCCTCAGTAATAACGTACAATGAACTAGAAATTCGCTTGCCGCGTCGCAAGACTTTTTAATTTTCACGACCGATGATGAAGAACGGGGAGGGAAATCTTCAACTCATGACAAAATGGCTATAAGATATTTAACATTATTATGGAACATAAAAATACTATCTGGAATGCGCGAAAATACTATATGGAAAATAATAATGCTACTTTATTGGGTTCTAAGACGGACTTACAACCAGCCCAAGCCCAACGACGAACCAAACCGATTACGATAAGGTCTGCCTTAATGGTTAATGGTTAATGGTGTGAAGCATACCGGACGGACCGCCAGGTAGCAGTACTCCCCCAGAGCATGGCTTGATACCGTTACCAAATTCCCACTATAAGTACCGGCAAGTAACTGTTATTTCTATAAAGGTTATTTGGTACCGGTAATGCAGGTAACGTTATGTAGAAAAGTATATATTTTTTGTTATATATTGCGTTTAGCCACTCCGCGTAGAGCGGTTAGATAATTTACCGGTAAAAATGCCACCCATGTACGATACCAAGCATACCGGTACTTTTTTTACCGGTATTTTCGTTTGACAGAAATATCGATACCAATTTTTAAACGGTATTCAAAGCTCTGCCCCAAAGTAGTGGGGGAGGGATATTAATACTAAATTTTTAAATTAAGTACACGTGTACTGAAATAGCAGCGATTTCGAAATGTCAAAAAATCAAGTTCTACCGATGAAACATTCGCTTTTAAAATGTTATCGTTTTATTTGCAGATTTATCAAAAGCAATCATATTTAAGTAGCTTTATGTGTATTTTGTATGTGTATCATTTTAATTTACACCGTTACGAGTATAACTTGTAAAAGCCTGTTAATGGCTTTCCGTGGCTATTTAGATATTTATATGACGGTCTGACGACGGTAGGACGGTCGCGCGCGTTGTCTGAATAAATAAATATTTAAAAATTTCCATACCTCCATTGAGAAAAGGCTTGATAACAGGCGGTAAGTTGGCGGGCGCAACGGCGGGCGGCGGCGGCGGCGGCGGCGCGGGGGAGCAGGCCGGCCCACCGGTGTCCACGATTGGAGGCTCCTGAAACATAAGACAAATTAAGTAAGCATGGTTCGCAATTATTAAAATTAGGTACAGTTTTTAACAATTATCTGTCAATTATCATGATAATTATCGAGTTTATTTATTTTCTCACAAGAACTGTACATTCACTTGTATGAGAAAACTTAAATATAGTGAAGATGCTAATCTAAGTTATAAAAAAACGAAACAACAAAAATAATAAGCAAATCAAAATTAGTCGGTAGTTTTGTTTCAATTATCACCAGTGTTACTTATATAATTTGTTATAATATATTTTAGAACAAATGCAAAATGATTCTGGCGATTTTTTTTAACATAGCAGACAAAGACAGACATACAGACATACAGACATACTGTATACGTCCGCACTACGGCGCACTCGCGACTGTTGCTAACCTAACCGGTGCCTTCCGACATTTCGAATCGCGTCGCTTCGGCTGTTTTGTATGAAGAGATTCTGTGCTAGATGCGATCTAATCGTGCGTGTACGCGCGTATAGTTTCGACGTCCGAAAACAATCCTAACTTACTGTTACAGAGCCTAAGTGGGTAACAAGACTCACCTCAGGCGGTCCGGTCCGTAGGGACAGGCGCCAGTGAACCGGCGAGAGCGGTGTCAGCGGAGACAACGGCGGCGCCAACACCAACGTGGCCGGCGGCGCGCACGGTGCGGCGCTATCACAGAAGGTAGCGCGGAAGAAGGGGCGGCACGCCACCGCGTAAGTTATAGAGTCCAAGTCGGTTATGCCTACTATGCCACTTACCTCAGGTGGTCGTCCGGCGGCAGCTCCGTAGGGACAGGCACCAGTGGCGAGGTAGGCCGTCGCAACACAGGAGAGAGCGGTTCTAGTGGAGACATCGGCGCCAGCACCAACGGGGCCGGCGGCGCGCACGGCGCTATGACGACGGGTAGCGCGGGCGGGGGCAGGGGAGGAGGGGCGGCGGGCTATCTTGTGCAGCGTTAGCTATAGTTATATGAAAAAGTCTCACCTCAGGCGGTCGTCCGGGCGGTCGTCCGGGCGGCAGCTCCGTAGGCACAGGCGCTATTTGGTGATGTGGGCCGCCGCAGTACAGGGGACAGAGCGGTGCCAGCGAAGACATGGGCGCGCGGCGCTGTGACAGCGGGTAGCGCGGGCGGGGGCGGGGGCAGCGCGCCACCGCGTACAGCGTAAGTTATGGAGTGCTAGTGGGTTACAGCGTAAGTTATGGAGTCCTAGTGGGTAATACGACTCACCTCAGGCGGTCGTCCGGGCGGCAGCTCCGTAGGGACAGGCACCAGTGGCGAGGTAGGCCGCCGCAGCACAGGTGAGAGCGGTGCTAGTGGAGACATCGGCGCCAGCACCAACGGGGCCGGCGGCGCGCACGGCGCTATGACGGCGGGTAGCGCGGGCGGGGGCGGCGCGGGCGCGGGCGCGGGGTGCGGGGCGGGGAAGGAGGGGCGGCGCGCGACCACGTGCAGCGGCAGCGGGCCGGCGCGGCGCTTGGGCGGGGCGGCGGGCGGGCGGTCGGCGCCGCGCTTGCCGCCGCCGCCCGCGCCCGCGCCGCCGCCGCGGATCGCGCTCACCGGGTCCACGTCCGCCTCGTCCACCATCATGCGCTGGGGATGTCAAAACAAATTATAGACAATTGCACCTTGAAATGAAACTACGTTTACGGATCTACTCGACTTTATTTTACACATTTAGTTGCAAAAAGCAGTTGAGCGTCGAGTGTCGATAGTTGGCGGATTGGATTACATTTTACTGCTTTTATTTATTTTTCATATTTTTCTTTAACTAATTTTTTTTTTTTAAAAAGAAAATAAATGAAAAATATAAACGATTTTTTTTAAGTTTTTAAAAGCATATGTCTAAGTTTTATCAATATAGCATTATGAAGAGCTCGATGGCGCAGTGGTTAATGCGCCCGGTCTGCGAGTGCAGAGTTTAAACAACTTCTGCAAAGGTCGGTTGTCGTGACGTGATCAAATGGGTGACCAAAAATGAATTATGTCGAGTTCCTCAGTACTTCGGAGTCGAAATAACGAACACAAGTAGATAATTTTATGCGTCTATGCGAACAAATGACAATTTAAATACAACACAATAAAATTCTACAAGCGGGATTCGAACCTGCACCCCATGACATGCTATCGTGGCTCTATACAAACTAATCAACACTATCTACTCTTACTCTGTCAGCCAAAGGAGCCCTATAATTCAATGTCGACAACTACGTCATCACCATCCGATCTTAATATTTTGTCATGGGGTGCGGGTTCGAATTCGGCTCGTGGATTTTTTTCAATGTCTTTACAAGATAAAATTTTACCCTAAAGCTACATACGCACTGAGCGGCTAGCCACATTACGGACAGCCGTCCGGCTCGTCGTCCTTGGTCGGCAGCCGCATCACAGTGCGTATGAAAACTGTGTTTTTGTACATATTTTTAATCGCGGCCAGCCGGACGGCTGTCCGTAATGCGGCTAGCCGCTCAGAGCGTATGTAGCCTAACACTTCACTTAGTAGCTTCACAGTGACGTAATACCGCTGGCTTGCAGTGTAAATAACAAACTACTAGAAAAATTCAACGAGTCTTCTGGGGCCTCGGTAGCTCAGCGGTCAGAGCATTGGACCGGTTATCCAAAGGTCGTGGGTTCGATTCCCACTCGAGCTTCCTGAGGCTGGTTGTTTTTTTCTTATATTTTTTTTATCTTGTAAATATTTAAAGCATTGTGAATGCAAAATTCAAAATAAAATAAATACTTTCCTTTTTTTTAATTTATAAATTAAGTGCCTTACAAATAAAAAACGTGTTTTGTCTCTTTCACTCTAATTTGAAATGACGTTTACATGACAGGAACAAAACACGGAATAACTATTCGGACCTTATTCTTTGTTTATTTGTAAGGGGCTAAGTCTTTACTGAACCACCAACCTTGTCTATCTTAAATGGGTTCCCGAACATGTGTTGGCGCACCGGCTGCGACTCGATCTCGCGCAGCTGCGGCGTCATCCGCTTCAGATACTCCTGGTAGTTGCCCATTTGGGCGACGGGCATCGAGTGGACGCTATCCTCGTCCACTAGCCGGGTGTGGGCCAGCGATGGTTGGAGGAAGTTCGCTCGCATTCGGACCACCTGGAAAGTTAAAGTTATTTTATTATACATAGCGCATTTGCAATTTTAAATTTTATTTATCGAAGTGTACTTAAAGTATTTTTTTTTCCTTAACATTATTTTTAAATGCCTCTGTGGCCGAGTGGTAAAGCGCTTGGTCTGATATCCAAAGGTCTTGGGTTCAATTCCCAGGTCGGGCAGTGTGTTTCGAATTATTCGATACATACCCGCATTTGGCAAGCGTAGTGATTAAGACAATACCAATCAATTATAGCAATGACTTGATTTTAATGATAGAGGCCTTTGCCCAGCAGTGGGACAGTGTATAGGCTATTTACTTTAATATAATTTTTAATTTAAATATGTCATCCTCGGAAGACCAGGCAGCGTCGTGGTTAACACCAGGACATATATGCATAAGTCATATGTTTTGATTTTGTATGTGTGATGTATTGTACGAAATAAAGATTTTTTTCTATTTCTATTTATTTTTATTTCACTACAGGCGCTTCTAAGTCAGGTCTTTGTACCGTTACCAGATTTCCACTATAAGTATCGTTAAGTAACGTTATTTCTATAAAGTTAAATTGGTAGCGGTAATGCAAATAAATTTAATAAAGTATCGTAACATTTTTCGTTACCTGATTTGCTTTAGCCAATCCGCATAAAGCGCTTATTTTTACCGGTAAAAAATGCCACCCAGGTAACGATACTAAGCATAACGTTACCTGCGCTTTTAACGGTATCTTCGTTTGACAGAAGTATCGTTAGTTTTAACGGTATTTAAAGCCCTACTATAAGTTAAAATAATATGTAATATATCAGACTCGATTTAATTCAAATTTATTAAATGACATGGCATTTAGCCAGCTGATCAAATGGACAACAAATTAATCATGATGGTTTACTATTGCAACCTTTTTTGTCGACTGTATACATCTGCGTACGTCATACTTTTAGGCCGCTGTCATGTCATCTCACAATGACCATATCACACAGAGATATAAAGCTGCAGACGGAAGCACACTACATCCGGTATCCACCACCGAGTTTGCCATAAAATTATATAAGTATTTAAAATGTCACAAAACAATAGTCACCTGGTCTAGCAGATCCCTCCTCTGTATGTCGAAGGGATTTCTGTAGGTATGCGCGTGCGCTTTGTGCCGCCCCCGAGACAGACCGACCACGAAGCCACCGAACTCGTTCAACTGGTCCCGTAGCGCCGTGAACTTATCTTGGAGGCACGGGTGGGTAGTCAAGTCCTTCTTCAGGGGTGACCGGGACATGACGCGAACGCTTTCTGCTATCTATAAATTTTTAATATAATATTAATACATGAATGATGGAGAAACTCGATGACGCAGTGGTTAACGCGCCCGGTCGGCTAGTGGCTAAAGATAAGCAACCCTCTGTGCTTCGGAAGGCACGTTAAGCCGTTGGTCCCGGCTTCATTAGCAGTCGTTAACAATCACCAATCCGCACTGGGCCCGCGTGATGGTTTATGGCCCGTTCTCCCTGTCCAACCATAGGGAAGGATCGTGCTTCAGCAGTGGGGACATAAAAATGAGCTGATGATGATTATGAAGGTAAAACTTGGAACCCCTTAAATGGAGGAGTGTGAGTTTAGACATAGCTAAAATTCATATGGAGAAGGAGTGTAGAAAGATAAAATGTATGCATCTTAATAATATGTGTTACATTATATCGTATTTCGATCACTGGGTGACGACTAGTAAGAATTAATACAGCTTATTTCGATACAATCTGAAATAATCTTAGACACATCAAATTTCAATTCCGGTGTATGTTTGTTTTCATTTTGTAATCTGAAAATACAAAATCTGCTTACAAACTAAAAATACATAATCGAACAGAGAGATCATAGTGATTTTGTCAATACCCATCAATTGTAGCAATGATGTGTTTTTAATAATGGAGGTCTTTGCCCAGCAGTGGGCCAGTATATAGGCTATTTATTCTCGATCGCTATCCGACTGTCTCGTTACGTCATCGAGCTCCGTATTAGATTAGACAGAGTACATTAACACCGTTAGGTCATCATGGCTGCACGCTGACCTACTTTTGTTTAATTCACAAACAAACTCTTGAAGCCATAGTACAAGCTATAGCTTGTATTATGATTACAAGATATTATTAGATAACAGTTAATAATAAATTTATAGTCATCAACCTATGACCATCCTACTGCTGAGCTCACTTTTCCATATAGAAAATAGCATAAAAGAACATCGAGTTTTAAGTATTAACGACAGCCATTTTATGACAATTAACGGAACCAAGGTTTAAACGTGACTTCCGATGCACGCATAAAATATATAAATACAAATAAAACATAAGTACATAATGCAAGTGAAAACGTTTACCTGGCAATTACAAAATAAACATTAGCATACAAAAATACATTGAAGAGGAGAGTAAAACAATGAAAAAATCTCTTTTCAATTGAGTTTTCACGAAAAATCAAAATGTATAATATACGCTGAATATTCAAAAATCTGATGATGATGATGATGATGATGATGATGATGATGATGATGATAATGATGATGATGATGACCATTCAAGTATTCTTGTATTTGATACAATTCATACTCAAAAATGTAAAAACAGACGATAATAAAATTACCTTTTGCGCGTTATTACTAGAGGCTTTGTTGATGACGTCAGCGCACAGCTTCTCGAACTCAATCTTGGCTTGGTTCTTCAGTCTTTTCAAGTAGTTCAGCACCGAGAAGCTGAGCGAGTTGTCTTGCGTGTCTGGTATGACACTTTGGAGTAGGGGTGCTGACGCCCCCATTTTGGTCAACGCTCTGCGTAGGGGCTGGGAGGGGGGAATAAATATAGATTTTATTAAACAAGCAAAAGAAAGGGAGAAGCGTTTAGTATATTAGCCCTATAACAAAACTTATATACGAAAAAGGCGGGAAATACCTCTTGCATTTACCATGTTCGCGCCCCCGCTTTTATTATGTCCGGACTCTGCAATCATCCATACCGCAATAAGGTGGAGCAACGTTTTGCAACATGATAACATTAAATAATTTCTAGTAACTTCTTGTAATCGGACGATACTACACTTCCTCTATAAAGTGTTGCGGATAAACCATAACACAGTATCTAACATACATATCAGTAACATAATAATTTATATTACGCCATAACCTTCACTAAGGTTTATTGCCTACGTGATCTAGTCGTTATAACTCCGGTTTCAACCCGTATAAATTTTGTACCGTAGGTCTCGAGTTCAATTCTCAGTAGGTGGCACAATAACAGCTTAGTTTAGATGGTGATAGGGCACGTATAGAAGCCGCCTAGCTAGCTAGTACTATGAGCTTAGACCTCATATTGAATCCAAAAAAAGCATTTGTTGTGTTCAGGCAGTTAGAAAGAAGCCAATTCAGCCTTATCAGGTGAGACGAAGACCCAACGCTTCTGTTTTAAATAAAGGGTCTTACAAACAAACAAAGAATAAGCTCCTAATAGTTATTCCATGTTTTGGTCCTGCCATGTAAACGTTCTTTTTTTTCTTATTTTTGTTTATTTGTAAGACCCTAACCCTCTTACTAAAAAAGTGTTTTAAGTTAAGAGCATTTACGCCGCACAATAGCGCCGCCAATGAATAAAAAACATTTCTAGTAATTAGAGATAAAAAATCAATTTATGCTCAACAAACTTTTTGAATGAAGTAATTTAGCATTTTTACATTTTTTTTAAATAAGACATTACAGCTAAAAACGGCCACTTTTAACTATAACGCCGTATATAACTAAACCATAACATGTCAGATGTTCATTAGATGACGTAAAAATGCTAAATTACTTCAATTCAAATAGTTTGTTGAGCATAATTTGATTTTCTATCTCTAATTACTAGATATGTTTTTTTATCATTGGCGGCGCTAGTGTGCGGCGTTAACGCTCTTAAACAATAGCTAAATACGTGATTAAAATATTGTGTATTTCTTTAAAATGATTAGCTAAAAAGTTAAAAGTCAAAACGATGGCTAAAATTAGACAATGCTTAAAACAGATGCTGTCACTTTTTAGCTAATACTTTTAGACAGAGACACAATATTTTAAACACGTATTTAGTCATTGTTCAACTTTAAACACTGTTTTGTAGTACAAGGGTTAATGTTTAAAAAAACT
This sequence comes from Eudonia lacustrata, assembly GCA_947562085.1. NCBI lineage: Eukaryota > Metazoa > Arthropoda > Insecta > Lepidoptera > Crambidae > Eudonia > Eudonia lacustrata. Next base: position 18,860,083 of record OX387340.1, on the reverse strand, counting down.
CACCGCTACATAGTAGGAGGGCATCCTGTCCAAGTACTGCTGGAAGGCAAGCTTCCACTCGGGCGTGGGCTTGCATCGGTGCACCTTGAACAGGTCGTCGAGCAACGGCAACAGCACCGGGTAGTTGTACGGCAGAACGAACAGGTTCACGCACGTGAGGTTGGTGGAAGCCTTCAAGTAGCCGAACGGGTGGTTCACCTCGGCGTTCTTGCAGCCGCTGTTCGCGACGAACACCTGCAACGTTCAAAAGCAAGTAAGTAATAGCCTTCTGTCAAGAGGAAAAAGAGTAAGTTGGAAGCTTCGATCAATAATGTACTAGATTCGCTTTAAAAACGGAACGCGACTTTGGGGCCACGGGAACGCTTGTGGTGATGACAGTAAATATTAAGTACAAATATTTTACAACCTTAATTAAGCTTTATGTTTAAGATTTAAAGTTCACAGTAAGCTGAGGCTGTTGATGCTATCCAATGATTTTTCAGATTTTGTTATTCGAAATTTCAATTTATAGGTATGATCAAACAGGACCACTTTCGAGATGTAATCTAACTCAGAGAATAAAGGCCATTTTCTATTTTATTTACATAATAGCCTTTGTACTGTCCCACTGCTGGACAATACTATCATTAAAATTAAGCCATCGCTTTAATTTGTTTATTGGCTTAATCACTAGGTACACTTGCCAAATGGGGACATGCATCGAAAAATTTAAAAATACTTTTCCCGACCTGGGAAATAAGCTTAGGACTTCAGCTTATTATTACACTATCAAATAACATAAACATAAATAATTATATTTGAAAAAATCTCGTGGAATATTTTTGACGTTTTTTTTTCAAATTGTAATTTGATCGCAACAAAATTTGCTTAAAATTATATAACCATAATCATAAAATGACTCATTCAATACGAACATAACATTGCAAAGATACAAACCTGCCAGCAGATGGTTGGCTGTTTCCTAGCCAGGATGAACTGGGTAAGCGGACTCGGCTCCAACTCGTACTTATCGAAAGGCAGGTTGTCGATCACCATCGGCTCTTGGCTGGAGCACGTGAACTTCACCACGGGATGCGCTGAGCGCGGCGGCTGGAAACATAACGATATGGTACATATAACGACACCACTCCTTTATCACCATTGATTTTATGTTCCCACTGCTGGGGCAAAGCCTTTCCTGTGGATGGAAACACCACAAAGAGAACGGGCCACTAATTTTTCTATCTTGATTTTTGGTTTGATAATTTTAGAAGAACCGCAATATTGATTCTTTTTTTTTATTAGAAATTATAATTTAAAAATAAACAAAGAGGGGCTATTTAAAAAAATAATAAAATGAAAAAGGTGGGAATATGTAAACAAATCAAAAACATCCGATTGAGTTGTTTTTTTTTTTAAATCATTATTTTTATCAACCCTTTAGATATATTATACGAGAAGTACCACCAGAGTGGTTTTCCTTTTTCAGAAGCATTTGTGCAACCCGATCCTTTCAGTATATTCAGTACAAGACTTTGAAATCGAACTAGGTATGACCAATAACCCACACAGTTAACCTTTTCACCGCCCAACTATCCTGCACGCGATGTCCCACTGTACGCCAACGTATAAATGTATGTAATAAAGTAGGTACAAAGAAGAACTTCTATAGAAGTGCTGGCGTGGACGGCACGAAAATCTCGAACTTCTATAGAAGTTGTTGGCAAAAAGTTGGTAAAAAGGTTAAAAGAGAATCAGTACAAACAATACTTACCAATGTGGGTGCATTGGGATCAGGCCTGAAGGATTCCGGTATAGGCCAGAAGCCGACAGCAAAGCCCTTCTGCGCCACGGTTCTTGGCACGTAAATGAGGCGCCGGCAAGAGTGCCAAGCTTGGGGCGCGCTGGCGCCTTGGTTCGGGGTAATGCCAGTCTGGTAAGGGCCCCCGTTCCATCGCTGCTGGAATAAATTTAACATGTATCATAAATAACTAATATGTCATTGACCATTTATTGCTTAAGGCGCTGACAACTATGAAATGCATTTCACTTGAATATGGTTTATATAAAAAGTATACAACATACAACGCCAAGAAAAATATATGTTACCAAAGACTATAGTTACATGAGCAAAATGCAGAATTATGAAATTTTCTCAATAAAACAATAAAAAGTCACCTGTCTATTTACGTGATTATAATTTATAATACTTATTAGAAAAAACGCCATTGTTTTTTTTAAATAAAAATATAGATAATAAATAAATACAGTTTTTTAAATTTCCTGACTTGAGTCCAGAGGACCAAGCACTATTTGCATCCCTTTTGCTTGTATGCAGATCGACTGTATCAGCAAGGCCCTTCACATTTCGATATCCCAGAAGAACTACAAATTCATGTTTTATTGAAATCTCTGTTTACAACTGTCTGTTTTTTTTGAAAGAAATTGCTGTTAGCCTCGAATGGCCTTTACAGAGTAAGCATATTGTGGTATTCCTCAAGTCGTGGTAACCAACAACTCACAGTAAATTTTTTATTATTTTTGAATTTTTGCATTCCCAATGCTACATACATTTTCTAGTAAAGTTTTATCTTGTAACACAGTAAACTCACCTTAAAAACCTTGTTTGAAAATGGAACGCGAAACTTAAAGCTAAAAGCATATACCTACATAGCACATAAATAGAAACTCACCCCATTTCTGTCACCGTCAGCATCCATCTCTTTCTCGACGTCGTGCGTGATTTCGTCCGGTGGTTCTGTGCCGTCCCTTATGTTGCCGGAGTCTAGCGGCGGCGGGTCGGGCCCAATTTTTTCGAAGTTTATCACGACGCCGCTTTGCACCTTCTGCACGAGACTGTCTATACACTGCATCAACATGCGGTGCGACGTAATACAGTACGACCGCCCTGTAAACAAGAATACTTATGTGTTTTAACCGGCTCTGTGGTCTAGTTGTCAAGGTGACCCAGAGCTCCCTAGATTCCACCCGGGTAGTATAGTAGGGTAGGACTTATAACAAATACAGCTTTAGCAGTTATATTCGCTTTAAAGAAATCTCTTCCAAACTGATGATGATAATAATGATACCTGATGTAAATTTGTTAACTTAGATTTTTTTATTTTGTTTTTTTTTTACATGTTGTGGTTGTCTTATAAATTTTCTATGTTTATTTAAAGTGTCCTGCTATGATAGGGCATTTTCCAATATTTTTGATGCTGTAAGGGAGAAAAGAGCTGGACACTTGCTGAGTTTCTCGCCGGTTCTTCTCAAGAGTACAAGATCTCCCGCCCAGCGTAGGCTTACGAATCGATGGCATAGTGACATCCTCAAGAGCTACTAGTAGCCTTAACTGAATAAATGATTTAGAATTTTGAATTTGAATTTTGAATTTAGAATTTTGAAATTTTGAATGATTACGATAGTGATCACGATGATGATCTATAAACTATCAGTCGGATGGAGAGTAGGTACAGACGCGTGCACATCAACCTAACCTGTCAAATTTCTTCAACAAATGTTCAACCGTATGCCATAAACATAAAGTTCAAAGTCTATTGAGGATATTTGACAGTTTGTGGTAGTCTGATGTGCGACGTGTGTACTTAAGATACTAAAAGAGAAGTTGGAAATAACTCAAACACAAAAACAATAAGGTGTTCTCTTGTCAAAAAGTTGCCTCAACATCCGATACATTTAATTTTATCATGAAATGACAAAACTTATTAAAATGCACAGGTTTTAATTCTAATATATAAATTTTAACAATACAAAATTACTATCAGAGTTTAGCCGCCATGCCGCCGTTAGTCTACCTCTTTGGCCTTGACACTGCATGAACTATATAAAACTAGTAAGACTGGTCTAAAAGGGCTAAATATTTACCCCATAGTTGAGCTAACTTTTATTATAATTCTACTTTGTGTTTGTTTGTTTGTTTGTTTTAATAATTTGCTTGCACACGTGTATAAAAAGATATTATAATTTATTTTTGATTCAACATGCCATACCATATACGGTGTACAAATTAAGATTCAGATATGATCAGATTTTCTGCTACGAAAAAGCAAATGGATTGAAACACTAACTAATCTAGACATGTGAAAAAAAATAAGAATCATAATTTTATTTATCAAAATCATCATCATAATCATCATCATCATCACCATCATCTTCATCATCGACAACATCATCAGCTTATACTAATCCACTGCTCGACAAAGGCCTCTCCAAGAATTATTTTATTCAGTACAGCCTAATTCTATACAGGAGTTTTAGTTTTTTTTAGCACTCTGGTATGGGCAATTTATATTATTAGAAACAGTGCAATCATATTCATCAGATCAGTCATACCTTTTTTTAAGGACATGGTAGCATGCATTAGCTTTTTGTATTGGTACTAAGAAGAAGAACCATGTTTCCTTATTAATTTCTGATGAGCGATCCAAATATTTTGAAAGTTTTATTTAGCTTGCCCTGTTTATTTATAAATATATATTTGGGTGAAATCTAGTAATTAAAATTTGACCCCCTTCGTGTTGACCGATTGAGCTGAAATTTTGCATGCGTGTGTAAATAGGATGACAATGCAAAACTATTATGACATTGAGCTGATCTGATGATGGAACCGAAAGGTGGCCATAGGAACTCGGTAGTTAAACGACACAACCCCATCGAGTTTGGGCTCCAAGGTCTGATGATGGAGCTGGAAGATGGCCATAGGAACTCGGGAAAATAAGTTCGTTCGTTCCGTATGTTATGATATGAATGTGGATTCGGTCTTTAATTAGATGGATAACCCAATGCCAAGGTGAGCACGTGCAGAGGGCTGAATGGTATGAGGGTGTATAAACATATCACACATCACTATTTCCTCAATATTGGTATCAAAGGAAAGGGCTTGATTAGTAGAATAGTTCTTTAAAAAAGCAAAATACAAAATTTAAAACTAAAAACTTGAAAATAAAAAATTGAGTAAAAAAATTTTTAAGTTAAACGGTTTTAATGAAAATAAAGATTAAAAACAAGATTAAAAAAACAAAATTAAAATATAAAAAAAAATTAAAAATAACTTTTTAAAAACCAGCTTTTATTGCTTGTTAAAAAACAAGAACGAAAAGTTAAAAATAATTTAAGCCTGATAATAAGATTTTTTTTTATAATTAAAAGTTATATAGTTTATATTGTGATTGCAAAAGAAAAATAATGAAGGTGTATTAGGCTAAATGTTCTCTAATGTTCCATCACAATGTAACACGCTTTTATTTATAATTTTTTTCTCTCTTATTATCAGGTTTAAATTATTTTAACTTTTTAGTTCTTTTTTTTAAGTATTAAATGCTTGATTCTAAGGAATGGATGGACATGGGTTTTTTAATGTTCATGGCCAAGACCAATGCAGACTTAAAGCCGATATATGAAACAGCTTTAAAAAACAATTTGGCCCACTGGGCGACTTCTAGTACTTACTATGAATTATTTAAAACACTATTATGTACCTATTTAACGCTAAAATACTTTTGTGAGGGAGTATAAATTAGTTTTATTATTATTATTATAATTGATATTAGACGTCCTGAACGGGTAGTAGGTAAAAAAATTATGGACGATTTAAAAGAACTTTTCTAAAAGTTAATTTGAATAAAAAAAATGACTTTGACATTGTCTTTGAAATAAATTTGAAAGCTCCAGTCTCAACTCCTTTAGTCTTATCAATAGTATAAAATGATTATTCCGTATTTACTTACCACCAGTCACTTCACACATGGCATCAATAGGTGAAGAATCAGAGGGTACTAGGCCAGTATCCCTCTCAACAGCAGGAGTGCCGGCCAACCGAAGCACCAATGAGAACAGTCTTTGGTCCCACCGAAATGGTTCTCGGGTCAGTTCAGACCCAGGAATTGGGCAGTTCATAGGCAGATTAAACTGTAAACAATAACAATGTTTTGTAAATAACTATGTGTATAGAAATTGGTTATAGATAAATAATACTTCAAATATTTTTAAGATTGCTAGGGCAAGAATACAATCCTAATTTAATTAAGTTTATCGTTTTTAGATGTTATTTTTCTTTATTTTACTTAGCATTAAAATCACCTTTCATCTTCAATAGATTTCATTTATGATTATTAGTGTGATCTGTATCCTTAAAAGATTGTGGTATTAGTGTGTCTTACTGAATAAAAAACATCAAATACAATACATAATAAGAAAACTCGAGTATTTCTTATCAAGTAAATTTCATAGAATTAATACATTCACCAACTGTGTGAGATTTGTTATCAGTACGCACAGCACATTCACAAAGGCTTTTTTTAACTTAGGCCAACATAAAGTTATGGAGAGATAAGATAGTAAGCATTGTGGTAAACAGTACATGTGGTTACATTGAAAACAACTTTAAGTATTTTTGATATTATCAAATAAAGTAACCTTTTTTTTAATTAATCATTTACTTTAAATCATTGACTTTTAGCATAGGCCTCCCAAAATTTTCTCCAATGCTTTCTGTTGGATGCCACTCTTGTTTGTAATAACAATAAAAGTCAAAACAAATCAATAGTTTAGAGAAATGTATTGTTTAATTAGTCATAAAAACCAACAACTTACTGTTGATTTTATGATTTGTGAGAATTAAGGCGGACGTCTTTTGGCTGAGTTGATGATGATGATGATGAGAATTAAAGCTATCAAAACCTTAGTCATGAAGCAGTTTATGTTAGAAATTGTTAGTTGCAGCATATAATTTTAATACACCTGGTATGTTACTATACAAAGTTTAGTATGTCTCTAGTGAATACATACTAATTAATATATTTCTGCATAAACAACATAATTTCCATTTAAAATATTTAAAAAAAAAATAACATTCCAACTAAAATAATCAAATTGAACAGGCTGGAAGGATATCAATAATACTCTGGATGATTAGAATGGCAATCACATTGATTGGGCCTATGGATACAAACATTTATTTTGTCAAATAAGATTTAAGTTGGATTTTCTGAATTTAAAAGAAAAACGAATTAACACTGACTAATCAATAGCATAATTTTAAAAAACATAACTTCCGGCTATATGACATGCGGCCTTATAAAATGTGTCTTCTTTTTATATTTCCTAGTGATTACACAGAGAGGTTGCTTGTAACTCAGGGCTGCCATCAGTCCGGGTTTCCCCGGATGTCCTAGTTTAGAAGACGTCTGGGGAACGTCCGGGCGGGGTTTTAATTGTAGTCCGGGTTTCAAAGTTTTGAAACTACCGCCGATAACGCGCCGCGCCACTCCGCGCAGCTTTGCGAATACAACCGACACTCCCGAACACGTATTTATTTCTGATACACTCTATTATGCATGCACATCCTTCACTCAAAAATAGAGAAACTAGAAAAAACTGATAATTCCGCCCTTAAACCTTCTCACTTCAACTGAACAAATGACCAAATAGAAGAAAGTTTCCTGCCGTTGAATATTCAGAGTATTTTAAATAAAGAAGAAGAAAATACAAAAGAAGAATTTAAAAAATGTTCTCTGAATTTCTATAACAAATAGAAACATACATTGAAATGAAATGTAACGAAAAATATTTATTATTTATATCAAACATTATAGTAGGTGATTGGATCCATCGGAAGTCGAAGATCCAATAGGAGTAGCATATAATAATTACATTGAAAACTGGATAAATCCTTTGAAACAATTTGGTAGACTGGATGCTTTTGCCGAATTTAAATGAGAATTCGCCATGGACTTGTTATTGAAGAAACTAGGTAATATTGGGTTCTTAAATTGACGACACCAAATTGGTAGAGTGGGTGTGAATTTAAAATCTTTCAGTGAAAATCTGAGCCAGCAATTTAAATATAAAAAATTTAACGAACTTGGCTACAATTTTTAGAAAAATAAAAAAATATTTTACAATGTCCATTGTTCTGATCCCAAGGTAAGCTAAAGTACACGTTTTATGGACATCAGAAACAATGACGGTACCACAACCACCCAGACCCGACACAATATAGAAAAGTTAGTTTTCGACATTGACCCGAGACCGGGACTCGAACACGGGACCGAGAGTTAGCGCCACCCAAAGTCCAGCGTGCAAGCCACTCGGCTACGGAGGTCGTCCGAAACACACCGAATGCTCATTCGGAAGTGTTAAAAATTGCAATATTTTTTTTGTAATCCTTCGCATAATGCCAGTATTGAAATAATCTTTTCGATAATTTAATTACACAACAATGGATGAAATAAAGAATTTCACTGAAAACTGAAACAGTCTCGTCAATGATCAAAATAAAATACCATTTTAAGGACTATAATTGTGTTGATTTTTAAAAGCTTTTAATTAACTTGCAATGTATCTATGTAATTTGTTCGGGAGGAATCTTGCAACTCAATTTTGAAGCAGAATCTTCAACCGATTGAGCTGAAATTTTGTATGGAATTTATATTATGAAATTTTGGTACATGTTCAGTTCGGAGCAAGCACAATGCATGGTACATTGTGTGACGTCATTCTAAATCCAAGATGGCGGCACATCTAAGATGGCGGACTAATTATTTTTAATGCATTCCTGTATCATGGGTATCAAATGAAAGGGCTTGCTGAGAATAACTCGAAAAATAAAGTGACGTCACTCTAAATCCAATATGGTGGACTTCTAAAACTTGAAACTCAATTTTGAAGCAGATATATTCAACCGATTGAGCTGAAAAAATCCAACATGGCGGCACACCCAAGATAGAGGACAATAAAAAAAAACATAACATTTTTAGGACCCAGGTTAAAGAAATAATTTTTTTGATGAATGCTTTGCTATAATTTAAATAAGTGTAAGTATATAATTTTATTTTTCTCACTGCAATTTATTAAATTATTATTTTGATACAACTTTGAATGAAAAAAAATTATTTCAATTAAATTTACTGCATAACATGTGTTAAGTTCTATTTAATTTTAAATTTCTTGTATGTATTATTTCTATTGTTTTCGCATCTGCATGATAAGCAGCTGTGTGTACACGTTTTCTGGATGTCGGTCTTGCACTGTTCTATTATAATTGCAATTTTATGCTAATGGTGACTATCATCTGTTGTGTACTCCATAAATAAATAAATCACACTAATCTTGGATAAATGATTGGTCTCTGGATACCGCCGCGCCGGCGTACTTGTTAAATGCGGCAAAAAATACAACGCCGAAATCGGCGTATCCGAGTCAGTCGCCCTGTCAGTCGCGTTGCAAACTGTGCGTAAGGTGCGCGTACCGAATGTTTTGTTAAATTTTGGTCATAAACCGAAGTTAAATGCCAGTTTGCGTAATTAAACTGTGTAAAAATAATATTACAAGAAATAAGAAGGACACCGTTCTTACACACACTACAATATTGAGTTGCCGCATTCACGGAGCTATTTGTTTTTAGGTAGCGCGGTATCTAGTCGAGCGCGCGAGACCAATCATTTATCTCTAAACACACTAATATTGTAAATGCGAAAGTTTTTGTGTATATTTGTTGCTTCTTCACGCTGCAACGGATGGATTTGGATGAAAATAGGCATACAGATAGATAGTTTATAGCCTGGATTAAAACATAGGATACTTTTTATCCCGATATTCCCACGGGAACGGGAACCACGCTGGTGAAACCGCGAGCGTACGCTAGTAAATAAATAAATAAATGATAGGAAGACAACTAAAAAGTAAAAATAAATTAAAAATAAAATAAGTTTTTAAAAAAAAATGTTGAATAAAAAATAGTGTTGAATAATTTCGGCGGGCTGGTTAGAGCCACGATAGCTCAATTGGGAGAGCACCAGACCCGGTATGTCAGAAGGGTGCAGGTTCAAATCCTGCTTGTGGAAATTTTTTCAACATTTGAGTTTTTGTAATTTGTTCGCAACAAAATTTGCGTTAAAAATTATATAAACAAAACAAAAACATTTTAAGTTTTTAAAAAACAAGCTTTTATTTAAATGCGCTATAAAGAAAAAAAAAACTTTTTTTAAAACTTTTACTATCAACTTATAACGTCATTACACAATTTATATGATACTAGCGGCCCGCCCCGGCTTCGCACGGGTGTACTTTTTTTTTAATATAGCTCATGTTACCCAGCACTAATGCAGCTTTCTAATGGTGAAAGAATTTTTTAAATTGGTCCAGTAGTTTTTGAGTTTATTTGTTGCAAACATACATACATACATACATACATACATACATACATAAAAAGCTTTCCTCTTTATAATATTACTATATTATTAGTTAGTCTATACTAGTAATGTAATAATATTATTAAGACGAAGGCTTTTATCTTTATAAAAGCTTGTCGAGAGATTTACTTGTGTAGATAAACAAGTAAATTAAATGACTTGTGTGATTTTCAATCTAAGTAAATACGAGTACTTAAATCTCGCGACAAGCTTTAATATCATATAAATTGTGGATAAAAGCTTGTTTTTTAAAAACGTGTTTTACTTTTAATTTATTTTATAAATTGCTTTTAAGGCAGATAGGTATTCTAAAGGTTATTGGAAAGACTAATAGATACCAATAACCTGAAAACAATAAGTTGATGTTTAATAAAGATTTAGGTTTAAAAAAATATAGGGCTGCCAATTACTTCTCAAATCTTTTAAAAGATTTTGTTTTTGTATTTTATGTTAGAAGAGTAAAATATATGTATGTTTATAAATATTAATTTATTTATAACATATTTTTGTTTTGTTTATATAATTTTTAACGAAAATTTTGTTGCGAGCAAATTACAAAAACAAATGTTGAAAAAATTTCCACAAGCAGGATTTGAACCTGCACCCTTCTGACATACCGGGTTAGGTGCTCTCCCAATTGAGCTATCGTGGTTCTAACCAACCCGCCGAAATTATTCAACACTATTTACTTTTTTACTTTGAAAGCCAAAGGCGCCCATTCAATGTCAGTCAACAACTACCGTCATTAACATCCGATCATAATATTTTTTAAAGATCAGTTAAGAAGTAGGCAAGCTATTTATAAAATATTTTTGTTTTGTTTATATAATTTTTAACGCAAAACTAATTACAAAAACAAAAATGTTAAAAAAAATTCTACGAGCACGATTCGTGGTTCTAACCAACCCGCCGAAATTATTCAACACTATTTACTTTTTTACTTGGAAAGCCAAAGGCACCCATTCAATGTCAACAACTACTGTCATTAACATCCGATCATAATATTTTTACAAATACTAAAGATCAGTTAAAAAGTAGACAAGCTATTTATAAATTTATTATTTATTTATTTATCATTATTTATGGTTAGAACCACAATAGTTCAATTGGGAGAGCACCTGACCCGGTATGTCAGAAGGGTGCAGGTTCAAATCCTGCTTGTGGAAATTTTTTCAACATTTGTGTTTTTGTTATTTATAACAGTTAAAACTATATTTTTTGTAATAAAGACTGTTCCAATGTCCAATAGGTTTAAGCTCCAAAATCCAGGGTTTTCACATTTCTTGCCCTGGTTGACAGATTTTAGAGATAGCAGCCCTACTTGTTACAAATAAAGATTTAAATGGTTTCATCATTGCCTGCCAACTGATAAAAGACAGAAACAAATATTGAAGTTTTTATTTAATATACTTCATCATTCATCATCCGCTCATTTTTATGGCCCCACTGCTGGGGCACGAGCCTTCCCTATGGATTGATAGGGAGAACGGGTCATAAACCACCACGCAGGCCCAGTGCGGATTGGTGGTTGTTAACGATTGGTAATGCAGCCGGGACCAACGGCTTTACGAAGCACGGAGGAGCTTGAGATGATACATTTTTAGTCACCCATCCGATGACCGGCCTTTGTGAAAGTTGCTTAACCTCAGCACTGGCAGACCGGGCGCGTTATCCACTGCGCCATCGAGCTCCGCGATATAAAGATACTATGCCCGTACTGTTGATATTGTTGAATATTTAATAAATTCATACAAAACATTGATTTCAGACATTATGTCAATACATAGTAATATAGATAACCCGAGCGGATTACCATCCTCATACTTAAGTTATAAATACGAAATCAATATTAGCCATAATGCATTTTAAAAGTCAGTGAATAACGGCAATATTTATTTTAATTAGTATGTATTTGACATACCTCTTCCTGAATGCCAGCATTGCTTGATAATTTTCCACCATCAGTTATAACCACTATTACTGATGGTTCCAAATAGAATGGGCATCTGCCTTGTCCATATGTATCAATACCAGTCTGCATCCGGTTTATATTTAAAACATCGAAAGCATGTTTCAAGGCAGCACCCATGGTGGTCAGTCCAAGGCATTGCAAATTCTTCAACTCGTTGATAAATGTTGCTAGATTCTCCTTCCATCCTGCCTGAAGATTAAAATACACAGTAGGTATTAGATGTTTTATTTACATTACAGATATTAACAAAGTGTTTTTTCTTTTGGCAACAAAATGCCTATATTACCAGAATGGCTAGAACTAACAATATCTAATGGTTCTGTGAAAAAATATTTAAGTACATGAATGTTAAGATATGTCCTATTTTGTTATCAAATAAGAATGATAGCCACATAAAAACAATGTGTGAGCATAACATAATAATATTCAAGGTTTCTTCTAAGATCGCCGGCCGCGCAGTTTTAAATTTCCCCCCCAAAGCGCCATTTCGTTATGTGCTGGCGTGGCCAATGCGAATGCGACGAGAGCGCAACCGCGAGCGCTATCGGAAGGCAACAACGGCGGCGATTTGTCCTGTTTACGTCGTGCTGTCTATTTCAGTAAATTCGCACATACGATGTACCTAATGTTCTGGTTTGCAGATAAGTGTAATACACAGGTGAACACCATGGGACTGGCCAACACATGCTATTAAATCGCATAAACAACTGGAAAATCCATAATGTGTTCACTTTGATAATACTAACCTTGATGTTCGCGGGTGGCTCTTCGAAAGTAAGAAGCATATACCTGTCGCCTCTGCTTTCAGGGGATCGTTGCCGAACCTAAACAATAAAATAAATAAATTCCACACACTGACACGCGATAAACAAATCGATCACAAAAACGAGGCGGTTAACGAGTCGATGACACTGCACGTACCTTTACGAACGTTTCCACAGCGCCCTTGGCTACATCGAGCAACGTTGGGCGTCCGCCCAAATAAGCTCTTTGGTTCATAGAAGCTGATGTATCTATTAGAAAGACTATGATAGTCATCGTGAAAATTGCTAATATATCCTTTTAAATACATTAAATATGCGCACGCTATAATGAACTAAGAACAAAAATGGCCGCTACATTGTACGGCGACTCGCTGAGAGGCGACCGTCCGACAGCCGCTTCGACGAGCAGCTGAACAAGCTACGCCACGAAGACTTGAAATTGTACCACACCACGTGACCTAATCATTCGTTCGGCAACTCTCGGCTTCCAATAGAAAACCATTCGGCAATGCTCGTATCCTAGCAACGATGTTGCCAAGTCAAGCGGATTTTTTACCAACAATAAATGTTCATAATATTTTTTGGAAGAAAACATCACGCACGAATCGCACGATACACTTTTTATAATTTTCTCGTAATATCACAAACAAGAAAAGCTTGAGAAGTAATTGTTCTAAATGTAACAAACTAATAAAGTACATTAAATTGACTGTTAATTTAAATTAAATTAAAAAAACTTTAAAACCATACGTAATTTTATTTAAAAAAAACGAGCGAGCCTTACAGTAGTCGCATATGATGTGTAACATTTGACATGTCACCTTTTGAAATCAATATTACAATAGAAAATAGAATATTATAAAATTAACAATGACGTATATTTTTTTACAAATCATAAAGATAATGCAGTAAATACTCATTAGAATACATTTGACATATCAAAATGACCTCTGATAGTCAAATGACACAATATGTCACATAAATATAATAATAATATGTCATGTTCATGACAATGTCCTCCTTCCGGTGCTCAGCGATAAACTTTGCCAGCTGTGTCCCAGAGAAGTTGGTTCGTCTCATCTTCAACTCCATATCATCCAGATCTGTTGAGATCAGATGCCAAGGTGTTATCCTCTCACCTAGGTCTATCTGCCTCCTGACTATGAGATCTTGCATTATTATTGCAGTTGTGGAAAAGAGACACGAGTATATTCGTCGCTACACGCGTCTCGTTTTCACAACTGCAATAATACTGCTATAAGAGCTCGTGGTTACCCCCCTGGAAGGGTCTTTCCCAAGGTTCAGTCCTCAGTCCTTTTCTTTATAATATATATACCTATGACCTCGGGAGAACTGTTGATTCATTCTGTCAGGTTCTACAATTTGCAGACGATTTGGCGTTGTATGTAATGTCAGACTCCCCAACAATTGCATCCTCCCGTATCAACTCGGCTCTAGTATACTTGAGCGAATGGCTAGTAAAGCATGGTTTATAATCATTGTCGGTTTCCAAATGCTCCTCTGTAGTTTTTACCACCAAACGCAATATTCCAACGCCGAACATTTTATTTAATGGAGATGCCATTTCTGTTGTAAACCATGTTAAGTTTTTGGGCATTACACTGGATCCTAAATTATCTGGGATCCCTCACTTCAGCAATGTTGCAGGGAAATGTGAGAGGGGAGCTAATGTCCTTCGTGCTTTGTCAGGTGTTTGGTGGGGTTCTCATTCATTCACCCAAAAACTTCTCTATAATGCAATAGTCCGATGCCACTTTGATTATGGCTCCTTTCTTTTAGATCCTTGCAACAAATTACCGCTCGACAAGTTGGTTAAAATCCAGTCAAAATTTTTGCGCATTATTTTAGGTGCAATGAAAAATCCAATCAATGTTTGCGAATTATTTTAGGTGCAATGAAATCATCTCCAATGCCCTCCAAATTGAGTGTGTTTGACCCTCCCCTTAGCCTCCGCAGGCAATATCTTAGTGATAGGTTCTTCCTTAAGATTATTCAAAATCCCTCACACCCTCTTCTAGGAATATTAAAAACCTTTTATCAAATTAGTCATTAACCGTATAATACCCCCTCAAAAACCCCTTGTATCATTCATAGTTATAGTAAATTCATCAGACCCTCTATTCCTGTAGAAAAGTCCTCTATGCAATCCCTTTTTAGTACCAATATAATTCTGGATTTTGGTATTGACAAAGACTCCCCTACCACCCCCCAATTTTTTTTAATGAGACTGGCGTCAGACTTTCCTGACTGGCTTACAATTTTCACCGATGCCTTCAAATTGGAAAAGGGTGGCCATGTTCAAGGAGCAGCCGTTTGGATTCCCGCCCATAGAATAGTCCTGAGATATAAATTGTCTTCACTGTCATCCGTGTTTACGGGAGATGCAGTTGATATCCTTGAGGCTGTTTTGTTTGCTGAGTTCCATAATTTGCAGCATAGCATTATTTTTACGGACTCCTTAAGCTGTTTACACGCCATCTTAGCTAACCCATTTAAAGCTAAAATTAAATTCCCAGTAATCTTAAGGATTCGGGAAGCATTGCTACGTTGTAAATCGAAAGCAGTAACATTGTTCTAGCCCGGATTCCGGGCCATTGCCAACGGATCAACGGACCATATATTTTTTAACTGTCCAAAATTTTCCCCCTCCCTCTACGATCTCTTACCTCAAAATATTCCCCGTCCTACTAATTTTAAATGCATTTTAAGTATGGTAAATTCTCCACCTTTTAAAAAAAAAATATCTTTTTTGTCTGTAAACAATATCAAGCTATAAATAACTCTTGTGTGTGTGTATTATATTTATAATATTAACTAATCTGCATGTTGTGTTGTCCTTGTTCTAGGTAAATTTGCTTAAAAATTATAACTTATTCTATACCTTCGAATCCTTCCGTGTATTGGCTACCTACGTGACATTGACGGAATTGTGTTAGACACAAAACATGCCATAAATAAAAGAAGAAGAAGAATAAGTCATGTTCATAATATCAATTACTGAATTTACAAAATGGCGCTTCTTCGACTTCCTGTTACACTATTACACAATACTTCCACCCCATTTCATGAAATCACTCCTACAAATTGCTATAGAAAGCGAGCGGAAAGATGTTACACATCAAAAATGGTTTACGCATTATATTGGTTCTCCCTTGTCTTATTTCGTATAACAACATTTAATGTTTTTTTACAGAGAATAACATTTGAGTTTCAAGTTACTACTAACACAACATTGTTTTGATGAAATGGATTACTTATTTGAAATAAATGATTATGGTCACTTGCAACAGACTTAAATTATTAACGGGATTCTTACCATGTTTATTATATCGGATACTCACAATCACAAATAATAAACATGGTAAAAATCCCGTTAATAATAACTCTATTAAATGATTAATAATATGCATCTGTGCTCGACGTTTCGCTTTTTGCAATCTCATCTATAGCTAGACCGCTTAACTGAGTCCACACCACTGCGGTAGATACGCGGGGCGGGAGGTACGTAGGGCCTCTGCCACGAGTACGAGCGTTTTGCGACGTGGCGCATTATACTACGGCAGTCATAGCCATCAGTGATAGTAAAAACGCAATTAACTAGAAATCCGTTTGCCGCGTCGCAAGACGTCAGTAGTCGTGGTCGAGCGGTAAGGTGATGTGCAGGCACCTATATTTATAACTAGTTGTGTGTATTATAGTGACGAAGTTGCGACTTCGTCACCGTGGAATAGTGACTTTCGGCAGCATTTTTAATTTTTTAGGCTCTTGTTCCCGTTTTTGCAACATTTTTCACTGATGCTTCAATTCTAATGGTTGCAGCGTGATGTTATATAACCTAAAGCCTTCCTTGATAAATGGACAATCCAACACAAAAATATTTTTTTAATTCAAACCAGTAGTTCCTGAGATTAGCGCATTCAAACAAACAAACTCTTCAGCTTTATAATATTAATAATATAGATTGTTTATCTTCAGAAGAATCTTGTTAAAATTATCACGTGTATAATCCTTTACCGCCCGGCCAAGACCGCACTGACGTCTTGCGATTGCGATGAGGCGAGCGATTTCTAGTTCATTGCGTTATTTCTATAACCGTTGACTATGAATGCCGTTGTATAGCGCGCAATGAACAGGAAATCATCATGGCAGAGACCCTACGTACCTCCCGCCCCGCGTACCTACCGCAGGAAAGGACTCAGTTATGCGGTCTAGCTATAGTACCCAGAGCTTAAATATTATACTATATATTAATTAACGTTATTCTGCCTCTTTTAATTCTTTATTTTTTCTGCGTATTTTATATTATAATAAGATAAAATAGAAATAAATGTAGTATTGAAAGTGCGTGAATAGTATTTAATTGAAAAATAACGAAGGCTGCGTGTTAATATAAATACTATGCTGTTTTTTTGGGTAATGGATTCCATGTAAATTGAGCTTTTAAAATATTGAATTGAGAACAGACATGATTTTGTTGATTCTATCTCTAAAAACATTAATATTATAAACAAACTAAGATTAATACATAGAAAACGAAAATAATATTAATAAAATGAATACTTTACAATTCTAACTTCTGGCATAGTAGTTACCTAAACTTCAATAAAAAATGTTGCATGGCAAGTATGATATCCACGCAACATTTAAAGTAAATAAAGTTTTTAATTAATTTAATAGAGAAGACTCTTCACGCAATGCAACAAATATTGTATAATCACTGTTTTAATTATCATTTAGCTATATCCAACCTTTTTTGTACACTAAGATAAATTCATTTACTAATACCAGTGGGCCTGGGAAAGCCCGCTGATCATGTGGTGAGTCTCCTCCAAGCTCCCGGCTTCCTATCTAGGTTCAAAGGCCTCCATAGGAATTTGGGAAAATCATCCCATCACATGTCGCGAAGGAAGCCCCAAATAGCTTGGGTACCCTCCAGACTCACATGAGACTCATACAATGCGACTACGGGGTTCCCGTTACCGTATTCGCGTAAGCCTAACTGTTGTGGAAGAAGATGGGCAAACTGTCGCCTCCTTCTACCGACTCGTTTGTGGTGGATTGTGTTTGTGTTCGCATAAAGATTCTCATCGTGGATCCTCTCCGCAGCCACCTTCAGTGAAATGACCGCTTTTAAGACGATGATGCCATGGCTCTGCAAATTACCTATCCAACCTACCTAGACTTTAACAAGTTAAACTTAGTTTAGTTGGCCTTAAAAAAATAGACAGTGTTAATTAGTGATGATCGGATATCCGTATCCGTATCTGAGGCAGAAAAATATCTGTATAAGTATTAGTTAATTTATGGTGAATCTTGAACGGATCTATTAGATTAGTTAATTTTATTATATATAAAATTCTTTATAGAGGTAGTAAAGTACTATTGTAAAATATAACATCAATTTAAATGAATTATCTTTTATTTAAATGTCACACTTAACTATTGAAACAAAAACACGTGCAGTGCAATTCGAAACATGTCATGTTAGTAGTACGAAACTTATACTGCCGTTTCAATGGCACGTGCCCCGGCACAGACAAAGAAAAAAATTGAGATCCGTATTCGCGGATGGAGTCTTAAATTTTCCGTATCCGTATTGACGGATATTCATTTTTGACGGTTCGGCACATCTCTAGTGTTAATCTTATAAATATTTATGCTAAGTAAATGTTTTTCCGGCTATTACGAGAATGGCAAATATTCTCCAAGAAAATTGGGTATTCATAATTGAAAAGCAACACTGGCAACTACTGCATAAATGAATATGTAACAAACTAAGTTATTAATTTTACGGTTTTTTAAGTTTATCTGCATTTATAAAGCTTTAATTTTACAAATTATTTTATGTTTAATATTGAAGAAAAGAAACATTTGCTATTAGCTATTTAAATATCTGCTAAGTTCTGCATTTTAGGATACTGATTTTTGGCGGTAAATTTTAAAAATAGAAGCCACTAGAGTTTATTTTACTGACTCGAAACAATTTTTGAAAGAAATTCTGTAAGTTTCATATTGTGAATTGACCGGGATAAAATTAAGCGGAGAACTTTGCTCGCAGAATCTTGTCCTTTATTAATAAAATAAAACCAAAGATATCCTAATTAAGTAGGTACCTACTAAGGAATTGGCTATCTTACCACTGTCTGAAATCATCATCATCATCATCAGCTCATTTTATGTCCCCACTGCTGGGGCACGAGCCTTCCCTATGGATGGATAGGGAGAACAGGCCATAAATCACCACGCGGGCCCAGTGCGGATTGGTGGTTGTTAACCTAATGCTAATGCAGCCGGGACCAACGGCTTCACGTGCCTTCCGAAGCACGGAGGAGCTTGAGATGATACATTTTTGGTCACCCATCCGATGACCGGCCTTTGCGAAAGTTGCTTAACCTCAGCACTCGCAGACCGGGCGCGTTAACCATTGGGCCATCGAGCTCTGCGATATAAAGATACTATGCCCGTACTGTTGATATTGTTAAATATTTAATAAATTCATACAAAACATTGATTTCAGACATTATGTCAATACATAGTAATATAGATAAGCCAGGCGGATTAAAAAAACCTATCACCAATCAACCCGAGTGCTAAATGTACCTAACCTACCTACTCCTGCTGGATTTCAAACCAGGAACCTCAAGGTTTGAGACAGTCTTGCCAGTAGACCACAGAAGCGGTATCTCCCGAGGCAGTAGGCGGCCTCTGTCCCACATCATAAATAATGAGTGTGCTAGTTAACTGCTTATAATAATTGTCCCACTGCTGGGCAAAGGCCTCCATCATTGAAATCAAGTCATCACTACAATTGATGGCTAATGGATGAGTGTGCTAAGGACGAACAATATAAGTAGGTCGTACATATTGACATATTTACCGACGATCTGGTGAAGGTCGCGGGAAGCCACTGGATGCAAGCAGCACAAAACCGGTCGTTGTGGAGATCCTTAGGGGAGGCCTTTGTCCAGCAGTGGACGTCTTTTGGCTGAGATGATGATGATGATGATGTACATATTGTGTAATGAATGATTCTTATAAGGTGTGATCACTGCATAACTAGGCATTTGTAGCTCGTACTATTGAGTTTAATGACGAAAAAGCCGTTACTATATTATACGATTTTCGCCGATTCGTAAGTTGAGTTTGACATACATACAATAACATGCTCTCACGTCATTTCCTTTTTGGGAGAAGGACGACAGAGCATCAATATCACCAATTTTGAGTAAACTCGCCGTTAGGACCTTGACGCCCCTTTTTGCATGATCAAAGTAGGGCTCCGTGGTGGATTAGATAACCTTAGTGACAGGTTGCTAGCAGATCGCCTGATACAAGCATTTTGGAACCCTTTTGGAGTTTGACATGATTCAAAAAATTCAAAATCATTTATTCAGTTTAGGCTACAAATATAGCTCTTGTGAACGTCACTTTATGCCATCGGTTCGTAAGTCTATCTACTCTGGGCGGGAGATCTTGTACTGAGAAGAACCGGCAAGAAACTCAGCAAGTGTCCAGCTCTTTTCTCCCTTCCAGCGTCATAAATATTGGAAAATGCCCTATCATAAAAGGACACTTACCATCACAAATAAAAACACAAAATGTAAAGGACAATCACAACCTGTAAAAAGACACAAAAAAAAGAAGAAAAAAAATGGTTTGAGGACTCTGCCTAGAATCACACAGGTGCCCTAATACTGAGCTCGATGGCGCAGTGGTCAACGCGCGCGTTCTGCGACTGCTGAGGTTAAGCAACTTTCGCAAAGGCCGATCATCGGATGGGTGACCAAAAATTTATCATCTCGAGCTTTCCGTGCTTCGGAAGGCACGTAAAGCCGTTGATCTCGGCTGCATTGGCAGTCGTTAACAACCACCATCTGCATTGGGCCCGCGTGGTGGTTTATGGTTCTCCCTATCCATCCATAGAGAAGGCTCGTGCCCCCACAGTGGGGACATAAAATGAGCTGATATTGAACCATAATACCTAGCTATGTCTTTTTTTTGACAGTGGAAAACTCGTCGACCGAGTACCACCGCGCCCGGGGAGGCGCGGATGGATATATAGGGTTCTCCCCTCCAGCTCCCGCCTCCCTGCACAGACCCGAGGGTCTCGACAGGGATTCGAGAGGAGGAGGGGCCTACCCACTAAAAACCACTGTACATCTCCTTCACGTGCCGCTAAGATGACTGTGATCACCGGCTTGGCAGTCACCAGTGTTAATACCTACCCTACCTACCTATATTTTTTTTTAGTTTTGCATTTCCGGTTTGAAGAGTAGGTATCGTAGTGGCACCAGTGTTCGACGCTAGTTTTCGTCGCAAAAAAAAAATACTTACGTAAGTGTTATTAATGATTTTATCAATACAATTCATTTCGCAAGTGCTAGTTACGGCAGTGCTGCGTACGTAGTGTCCTTTTCCTTTTTATTACATCGGCGAATGAACTAAAGCATAATAATATACCTATGTTGTTGTTATTTGTTGATTTTGTAACACTCACGACGATACACGACCAAACACGAAAAACTGGAATTATTTACGGTGCAAAAAAGCACTATAAACATATTTTAGTTACTTTTATAGTGCAAATTTGTGACATAAATGCTGCAGATAGCACTATTTCAGTGCCAATAAGCGTTTCTCGGCACTTTAGGTTTCAACTACACAGCTGATTTATCACCGTGAAAGCCTTTATCTAATGTTTATAGAATAAAATCAGTGATAAAACTAGGGCCTATTCGGGGTTCTATAAACGTTTACAATATCAGTAAGTATAGTGCTAATCATATAAATACACTAATTAGCACGTTCTAAAACGTTCTCAGGACTTTTATAGTACCAAGTTTTGTAGCTTGGGATGTTCCGGTTTGAAGAGTAGGTATCGTAGTGGCACCAGTGTTCCATACTAGTTGTTTTCGTAGCAAAAAAAACAATACTTTATGTAAGTAGGCATGTCTGTTTTCAATTGTTGCTAAAGACACAGAAAAGATCCTAAAGTCAAAAATAAGTTGCTGACCCTTATTCTATTAGGTAATTAAAGGAAAAAGGGGTCGATGCCCAGTTTCTGTTGTAGGGAACGGGACAAGCAGCCTGATGATATTCCCTTTACGGTTTCGCTGTACAAAGCCACTAGCGGCCGACAACAGTAAAATTAATTTCCAACATATTTTTTTTGTCTTGGTGCGTTTTTGCATTCTTTTTTTTTTTAAAGTGGCGTTCACATATCTTGTGTGGTTGAGATTTATTTTGCCAATGACAACTTTTATTAACTTGAAAGCCTTTTTATTTTGCAAAAAATGCACAGCGCGCGCAGTATAACGTGGACTGCTGTCAATCAATTTGTTTGTCGCATTTAGAGTTACCATTCTTGGCAGTTTCCTGCCTATTTGTCTGGATTGACATCCAATTTGTATCAACCTCTTGTAGTTACGAGATTGATGTTTTTTTGGCTCGTTGACAACCGTCAACACATACATTTTGTTTGATACAGGGCTTTGAAAGAAATTTATCATAATCCACAAATTAGATTCCTCCATAAATTCATAATCATAACCCTCTAAAATCGAATGTTGTCCTATAAATATTATAAACGCGAAAGTTTGTTTGGATGTTTGTTACTCTTTCACGTAAAAACTACTGAATGGGTTTGGATGAAATTTGGTATACAGATAGTTTATAACCGGGAATAACACACAGGATACTTTTTATCCCGATATTCCCATTGGAACGGAAACCACGAAACTACTGGATGGATTTGGATGAAATTCGGCATACAGATAGTTTATAACCGGGAATATCACATATGATACTTTTTATCCCGATATTCCCACGGGAACGGGAACCATGAAACTACTGAATGGATTTGGATGAAATTCGGCATACAGATAGTTTATAACCGGGAATAACACATAGGATACTTTTTATCCCGATATTTTCACGGGAACGGGAACCACGCGGGTGAAACTGCGAGTGGCAACTAGTACATGTATACATAATAATGAAGAATATTTTAATGAAATATTTTTTTATGGAAGTTATTTCAAATGTTTATAAGCCATCTATGTCAATATCGTAGTGCTTTAGCGTTAGTAGAAAACAATAGAAATATTTAAATATAATTTTGCGGATTTTTTTATTACAGTTGGTCACACTGGAATCTGAATGTGTCGTGCGGATTTCATGGCGGGAAAGTGAAGAGTCAAGTTTGCGGTTTTGTTTTATTTTCTAAAATTTGTGTTATGTTGGATAATAATATGAAATAATGGTGGATTATTAACCATTAAGTGTTCGTAAGTGCGCATGAGTGTTGGCAAATGAAACAAAACAGTGCAACTTCACTTTCCAAATTCTCTCAAGAAGTCCGGCCGAAGACTAAGTAAAGTCCTTAGATTAATAACGCCTAGATGGATAGTCTTCATACAAACGCATCCTCTAAAGTGAGGCAAAAAGCAGGTTATTGTAAGCGTGAGCATTACGTGCTTACGGTCGCCGATACGCACACAAACAAAACTTTGATGTTGTGGAGTGTGTACAGTGAAGGAGCAATTTCCCCGAAAGTGGGGAAACGTACTTACGTGAAATAATAGTAAAGTTTAATATTTCATGATAATGTCGTTATGCGTTAAAAAGATAAGTAAGAAAATAAATGTATATACTTCATCTTATATACTTTTTTGTTGATAATTTAGTTTAATACGAGAATGTTTATATGACATTAATCAAAAACAAATCAAAAGGACCTCGAATAAAAAATTAAGCTTTTCTCTTTACTAAAATTTGTAATAAAAATCAGGAGTGGTGGTAGCTTAGTAATCGGAGTCTCGCGTCTCATATCCGTCATCAGGAGTTTGAATGTGGATTCAAACTCCGTGGGGACGGACGGAACGAACCGCTAGGAGGATGATTTGTAATAAAAGTCAATGTCATGACGAGGTGCTTTTTTATTATATTATTTATACACCTACGCAATAAAAACACTTTGCGTCTTACCAGGCAGGTAGGCATCGGGTCCTTATTTTTCAAGGGGATTTTTGAAAGGGATTCCTTATTTTGTCTCTTTTACTCTAATTTGAAATGACGTTCACAAAACAGACAGAAACAAAAAAATAAACAAAGAGTAGGCATCGGGTCCTTATTTTTCAAGGGGATTTTTGAAAGGGATTCCTTATTTTGTCTCTTTTACTCTAATTTGAAATGACGTTCACAAAACAGACAGAAACAAAACACGGAATAACAGTTCAGACCTCATTCTTTGCTTATTTGTAAGGCACTTTAGGTAGGACTAATAAATGAAAATAAAAATAATTTGAAAAATAAGGTATTACTATTTTGCCATTTAAAATTGTAAATGCGGACGTTGGAATTGCTATAAAATACTACAATACGAGTAATGTGTACTAAGAAAAAAACTACTTATAAATAAAACTATTTCCAAGATCTGGGATTCGATAAAAATAAATCAACAACATTTTAGTGCTATTGTAGTGTTGTCTTGTCGACAACTTTAGGTAATTTAACCACCTTTATTCCGATCACTGCTCATCATTATGCCATTACAATAAATAGGGAAAGATATTATAATCTTACTTACTGGCAACACTTAAAATATATGGTTTCAAAAAAATATTTTCAATAAGATTTATTTTTATAAATAGACCAGTGGTTCTCAAACTTTTTTAATGACGGAACCCTTTTGGGAAGCAAAATACTTGATGGAACCCTACAATAAAACAATTGTTTTTATAAGTGTATTCTTTATTAATCAGCATAATAAAAGTACAATGTAACAGTTACTAATTATTATTTACTTCACCACTTGCCAAGGACAATAATAGAAAACATTAAAAAAGAAAAAATCTAACTAGTGGGAGGTATGAAACTGTTTTTTATTTTTCATCAATTGGTTGATATCAGGTTTGATGGAAGAAAGTTGGAGTCTCATATCAGCTTCGGCGTCCAGTCTATTGCGATATTTTGTTTTCGTGGCTGCGTAGGTAGAGAATCCTGTTTCGCACAAATATGTAGTTGGGAACGGGAGAAGAATATCCAGAGCCATTTGGCCAAGCATTGCATATTCATCTTGGATTTTGCACCAAAAATCATTGAGAGGCGTCGTTTTGAACAGTGACTCCATACTTGTGTCTGATGACATTTCTAAAAGAGATTCATATATCTCGTTTGGCAAGTTTTCAGGCTTTTCTAAGTTGGGTAAAAAAGGATTATAAATCCATGAATTCACTTTAATTTTTGTATTGTGTTCTTCGGGAAAATACTTTTCAAAAGATGCGCGCATCGAACTGAGATATTGGACCAATTCTTCAAACACATCATCTTCAAACATTTCTGAGTCGTTTTCACTAACAAACTCACTGAGTAACGTAAAGCTTTCTATTTCTTTCTTACCAATGCAAATGATCCAAAAATCTAATTTTCTTTTAAAAGCAGTTATTTTATTATAGGCCTGAAACACTGTTGTCTGTTTACCTTGCAACGATAAATTCAATTCGTTAAGTTTTTGAAAGATATCCGCCATAAAAGACAATCGGAACAACCAAGTTTTATCATACAAACGGTCCTTCAAATTAAAAGAAGTATCTGCTGAAAGAAACATTTGTAACTCGGCTCTAAGTTCAAATAGCCTTGTTAAAGTTTTACCCCGAGACAGCCATCGCACTTCTGTATGGAGCAGCAGTGTTTTATGTTTGCTGCCATAATCTTCACACAATAATGAGAACAATCGGGATTGTAGTGGTCGTGATTTGATAAAATTAATTATTTTTACCGCTTCATCCATAACTAATTTTAGATTTGACGGCATTTGCTTCATCGCAAGTGCTTGTCTATGCAGAATACAATGACTGGAACTACAATTAGGCGCTTTATTTTTCATTCGTGACACTGCTCCTGCTGTTTTACCTGTCATCGCCTTGGCCCCATCTGTACAAATGTCAATGCAATTGTTCCAACTGAGATTATTTTCTTCAAAAAATATATTTATTTTATTAAAAATTTCTTCCCCGGTAGTGTTTGCAAGCAGCGGTGAACACATAAGCATGTCTTCTTCAAAAGAACTTTTATATGGATATCTCACAATAACCAGCAGGATAGCCAAACCAGCGACATCAGTCGACTCGTCCATTTGCAAGGCGAATCGTGTATTTTGTAGACGTGTAACTAGTTCTTGTTTGACGTAGCTTGCCAGATCATGGATTCGTCGTGAAACAGTATCGTTTGATAGCGGAACAGTAGAAAGATGCTTTGCAGATTTTTCATCGAGCATACATTTTGTTATGTCTAATACACATGGTTTTATTAAATTTTCAGCGATAGTGTGCGCTTCACCTGCTTGTGCAATGCGATAGCTAACTAAATATGATGCCTCCGTGGCCTTTTCGTTGATAGTTTGTGTTACATGCATCATATTTTTTTGACTTTCTAATAACAGATCTTTTTTGCGAACAAAAAATTCTTTATTCTTGTCTTTAGACTCGGGGTGTACAGTTTCTAAATGTCGGCGCAATTTGGCAGGTGCCATGGAACTATTAGGAAGCAGTTTACTACAGAGCATGCAGAGAGGTGAGCCGTTGGAATCAACAAATCCGAAACTGATATAAGATTCATCATACTTCCTTCTTTTCGTCTTTGAAACCGTCGAGCTTGACGTCGTGGCATCATCTTCTGGATCGGTGATTGCTATATTCTCCGCGCGCACTGCTTTTGAACATTCAGCGTCATTAGAAGATGTTGTTGCAACACGTTTAACACCTTTAAGCCAACGTTTCATTCTTCTTTATTTATAATGTTACACGTCAGGATAGTGGGGTTTAAATAATGCACAATCGTTACTGCGTATAAGAGACTAAATTTAGTACCTACACTACAGTGAAGAAATGTATAAAACTGAGACAACAGAATACAGCAGGCAGTAAAACAATGAACACTATTTTCTCGCTAGCGAGCTTGTAAGTAGGTAGTAACTTATCGCTCTGAACGCTAATCGTCAACTGACGACGCGCGACGCGCGATCGCCGCTTTTATAATTAGTCCTAGACTCGATCTCAAATATTCTCGAAAATACTCGAGTCGGCACCTTTGATAAACAAAAAGCAAAAATAAAAACAGAAATTTAAACAATATCGACTTTATCCTTTGAAGTTAGAGTCGAAAGTCGCTTGTTGACAACTATAGCGTCTAATTCAGAGGCGGCTTTTATCAAAGAGACTGCGCGCTCACAAGTATACTACCCGCTCGCTTTAAGTTTGCCGCTGGCGATAGGTATGACGTTCGAAAAGTAGCGTCAGCAAAACATAATATAAAAATATTTTTTATTTAATTGTAACAATAAAAATTGTGTACGTACATATTTGGGCAAAACTATGACACATTATAAGTTTTGTTGTCGAGTGGGGGAGGGTACGCGCATTCCACAGACCGTCAAACTTAGAGCGAACGGGTTGTACAAGTATAAAATTGTTGATACCAAACTTATGAGATATTGTACCAGCTATTGTAACACATGTTTATACAAATACAAATAAATAAATAAATAACGTTCATAGCGTTTTGTCCCCGCGAGGCCGCGGAGTCCGCGCAGCCGCGGAGCGACCAGAGAGAGGTGTTTTGATTTTTTTTTTCTAAATTTTTGCGGAACCCCGACAGAGGTATCATGGAACCCTAGGGTTCCGCGGAACACACTTAGAGTATAGCTGAAATAGACTAATGAAAAATGGGAAATTAATTTCTTCTTACTAGTAACACTTTCACGGCTTATAATTTTATTTTTAAAAGTAGTGAATATTTAGCACAATACAGGTCAATTTGTAATACTTAAATGAAATGAAATGTTATGTTAGAAGCTTATTTGTCCTTATGCGATGCATTGTGACACCCATTAACTACACAAACCGTCATTATGTGATTATTTGTCGAAGATGTTTACACTAGCGCTTGACCTTGACAACTGACGAACGTTCGGGTGTACTGAGTCAAAATGGCTTAGTTTGAGTTGCCTCACTTTTCTTGCGCCTACACGGTTTCTAGGCGTTATTATTCTAAGGTAAAGCCCCACATCTTTACTGAGATATTCATATTCATTTATTCACCATAAATTCATAACAATAAGTACAATAAAAAACGAACGAATAGACTTGATTGCTTTCATCCGGAGCCGTAAAACAATACAAAAAAAATGTATCGCTGTCAATGTCAACTAATGTCGTTGTCGTACTTGTCGTCTGTCAACTGTCATCAGTCAGACTGTTTACTTTTTCAAAGACCAGTCACAGTCAGATTACATACATTATTGTAGGTACAACCTAATAGTTTATTTACTTTGAAATAAAATAAATAACAACTGGCTTTGTAAAATATAAAATTAGTGATAATAATCCGGTTTAGTTTGTAAAAGAGAATAGGTACGCCATTACTCTAAAAATGGACGAAGTTTTAGAAAAAATGGAAAGCGCTATAGGCTTTGAGCCAAAACTTAAGGAAAGCAGTTTTGAAGGGCTCTACAAAAACTGGGGGAGATTTGATGGCCAAGAAAAAAGACGACAAGAAACATTAGAAATTCAGAAAAGGTATCTATTTATTTCAAAAGTTTGAATAACTGTCTTTTTTTTTTAAATAATTTAGATCAAATTCACAAATTTTTCGTGTCTTGTACGTCGCCAGACAAAATTTACTTATTGTAAGTGAACTTGTTAAATAACAAATATTTTTTACTATGTAATAAAATGTATGTTTATGAATTTTATTTTGCTCAAAGTTTTTTACCATTGAATTTACTAAAATGGTTTACATTTTAGTAAACTTGAATGACAGTATGTATGTTCTTGTATCACAACTGATTCAATAGCTATAAGAATAATAGCAAAGATCTCCAACCTCAGTACCTACTGGTCGACCAACCTAAAAGTGATATTCCTAATTCCCACCACATAAGGTTCTTTTAACCCAAATAGTCCAGCCATGCGTTTGTGTGTTGTTGTATATGAAACTCTTAAAAGTATTATATTAGGGTATACCTATATAATACTTTTCAGGCCTTTTAAAAGCCCCGTCGCAGTATCTGGGTTAATTCCATTGATACTAAAGTGTGAGTTCAAGCCTTGGTAGCACAACAAATGCTTAGGTTGAATGTGAGATAACATGGTACAATATCTATTACTTCAATACCCTATTGATGTGAACCCATACCAGTCATAATTATAATAAGCATTTTAAGTGTTATAATAAAAAAACAAAGGTGTAATCAAAGATGATTATAAATACTTTATATTTTTTTCTTATAAATTATAGTTTATTCATGGTATGAATACAAGTTCTCCAATTAAATAAATTGTTATCTTACACTACCATTTGGTGGATAATAAATCATAAATAATAAACAATATTCAACCAGTCCCATTTGGTCTTTTTTAAAACTTAATAAATTTTCTTTCAGTAACAGGAATAACAGAATAGACTTATTCAGAGGCATTCTAGCTTTAGTAGAGGCTGTTGAAGACAATGACATCTTCCAAAATAAAAAAGTAAGTTTGATTTATGTAATTTAATTTTTAAGCAAATGAATGTTGGTAAATCTATTTTGTTTTAATTATTAATTTTTATTTCTTTACTAGTTGACCCAGCGGACTTCATACCGCTTTGACAGTTTCCATGACAAAAAAATCAAAGAAATAATTTTGTATTGGAAAACTAAATTGTCATATTTAATATTTTCCATTACTTAAATAGTTTCTCACCATTTAAAACTTCCCTGAACTTCCACAAATATTTCAAAATCAAAATTAGTCAAATCGGTCCAGCTATTCTTGAGTTTTGAGCCACTCAAACGAACAGCAATTGATTTTCATATTTATATAATAGCTAACAGCTTGTTATTACTACTATAATGATAACCAATATGTCAACAAACTATTTACAACCTACAATAAATGAAAATATAGCACACATATTTTTATATATACATAATATTAATACACAATTTTTACATGTTGAAATATACTTTTAACTTTGTTGATCTAAAAGGCCACTTGCGATAATTCATATTAGGTATTTCTACTGCAATAATTTTAATTATTGCTTTGTGTCAATACATTATTTTCCTAAGCCTATGCTGTCCCAACTGGGTAAAGACCTAGGTCCTTCCACTCATGTTTTCCCGGAGCCACCTCATATCAGTGGTCTGGTGTGCGTCTAAATAATTTGCCACCTTTCTGGGCCACTAAAATATGAAATTGAAATCTTTTATGGATTTAATGAAAAAACATAGTTTATAAATATTGTTTTCTAAAGTTTACGCAAACACTACACATTGAAATGAAACAACTTTTATGGATCTACTCGCGTTTATTTTACACATTACTCTACCACCTAAATACACCACCAGCCTGGGATCCCATCATACAAAATATTAAATCCCAGCCCCGACACCATACTGCCAGACCAAAAGATACTGTAAGCTCTTTCTGCGTAAAACAGAACGCACCTGATTAAATTTAAATGAGGGTATACAAGCTACCATCTAATTATGAGATGACCAACACCTTAGTCTCCATGTGACCACGGACCCTGCAAAGGGTTTGAAACGTCAGGATAAACATTAAATAGGTAATGTGTAAAATAAACGTGAGTAAATCCGTAAAAATTGTTTAATTTCAATAGTTTATACATTTATTGTGCAATGTTTTAGGTATACTACAGGCCCAGTATATATGTAGCTGGTTTCAACAAGGTTTCACCAACTTACAAAAATGTTCTCATGATGTCAGAGTGGATGATAGAGAAGCCATCAGATTTTGTTGAGAACTGGTATGTAACACCATGTCCAAAAGGGATCAGAATGCTTGTTGTGGCCAACAAAGTAAGTATTATTAAATATTTATAAAATAGTGAAAAAATTGAATGCCTACCCGACCCAGCCAGGAATCGAACCTGGGTCTTTCGCAATCCGGGCGGCTGCACTGACCATTATGCTGTTATAAGGCTGACGTAAGCACTGAATTTTTCCACTGCTTTTTAAATATTTATAATTTACAGTGAAAAAAAAGTATTATTTCTAAGCTAAATCATAGGTAACACACATGTACTATACTTTATTTATTTTATTGCCATCCATGCCAGTACTACATATACAACAAGTAATGTAGTAAACAGCCTATATAATTGTCCCACTGCTGGGCAAAGGCCTCCACATCATTGAAATCAAGTCATCGCTACAATGGATGGGTAATGGCTTAAAATCACCACGTTTGCCAAATGCGGGTTGGTGATCCAAACCCGGGCTATGTATCGGAAACAATCCGAGATAATACATATTTTTTTGCCCAACCTGGGAATTGAGCCCGGGACCTCCAGTATCGGGCCGAGCGCTATGCCACTCGGCCACCGAGGCGTTATACATATACAACAAAGTGTTCTACATATACAACAAAGCCCTAGGGTGGTGCAGGAGTAAAGGTTTGAACCTAAACCCTGAAAAAACCAAACTTGTTCTATTTACAAAGAAAAGAAAGATAGGATGAGCTGCACCAGTGATAATGGACAACCAGAAGCTGGAAACAGTCAAGGAAGTCAAGTATCTAGGAGTGACACTGGACAGCAAGCTTACCTTCAGGACCCATATAAGCAACACATCCTCAAAGGCAAAGATGGCAATGATGCAGTGTAAAAGTGTAATAGGCAGAACCTGGGGCATGAAACCAGCAATGGCACTATGGATATACATGGCAATAATCCTGCCAAGAATCCTAGACGGAGCATTCGTATGGTGGCATAGAGCTGCAGTAGGGAAAAACAAAGCTGAGTTAGACAAAATCCAAAGGCTAGCGGCCATAGTGTCCACGGGCGCGATGAGAACAACACCTACAACCGTGCTCGAAATCCTACTGGGGCTAAATCCCCTGGACTTAGAAATTAAGAGAAGAGCCACGGAACAATGGTTCAAGCTAAGAAGCACTGGCATATGGACTGGGAACTTCACGGATAAGGGCCATGCTAGCATAGGCAAACAATACGAAGACAGGCTGTCAATGATCCTCTCCAATAACGACTTAATACGGAAGGAAAGGGGGAACAAAAAATATAGAATACACATAGGATCAAGAGAAGACTGGAGCGTAAAAACTGATGGCATCACTGATGGAGTCAACAAAGCTCTCTGATCTGGCATGCACATTAAATATGCGGACGGGACGGAGAGGAACAAGTCGATACCGTTAAGAAGATTCGCCAGTGTCTTCCAGGCGGAAATATACGCAATAATGGCATGCGCTGAGATGGCCGAACACCTTACTATTAAAGGAAAAATGGCTATCTACAGCGACAGCCAGGCGGCGCTGAAGGCACTAGGCAGAGAAGAGACGACATCAGCAATCGTCAAAGAATGCAAGGAATCATTAAAAAGGCTGGCTGAGAGAGCGGACCTGACGATAGCGTGGGTCCCCGGACACGAGGGAAACACGGGAAACGAACAGGCCGACGAACTAGCCAGGAAGGGAGCAGAGGAAAACCTGGTGGGACCGGAATTCCGGCTGCCAGTAGCGCATAACATCACCAAGGGAGTAATAAGCCACAGTATCACATCAGAAACCAACCGAAGATGGAGGTCCTCGAAGGGTATGAGACAGTCGAAGATCTTCATCAAGGGAATGGATAAGAAAAAGACCAATAAACTAATAGGACTCTCCAGAGAGAACATGAGGCTAGTCATAGAAATCATAACAGGACACTGTCGGCTGAACAGACATCTGACAGTGATAGGAGTGAAAACCGACCCCATATGCCCGGAGTGCATGGAAAGCGAGGAGACCAGCCTCCACCTACTAGCTAAGTGCCCTATGTACTCACTGGCAAGATGGGAGCTCTGGGGGTCGGACACACTACACATAGAGGACCTAAAGGATCTGAAGGTGGAGCAGATAGCAAGATTTACCAACGAGACCAAAAGATTCGACGGGGCGCCGTGAAAGCTGGAAGAACCTTAACTCCCTCAAATGGGAGAACGGGCAAAAGGATGAAGTGGCCCGCAACAATGCGGGTGGATCGTCCGTTCGGTTAGCGACGTACCCATAAGAAATAATAATAAGTGTCCCCTAGCCTCTGGACAAATATTAACATTACGTCATGTTAATTAAGGTATTTCTGACCAATATGAGAATTAAGTATTATAACGATTGGGCGAGTAATTACCGTAAAATCAATGTTTTTCAAATAATTACTTTGAAGCAGCCTAAATATACGTAATTTTTTTTTTTAAATAATATTTAATCATTATTTCTGAGAAGTAGTAGTAGTAGTTAAGAGCGTAAAGTCACTTTCTATACTCTGGATACATTGGCAATTTAACACAGATTTATTGCAACCCTACTTACAGAAAACCACATGAACTGACACTTCATGCTGTGATTGAATTGTAACTAAATCTATTAAAAGATAAAATAAAATGTGAATATAGTTAAATAGTAATTATAATAAGAAAATTAACTACTTAATTGTAATATGTAAAACAATGAAAGTTTGTTTTTGTTGTGGGATTTTTTTAAAACTAGTGTTTAATACTGAAATGGATATAAGCTTGTACTCGGTTTAGTTGGTAGTAGGGCTTATTAAGTCCGCCTGGCTAGCTACCACCATCTTATCTAAATATGTCGCCATAACATCAATGTTTGTAGTATTGTTGTGTGTGTTCCGGCAGCTAGAGATGAGATAGTCAGTGCCTCACTAGTTGAGGATCCCGGGTGAAGTGCGCTTCCAACTTTAAAGATTGGCCTTATCATCACTTAACATCAGATGAGATAAAGGTGAAGTGCTAACCCGTATATAAATTTAAAAAAATGTATTGAAAAGAGCATCATTGTAAATACTTTGTTTACCTTCACATTAAATTTGGACTGAGCATAATATTGTATGATAGTTTTCTGCAAATATGTTATAAATAATATATAATGTTATAAATTTTAGGGTAAAACTAAATGCTACACAAAATATGGACATTACGAATTTGAAATGCGGTCAGCATTGCCTGGTGGCAATATACAAGATGGTAGAAAAGCAAGGTTTACTTGTTGCGTATTGGATTGTTTCTTTGTACAAAAGAGCAATACTATGTATGTGCTAGATTTTCTGGCGTGGAATAATCAGCCTATGACAGACTGTGATGTGAGTTATTTTATTACATTACATAAACAGTATATACAGGGTGTCCCAAAAATGGCACGCCAGGCTGACACTGTAGATAGCTTAGCTATAAACCTATCAGATAAAAATAACATGACTCTAGTAAAAGTCTCATAGTTTTGGAGAAAATGGCACATTTTATGTTCTAAAGACTCCACTTTTAATTCGTTTTAAACCTATCAGATAAAAATAACATGACTCTAGTAAAAGTCTCTTAGTTTTAGAGAAAATGCCACTTTTTCTTTTCTAAAAACTCCACTTTTAGTTTGTTTTTTATTTTATTTTTTATTTTATCTGATAGGTTTATAGCTAAGCTATCTCCAGTGTCAGCCTGGCGTGCCATTTTTGGGACACCCTGTATATATATATATATATATATATATATATAATAAGATGCCTAAGTAGTTCTTAAATTAAAATCAGCTTTTATTTCAAATATCGTTTCTTTGTGCCAAAATGTGCCAAACATTTTTTGTGAATTAGTTCCACTCTCATAACATTAACTATCTCAGTGATAATTAATTGACAATAAAATTTATAATACCTATATCTTTTTGTGTAACAACTCATTTTCAGACTGAGTTCCGGCACTTTTGGCTACAATCACAATTCGCCGAGATACCAGAACTGGGTGATTTTAGTATGAAAAACCATACAAGATTTGTGTTATTACCCAAGATTCCGTGCACTCTTGAAAATTTAAATGAGTAAGTTGATGTTTCTTAGTTTTTGTCTCTATGTTAGTACAACAAAAGGAGAAAATAAAAAGTAGGAGTTACATAATAACTCGCGGTTCAAATAAAGACCGCGTGTATGCGTCATTACTGCTTGAATCAAAACAAAGTTAGTCGAAAACATACTTTAATTTGATAGCAGTAATGTTTGTTTTTCCTAAAAGTTTTTACTGTAGCAACGTTGGACCAATCAGTTTGATGCTGACTACATAACAGTTGTTTTATTAGTGAAAAGTATTTAACGTAGACCCTAAAATGGTTGCAGTACATTAAAGTAATTTTTAATTAACATTTTAATTTGCTTCCTGTCACGTTACCCGCTTGCTCGTTTACCAGTTCTTGCATGAAATATATACAATTAAATGTGCTAACTTAGTTTATTTAGTTAATTTAGTTAAAATTGGTAAAGCGACCCAAAGTAAGTCTTGGCCTCCGATAACAAGAGCCTCCATGTAGGTCTATTCAGCCTCTACCTCCTGCCAATCTTTCGTGTGAAGCCCGCCCAAGTCCTTCTCGACCTTATCCCCCCACAATGGTATCTCGGACGGCAACTGGCCGACGGTCATTAGGCCGGCCCACGTATACGTTTGCTTCACCATGCGATCTTCTCCCATCCTCCCAAGGTGGCCCAGCCAGCGAAGTATAAGAAACGAGCAGTTTTCTCGCAATTTTCTCCACGTCGATTTCGTCGAATTGAAAGCAGCCGAAAGTCGTTTTATCTTGAGATTTTAAAAATGAATCTTTTATTATTAAAATAAAATATAGCCTATAATGTTACCCACAACGTATATAGCATTTTATCAGTGAAATAATTTTAAGGACCAGTGACTCCAGATATTAGACCCGTCAAACAAACATATAAAGTCCCAAATGTTACCTCTTTAATAGTATGGATATATATATATATAAATTACATAAATACGTATATTAAATAAACTATAAAACTTAATTTATGTTACAGATTTATGATGACCTGTCCTCATTTTGAAAATAATATACCTGAAATGGATGGACTACTGTTCTACCACAAACAAGCGCATTATGTGTCAGGCGAGACTCCTTTAGTTGGATGGCTGTTTCCTTATATGGTGCAAGAACTGCTGGGAGAAAGTAAGCCTATCAAACACCTACAGTTGTATTACTAGAATAGCAAATAAATAATTTTAATTTGAAAGTAAAACAAAATCGGAAAAATGCTACTGCCCAGTAAAACTAAATAAATAAAGTTAGTAATTAGCCTATACAGGGTGTCCCAGAATGGGTAAATCAAACTGCTATGGCAGGTGACTTGACCTACCCCTAAAAAATATGAAAAAAAATATTAAGATAAAGTGCAGTAAACTCAAAATCTAGTTATTATTTTAAAAAGTTTGTTTATAGTCAGACCAAACAATTACTTACAATTATTATTGGTAAGAAAAAAGTGCAAATAACCTCAAAACGCAATAATTATAGGCATAAACTTATGAAGATTGCATACAATTTCAATAAATAATTTAAAAAAAATTATAGCCATGTACGTTATTTTATTTTTCATATATTTTAGGGGTAGGTCAGAGATCAAGTTACCTCTCATAGCACTTTGATTCACCCATTCTGGGACACCCTGTATACTGTACCGTACTGCTGGGCAAAGGAGCTTCATTGAAATCAAGCCACTACGCTTGCAGCCGCGGATGGTAAATCCGGGCTATGCATCAAAATCTGAAACACTGCCCAACCTGGAAGTTGAACCAAGGACCGCGTTATAATAAAATAAAATAATGCACACATAATATTAGTAAAAGTAGTTTAGTTTAGTTCTCCAAAACCGGTCGTTGTGGAGATCCTTGGGGGAGGCCTTTGTCCAGCAGTGGACGTCTTTTGGCTGAGATGATGATGATGATGATGATGAATATTAGTAATTCAAAAAGACTATAAACTGCCAATTTCTTACTTATTTTCGACCACTTCAACATAATATTATGGTTCCCTGGAGTAATTGGCTTTTTTGCCATCGCCATTTGTACTACTTCTTGTTTTGCCCTCTATTATGTTTTACTATGGTCACAGATATAAATAAAGAATATTTTCACTTCTCATGCTCGTAAAGTTGTTCTTTATGTCGAGAGAAGGCGGCATAATAGTAGTTTATGCAACTGTCATATAATGAAGGGTATTAAAACACGAGTGTGAGTTTATGAAACGAGCGCAGCGAGTTTCATAATAGTAACGAGTGTTTTAATACCCGTGTTATATGCAGTTGCATACACTACTTTATCTTCACTAATGCAATTGCAGTTGCATACACTACTTTATCTTCACTAATGCAATTAGTCAAACAACAAGAGTAAAAGCTGACAATAGTTTATTTATAATAATTGTTCTAATTTTGGATGGTACAATTTTGAAAGAATACATACATATGCCACATAGAAGATGGCTTGAATTTGTCGGAGAGGTCTTTCAGATACACAAGAATGACATTTTCAGAAAATGATGTAGTTTTCTTTTCGATCTTCCATGCCAAAAAGTTATTATATTCTTTTTCATATAATTTTCTAGATTTTTCTGGCAAAAGATTGTGAGTTACTTTTGTTGCCAATTCTAGAATATCCGGAGGCGAACAAATATCATCGTCGCTGTCCATTTTTAACTTTTAATTTGTATTTTAAAAACAAAACACATTGCGAAACATTAAATTCACGCGTACGTGTATTGTCACAGTGAACTTGCCGCCATTAAAATCTAACCAATGAGAGCGCAGCTGCGCGCGCAGGGCCAATCAGGAGCGAGCGCGCGCTGTTCTTTTTTTATTTAATTGGCACAAGATCTTACCAAAGAGTTTTGTGTATGTAAGTTTAGTAGTTTCGACGAAGTTTTCACGTATAACCCAACTGTTTTCAAAAGCCAGCCTAATATCAAAATGTTATACAACTTGTATGAGGATTTTGACATAAGGCTCGCCAGGTTAATTGGTCGCGTTTTATTGATGTTATAATGAGATTTTAGGATATCGATGTGGATATTATACCATCATGTGAAATTGCTTAAATTGAGTGTTTTGTTGTCTGCGCTATAACAGTAGTAATTATAAGTCAAGTATTGGAAACATAAGTAGCATGTTACAACATTAGTGTAGATAAAATGTGTTTTTATGCTCTTGTGCATAAAGTAATTTCTTCTTTTAAGACTAAGGCAATTAGGCCTTACAGCCACACACAATTAAATACACCTTCATTTAATTGATATATTTTTATGAGATTTAGGTTATATCTTAATTTAATTATGACATAATTATGTATTACTATCTAAATACAAATTTACGATTAATACGGGCGTGCATTTACGTAAAAAAAATATAACGCAAATATTTATAATAACTTGGCATTACGGCTCAGACCATAGTCAAAACGTCACATAGTCGAATATTAAAAAAAAAAAAGAAAATTGTGTGGCGGGAAGCTAATTTTATTATTCGTCAAACAAAACTAGAAACTAGCTTTTGTTGTTTCGGTTTGTTTTATTTCCTTGCAATCGAAGTGAAAAGCAGAGTGTAAAACTCGAGTATAAAACCCATTTTACCCTCGACGTGACTATCCACACTCGCCGTACCGGCTCGGGTGGCTATATGCACGACTCGGGTAAAATGGCTCGTTTTATGCTCTTGTTGTACAATCTACTATTTAATTTAACTTCACCAGAATAGTACAGTCACGACTGTAACTCTTAATACTATGGAGTAAGAGTCAACATTTGTCAAAAGTTTATACATATTAATGCTCGTTACTGTACAACTAAGTAAATAGAAGAACAACTTTGTATTTCTCTTTCTTCCAGACATAACAGTGCATGAAAATTATGTAGCGCAAAAACCAGCAGACTATGTGAATCAAGCTGACTTCATACAGAAATTTGAAGAAAAACTTGAAAAAAAGCAATTCAAAAGTAGACGTATATCTGTTAACAGTAATGCTATGGATACTGTAGTTGCAGACGAAACTAAGACAGAGGTATGCTAATACATCTAGATTTACTCGTAGTTATTTTATGTTGCTGTTTTGTTTCTTAACCTTTTTACCGCCAACAACTTCTATAGAAGTTCGAGATTAAGATTAGATTAATTAATTTATGGAGAAGCACTTGGCCTTCTTATTTTCATTATTAACCTTTTCACCGCCCAACTATCCTGCACGCGATGTCTCGCTGTACGCCAACGTATAAATGTATTTTAATAAAGTAGGTACAAAGAAGACCTTCTATAGAAGTGCTGGCGTGGACGGCACGAAAATCTCGAACTTCTATGGAAGTTGTTGGCGGTAAAAAGGTTAAGGACAACCTACAAAATATACACCACATAAATACAAAAAAAAGATAAAGAAGTCTTATTCTAAGTGCTGTTTTACTTACAAGTTGCCATGGCATGCAAATGGTGGGTAGCAATGTTTTTAATTTTTTTTTATCTTTATATTATCAGAGTAGTCTTCATTTGTTTGTCCACACATGTCGCTAACATTCTATTGAGCTCCCTTTTGTTGTAAGAAAAAGAAAAAAAAACCCATTTATTTTAACATAGACACGAGACATTAGAAAATAGTCAGTTTAAAATTAAGATATAATTAAATCACATTTTGATTACATATTTACACACATAATATTTTACACAAGAATTGATCTTGAATTTCGATTAATATTAAGCACTTCAAAAACAGCCTAAGAAAATACTGTTTGGTGGTCTTACCTACCGCGTGTCTAGCCAAGTTCAAGCTAACAGAAATGGCGAGCAGCACCGTGTGTAATATTACACGAACCATTTGGAGCCACTTTTGGCCCCCTCATAGCTCGAAAAACTATTTTACATAAACATGTTAAATTTGGCTCATATATTGAGACTTGCCAAACGGTTATTTAAATATTAACGTCCAAAAATCGTCATTTTAATCACTGACTGATCTATAGATAGATCAAAACTAACCCAGTTCCAGATGACCTGGAAAGTTCAAATTTAGCATCCAGATAGGTAGTTGGGCGAATACAAATGAATAAATCAGTAACTAGTAAATTTTTATCAATTTATTATATTTTTCAATTAATTGATTTTATTAAGAACACTTAATTATAGATGCCTGTAATGTAAAAATAAGCAATCAAAATTGATGAAAGCCGGTCTTTATGTGGATTTTAAAGTCTTCACGTGAATATATAACGGGTGAAATACCACCCTTATTTTTTTTTAATATAACATAATCAGTTTTAGTACTTGTAACGACTTATAACTAAGAGTATATACGACTTTCGTATTTATTACGTTATTATTAACTGGGATTTAGTATTAATACCTACTAATAATTTCTGTACAAAAAGTAACGATATCCCATCAAAAATATAAATGTGAAATGAGAGCCAAGTTCAATATTATGAAAACCTTAAACCTCGAACTTAAAGATAAAATAACATTGTCAAATATGTATGCTTAATGTTGTAATTTGAAATCCCATAAAACACGTGAAATGTGAAATGAGAGCCAAATTCAATATTAAGAAGTATGCCTTGTATGAAGTATATCTTAATGGGTGCCAAGTTCAAAGACTAAGGTCTGACTTGGCTAGTTTTCATATACATACTAATTTTATTATATTATAGCCTTCGCAAGCTCTAAAGCTGTAAGTTCTTATTTTAATCTTCCGGAAATTTGGCTGGCTGGTAGAAACTAGCCATCGAACATAGGGCTCTTCCATGACTGTTTTATAATTCGTATATGAGAACTAGCCAAGTCAGGCTTTGAACTTGGCACCCATTTAGATCTCACTTCTTTTGTTGTTGAAGTCAACAACCATGGCGTACTTCATAATATTGAATTTGGCTCTTATTTCACATTTCGCGTTTTTGATGGGATTTCAAATTACAACATTAAACATACATATTTGACAATGCTATTTTATCTTTAAGTTCGAGGTTTAAGGTTTTTAATAAGCTGTTGATGCTATGAAACCCCTTAATTTAGTACTATTTATTATTGATTGAAGTCTAATGAACATAAAATATGTTTTCAATTGTTCCCAGATGGAAGCAGAAGAAATCCCAGTTCAACAATCTCAAGAAAGTCATGAAACTAAATCGACAGACATGGATGCAGGGGAATCTCTGAAAGTAGTTAAGGAAGTTAAGGATAAAAAAGAAGGAAGTGAGTTAAATGTGGAACTAATAACATCTTAAAAGCAAAAACAAAATAGACTGTGGAATAAATGTGCATATTTTTTTATTCAGATGTGTCTTGAACTGACATTCTGTATCAATATATTTTATTAATTATATCCTTGGCCATGAGGGAGACTGCCCAGTAAAAGGATGTTAGTAAATTTATTGATGAAAACGGTTAGACTTTTTGAAATATTTTACTTTTAGCGTCCAGGTTCATTATTCATAGTCTTATTGAACCTGGCAAAATATAGATCAAAGTAATTGGTGTTATATTTAACCTTTTCACCGCCCAACTATCCTGCACGCGATGTCCCGCTGTACGCCAACGTATTAATGTATTTTAATAAAGTAGGTACAAAGAAGAACTTCTATAGAAGTGCTGGCGTGGACGGCACGAAAATCTCGAACTTCTATAGAAGTTGTTGGCGGTAAAAAGGTTAAAGATTCATCACTAGAAATGTATGTATGACGACGTGATTAAACTCAGATTAGAGGGTTGCTACTGAAAAGTTAAGATATTCTAGCTTTAGCTTCTAGATTCAATGAAAATGGTCTCTTGGACCAGGCATATATTGGGCCAACTTTGATATCAAGAGATCATTGTTGGGCCATAGTTCAGTGTTTGATTTAAAATTGTATCACAATTGTATTTAAGAAAGACTAACACTTTTTATGTTAAAGTTATTTGAGTCTGTGATTAAACATTATGAGAGCTAATTAGAGTTAATGACGGTAGTTGTTGACATTGAATGGGCGCCTTTGGCTTTCAATGTAAAAAGTAAATAGTGTTGAATCATTTCCGCGGGCTGGTTAGAACCACGATAGCTCAATTGGGAGAGCACCTGACCCGGTATGTCAGAAGGGTGCAAAATATGCGATAAAAAAAATTATATAAACATTTCTAATTAGAGTTATTACTGAAACGTTAAGACAAACTAGTGAACATTTTGCATCGCTATTATTTTTTGTTTTTATATAAGTATTGACTTGTTTAAGTTAGGTATCTTTTTTGTTAAAGTTATTTGATGACGTGATTAAGCTCATAAGCTATATATGAGTTACTTACTACTGAATGAACGAAGTAGAAATAAAAGTGATTAATGAAACAAAGAAAAGACTTATTATTTTAAAACACAACTTGACCATGGACTTCTTTTAAGATATGCCAAGGGTATGCCAGTTCTATTTAAGTAATAATTTTAAAAAAATAAGTGAAAATTTGGACCCCGATAAAAATTGTGATAAATGACAAAAGTTTGTTGTCGGCACTTCGGTAGGTAGGAACTTCGCCATTGATGGAAAGTGTGGTCACATTTATAATATTAGCTAGATTTTGGGGTAGTTTGAGTAATTTCGGTCCAAAACTTGCGTTTTAAATTACGATAACTCTTATTTTCATGAGTAATATTTGTTTATTATTTTTTTGTTATTGTTATTTGTATGCCTATGTACCTTTTTGCGATCAGACAGGGTTTTTTATACATATTCAATGCGCGTTCAAACAAAAAAGTAATCTCTTTAGCTTTATAATATTAAGATAGATATGGATGTTAAAACTATGTTTTTTTGTTTGTTTTAAAAATATGAAATTAGTATATGTGCGATAGTACCTACCTAAATTATAGAAATATTTTTATTAAATTAGAATCCTGTCCTTTACAACTTACATGGTGTTGACAATAAAAGCAAGTACATACTAAAGTCACCGTCCTAGTCGCGCTTGTCCCTTTTTTGTAGATCATCTTTGACCTGATTTAGGTATATCTTGGTCTCTGGCTAATCTGGGTGCCTAGTGTCACAAGTGTAGTGCGAGTTTCATTCGTCATTCGATCACGTTAAAGAAAACGAGAAATTCTATGGCAATATTTTAATTCTTCTCATAGTCCACCACAGGGCCTAGTAGTGTAAGTAATTTTTGACATTCGATCACGTTATCGAAAACGAAAAATCATTAAAATAGCAGTAATTACGTGTGTATATGC
The DNA here is from genome assembly GCA_947562085.1 of Eudonia lacustrata. Classification (NCBI taxonomy): domain Eukaryota; kingdom Metazoa; phylum Arthropoda; class Insecta; order Lepidoptera; family Crambidae; genus Eudonia; species Eudonia lacustrata. Next base: position 18,817,063 of record OX387340.1, on the reverse strand, counting down.
ATTCTATCGCATTCAAATAATAGTTTCCAGGTTGATTTAACTATTTATTAGAAGGCAGCACAACCTAGTAGCACGAAAAAACCACTTTAATTAATTACTTGCCTACTAAATCGCATCACATCGCAATGAAACGACGACTTCGACGACAATAGAATAGAATGCTTAAACACACGTAATTACTGCTATTTTTATGATGGTCATGGTTCTCGGCGATCTTTACCTCCAAATATCTCGGGAACGTGACACTTTAGGGTTCCATATTACTTGACATTTTTTGTTTGTATAAGTATCCTCTATCCATTTAAAGCACTTTCATCGTGCGCGGAGACTTCGAGAAAAAATCAAAATGGCGGCGGGTGGATATGCCAGCTTCCATAGGAAAATGTTCGAACCCCTTTGTATAGGAAATCTTAACTCTTCTCGTATGTGGCCAGGTGGCGTTGCTTCAACTACTATACATATTACTACTATACTATTTAAATACTAATTTTCATTTTTGTAAACAATCGAATGAATACGGGGTTAGTAAACTAAACTCATACTGGATAGTGTGAGTTAAATTTCACATTCGATCACGTTAACGAAAACGAAAATTAGTATGGCATTGAAGCAGCGCCTCCAGGCGACATAGTTACGCGAAGAGTTAACATTTTGCCATACAAATTGTGTGTGTCAAGTTAGCAGCCTCACCACGGAATTAGATGGTTTTGACTACGTCAAAAAATTGTGTATAAAAAGTGACGTATAGCATGTAAATAGTGATACTATGGTTCAAAAGATATTTGAGTATCTTGGTGAGGCTGCTAACTTGACGTCAAGCTAGCAGGCACCTTAAGAAACACGCAAAATTCCAATCATAGTACTTCAATACAAACCGAGATATTACGGTCTCTATGGGCTGCTAACTTGACGTTTCTTGCGATGGTGATTCCAGAGAAACGGGTACAAGTTTTAAACAAATTAACATGAAAAAATTGTGCGTGAAATTGTGAATCTTACGATATAAATATAAAAAAAATTCTTCTTTGCTATTTTCCAGAAATCTAATGTAAACTTCTACATAATACTCATGGGTTGTCGATCAATGTTGAACTTTGCTCCACAGTAATAAGGTTTAGGTACACTTTATTTTAAACATGAGGTGGGTACTATCGAGCAAAGTAAAATATATATTTTTGACTGTGTCAATACATATCCTCGGTTCAATGCTATTGATTTGGTAGGTATTTAAACAATTATTTTTCTACCCACTTTTTTACATACCTACTGTTATTTTTATTAAATCTCATCAAATTTTTGATTGTGTCAATGCTCTAAACTCTCTGTTTTATATTATTTATTCAGGAGAAACAAATAATTATACACACATCATTTATGTATACTTTACTTACGCCGATCTAGTTAAAATACCTACAGCTTTAAATATTTAGTCATAAAAGACCCTAGGCATGTAAATTAATTGACTAGGTTAATTTACGAAAGATTAGCTAGATACTTATGAAGTTATACCACAGATTAAAGTTGTAACAGATGCATTACTGCCATACATAAGCTAAAATACCTACGCTATAATAGCCTACAAAATTGTAATAATAATAGCTGGCGTTAGCTGCAAGCAGAAATATAGCAGCGCCCACCGCGCGGTCTTCGTATAGTTGCGTCATCGAGCGAACACGCTAGGGTTCTCTAAGGCCTCTTCCTCACCGGATCGGTGCGCTTTCGTTTCGGTACCGCCTCTGCACTGAATCTGTACAGATTGTTTATTGAGGCCTTTTGATTACATTGCGCTCGGTAAACAATCTGTAGGTACAGATTCGGGATTCGCTGCAAAGGCGGTACCGAAACGAAAATGCACTGATTAGCGAGGAAGAGACCTAAAGATGATGAAACAAATAAAAGATAAGAAATCATAAAACAAATATTTGTTTTATAATCAAATGATGATATAATGCGTTTGTCGGTGCAATGTTAACACACCTTATTATCTATACCTAATTTTAACACAAACTTAAATTTGTTTTTAATATAAGTGATTGTTGTTTATAAACTAAAAATATGTAAACTTTAAATATGTTTCAGTTTTACATAATGATGAATAGCTTTTTTCCTTCTCGGAATTCTTTACTATTAAACTTAATGGTTGAAAATAATCTAAATCTTATAAATAATTTTAATAAATATTCAAATGGAAAACAAGAGCAAAGTGGAGGAAAATCAATCAGTTTTAACATTTCGTAAATTGTACTTCCTAGCCGATTCAATTATTAAAATTATCTAAGAATTCCGTGATTTCAACATTTTTATTAAGCATAACGCAACTGCCGTGCACTCAAGAAGGCGAGCGTTCGTCGCGGCGGCGGCGGCGTGGCGCCCCTCTTATACTTGCAGGTTCGGTTCGAACGTGCGCTAGCCGGCGGTAGATAAAACGCGCGGCTCGAGCGAGTGACACTACTCGACCAACATAATTAGGCGCATGTCAGCTATCACAGTTGTTCAATGATTTACAAACTAATCGTATCTTCTTCGATATCGATTGTACCTAAAATCGAATGTATGGTAGAAGTTTACATTAGATCGCCATCGCAAGAAACGTCAAGTTAGCAGCCCACTTAGCGACCGTAATATCTCGGCTTGTATTGAAGTACTATTATTGAAATTTTGCGTTACGATTCACTATTTATGCACAGTTTTTTGACATGTAAATCACATTGATATGAACTGTATTTCTTAAGGTGCCTGCTAGCTTGACGTCAAGTTAACAGCCTCACCAAGATACTCAAATATCTTTTGAACTATAGTATCACTATTTATATGCTATACATCAATATTTTATCACTGTTTATACACTGACGTAAAGTCTAATCATTAATTCGCTGGAGTAAACTGACAGATGCTAATGTCACATTGTAAAATTATGTTGCCACATTTATTGTACTAGTGATGCGTTTCGTTCATTGTAATTCAGATCACTCACACAAAGTCAGTAGGACTAGGAACGTTTATTATAAAAAGGTACTTAATTAATTATAATATAGGTAGGTATATGAATGTCTATTTGTACCGAGAAATTTCACAGGCGGTTTTCAGTTGTCAGTGTTTGTTTTGCTTTGGGAGCTGTTATTATTCGAAAATTTTGGAAGTACTTTAATTATTGCAATTTTTACATCATTCATCTTTTTGAAAGAAAAATACAGATTTAACCACTGTGTAGGAGTACCATTTACTGAACAATTAAGACAAAACAGAATACTATAAATTAATAACGTTGAAATGGAGATAACCTCAACAATATAGTACCGAATTACGTCAATAATCACTCGATCCCGTTCCAAACTGAATAATCACTGACCCGTTCTAAAAACATTTTTTATCACTTTCTCACATAGCACTTTCTCTGTCTCCGAGTGAATTTTCACATGAGTTACTTTTACGACAACTAAAACATCAACAATTTATAATTACTTTTAAAAGCATCGTCAAACAGTACAATTATTAAAACTAAATAATGTTATTGTCGCATGCAGCACGGATCGCGCTCATACCTATTTTGACGCCGACTAGAATAATAGACAACAAAATCAAATTTCAAAACGTAAATAAATTACGCCGTCAACTAATAATCAAGTAGAAATAAGCCGTAAAAATAATAATGTTTCATACCGTAAGACGTCAAATTGAGTGCGGGCAGACTCCGACTCCGACCGGTGCAACTGTCTCGTTTCCGCACGCGCTGTTCGTAATCTATCTGTTCGCTTTACTCTCCTTCAGTGAAGTGTGAACTACACTTAGTTCACACTTCACTGAAGTCAATTGGACTAGTCCACTTAGCAAGTATATCACTATATACTTGCTAAGTGGACTAGTCCAATTAAAGGATTCATTCATGAACGTCTCATCTCTATGTCTGTCTGACGACGACGAATAAAAATATATCCATTGCGAGAAATTCGCCTTTTCAAAGTTATCATTTCTTGGCCTTTAAAGGTACCAATGCTAATATTTTTATATCGATTAAACAAAACTGGCCTAGGAGATTTCTAAATAAAGTAAATAAAATGATCAATGTGATTTGATTCAGAACGTTATGAGAATGAATGAGTGAGTAATTGATGTCAATCTTCTTGTCACAACACTATTTTCTGTTCATCAGAAACTGGAAACACCGTAAACGTCAGATTACTCCAGTGAATTAATGATTAGACTATAGTCAAAACCATCTAATTCCGTGGTGAGGCTGTTAACTTGACGCACACGACTTTTACCAACTTTTCAATTTACATTCGTATTGTAAATAGTACCTACATTCATTCTACTCGTATCTATTCACCCACATGAACAAACCACATCTATATTCCTTTACTAAATTAATTCAACAATCTACTGGTCGTGTTTTCTCATCGTTTCCACCCTAAATAAATATGCTATTTATACTATAGATGTCCACTTTCATCCCTCATAATCACAAATCGTAATATTGATTGACACTTCAAAATGAATGGAAGAGCGTAATAAAATCTTCACGGTTATTTACAAGTCGTAAAATCGGTGATGCCCAAGGATCATAGACTTGGCTCGAAGTGCTGAATATTTATATGGCGCTCGTAAAATCCGTCATAATAATAAGTAGATACACATTGTATTTCAATTCCTGACTTACTGTTGATGATTTCGGCGTAAATGTGGTAAGTAAGAAGAAATCGAAAAGCTTTAGGAGAAATGGCAGCACTACTACAATAAATTAATGGTATTCTTACCAGGTTTATTATTTGTGAGTATCCGATATTTCGGCACAGCTGCTTGCGCCCCATGACCACGGAATTATCTTTCTTAAGGGATTATACCATGTCTAAGATCACGGAATTACAGAGTAACTAGTAGTTATTCTCATGGTATAATCCCGTTAATAAAATGACTCTAATACAATCGAATTACAACCGCGTTGTAGTGTTCCGCAGGAGGTAAGACAGCCAGTTCCTTATTCGTTGACGATTCTTGTGAATTGCGCTTCTTTCTTCGGCAGTACCTATCTTTATGCTACATACACACCATCAGGAGAAATGATAGCGAGAGTTTCCCGATTGTAAATAATAAGAATGTAAAAAAAGAACTTATAAATAGACAGGTCAAGGTCAGCCCGATATGCAAAAGAAAATATTAGTTTCATTTTGTTCTCGAAATCTCTCTGTTATCAGCTGTTGTTCTGCATCACCACTTCCAGGCGTTGAATGTATTATAGCTTTATAATGAACTACGGAACAGCTCAACTGTTACCCCCAAAATAGTTAAATAGCAACTTTTCATTTCACTCAGTAAATATAGCTGCAAAGGGTCGAGGTATTAAGCTGATGGGCTGGCACCGAGCCAACGCTGTGTCCGGCAAGTTAATGTCGAAATACAGCTTGGAAAGCGTGTGGATTGATGCTGCGAAAATTTTAATTCTTGCTTTTGTAGCATTTTAGTAAACGCCATAAAACGCAAAGACCGAGTTGGTCAACCGAAATTTGGCGTTCGATTAAGTCTAGGACGTCGGCGAGGGTCAAATGGGGCTAGTAGGGCTCTTGGCTATAGACGACAGGCGAAACAGGGATCAGTAGGCTCAGCCAAAGTAACTAAGAAAACGATAGCAAAGTTCGAAAAGAATAAAATGTATGGGATTGACATAAGCCGCGCTAAATCACGTGGTCAATCTTATTTCAATCCCATACATTTTATTCTTTTCGAACTTCGCTATCGTTTTCTTAATGTTACTTTGGCTACCGCCACAGGGGTCTACACTACCATGAGCTGTTAAGGCAACGCATTGGAAATTTATGTGGCGGGGATCTTGATTTTTCCCAATAATTACAAAACATATGAAAGTGATATTTGATGACATGATTTTTCATTTATTTGACTTCATTTTGCTAGTTGCAGAAACACGATTTGCCAACTTTTATAACAGAGAAAAAAATATCAAAGTAACCCTAAATTTAAAAACTATATAAACATACATATAATATAAAACATAGATTTGCATTTTACAGGCTAACCAGACCGATTTAAGCATCTAAATTTTCTTAGTAGATTAGTCTTAACACACACTTCAATATTGTAGTTCATTTTTTTTAAATAATTTGTAGTTTTAATTTGAAGGAAAAAAAAACAGTTTTTCTTATGGTACGGGGCGCAAACGCTCGTATCAAAACGTATGAAATTTATTGTTTAGCGGTGCGTCGCCTTAAAGCCGTATTGTGATGTGGCTGTGAAAACAAGACACGTGTAGTAGCGGCGTCTATACACGCTTCTCGTTTTCACGACTACAATAACATTGGAGTAATACCACTTTAAACAGCTTTTGGTAAGGATCCAGGGCCTCAAGTCCATTACTAATTCAATAACGTCTCAATAGTTTGTCGATCCAGCGCTAGCGTCTGTCCTAGGGTAGAGTAAATCGAGCGGTCGCTCTTGGCGCCCGGAGGTGGCAACGGATGCCAAAATCCGATCCGAACCCCCCGGAGAATCTAGTAGGGCATGGGGACACGCACTAGTGCGTCGTAGTGCGTGATGCCGTTCCCTCTAGAAATCCTCTGACGGTGCTTCGTTTCACACGACTTGAGGAACCCTTGGAACCCTTTAAGTTTCTCGCTGCCCCCGAAAAAGCCCGGTGAAGCTGAAAATGACCAGTGGCAATCAGCAAACTCAAATCAAAAACAAAATTCGGACGCCAAAATGCTAAAGAAAACAATTTCGATAGATAAACGAGTGATATCATGCTTTATTTTAATTCTCGCTTTTCCGATATCTTCAAAATAATAAAAACTATAATAAAATAACAACTTTAAAAATCGATCCCATGTTCAGCCCTCTTTCGTCTGACGGGCTGAAAAGTACCTAACCTAAATTTTCTCTAAGTGTTTGATACATAATAAATAGCTTTTGCTCAGTTGTTTCTGCGTGATGCTTGAATAACGCGAGATGCAATCAGACAAATAGTCAAAAAACAATATTGTTTTTGGATTACTAATGTTTGGCCAAAAAACGCCATCCCATCAAAAAAACATTAATTGTCAAAATAACTAACGAGATACGCTTTTTGTTTCAGGCAAGTTCAAGCCCAAAGCCCTGTATACCTAAGTTAAAAATAAATTACCTTATGTCAAACTTACGTTTTAGGTTGAGTGTGTGAAGTAACAATTTGAACAAACATACTTTTGGCATTTATTTGACAAAATAAAACGTTTGTTTAATGTATATTTGACTAAACAAAACTTGACTAAGTAAAATGTTGCGAAATGATTATTTGACCAAGTAAATGGGTTTTTTTAAATCGGTCCAGTAGTTTTTAAGTTTATTCGTTGCAAACATACAAAAATACAAAGCTTTCCTCTTTATAATATTAGTATAGATATATGTATGTTAAAGGTATATAATTATTTTAGCCATAGTTGCCTGAAATAATGGTATTCTGTTCTATTTTATTACACAAAAATTATATCATACCATCTAAATTGAGCTTTCTATTTTTATAGGCTTACTTACCTACATCTTTCACGATGCGAATTCACCAATACACAGGTAAACATTGTTTTCTTATTCATACTTTTTGCGGAGTTTACCCTGTTGTTGCCAAAGCTTTTGTGGGCAACTGAAATGACGTATGAATTTATCCCCATAAAAATGTTGGAAACTCGCCCAGTCACGATGGGCCTTCTGGAATCTTTTGTACTTCTTCATCAGAAACTTTTTGCCGATTCATTTGGAAACCAAGATTTACTTTGACAGTTTCTTTCTTTATCATATAACAATACTTTATTTATAATAATCAACGAACTGGAGAAGGCGTTGTAACCAAACGGGCATGTACAATAGACTTAGAAAAACCTTGAGTACCTACTCTTATGGATCAAACGTGGAGTTGATTTTTTTTAAAATAACGACCGTTGGAACAAAGTAATGATTTAATAAATAATTATTAACACAAATTGTAAGAAATCAATGAACTAAATAATAAGTCCTCTAAGTAACTTAAACAGAAAATGAGTCGCAATCCCTGAGTTGAGAGAACGTCCGACACAGCCAAGCGCTCGAGCAAAACTGCCACGGCGTGCTGGCAGCCGCTCCCACGAGGCCTCCCCACCACCACTCGGCTCGGTAACAGCCGGTCGCGGTCGGGCGATCTGATGTCACTATGACGTAGCGGGTGGCATTTCTAAGACGGCCGTTCCTGATGGTGCGGCGTCCTCGCCCACAGCCTGGTCCACGCGACGCATGTCCCCAGAGCTGCCATCTGCCGAAGGTAGATCCATGCAGCTCGGGCCTGCTAGAGGCTGGTCCTCACAGCCCTGGGTCGAAGGGTGCTGAGGATTCAAGTCCTGGGGCCCCGGAAGCTGTCCCTCAAAGGGTTGATCTCCCCCTTCGTTTACTTGACCGTTATCTGAAACATGAGTGGCATAAGTCCACCTATTTCCAAAGAACATGACGCTTTGTGACATTTAAATTTAGCGACTTCAATAGTAAAATAAAAGAAAAGAATAAGGAATAAAATCTGTTCTTTCTACTACAATCCCATGCGTGCACTCATGTAATTGCAGCAGAAAGACTACCATGAAACAAATCAAGACGTTAAATGTAAGAAACAAATGCAAAAATAAGAAAGTAAAGTAGGTACTAGAGAATAAATAAGCAAAGTGAGAAAATTCTATGAATAGTAGCTCCGGATTGCTAATATTCATAAAAAATTTAAAACAGTACACAAAAGAGGCCCAAAGTTTGCTTAATGTGTTTATTACCCGGCGCCGTTGGCAGAGGCCGTATTTGCTTGCCAACACTACGCATACGGTACCAAAAACCGTAGCGTCTAATCAACGCCATAAATTGACAGAGGCCGTATTTGCATGTCATTGACAGAGGCCGTATTTGCATGTCAAGCTTGGACTCACCACCCTCGAAGAAGGCTTCGCAGGTCTCCGGAGTCCACTCGCCGCGCCACAGAACCATGTGCTCGGCAGCTGCCTGGGTCTTTTTACCGTACGACCCGGCCAGCAGCTCCAGCTCGTAGCGGTGGTGTGCCAGAGCTCGCAGGATCTTGTATGGACCCCGCATACCGGGATCCAGTTTTCCGGTGCTCTGTGATGTCTTGCTTACGAAGACAAAGTCTCCGACGGCGTATTTGTGAGGCTGCCGTCGACGCTCGTTGACGTAAGCGTCTTGGCGCTGCTGATTGGCTGTAAGCAACTCTGATGCTCTTTGCCTTCGCAAACTCAGAAGGGCTTCTCGATTCGGACTTGAGTTCTCTAATGCGACATCCCTAATTAATGACCTAATTACAGGCGTAGCCGCTTCTATACCTATTAGAAGTTGGAGTGCTGATGTTTGGGTTGTTGCATGTTTCGTTATATTTAGTATGAGCTGGACTTTCCACAAAACATCTGACCATTGTGTGCCCTTACTTCTCACTTCTACCCGTAACATGTTTAGAACGGTACGGCAATATCTTTCAGCCTGTCCATTCTCGCGATGCATTTCAGGTGTAATAAAATGCACTGAAGAACCTAAGTCTCGAACCCAACTTTGAAAAGCTACGCTCTCAAACATCCTGCCCCTATCACATACTACCGTGGCAGGTGTGCCAAACAAGGAGACTACATTTGAAAAAACGCGTTTTAATTCTTCAGCATCTTGCCGATATAAAGAGTACAGTAGACAGTATTTCGAAAAGGAATCTACTACGATCAAAATATATTTGAACCCGTTTGACTCAGGAAGAGGTCCCAATACATCCGTGTGAACGACACTAAACGGTAAATCCGGTTTTGTCCACGACTCAATAGGTTGAGGAGACGTTCTAGGAACCCTTTTATGCGCCAAACAAATCAAACAATGTGTAACATACTTCCTTACGAACTGTCTCAAGCTGGGAAACCAAAAATGATGTAGAATCAATTCCGTGGTTTTATCAATGCCAATGTGATCGTGGTCATCATGGAATACTCTTAATAAACTAAGCCTGTGGCCCTTGGGAATAAAACAAAGTAGACGTGGTTCCTCTCCAGTAGTGATAAATTTATAAAACAAAATCTCATTTTTTATTACATAGCGAGTGCTATCTAATTGCCCATCCCTTAATTTTGCAATCAAATCCTGAGTTTCACTATCAGCCGTCTGTGCAGTCTTCGCCCAATTATTAGGATTACGAATGTGAGAGACTGCAATTGGGTGTCGACTTAGGTAATCAGCATGTTGCATAAGTGAGCCCTTTCTGTATTCTAAGGTAAAACGAAAATCTTGCAAGTAGACCCACCAGCGCGCGACTCGTGGTAACAAATCTTTTTTGCGTTCTGTTAGTTTAAGAGAGTTGCAATCCGTCACTATTTTAAAATCGATACCGATTAAATAATGACGGAAATGCTGTAGCGCACGAACGATCGCAAGGGTTTCAAGTTCGTAACTATGGTATCGCGATTCCGCGCCCTGGGTGGACTTGCTAAAATAGCCAACGACTCGTTTCCGTCTGTCATCATGCTGTTGCAAAAGAATCGCCCCGTATCCGATCGAACTGGCGTCAGTATGCAGTTCGGTGGGCAATGTTGGATTAAAAATGGCTAACACAGGTTCATCAGTCAGACAGCGAATAATGAAATCACGACTGGCATCCTGTTCACTACCCCATACAAAAGGTTCGCTTTTCTTTAATAATTTTGAAACGCACGCAGTTTTGGATGAATAACCCGCGATATACCTTCGAAAGTAACCGGCAAGTCCTAAAAATTGTCTGACTTCCTTGACATTAGTAGGTTTCGGTGATTTGATTAATGCCTCTACTTTTCCCGGACTCGGCCGTACCTGACCATGCCCAATTAATCGACCCAGGTATTCCACTTGTGTGTCTAGAAAAGTGCATTTTTTTAAATTGATAGAAAACCCGGCTGACGTAAGCACCTTCAATACTTCATGCAATGTATCTATTCCTTCCTCGATCGTATTGGATAGAATCAGGACGTCGTCGATATACGTGAGGACCTTCCCTTTATCTATAAGAGGTTTTAGGGTCTTTGTGATCACTCTTTGGTAAACGATAGGGGCATTGGCCAAGCCGTAAGGCATTTTTAAGTATTCGTCGTGGCCTTCAGGCGTAACGAAGGCGGTTTTCGCTTTGGAACCCTCATCCTTAAGTGGCACTTGATGGAACCCAGTAGCCATATCAAGGCTACTAAAATATCGGAAACTACCAAGCTTGTCAATATGGTCATCAATTAACGGCAACGGCAATCGCTCTTTTACTGTTATAGCGTTCAGCGCACGATAGTCCACGCACATCCTATCACTACCGTCCTTCTTCTTGACGAGAATGATAGGACTAGCGTATTGGGATTCTGACTCGCGAATTATTCCCTTCGCCATCAAATCGTTGACAATATCTCTAACTCGGTTTTTCTCATCAACCGAAAGTTTATAAGGACGATAGCAGACTGGGGTTTCGGATGTCAATTTTATTTCCATGCTACCAGTGTTCACCGTGGAAGTGGCAGTACCAGTAACAAAGGAACTCGAAAACTGTTCAATTACGGACATCAACCGATCTCTGTCCCTGCCCACTAGCGGCGTTTTAATTTTGTCAAATTCCACAGTGGACACGTGAAGCACCTTAGCACAATCTACCCTAGTGAGCCTTTGCCTGTCATTATTTCGAATATAAACTTTCATGACTTCACATGTTTTTTAAACTTATCTAAAGGTAAATCTAGTACAGAATTTGGTATTTTATTGTAATAGTGTATACCTTGCCCCAAGAAAGAACCAAGACTAATGATTTAAACAAATTTACTTAGACTGCTATTTATCATTTATAGTCAGCATAATTTTTTTATTTATAATGTTAGTTGTCTCTAAATTAGTACGCGTATTTTGTTTCTATGTTAATTTTAACTTCAACCATAAATGGTCTAACACTCCTGGCTTGCCGCCTCGCTCAAGGTTCCGCTTTTGTTTAGCTAATAGCTCTGTTCAACTAATAGACATGTTTGATAAATCTATATTTCTCTCGCTCGCTCTGCAACAAGTGGCATGCGCTGCTTATCTTGCTATTGTATTTACGCCTCGACATTTTTCCTACTACGAGTACTCGCGTTCATTCTGCCTGCTTGCCCCGCTCACGGCGGGCGCTATACGATCGCTGTTGCTTTGTACCCTCCTGTTATCATTTTTTGAATTTACTTTTGTGTTTGTTAACTATGTTGTGTTTATTTATTCTTTAATTCAAGGAGTTTGATTCAAAATTAACTATTTATTACCAAAACGTTAAGGGTTTGAGATCCAAAACAACAGCGTTCTATCGCAACCTATGTTCGAGCTATTACGATGTAATTATTTTAACAGAAACCTGGTGGGTGGATAGTGTTTGTGACTCGGAGTTATTTGATAGTAGGTATATAGTGTGGCGTCGTAATCGCGACTATGAACGTACGAAGCAGGGTCGCGGTGGCGGCGTACTCATTGCAGTGCGAAAAGATTTTCCAGTTACCTCCCAATTCCAATACAATTCCACTGCCGAGGATTTATGGTTGACAATATCATTTACCCAAAATGGTAGTAAGACAAATACCAAGTTAAATCTGTGCGTAGTATATTTGTGTGCTCAGAACATGGGGTTATCATTTGCTGAACAGTTACATAATTACTTAACTAAATTAGAAACTATTATCCTACAAAACCCGGACGATACGTATCTTATCGTGGGGGATTTTAATTTAAGCGGAATCTCATGGATAAAAAGTAGTGGCAATTTCTCATATACAGCTGCTAATACCTCCGGTTTTAATGAGCAATTTTTAATTGACGAATTATGCACGCACGATTTTGGTCAATTTAACGGAGTTTTAAATAATTATGGTAGGATTCTGGATCTTGTTTTTTCAAATATTAAGGTTGATGTCACAGAATGCTTTGATCCGTTGGTCCCGCTCGATCCTCACCATAAGGCTTTGTTAATAAATACATCATTTAATGTCATGTCTTCCCTACAAAGCGCACCGCGCATTAAAAATTGTTTCATAAATGCGATTATGATTTAATTAATGCTGAAATTCAAAAAGTTGACTGGCATTCTGATTTTATGTATAAGGATACTGAAGAAGCCTTACAATATTTCTATACTAAAATAAATAACGTAATAAATGACCAAGTTCCCTCAAAGCTTTGCCGAGATAACTCTTATCCTGTTTGGTATTCTTTAGCATTGAAGAAAATTATAAGAGAAAAGTCAAAATTCCACAAAAAAAATTAAAAAGTACGGAAACATTTCGGATGTACAGACATTTAAATTATTAAGAGAAAGGGCTAAGCGTGTTGAAAGTGATTGTTATGATAAATATATAGCTTCGGTAGAAGCATCTATTAAAGATAAACCGAAATATTTTTGGTCATTTGTAAAATCACGATCTAAATCATCTGGCTTACCGAGTACTATGCATTATGGTAGTATTTCTGCAAGTGACGGTACATCCATTTGCAATATGTTCTCGGAGTTTTTCTACTCCACTTTCTTGAATAGTAATTCTTCATCTACGTCCTCCCCTTCCAGCAAGGGGGGTACTACTAGTATAGAAATTAATATCAAAGACGTAGCCAAGCTTCTCTTATCGTTAGATACCTTTAAATCGGCAGGTCCTGATAATTTACCTCCGATTTTTCTTCGTAATTGCGCCAAAAGTATATCTGTACCTGTTCATCTTTTGTTTGTCAAGTCGATCTCGGAGTGTTATGTCCCCTCAGTGTGGAAATCAGATTATATAACACCAATCCATAAGAAAGGATCAAAATCCGATATAATGAATTATAGACCGGTTTCTAAACTGTGTATTCTGGCTAAACTGTTAGAAAAAATTGTGCATAAATATTTATATGTTACGTTAAAGACAGTTTTTACTGAATGTCAGCATGGCTTTCTTCGGGGAAGATCCACAACATCTAACCTTATTTTACTTAATGGCTTTATCACAGACTCGATGGACGGAGGTAAGCAGGTAGACGTAATATACACTGACTACAGCAAATGTTTTGATAGGATTGATCACAATTTACTAATTCAAAAACTGGCTAATGTTGGAATATGTGGCGACCTCTTAAGGTGGTTTACATCGTATATAAACAACAGATCTCAAGCTGTAGTTATAAATAATTATATTTCTAGCTGGGTTACGGCGCCTAGTGGGGTGCCGCAAGGCTCTCTTCTAGGCCCTACACTCTTTTTAATATTTATTAACGATATTGAAGCATGTTTCCATCATTCTCAATTGCTTTGTTTTGCTGACGATATGAAAATATTTAAAGAAATTGCAAATCTATCTGATGTATCCAACCTTCAGTCTGATTTAGCTCGTCTGGATAATTACTGCAAGCAGAATAAGCTGGACCTCAACCCTTCCAAATGCTCCATCACAACATTCAGCAGGAAAAGTAACAATGTTCCATCGCAGTACATCCTCAAGAGTCATATTTTACACAAGAGTTCTGTTGTACGGGACCTAGGAGTCCTTCACGATTCAAAGCTTCTCTTCGATGGCCATATTGATGCAATAGTCAAGAAAGCTTCCAGAGCTCTTGGGTTTGTTATGAGAATCTCTGCCAGTTTCAAAAATATTAAAACATTAAAAATATTATATTGTACCTTCGTAAGAAGTATCTTAGAATATGGGTCAGAGATTTGGAACCCACGATATAACAAATATATCGATCGTATTGAACGTTTGCAGAAGAAATTTATAAAGTATCTTTGTTTTCATGCTAAAATCCCGTACAACTCAGATAAATATCTGCAATTATGCAAACAATTTCATCTTCTTCCTTTGTATGAGCGGCGTGAGATAGCGGTGTTGCCGCTTGCTACCACGAGCGCCATCTAGTACGTGAGCGGGGAAGCAACAAGTAAGAAGCCTGTCGTCTTTGTAAGAAGCCTGTCATTCTGTAAGAAGCCACTGCTACTATTGAACCGACAACCGTAACGCACGCAATTATTGTATTTGAAATTAAAACGAATAAACTACTGTTAAAATAAATTAATAAACAAATCATTGGAGTACCGAAGCCCCCGTTCCTGAACATATGGTCACATCGAGCCGGATTTCGAAAAAGCAAGATACAGCGGAGATCTGCGCCAGCGCCTTCATACGAGTAGTACTCCTCAGCGAATACTCTGCAACAGTACAACGGTCAGGTCTTCGATCCTGTCTACTCCATTTCTATACGAATTTATGTTAAAACAGTGTCATTTTGTGTATTACAGAATGTCTGTGTCGTGAGTTGCAATTCGCGCGCCAGCCGTTATAAAGCCGTTACAAAACTGTGAGTACCTTATCTTTACTTGGACATAGACCTTTAAAATGGGTGGTGAAGACAATTTATCAGTGCCTTTAGCTGGTTCCTCAATTTCTCCTTCTAGAAAACGATTAAGCGAACTTTCTGACTTAAAAAAGCAACGAGGTAGCTTGAAAAGCAGATTGACTCACTTTAAAAAATATTTAGATAATTTTAATAATAGTAGCCCGTCTCAATTACAAATTAAAGAAATAAAATTTAGAATGCAGGCTGCACATGATCTTTTTAAAACATTCAATGAGGTTGAAAACCAAATTGAGCTTTATTCTCCGGAGTCGGACGTTGAATCCAACCAGGAGTATGTAGTATGTTTCGAGTCATTGTATTTTAGTGTTTTAGCAACTGCCGAAAGTATAATCGAAGGAGAGGAGACTGGTAACTCGAAGTGTAACGGTCATTTATCTCGAGCTAACGTTAAACTGCCTGATATTAAATTGCCTTTCTTTGATGGATCATTCGATCATTGGCTTGAATATAAGAATTCATATCTTACCATGATCCACAAACGTTCAGATTTAGACGAAATCCAGAAATTCCATTATTTGCGATCTTCACTCAGCGGCAGTGCATTATAGGTCATAAGTGCGTTAGAATTCACGGCTAGTAATTATGATCATGCGTGGGATTTATTACATAATAGATTTCATAACACTAGACTTCTGACACACAATCATTTGAAATCGTTATTTTCTATTCCTACTTTAAAGCAAGAGTCCCACACGCACATTAGGAAGCTGATAGATACAGTTTTAAGAAACCTACGAGCTCTTAAAACTTTAGACGAACCTACCGATTCGTGGGACACGATAATCATTTATTTAATTGTTACGAAGTTAGATTTTTCCACAGAACGCGATTGGGAAAATCATAAAGGATTCTTACCGATTCAAGTAAGAGGTTGAAGTTGGAGGATTTGCTCTCATTTCTTAAAAATAAAGCTGACATGTTGGATATGATAAACGCAAGCCATAATAAATTGCAAGTTAAGCCTATGACTATAACCGATAGCAAGCATTGTCAAAATAAATCCAATGCACCGGTACATAGCTATTTATCAACAAGCAATACAAATTCAAAGAGCAAATCGTCAAACTTCAACAAACGAGTTTCTATTAATCATTTTTGTCCTTTGTGCAACGGGAATCACGCACTGTATACGTGTCCTAATTTTTTGAATTTGTCTTGTATGGATAGTACAAAATTTGTGGACGAAAAGCGATTGTGTAGTAATTGTTTGCGCAGCGGTCATTCATCTACAGACTGTCGGTTCGGTCCGTGTAAGCAATGTCAAAGTAAGCATAACACTTTACTTCATATAAACGATGCGTCGTCGGTGCATAGCCAGCACACAGCTGCGTCACACACACACACCAGCGCCGGCGCCGGCCCGTCAGCGCTTCATTCCTTATCAGCTATCAACGACTCATTGGGACACGCGGACAAAAATTCAACGCGTTCGCAGGTATTGCAGCCTGTGCTTTTATGTACAGCGTTAGTGGAGATAGTTGGTAGGGACAAACGAGTGCATACAGCCCGAGCGCTATTAGATAATGGCAGTCAACACTGTTTTATATCGGATAAATTAAGAAAACGATTAAATGCGCCTTATATACAGTCCACTATTCGTATTTCTGGTGTCGCACAAACAGTGACGCAGTCGAATCAATTATGCGAAATTGTTATACATTCAAAATTAAGCGATTTTAGTAAAAAGGTTAAATGTTTTGTCTTGCAGCGCATAACATCCAGTTTGCCCATGACTAGCATAGATACCGATCTTATACGTATTCCTGATAATGTCCAATTAGCAGATCCCACTTATCACACTCCATCTGAAATTGATTTGTTGATAGGTGCGGGTATCTTTTGGGAACTTTTAAACGATAATAGTAGAATTCAATTAGACAACGGGCCATATCTACTAAACTCGACGCTAGGTTGGTTGTTGTCTGGACCGTTATATACGAGGAGATTATGCTATAATGACTATGTTCATTGCAATTTTAGTCAATCTATAGACGAACAACTTAAACGATTTTGGGAGATAGAAAATGTACCACAGTCATGTAACGTTCTAACTCATGATGAACGTTTGTGCGAGGAGTTATTTACTAAAACAACAAAACGTGAAGCTGGGGGTAGGTTTTCTGTACGTATACCGCTAAAAGAATCGCCTGAGTCGTTAGGTGATTCTTATAACTTAGCGAAAAATAGATTTCTTTCATTGGAGCGTAAACTTGAACGTTCACCACAATATAAACGTATGTACAGGGACTTTATGAAAGATTATGAGTCTTTAGGTCATATGAGTCGTATAGAAAAAGTCGATCAACCAAACTTCTTTCTACCGCATCACGGTGTGTTTAGGGAGGACAGTTCAACGACTAAATTGCGAGTAGTTTTTAATGGTAGTGCTGCAACTACATCTGGCAAGTCACTAAACGATGTACAGTTGCCAGGTCCAGCACTTCAAAATGATATTTTTTCTATTCTCTTGCGTTTCCGGCAGTATAAATACGTAGTATGCGCCGATGTAGAAAAAATGTTCCGTCAAGTTTTGATCCAATCGGATCAAAGAACGTTGCAACTCATACTTTGGCGTGAAACACCTATTGAACCATTGGGTGTTTACCAACTCAACACAGTAACGTACGGGACTGCGTCGGCTCCATACCTAGTATACGCTGTATACGGCAGCTGGCGTTAGACAATGATGATAAGGTTATAGCCCGCACAATTAATGAAGATTTTTTTGTGGACGTCTTGATAACGGGAAATAACGATCATCAACAGTTGTTATTAATTTGTGAAAAAATAACGAAAGTCTTACAGAGTGGATGTTTTTCAGTTCGTAAGTGGACATTCAATTTTGATGTTACTCATAGTGCACCTGATCATTTGTTTGTAGGCAATCATACGCAAAACAAAACGCTAGGTATAGGTTGGCA
This sequence comes from Eudonia lacustrata, assembly GCA_947562085.1. Taxonomy (NCBI): domain Eukaryota; kingdom Metazoa; phylum Arthropoda; class Insecta; order Lepidoptera; family Crambidae; genus Eudonia; species Eudonia lacustrata. Next base: position 18,798,764 of record OX387340.1, on the reverse strand, counting down.
TAACGATAGTGATGAGCTGCACTATACTACAAAAATCGACGAGTATTCCCATGTATCAAAATTAAGTAAAAGAGTGATGTTATCTACTATTTCACAAATATACGACCCGTTAGGTTTGCTTTCTCCAGCCGTAATATTATCTAAAATAATATTACAAAAATTGTGGCTTAGTAAACTTGATTGGGACGAACCCGTTTCACCTGACATTGAGTTGTTATGGCTTAAATTTATAGAAACATTAAGTTATTTGAGCGTATTAAAAATTCCACGTCATGTAGTGAGTGATAATGTACAACATATTGAACTTCATATATTTAGTGATGCATCACAAAATGCATATGGGGCATGTGCTTATATACGTTCATATAATGAAGATACGGAGGTAACTGTTAGGCTTTTGTGTGCAAAAAGCAGAGTTTCACCTTTAAAGGCACTAAGTATACCGCGTCTAGAACTTTCTGGTGCACTAGTAGGCGCTAGACTTTATAAAAAAATAATGAACTCAATGAGGTTAAAATTCACTAAAGTTTACTTCTGGACTGACTCAACCATTGTTATTGGCTGGATGAACATGTCGCCTCATTTGCTAAAATCGTTTGTACAAAACCGTGTCACTGAAATAAACGAATTGACTGAAAATTCCAGCTGGTTACACGTCGCAAGTAAAGAAAATCCAGCTGACCTGTTATCCAGGGGGCTCACGTTGGATTGCTTAATTGGTTGTGACTTGTGGTGGAATGGTCCGTCCTTTTTACAATATAATCATAAAGATCTTTCTAATAATAATTTAATTAATATAAACAATTTACCGGAATTAAAATCTCAATCATTTAACTTTGTTTCTATTTCTCCATGTGATACAATTCAGTTTCATCGATATTCTTCATTCAGTAAACTTAAACGTGTATGGGCATTCGTGTTGCGTTTTTTGCTTAACATACGGTCAAGCTATTGTGAACGTATAGATAGCAACTACGTGCCAATCGGGCCATCGATGCGCCAAACCGGTTTGTTATCTGTGAACGAGTTGAAAGCGTCGCAGCGTTTGTTAGTTAGATGCGCACAGATGCAATCGTTTACAAAGTTGTACGAGAGTTTAATAAACAAATTACCAATAAAGATAAACGCTAAAGAAATGAGTTATATCTCTGGTTTAAATGTGTTTTTAGATGATCAAAGCCTAATACGAGTGGGTGGTAGACTTTGTAATTCTACTAGCTTTGACTATAACAAAAAACACCCGATCTTACTGTCTAGTAAACATTATTTGTCGGAATTGTTGGTTAGATACGAACATTTACGTCTACTTCACGCTGGTTCACAGCTCCTATTGTCTTGTATGCGTGAAGATTGGTGGTTACTGGGTGCTAGAAATCTTATTAGGAGAATAGTGCACGAATGTGTTACGTGTAGACGAATGAGAGGTAAAACCTTGACCCCAATAATGGCAAATCTGCCGTCTGAACGTTTAGAACCTGGATTTCCGTTTATACGAACTGGTGTGGATTATGCGGGACCGATAATGATATTAAATAAAAAAGGCAGAGGCGCTCGCTTGGTAAAGGGCTATATATGTTTATTTATTTGTTTTCTCACTCGAGCTGTTCATTTAGAGCTTGTTACCAGTCTATCTGCTAACGATTATATTTTAGCACTTAAACGTTTTATAAGCAGACGGGGTAAACCGACTGCTATTTACTCGGATAACGGCAAAAATTTTGTAGGTGCCGTCAAGGAGTTATCTGCTTTTCTAAGTACTAATAAAACACAAATTTCGGAATTCGCAGCTAATGATAGCATTGAATTTCAATTTATACCACCATATTCACCCCATTTTGGAGGCCTGTGGGAAAGTGGGATAAGGTCATGTAAACACCATCTGAGACGTATTGTAGGCAATGCAAATTTGACATATGAGAAAATGAGCACTGTTTTGACACAAATAGAAGCCGTTCTTAATTCCCGTCCGATGTCACCCTTATCCACCGATCCTACCGATCTCAATCCCCTCACTCCTAGTCACTTCCTTATAGGCCGACCGTTAACTGCTGTTCCAGGAGAGGACTTGACAGATGAGAGAGCTTCACAACTCAACCGATTTCGTCGCGTCGAGCAGTTGCGGCAGCATTTTTGGAAAAGGTGGTCTCGAGAGTACATATCAGAACTTCAACAGAGAACCAAGTGGAAGTCACACAAGGACGACATTGCTTTGGACAGCCTGGTTCTTATAAAAGAAGACAACTTGCCGCCGCTCAAATGGCGATTGGGGCGTGTGATCCAGATATTTCCAGGGTCTGACGGAGTATCTCGTGTAGCTGACATCCGCACTGCGAGTGGAATAACGAGGAGGGCGTTCTCCAAAATATGCCCGTTACCGAAGCAGCCAGAGGACATCCCGAAGACTGATGCATCATCGTTGGAAGCTGGAGCTTCCAAGGCCGGGGGTATGTTGCCGCTTTCTACCACGAGCGCCATCTAGTACGTGAGCGGGGAAGCAACAAGTAAGAAGCCTGTCGTCTTTGTAAGAAGCCTGTCATTCTGTAAGAAGCCACTGCTACTATTGAACCGACAACCGTAACGCACGCAATTATTGTATTTGAAATTAAAACGAATAAACTACTGTTAAAATAAATTAATAAACAAATCATTGGAGTACCGAAGCCCCCGTTCCTGAACAAGCGGATATTGTTTATTTTCTCAAAATTGTAAATAATATGATTGACTGTCCTGAACTCCTCTCCAAAATTAAGTTTATTATACCTACAAGATCGCCTAGACACTACACTCCCATTTATATACCATTAGTTTCGTCCAATTACCGCCAAAATTCATTTATGTTGCGAGCGAGTAAAAGCGTAAACCAATTATGTGAAGATTACGATTTTGATATATTTCATTCTGGCATATCCTCAGCGAGGCGACTAGTAAGCAATCCTTTCTTTTTAAGGCAAGCTGTTTAACATAGTGATTGTAGCGCATCATATGTTGTTGTGTGTTTATATTGTTTTAAGTACTAGATTGGGTTTGGTAATGTTCTCACTAAAAATTTGATATTTAAGTTGTTTTGTATTAGCGAAGACCTCTTATTGGCTATCAGTGTTTATAATATTATTGTATTAAATTTCATAAAGCTGTTGGTTTTCCAAATAAAAATAAAATAAAATAAAATAATTTAAAAAAATATATTAAATTTTGCATAAATATTATTTTAAAAATATTTCGCAAAATTTCATACTCCTCTGGCCGCGCAATTTTCGTAAAAAGGGGTACAAAGTTTTTGCTTCACGTATTAATATATAGAGATATAACTTAAACTATATGATCGAAGAAGAAAGTGACTGTTTCCAAACTACTTTTTGGGCGTGCGTTTATTACGTTCCCACATGGTGTAGGTATAATACTTACCTGCCTTTGTGTACCAGTATCTTTTTACCTAGTTATTAAAAAAACACGAAATAAATGTGCGTGTTGGATTTTTTACGTGTTGTGGTGTGGTGCGTCCCAGGTGTTTGCGTCTAAATTTCATTTCTTGCTTGCCATGCCGCCATTCATTCGCGGTAATAGCGGTATTCGTACGTACGAAATGCTCCGCGCCATGAGGATTATTTTTTATTGTGTATATTTTGGTACTTTGTGCTACCTGCTGTATATATACAGCTGCTTCTTTAAATAAGATTTGCAAATAAGAAGTGCAGAGAACAATTTATTTCGAAACAGGACAATATAAAAAAAAGGCAAATAGTTTAAAATTTAAAAAGGCAGGAAGTTTTATTTAGATACTATTCGATCACGTATAAAAAACGAGAGTTTTTAACTATAGTTTGGATAAAAGGCATCCACTGCGCCACCAAGCTCTTCACGTTTTCGTTATTATGATCGAATATGGGTAATGGCTGAAACTCGTACTAGGTACCCTGATGTCGGAACAAACGACGACGCGACAAAACAGCTGAGCATCTTGAAAGCGTTTCAGTCTCCAGTCTTGGTACTTAGTAGTGCGATCGCGAAGTCTTATCGTTACTAATAGTGGCTTTTACCTACTACGCACGCCCTAACTAACGGTAATCGTCCTTCTGTTTGTCCATTAAAACGTTAGAACATTATTTACGGCCCTTACCGCATTCATCACCAGTTCATTTTATGTCCCCACTGCTGGGGTCTAAGTTTTCCCTTTGGATGAAAACACCACGGGAGAACGGGTCATAAACCACTACGCGGGCGCATGGCAATATTTATTTTATTACCTACTATTATAAAATCAGTGGAAATATAAGAGATATCCGACTCAAGCATCTTGTTGCGATAAGATGCTTGAGTTGACGATGCACTTAGCCATGTTATGTTATGGTCATAATAATAACTTTTATCTTTATTTGTTAATAAAAATATAATCTTTGTATACCTACTATTGTAGTACAGGCACGAGCATTAACATGTAGACAATGTAATTCTAAATACAATGGAATAAGAGTCAAAATTTGTCAAAGTGTATACATTAAGATTATTTACATACGAGGTATACGAGGGCTCCCACTCGCTTGAATCAAAACATATCTGAAGGGTAGACTTCAACGTGTTGAAATTAACGGTTTAAATGAAAACAAAGAATTTATATCCTACCATTCAAATTATAAAAATAATACGTTTAGAGTACCACAAGGTAGCGTGTTGGGCCCTATTCTATTCCTACTGTATATAAACGATTTGCCACAGGTGACGAATCACCAATGTATAATGTTTGCTGATGATGTATCTATGATTATTAAATCTAATTATAATGACTGTGAGGGTATTTATGAAGGTGACATAAATGAAGCAATTAAAAATATAATACAATATCTTGATATGAATCTAAACTTATGTAAGACTAATTATATGAATTTTAATGTAAAGGGACGTGTAGAAACTAATGTTAATGTTAAATATAATGATAAAGCTATAGAAAAAACTAACATAGTTACATTTTTGGGAATAGTACTTAATGAGAACTTAAATTTCACTAGCCATATTGATAAAGTGTGTAATAAAATTAATCGGTATGTTTTTGTTCTACGACGATTAACGAAAAAAACCTCTTTAAATGTTACTTAGTCTGCTTATTATGGTTATGTTCCCTCAAATATTGATTATGGTATCTTAATATGGGGTTACGGCACTGATGTTACAAGAGTTTTTATTGCACAAAAAAAGTGTGTAAGGGCTATGTGTGGTAAAGGCCCACTGGACACGTGCAGACCCTTATTCATAAAATTGGGTATATTAACTGTCCCCGGAATCTATATCCTCGAAATTTATAAATTTGTAAGATTGCATTCTGAATTATTTAAGACAGCAAGAGACATATACCCAAGAAATACAAGATGTAATGACAGGCTTGTATTAGATAGGAAACCAAATACCGCTCTTTATCAAAAAAGCTGTTTCTGTATGTGTATTAAAATATTTAATAAAATTCCAAACCAGTTTAAGTTCGGACCCCTAAACCTAATGATAAAAAAACTTCGGAAATGGCTAATTGAAAGGTGTTTTTACAGCATAAATGACTTTTTAAACTCAGATTTTGCATGTTAATTTTATTGACAGAATGGAGCACTATACTTACTTATAAGAAAATTGTAACCTCATTCTCTGCAAATAAACCATTTTCATTTTTTACATATAATTTCACGCAAATATTGTTGCGAACAAATGTCTAATAATTATTTCAATCTAACATTGATGACGTAGTTGTCGACATTGGATACCATTGGGCTCCTTTGGCTTATAATAAAGTAAAATTAGATAGTGTTGATTAATTTCGGCGAGTTGGATTGAGCCACGATAGCATAGTTGGCAGTGCACCTGACCCGACATGTCATGGGGTGCGGGTTCGAATCCCGCTCGTGGAATTCTTTCAATACTTTGCCTTTTTTCAAAATCTGTCTGTATAATGTCAATGCTCGAGATTGTACTACCACTATTTACCTACGTACCTATGTATTGGAAAATAGCTTTCTCTCTCTAAGTGTAAAAACACACTATGCCGAAGGTACGCGACCGAAGTTCCGCGGCTGATTTTACGTTCCGACGTATTCGGCTGATATGACACACCATAAGTGCCGAAATTACGCCCCGCCCCCGGATCTTCGTAGGCAATCGAAACGAACTTCGGTCGCGTATGTGTGCTCTATAGAATAAGTTGCCGCTGAACTTACGCCCGACCGAAGTTAGGCTGTACGCTATAACGCAACGTAATTTAGGTATTATGTGTCGTCAGTAATTCAAATAGCATTGCAGGCGTAATCATGCCGAACTTCAGTCGCGTAATTTCGGCATAGTATGTTCCTACACTAAGAATGTTTCAGCAATTTAGGTACTTACTGCAATTTTTATTTATTCGTAAAAAAAGCTACAAAATCAAAAAAGAAAAAAAGGAAGAGAAAGGTGTGGTAAAACTGAAAGCTCCAAAGTATTTTCGATCTAAATCTTGTATGCAAAGTTATTAAGACATAATTATTAACTTTAATTTGCTTAACTTTAAATGCAATTTTTAATTAAATATTTCTATTGACGTCGCATTAAAATAAACAAGTTCTATCTATCTGTTATTTCTATCTATTATCTATCTATCTATCTATCTGTTGTTTTGCCTACTATAGATACAAATTTGACATTTATGCTCCATACAAATTATGTCAAATTTCTAACTCTAGTAAGCAAACAACAGACAGATAGAATATAGGGAACGGGTGTTAGTAACCTCTGTGTAGGTACTAACATTTATGATCACTGCTGCGTTGATATGCGCGCCTGACGCGCATGACTTCACTTAAACAAATATTTAATTTACAATTGCGTGACAAATTAAAGTTAATAATTATGTCTCAGTAACACTGCATACAAGATCTAGATCGGATACACTTTGGATCTTTCATTTTTACCACACATTTCTTTTACACGTTGTATAATAAGTTTACAAGAAACAAGAGAAAAGCTTCAATACAAAAGTCCAAGTATAGTATTTAATCAGGTTAGGTATTACGGAGAACAGAATTACTTCCTATACATTTGGAATTCTAAAGGTCAAAAATATTAGCCTCGAGCCGGGAGGCCCATTGTTGACACAAGTGACAACATTTCACTTAGCTCTCGGGCTCCATTTTACTTACCCCATTTTTCGCCAACAATGTTGGTAAACAATCATCCTACGTTGTTGCTTCTCTCCAAAATACTCTTTATTTCTCTTGTTCATATGTTTTTAAGCAGCGTCCGCTGCGTGGGGCGTGCCCCCGATCCGATACGAACCCTTCGGAGAATCTAGTAGGGCACGGGGACACGCACTTTTAAGATGTGTTGCCGTTCCCTCTAGAAAACCTCCGAAGGTGATTCGTTTCACACGGAGTGAGGTACCTTTTAAAGACACCCTAAGTGATCTAAAAGAAGGCAGTTGCCAATTTAGAATACCACGAACGCGGTAATTGTAGAAAAATGAGCCACCACGCTGTCTCCAATGCGGGTTGGTGGGTTATAACGTCTGTGCCTTCTGAAGCTTTACAATCGAGAGCGATACAATCCGAAGGCGCCTCTTAAGGCTACCGAGGTTCTTCGAGGTCCGAGATGAGCCGTGGGCTTCTGTGCCATGAGGGTGACAGTAGTTTAACTAGGAACATTGCAACCCGAACTCCCCAGCCGCTGCGCCATCCAGCTCCTCATACCTACCTAGTAAAGACTTCATAAAATTTATAATCTCAAAAATTGACGGGCTAATAATGTATCATGCCACGATGTTGACGAAATTATTTATTTAGGTTATTTTTTATTTATTTCTCGACAATGCCTCATTATATATCATGCAAACCTTACTCAAAGTAAATCATTATAGCCCTTGTCTTTTGCCGGGGTGTAATGTTGTACTGAATTTCATTATAACCCGCCGGGCAGTAATGTGATTCTCACTTCTCTTAGTTCTTATTGTTATGCATTTAAAGTCTAATTTCGTCAAAATCGCGCGGCGCGCGGCTGCTGCAGCTGCTGGTGGCCGACGACGAGGAGGTGGACGGCGGCGCGCGCCGCGCCTCATTTATTTGAAAATCGAACTTATTCGAAAATCGAGCTGGCCACGCCACGGCAAGCCGAACGAAAAAAAATCAATACTTAAAACAAAAGCCGCGAGTATTTCAATACGGTGCAATCAGTATCAGACAAAACTGCAAAAGAAGATAGAATAAAACATTAAGAAAATGTCGAGTGACGAAAGTGATTTAACTCCGGAGTCCATTAAATTAGACGCCTTAGGTATTGTTAATAACCTACTACCAGAGAAGTCGAAGGAAAAATACTTGAAAGCTTACGACGATTTCCACAAATGGAAAACTGCAAAAGGCGCAAAGTCTGTGTCGGAGTCAGTGCTTCTTGTTTATTTCGAGTATTTATCGTGTACAAAGAAGTCCAGCAGCCTGTGGTGTATCTATTCGATGCTCAGGTTAACAATAAGCATCAAACACGACATTAAGATAAATACATATAGCAAGTTATTGGCATTTTTATAGAGGAAATCAGATGGTCATCGAGCAAAGAAGTCAAAAGTATTGACAGCGCAAGATGTGGAAACTTTTCTGAATGAGGCTCCTGATCACAGCTTTCTGGCCATGAAAGTAAGTATGAGTACTGCCTACTTTTTAGTTACGTTTCTAGTACCTACCTATAATAGCTCTATAAAATAGTTAATGAATAAAAGGGTATTTAAATGGCACACATTTAAAAAATACACATTCTAAGGTTTTGTCGCAAGCTTTTTTTATAATATAAAGGTCAAAAAATGTAGTAGTGTATCTATCTATTTACTCACAATCCTATTTTTTGTTACAGGTAGCCTTGATTTTTGGAGTGAATGGCACATGTCGTGGAAATGAACTCGTAAACATAAAAGTCAATGATATCAAAAAACATGCAGATTTATTGCTGATTAACTTACCAGATACCAAAACAAATAGAGAACGTTCGTTCATAGTTCGTGAAGATTATGCAAGAATTGTTCAAAAGTACCAAGCTCTGCGCCCCTCTAATATAAACACCAACAGATTTTTTATCGGTTACAGTAATGGCAAATGCACCAGGCAAGTCATTGGCAAGAATAAAATCAGCGCCATGCCAAAAGAAATTGCAAAATACCTCAAATTGCAAAATCCCGAGCTCTATACGGGTCATTGTTTGAGGAGAACATCGGCATGTCTGTTGGCAGATTCAGGAGCAGATATGGCCCAGATAAAACGTCATGGTGGCTGGAAATCCGATGCAGTAGCGGAGGGCTACATAGAGAATTCCATACAAAACAAAAACAAGATAAGCTGTCGTATTGGTGACAACATTCATCTGAAAACTACGTCCATTATTGATGATCCTTGGAAACCTTTGCCACTACAGCCATCTAGCTCAAAATATATCCCGTCAAGCCCACTGCCTCAAGCACCACCTTCCCCAACCTTTACTGTGCCAAACGACCCTCACACGCAAGGTTCTGATGTATTGGGTGCTGCTACTCAAATAAATTCCACCTCAACTAACATAAGCGTACCAAAAAATATAACCATATCTTTACATAACTGGACTAATGTATCAAACATCAATTTTAATTTTTAATTTACTTTTTATTGTTATTTACTGTGCCAATTATATATAATTAGTAATGAAAATAGTATTTTAATAAATAAAATACTTTTTCTAGTAGCCTTGGTTTTTATTGTCTCGCAAAAGGTGAGAAAAGTAGAGTATACTCCTCAGGGATAAAACTGATTTTGCCTTGGGCGCGCTTAAATCCTTCACTGCTCTCAGGACTCCATTTTAATTCCCTCGCTTCGCTCGGGAATCAACTCAAAACCCCCTCGCTACGCTCGGGAGTTAAATCTGGAGTCCTTCGTTACGCTCAGGATTCAAATATCGCGCCCGTGACATAATACAGTGCTTTATCCCCTTGGTGTACAATCTACTATTACAACATTACAATAAATACATAGAAATGGGATGGTTCTGATACATAGCATTCATTAATAAACAGTTCCTGGATGACCGAGCATTGCTCGGTATTTTTTTTGGTAATTTTCTAAAAATAAAACCTAGCTAGATCGATTTATTGCCCCCGAAACCTCCTGCATACTATAAATTTCATGAAAATCGTTGGAGCCTTTTCCGAGATTCAGATTATATATATACATAAGTATATACAAGAATTGCTCGTTTAAAGAAAGAAAGAAACAAACAAAAAAAGAATGAAAGAAATAAATTACCTATTGACGATCACACAGACATTACAGGAAAAAAAAGAAACAGTGAATATTATTATTATTATTTTTTAATGTTTTCTTACATTAAAAAATAATAATAATAAAAATAAAAAGAAAAAAGGTAAAGAAAAAGGTATTAGATAGATAGATAGATAGATAAAAAATGTTATTAAATATATAATTTGTATACTATCCTACTGCTGGGCTACTAACATTGAAATAAAATCATCGCTACAACTAGCGGGTATAATATAGGCTTTATCACCACGATTGCCAAAAGTGGACTACTCAATATTTTTTTATTTATTTTTGATTCATATAGGCAAGTACCTTTTTTTACGTACTTAAATTCGGTGGCTCAGCGACCCAAAGAGAAACTTGGACGCTGACACCAAACCAAACATTACAACATACCCACAAATCCCCATCATTGCGCGCTAGCAGACGCAGATGGTTATGCTTACACATTATATGCCGCACTCTGCCCCATAATATCCTATTCGTAAAAAGTGTTGGCATTACTGGTAGATATCCATGGCATACACAAATGCAATTAAAATAATATGTAGTACTGTACTATGCGGAATCAACATCACAATAATTAATCAAATTAATAAATCAATGTGTAAAATAAACTTAAGTAGATCCGTAAAAGTTGTTTTATTTAAATGTGTAGTGTTCGCGTAAACTTTAAATAAAATATGCATTTCTGCACTATAAAGCTTCTATTATTATAACTAGCGGGTCGCCCGCAAAACTTCGCGTTTATTCAACAGATTTTTAAGGAATTTCGAAACCTATGACAGGTTTTTTATTTTTCTACACATCTACGGCTGGAGCTCTTCTAAATGTGACCATAACCGATTTTTTATGTGTAGCTATCGTCCCAACACTGGGACAAAAATCGGCTTACGTTATCTATTATTATTATTATTCCATTATCAGGGTGGGTAGCCTACTGAGGCTACGCGGTTGCATATAGGACAATGAAGTGGGGACTGAATGAGCCCTGGGACTTCAGCCTTTCTTCTCAGCTTATGAACTCTTAATTACATTTAAAGCCTATCTCCGCACTAATGACGTGAACGTAAATAATAAACAAACAACTAATAATGCTCAGGAATTTCAAGTTTTGCTTTTATTTCCATTTCGCTTGTAGTACATTGAGTATGTATTTAAGTATTTTTAGTATGTTTATCCGTTGTCTAGTAACCATATAACGAGTTTCATAACGAAGCTTCTCTTGGGCTAGATAATTGGTGTGAGTGTAGGAAAATTTATTTATTTATTTATTCCGGGTTCAATCCAGGGAGATGTTATTGCAGTAGAATTAGATAATGGTATTACTTAGCTAGTCGGACTTACAAAAAAAGTGCATAATAACCCTCTATCTATAAATCTATATATAATCCAATCCACGGCCTCAGAGTCCGACGACATCGTTGGACCAACCACTAGACGCGAGGCCGTTAATCAGCTTCAGTTCTTCTATCCCGTTAAGTTTGTATATAAACAGTATGGTGCCAATTAGTCTTAATTAAATCATTTGGCTGTCTCATCGCAACAAATTAATTCCATTCCATAAAAACAACAACAACAACATCCAATAACAGCCGCAATCCATCCAAGAGTTAATCTCACGAGTTTTCTTTTGGACTCTCCCGCTCCCCTATTCTGCAAACAATTTCGAAGCACGTTTCAACCAGAACCTATTCTTTGTCCCATTCTACATCCATTCGTCTGACAGTGACAGATAGAGTATAAATCGAAAAAAGAACTCTCGGAAAGTGTTTGAGAATCAGGGTGCCGAGCTTGTATTAAAAACGTATCTAATGCTGGATACCAATCTATTCTTGACTCCTGGAGTGAGGCGTGAATACTAATTACGCTGTGATCTTTTCAAGCCGAACGGCATCTGTCGGTGAGTAACAAATGGCGTAATTTTGTTATGGGCGGACTGTTAAGGATAGCTAGTGATGTACCCTTCCTTGGTATCAATACCTTGCTTAATACCAAGAATTTTTGTTTGATTTTAACAGGGAAGAACTAACCCGTAAAATGGTGTGAATAGGGCAACTTTTCAACATTGTTGCCATTGTTCGTGGCTGGTTGCAGCTACAAACAAGTCAGCCGTTGTGCTTCGATGTGGACTGTATTAAAACTCGTTTCTTGATTATTTCTTCTTTATTCTTCATAGGTGGGGTCCGGAGAGCTTACAAAAATTTGCTCTGACCGGCCTGTATTTATACATTTTGGGTCATGCCCGTGAGCGTGGTGGGGGCAAATGCCGGCCCATGTAGGTATACAATTTTTTCCACTACCCACATGAACCGTCGTAATTTGCAGTTGTCCCTTTCGTGTTGGACCTCTCTTTCTTACATGTATTTTTATCTACCCTACGGTATCTCTCGTAATCTGGATACCTTACAATATTAAAATATTATATTTACTTTAAGATTTAATTAACTTATTTAATTATCTCTACTTAGTGAGGCATTAGGCCTCTGGGCACGTTTACCTGGCTCTCTTTAAAACATACAACAGTTACCTTGTGTTAAATGAAAAGACAAACATAAGAAATATTTATTAAAATAACATATAAACCTAAATATATTAACCGTATTACAATTATAAAGTTATATTCGCTAACTAATCCTATACAATACAAAAAATGAGACTTCTGTCCGTAACAGGCTCCCCCCGGCGCAGCATCCGCGTAGCCTCTTCACTCCATCGGCAGGACAGCCAGTCTCGTCGTCGGTCGTCGGAACGTGCCGCCCTTGGTGCGCACCTCTGCGTTGCGTACTTCGTTGTCAGGTCCAGGGAATATCTTCGTAACGACGCCTCTGGGCCATACATTGCGGGGTAGTGTGTTGTCCACAATTATGACCACGTCGCCCTCTTGTACGTTGCGTCGCTCGGAGTCGCGCGTGCCGCCGCGCGGTATGAGTAGTGGTAGATACTCGCGCAGCCACGTCGCCAGTACTCGTCCGCCAGCGCCTGCGCCGCCCGCCATGTGTTTCGGTCGGCGCGCTCGCACGGCCCAGTGGTGGGCAGGCCGCTCGAGCTGTCCAAAAGGAAGTGATTGGGCGTCAGCGCTTCCGGGTCGTCGATGCTCACAGAGACATGTGTTAGAGGCCGAGCGTTGACAGTGTGCTCGACTTCAGCCAGTAGTGTTATAAGTACTTCTTCACGCGGCGACTTCTCGTTGAGTGTAGCGCGCAGTGCCGTTTTTACGGTTCTCACCAGCCGTTCTCATGCGCCGCCTTGGTGCGGCGCGCCTGGTGAAATATAGCGCCACTCTGTGCGTTTCGTTAGCGCATATTCTCGTAGCGCTGGCTCCCATTGTTCGTATGCGGCCTTTAGCTCTCGTTCCGCGCCTTTAAAATTCGTAGCGTTGTCACTGTATATAACCTGGGGCCATCCCCTCCTGGCCGCCATTCTTCTTAGAGCCATAATCGTCGAGTCGCCGTAGTCTGCTGCCCGCGCGTAGTTTGCGGGACGTTTCGAGGCGGTCGATGTCGTCTGCGAAGCTCTTTTGTTGCGATTCAATTATTAGTAGGCGCTCGGCCTCGTTGATATGTTCAATCGTCATTTTACTAGCGCGGCGGCGGCATCTCTGAGTGAATAGTAGCACGTTCGCCATCGTTCTTACTAAACGCTCGTAGGAGGAGAAGCGTTTAGCGTTGGGCACTACTCTAATATCACTCTGCCACATGTGCGTGTGCGTTACGCAGTGTTCACTCTCCGCCCTGTGTTTGTTATTGATGTCGTCACTCGCAGGCCATTCAGTTTCGTTTTCGTATAAAAATGCCGGTCCGACAAACCACCGATCATTTTTCGTTTTCGTAATCTCATTGCCGCGCGTTACGTCGTCCGCGACATTGTGAGCCGTAGGGACCTATCGCCATTGTGACGGCATCGTCGTTTCTGTGATCTCAGTTAAGCGATGCGCTACATAGGGGGTGTAGCGCACCGTGTCGTTGTTTATCCATTTTAACACTGTTTGTGAATCGGTCCAATATACGACTCTCTCAGGTTGCCATCTTTGCTCATTCAATACTGAACTTGCTAGTCGCGTAGCTATCAATGCCGCTTGCAACTCCATTCTCGAAATACTTTGTTGCCTTATCGGTGCCACTCTGGCCTTAGCAGCGGCAAGTGCGACTCTTATTTTGCCATTTTCACCCTTCATTCTCCAGTATACTGCAACGCCGTAAGCGACCTCGCTGGCGTCACAGAAAATGTGTAGCTGCTTTCTCGTCACTCCCCCCGTATGTAGACGCCGGGGTAGACGCAGACTACGTAATGCTCTCAAACCGTTTAACCATTCGTGGAACTCGCCGGCCTCGTAATCGGGTAAGGCCTCGTCCCATTCTATTTTTAACGGCCATATGCCTTGTAAGATGATCTTCGCTCGTATAGTATAATAACTCAGTATGCCAAGCGGGTCAAATATTGACATAACCGCGCTCAACGCCTCTCGTTTAGTAGGAGCGCGCCTCATTTGCTTCACGTCGTCGCACACGCGAACCATCTCAGTATTAAACGCCAACTCGTCTGTAGCAGCGTCCCATAGTAAACCGAGTGTTCTTCCCCATTGCTGATAACTAGCGCCGAGCTGTCGGGGTGCTGTGTCACGGCTTTCTGCTGGCAGCTCACGCAAAACGCGCGGTCTGTTAGAGTTATAACCGGCCAGCGTGAATCCTGCCTGCGCGTGAACCTTCGCTACCTCCTTTATTGTTGCAATCGCTTCTTGTTCGGTGTTGTAGCAGTCGACGTAGTCATCCATATAATGGTTTCTCGTAATCGCTTCATATGCTCGTGGATACTCGGCAGCGTGCGCTGCGGCGTTCGAGTCTCTTACGCTGTGCGCTAAGAAAGGTGAACTTTTTGCTCTGAATATCATCGACGTCATCTTGTAGCGCGTAGGTGGCTTCGTTCGGTCGGCGCCCCTCCATAGAAACATCTGAGCGGGTTGGTCATCTTTACATATTTTAACTTGAAGAAACATTTAAGGTATGTCGGCCGTAATCGCGATAGCTCGTTCGCGAAATCGTAGTAGCAGGCCCGCCAGGTCGCGTAGTAAGTCGGGACCCTCGAAAAGCTCCTCATTCAGACAAACTCCATTTGCTTCGGCGGCCGCGTCAAAAACAACTCGTAGCTTTCCGGGCTTATTCGGATTCGTTACGGCGAAGTGAGGTAAGTACCATAAATGCGGGTTCATCAAATCGCTCTCGCTACTTTCCTCGGCATAGCGTTTATTAAACAGATTTTCTATTTGATCCGTATAAGCTCGCTTAAATTCGTCAGACTTGTCTATCTTCCGTTCTATGGATTTTAATCGTCTCAGTGCTGATTCGTAACTCGGCGGCAGCGTGACGTCATCACGTCGCCACGGTAAGCGAACTTCGTATTTTCCGTTGACTTTCTTTGTCGTCGTGTTAAATAGCTCTACGGCGCGAGCATCACTCGGGCTCACTCGCTCTTTTTTCGTTATTCCCAGTGAGTCGATTTCGAAGTGCTTCTTTACCATAGCATGGAGTTCGTTGTCGGGTGAGAGAGTGCGCGAGATCGTCGCGCATTGCGGTGTGTTTACGTATAACACCGCAACCGTATTACTCTCCATCAGCACGCTTGACCGTGGCGCTGATCCGTGTATTACCCACCCCAGCTTCGTGAGCGATGCGATCGGTTCGTCTCGCTTGCCCTGTAGCAATCTTCGTGTGACTATGAGATGCCAATTGTCTGCCCCAATCAATATTTGAGGCTTGACATATCCGTAGCAGACGTCGCTGTTTGATAGCTCTTTCATATGTGCGTATTTCAAACAATCGTTGTGCACCGTCTGTCCGTTGAGTGATAAATCTTTCATCGTTCTAGCTTTTATGTCGAATCGTTGTTTATTCGTAGTAGCAATCAACTTTATATTCACCGTCTTGGTTTCGCACGTCGTTTGTGTATTTACGCTTCGTATTTGCAAATCGTTCGCCGGCCCATCCGCGTCTACGTGGTCCGCCAGGTCTTGATCGATTAGTGTGACAGTTGACCCCTCGTCGAGTAGGGCGTATGTGTCGATTGACCCCTTCGGTCCCTTGATGGTAACGGGACACACTTTCAGCAGTACCTTAGTAGCATCGGTCGAGTGATTAACCGACGCTACCATCTCGGTTACATCATTTCCGCTTCCAATTGTATCTCTCGCCGACGTACTTCGGCGAGTTGCATCTCCGCTTGAAATTGCGCATGCTTAATTCGTGAGGCGACGCTCGCTGTTGATCGTACCGACGGTGGCCCGGCTCTGGGCGCGTCGGGTGGAGGTGCGTCATCGTTGCGTCTAATTTCCGTAGTGGCGGTGATGCCGCGTTCAGCGGTCTCCGGGGGCGGTTCCAATGGCGTCACGGTTGAGGCATTGTTTGAGGGTGATTCTGGTGGTTTGTCAAGTGTTCGTAGTCCCGCTGTCGCCTCGGCTTGGCCTTGTCTTCGGGTAGTCGGCATCTTCTTTCTTGCTGTCCCTACCAATCTCAAACGGGCACGCTATGTGGGGAGCCCGTCCAAGGATGGAGTTCGTGCGGGAGTGGAAAGGAATGACCTACCCAGCAGAGAGTCGACGTGGACAACGGGGCGCTCGCGCATCGGTTGGAGTGACCGACTGCTTAGGCAGTGCCTACAGAAAGGACCCCCGCTCCACGACAAACCGTACTGGCGTAGCCGGACTTAAGCTTGCCTTGAAAAAGGCAAACTGACGACCCCGTCCGATAAGTCGTCCCGCCTTGAACGGCGTTTACTCAGAACGCCCACCGTTTGGCACCGCTAGGTGGTGGGACGTTTTTGAGCCGCGGTCCGCCCGCGTTAGACTTGTGACAGAACACAAGTGGTACAATGCGTTGGTGGTTACGTAAATGCGTTGGTGGTTACGTAAATGCGTTGGTGGTTACGTAAATGCGTTGGTGAATCTTCCAGCCGACGTTAATGGATGAAAGCTTCTGTTCTTCAAATCGTCCGAAGTATTGTTCTGATCTTCTAAATCCGGCTCAGAAGGACCAAAGGAACTGTTCGTGGCTGGTTGCAGCTACAAACAAGTCAGCCGTTGTGCTTCGATGTGGACTGTATTAAAACTCGTTTCTTGATTATTTCTTCTTTATTCTTCATAGGTGGGGTCCGGAGAGCTTACAAAAATTTGCTCTGACCGGCCTGTATTTATACATTTTGGGTCATGCCCGTGAGCGTGGTGGGGGCAAATGCCGGCCCATGTAGGTATACAATTTTTTCCACTACCCACATGAACCGTCGTAATTTGCAGTTGTCCCTTTCGTGTTGGACCTCTCTTTCTTACATGTATTTTTATCTACCCTACGGTATCTCTCGTAATCTGGATACCTTACAATATTAAAATATTATATTTACTTTAAGATTTAATTAACTTATTTAATTATCTCTACTTAGTGAGGCATTAGGCCTCTGGGCACGTTTAC
Organism: Eudonia lacustrata; assembly: GCA_947562085.1. NCBI lineage: Eukaryota > Metazoa > Arthropoda > Insecta > Lepidoptera > Crambidae > Eudonia > Eudonia lacustrata. The sequence goes on along the minus strand of OX387340.1, from coordinate 18,781,030 downwards.
CTGGCCCTCTTTAAAACATACAACAGTTACCTTGTGTTAAATGAAAAGACAAACATAAGAAATATTTATTAAAATAACATATAAACCTAAATATATTAACCGTATTACAATTATAAAGTTATATTCGCTAACTAATCCTATACAATACAAAAAATGAGACTTCTGTCCGTAACAGCCATATTTTACCTACATAAATACCAAGTAGCCGATATGTAACTAATACGTTATTTGTCCGGCTGCCTATTTTGTGGAATGGTATTACCAAATTATTACACCTGAAAACTTTCCAAAATATTGCAGAACCCGATTAACCCCGGGATGGGGTCAATAGAATCGAGACTGGGGGCAATCGAGTTTTTTGTTAGGGTTGTCAACAACAGTTAATGTATTGATGTAGAATACAAATAAATTATACACTTTCACGAAAATGGTTTTGACTTTAATTATTTATTAATACTAGCTGACCGGCGGACTTCGTACCGCTTTGACAGTTTCCATGACAACAAAGCAAACAAATCGTTCGTCCGCTTAAGAACACCGGAAATCACGTGATGAACCCCTATAGCAACGCCACCTACCGGATCCAATTGTAAATCTAACTAAACTATTCTCAAATTCACTTGAACACACACAAAAAAAATCATCCAAATCGGTCCAGCCGTTTAGAAGGAGTTCAATTTCAATTTTAATTTTTTTATTTTATTTATTTTTTATTTTTATTTTTAATAACAATCTATTAGTTATTTTACTTATGTTCTACTAACTAAGTCTTTATATTATTTGGGTACCTACTTAAATAAATTCCTCTTCTTAATCGTTTATACATCACAACTATAGAATTAACTTTTAAAATCATAGTCAAAATTGCAAATGTCAGAAGAAAACTTCACAAGCGTTCTTCAAAAAAACATAACATCTACCTACTGATAGTCTCTATTTCAGTTAAGAAATAGCTACCTACCGAACGAATAATCACAACATCAGAAAAGTATCTTGCTAATAAACAAACATTTAAAAAGATTAAAAAAATTGTCAGTAATTAACAAAATTGGATTAATTTGTCATCTTTCAAGATTTTCAATATTTCATGGGCGTTATTGAAATAATTTTTACCTGATTTGGATATAATATTTTGGCCCTTTACTTCTTTTTTTATTTTAATTATTTTATTGTTACTGTTTTTCAACGGTTCTCTTATAATTTTGTTACTGTAAGAAATTGTATTTTTTCATCAGTAAACATTTTAATTTCACTTTTTTTGTTACTTTATTTTCAACTTTTTCGATCACATTATTTGTTTGGATTGTCAGGTTTTCATATTCTGCCAAATTAAAGTCTTTTGTAATGTCAGATTCAGTTACTTCTGCTTGTCCTCTTTCAGTTCTGTAAAAAAATTCTTCCTGTGTAAATATTAAATGATTCGCTAAAATAATGGGCTCCGAGTCTATATCTACTGGCATTGATGTTGTTTCACCTAAGTTTACTGCTGTCTGAAGCTGTACATCTGCTGATGTTGATGCTGTTTCACATAAGTTTGGTTCTACTGTCTGAGGCTGTACTTCAAGGTGGAACGGGGTGTTTAGTGAATTAGGAATACTAATCGATTTTTTTTGAATTGTTCGGATTTGGATTTTGTTTTTTTTCAGTACCTTTATTTTGATTTTTTTTTCATTTTTGGTACAATTATCTTGTTCTTGATTATTGTTTGAAATCAATTGTTCCGGATTTACGCTTTTACCAGCAATCACTTCTAACTTCCTTTTCTTCTTAGGTTCTGTTACATTTATCGTCCCATAACGCATCTCTTTTATGATTTTAAGGATTGATTCGTCAATTGTAGATGTATAATTTACGCTTTCTGTTTCGTTTGGAAGTCTTGAAATGACTTCCTGACAATTAAGGAAGGTATGGAACGCAGACACCGGTCAACATTTTCCTTCCAATTTTGTAGTAATTGACGCCAAGCCTGTTTCATAGGACGAAAGTAGTCGACATCAAGTGGCTGCGTTAAGTGTGTCGAGTTTGGTGGCAGAATTACAAATTACAAAATGTATGTTTTTCCTTACATTTCTTTATTAAGTCCACGGAAGGGTGACACTTAAAAACGCATACTGTTTATTGTCATAATTTCGATTGCCATACATCATATGGTATAAAAATCAAAAAGCATAATATTTTATGGCATAATTTTTTATTATGCATATACATTATAACGTAGAATTGTTGAAAGGCATAATGTAAAAAATCATAATCGTTAAAATTTATATTTTTGTTTAACATAAATTTATTAAGCATACTTTAAAATGCATAATTTTACTATGCATAACTGTTAACATTCATAATTTTGTTTTGACATAATCTTAAGTTGTTTTAAGGGGTTTATTTCACTTCATACATTTACAAATGAACTAATTTCAAAGGATATAAGGTTCATTGGATATAGATTTTACTTGGTCTAAATACACTTCTTATAACAACATTACGTATATTATTCACTTGCTATAATTTTATTAAGTTCAATTATGTATATACATATATAAATAGCATGTTAACCTTAATTTGATTTAAAATATAGTCTTAAAAAGTTAATACGTTGTGTTTTTAGTAATGTCGTGCTACAAAAGTCAGTGACAGAAACGAATCGCTGCAAATCCGACTCCACGTAATCTTGTCTGTCCTACCTCTAGAGTGTAATTTAGAAGCGCGTAGGCCCGCAGCGCCGGAGCCGTGACAGAAACCTTGCCTGCTGCATGTTGCATGCTTGCTTGCATGGTTCATGCTTGCTTGCATGCTGCTAGCTTGCTTGCTTGCTGCTTGCTTGCTTGCATGCTTCATGCTTGCTTGCATGCTGTTAGTTTGCTTGCCTGCTGCTTGCTTGCTTGCATGCTGCTTGCATGCCGCATGCTTGCTGCATGCTTGCTGGAAGCTTGCAGCATTTTGAAATTATGGTAAACAAATATTAGTCCTTAAGAACATATAGATTTTGTCAGTTTATGCTTATCAGGTTAACCGAACAACCCCAAAAACTGTTGTAAATAAAGTCAGCAAGCAATTATTAGATTGCTATTTATTGTTTTAATATCTTGTTCATAAAATGAACAACATCATAACTTGATTGATCAGTCTTCAGGGTTTGTTTCATTGAACATGTTCTATGTCCTATGCTTTATGTCAAATTAGTCCTAGTGTTGTAGCCTGAAGACCATTAAAACTCAGGAGATCCACAGGTATATATTTATTTAGGTAAAATTTTAAAACTATGCAGAAAAACCTAAAAAGAGAAAAACAATAAATCAGTACTTATACAAAAATCTAAGCCAAAATGTTACTTACAAATATTTCTTATAGGAATCAAATTACCTGTTTATAGATACAAGTTTTTCACAAATCACATTTTAAACAATAATAATACGATACGATGTTACTATAAAACAATGATTATACTGAAGAATTTTGAAAGACTGATCATATCAAAAATACAATAAAATTCCATGACAATGACATGCCATGACATTCAAAGTATTCTTTTTCAGAACAGTGCATATAAATTTGACAGATAGTTTTTAAAACTACTACTTAAGGAGCCTATAAAATGCATAGCATAAAAATTATAACGTTGAGTAAATTGCAACGACAACGTTACAGTGTTGTCCTATCTGTGTATATATGGGTCCTTTAAGCGTCGCATAGGTACGACGTAAAGATTTTAGTTGTGGTAGGTATACATTTTCTGAAGTCGATCTTATACCGATTGGTATCAGCGTCAACTCGCATATGTCACATCACTACCACTCGGTATACAGTAAATTTCTCAGGATTAAACTTATCTCCTTTTCAGGCACTACGAGTGCCGAAAGAGGCTCCGCTTTTACAAACTTGTGTCGGTAATCAAGTGCGGTGACTGTAGGTACTTCGACATGATAGCAGCGATAATACTCCCTTTAGAATAGGTACCTACACGTTTAGTACATTTTTGATAGCATAACATTACAAATTATTATTTTGCATTGACGAAGCTCTGACAAATATTTATAAAGCTGAAAATAGCACTCGAACAAAGACGACTTGCCTCCACTATGACACACACCTACAAGCTTGCACGAATTCAACGTTGTTAAAATAAAAAATATATGTGTAGTCTCTTCGCGGAATGACTGGTTAATCCTAGGTTTGACGAATACCTTTCGGCGGACCCAAAAATAAATTTCTGCCTTTGACCGATGTATTTTAAGGCAAACCTAGAAATATCTAACTTTTTAGTCTAACGTCAAAAGTAAAGTAAACTGATATGGGGTTAGTCTATCCTCTTTTTTGACATTTGAAAGCTCCCCGCCGGTGTATTACCGCGCCCACGGAGGCACGGATGTTCTTCCCTCCAGCTCCTTCCTCCCTGCCCAGATCCAAGGATCTAAACACTAAAAACCACTGTACCACCCCTTCACGTGCCGCTAGGATGACTGGGATCACCGGTTTGGCAGTCACCAGTGTTTACCCTAGCGGCCCGCCAGAGGGAGCACGCCCGAGGATGTTTGAGCGTGCTCCAGAAGTCCTGAGGATTGCGGACGGCCAGTGATTCCCCGTTCCTGACCGTCACCTCAATGCGAGGGAATGAGGCGGGCATGCCGCCTTCTTCTCCCATTTCGTCTGAGGTCCGCATGGATAGATTCCTCGCGGACCCTCACCGCAGCCTCCTTGTGTGAAATTACCTCTTCATAGAAGGAGGCCATGGCCGCCCACGACCTCTCGCGGCTGTCCAGCATGGATTTTATTAAGCTGGACAGGGAGAGTTCATCCCCTATAGTGCCCAACGGAGTATGTCGCTCGCTGCGCAGCCCACGCCTTCCAGGAGCGATTTATACTGCACTTGTTGTTCTTCAAACTTAATTATAAAAAACTTATTTATATTATATTTCAACTTACTACTGTAAAATAATTTATAAATATAGTGAAAAAATTTAATGCCTACCCGACCCAGCCAGGAATCGAACCTGTGTCTTCTGCACGGTTTTATAATTATTTAATTCCAATTAGCACTTAAAAATAAAAAATAAAATTTACTACTGTTATTTTACATCTTATTCTCGTTTAACTAAAATGACAAAATTAATAATATTTATTTTGCTAATTATTGTCTTATAACAAAATATTTATTTCTCTACCTAATTTAAGTCTGACTGGTCAAACTCCGATGGTACTGGTATAAGGCGTTCACATAGACGGGCTCAAACATAATAAGTAATATATCGGTAAAATGGAGTGCAAGTTCACATTTTATGTAGCCATCTCATCAATCACATACGGCATCGTGAACGGTAAGGAAAGATATAGCATGTAACAACTCAAACATTTCGCAGAAATGTGTCTTAGGAAAAGCGTCTGCGCGCCTTTGGAAGCAAAGAGCAAAGAGGCATAGGTAATTGCCATTCGAAGTTGAACTCTATTTAAATGTGGGAAACAGTTGAAAATACGTCAGCTTAGGGTTGGGGGAGGTGGTGATGGGTACAAGTACTTCGTAAGGTACGCAAAGCCGTTGGTGGCCGTTGTTTCGTAGAAGGCACTCGTTAAAACCTTCCAATCCGCAAAGGGCCAGCTTGCTGGGTTACGCAGGATTTTATCCCATAATGTTGTTTGTTTGTCGTTAAGGCTGAGTCCAGCAGTGGGACGTTTATGGCCTGCAATGGTTAAATTCCTTACTGAGACAGCCGCTATTTATTTTGATATTGGTGACAGAGATTTAACAAGTACAGACCGAATTCCGTCCTATCCTAGAGAAGATTAGTTTAATATCGTTACACTATCGAGTTATTATCTATTCTGTGCTGATCGACTAAAGAGATAAAGCAGAAAGAATTTCCATTTCTTTAACTAAGACTCAATGTGTTAGAGTTCTTCGGTAGTTACGTGACTAACTATTTATTATTACTACAATAATCATCACGCAATTTATTTCAAAATCTTTTCATATTCACTACATAGTATAAAATAAAGTCGCTTCCCGCTTTCTGTCTGTCCCTGTGTATGTATGTATGCTTAGATCTTTAAAACTACGTAACGGATTTTGATGCGGTTTTTTTAATATACGAGTATAGAGTGATTCAAGAGGAAGGTTTATTTGTATAAATACATGCATAATATAGTACAGATACACTGATAATTTTAGAGGTTTCTAATTTTTTTGCGCTTACATTGGAAACGCTGGCTGAACCGAGATAGATCAAAGTAATGTACTACAGTATAAGTCCGCGATGGTAGGGATAACACACAATAATCATTTTTTATCCTTTACTTTTTACGAGAAATAACGGCTTATTTACGAAGCGATTTTAAGCTATACAGCATTAATCCTTATCCAATTAAGTACCTTAAATACATTGTGCATTTAATATACATAGATCAATATTGGCCCTTTACAGCATATAATTTATTTGAATATTTTCGGAAATATTACAGATTTAAAATGCAGGGACATGGCAGGGGCATAGTGATAAATAAATAGAAACACGATTTGTTTATTTTGTTGTTGTAAACGGCTGGACTGATTTGGATGAAATTTTCTGTGTGTGTTCAAGTGGATTCGAGAATGGTTTTGTTTGTTTTGTTGTCATGGAAACTGTCAAAGCGGTACGAAGTCCGCCAGTCATCTAGTATAATCATATTTTTAACGAAAAATTCTATGAATCATATGATACGTTCACAGCTCCATTTCATTTAAGGACTTGTCGGTTTAAAGCAGCCGGGATAGGAACTACTTCGTCGGAAAATACTATATGTGACACTGTGGCGGGTGTGAATGAAAGTTCGCGGAGAAAATGGAAAGAATAAGGCGCCGCCCGCCGCCCGGGGTGGCTTAGAAATGGAGTCGACTGAGGAGAGCTGCTGGGAAAGATAACTTTAAATGTATGGAACGGGAAATATTTTTAATTTTTCAACATCTCCGAGCGGTACGAGTATTCTGTTTTTACATTTTATCAATATAGTATGTATGATATCGAAATCTTTGCAACCTCACCCGTGGCTTTAGTAAAAATATCAATGATCACACTAACATTATAAATGCGAAAGTTTGTGTATATGTATGTGTGTATATTTGTTGCTTCTTCACGCTGCAACGGATGGATGCATTTAGATGAAATTCGGCATACTGATAGTTTATTACCTGGATTAAAACATAGGATACTTTTTATCCCGATATTCCCACGGGAACGGGAACCACGCGGGTGAAACCGCGAGCGGCCGCTAGTAACATATAAATGTGAACTTAAACCAAGTAAATAACTTCTCATTTAATCAATAATATCCTTATTACAAAAACAAATGTTGAAAAAATTTCCACGAGCAGGAAAAAAATTCTTTTCAACATTTCTGTTTTTGTAATTTGTTTCGCAACAAAACTTGCGTTAAAAATTATATAAACAAAACAAAAACATTTTAATATCCTTATTTTTTTTGTTTAGTTAACTAGACCCGAAACAATATAGAAAAACAGGTATTTCTAAATTGATTCGACCGGGAATCGAACCCGGGACCTCAGAGATGGCGACACCATGAAAACCGGTGTGCAAGCCACTCGACCAAGGAGGTCGTCTTTAATACTTTAATTACTTTTAGAACTTGCTTTTCTTAGAAACAAATTTGAATGGCAGCTCTAAAAAAGGTTCATAATATAAACGAGAGGAGGATTGCTCAAATCCTGCAGCAATAAAAACTAAGCATTCATTTGCGTGCGAAGGGCGAGTGCAGCTCAGTCGAGGGCATCGCATAATCCGGCGAATACAGAGTAAAGCCTCAAGCCGGCGCCACAGTTGAGTATTTTCATATTTTTAAATCTGCCTGAAATAAAATAAAAAAAGTAATTTGTCTATTTTTTTAATTTAAATAAAATACTTTTTATTCATGTATTCTGTGGTATCGCTGTGACCCACGGATCCTGTAAAGGGTTCGAAACGTAAATAGTGTATCATTTCATTTAATGAAGTGTTTCCGTGAATTTTAGTTTTTTTTTAAAGTACTTCCTTATTATATATTTAACCCATCATCTTCTCAGCCAAAAGATGTTCACGGCTGGACAGAGGCCTCCCCCAAGGATCTCCACAACGACCGGTTTTGTGGCTGCTCGCATCCAGCGGCTACCCGCGACCTTCACCATATCGTCGTCGATCCACCTTGATGAAGGACTGCCCACTGTGCGTTACCCGAATATTAAATTTAAAAACCTTATTTTTAGTTTATACGAAAATCAGTACAAAAAAATTAAAATAATATCTTGAAAACTCACGAAGTTATAAGCTTTTTGTGCTGTCCCGTTGTGTTTTTTAGTAGGGTATACTTTCTTTGAGATTTTGTAAATATTATTTGGTCAAAATGTAACATGGTATAAAAAATATTGAAATCGATTCTATTACTGATTCTGAACAAACAGTTTTCAGGTCTCGTATAACTAAAAATAACATTGTAGAAGTATTTTTTTTATTTGACTTTTAATCAGAAAACAGTTGACTAAACGTTTTTAATTTTTTTTCCAACAACTAATTATTAAGATTTTTGTATTTAACTTGAGAAAGTTTCATTAAATTGGCTAATTGATATAAAAACGACAAATTTAAAGTTTGTTTCAGAAATCGAAATACAAAGTCTCCTAACATTGTAGCTCGCCTCGCAAACGTCGTAGCTAACTTCAGGGGAGTGTACGCGCGGAACATCCCAAGTATAATCATAACAATGGGGCATTAAAAGCTGCTTAAGCGGCATTGCCACGAGACGTTTGTCCCAGAACTGCTTTCCAGCAATAAAATGCTGAGACGTTAATGTCCGACTTTAGGGATCCCTCACAATCAAACGAGATCTGTACTGTCATGTGACGGAGATTGCTTTTTTAACGCCCAGACATTATGTTATTCCTACGCGTTATTGCCGTTATTTTGTTGACTGTTAAATAACAGTAACGTTTTTTTATAAATGGTTAGGCGAGTGGGGTTTTTACTGCCTCTGTGGTTTAGTGGTGTTAAAGGCAAGTCATAACAAAGATCTTTATATGCAACGCACATTTGGAAAAAATTGTTAAAAAACTTTTTTTTGTCTTCGAGCGGCATTCGAACCCCACTTGAAGCACGCTTGGCTCTGCTCCGGCAGTACTGGCTTACCGACGAAGATTAATGAACTTAGTTGAACGCAAACTCCTTGCTCGCACCGTGAGTGTGTCCCCGGCGAGTGGTCTATTTTAACCTTTTTTACTAAGATACAATAAAAGAACGAATGAAGATATATCGTGTAAAGAATGTACTGGACGGATTTAGTTTGTGCACGGATGTACTGAAATCGGATAGCTGAATGCTCTTTGATTTTCTAAGGGCCGATGTATTCTATTTTAATGGTGACTGACCGAAGCGTATCATCGTAACTTATGATAAGTTACGATGATACGCTTCGGTGCGTTCAGTGCTTCGGTTCCATGCGAGCATTCGCATGGACAACAGTACAGTGAGCCGAGCCGCTCGCCGTTCGCTCTGCCTTGTTATCGGTCACTCTGCAATGACGTATCAAACACGCCGCGAATGTTACGTTACGGTTACGTTACGATGATCGCTCCGGTCAATTTCTATCTTTAAGTTCAACTTTTAGGTCGGGTAAAATAAAATGTTCAGCTTTAAGACACTACTACACATTGATATGTAAAAAAGAAAAAAAAACATTTATTAATATAAAGAAACCCGTAAACAAGTCAGAAGGAATAAAATAGCGTAGAAAAGAAATAGGAATAGAAAAAAAATGTATTGTAAAGCCCTAATAAAGAAGTTATGATAATTTCTCATAGTCACAAAGAACCCACCTCATATAAAAAGAATTGGCTTCTCATTATAATTTTCACAATTTTCTGGTACAACATTCTAAAGCTATGCGATGTTTATTCATTGTTGAAGCAAGGCTTCAGCGGTCAATGGAGGCATAAATCCCTATCACAAAAGATTGATTTCCTTATGTCAATCTATATCTATACTACTATATAAATCTGTAGGCTCTGTGTGTACTTGCAATTTTTCTGACAAATTTTGGGATAAATATTCATTTTATGATTCACTGACACCAATTCTACGATTTTTGAAATTTTTGTCTGTCTGTCTGTATGTCCACTTTTAACTCAAGAACGGCTTGACCGATCTTGATGAAAATTTGTATGTAGTAAGAATATGCGATTGTGCAAATGATAGGCTATAAAAAAAAGAAAAAAAAGTTTACGCTTAAAATTTGTATGTACTAAGAACATGCGATTGTGCAAATGATAGGCTATTATGATGTTGGTAAATCTATACTATCTATACTACTATAAATCTGTAGGCTCTGTGTGTACTTGCAATTTTTTTGACAAATTTTAGGATAAATATTCATTTTATGACTCACTGACACCAATTCCACGATTTTTGAAATTTTTGTCTGTCAGTCTGTCTGTCTGTTTGTCTGTATGTCCTCTTATAACTTGATGAAAATTTGTATGTCGTAAGAACATGTGATTGTGCAAATGATAGGCTATAAGTATATGATGTTGGTAAACCTAATAATTATTTTGATTAGCATTCATTGACCATTATATTCGCACAGCGAAGCGGGCGGGTGACCACTAGTCTATCTATGTAAAAATATTAGTTTATTTTTAATATTTATTTATGAATATGGAATCAACAGCACTTTATAAACTTACCTGGTGATTACCTACACATTGTATCTATATATTTATAAGTAAAGAGAAAACAGCGTGCCCATTTGTAAGCGTATTGCCTGTACGAAACAGTGTGAGATTTGGCACATAGTTAAAGTTTATCTGGAGAAAGAGTCCCCGAAATACAAAATGTATGTTACGTTACATTGTATAAACACTGTCCCTTGTACTACAAAACAGTGTGTAAAATTAAATAATGGGTAAATATGTTTTTAAAATATTGTGCCTGTCTAAAAATATTAGATAATAAAAAGTTACAGCATCTGTTTTAAGCGTTGTCTAAGTTTAGCCATCGTTTTGTAGTAAAGCAGTGTATACATATTTTGTGAAACACGGTCAAATTTTGACCACTGGGCGGTCGCCAGTACTTATCATAATGCTAATTATTTGTCTGAGAAACAATCACTTAACAAGAACCGCTGGACTCTCAGCCGATCGGATAGGGTGTCCGAATCGTCAGTGAAAAAAATAATAAAATTAAAAAGTGTTAATTCGGACACTGTGTCCGAATATAATGTGTCCGAAACGTCAGCGAGTCAGATGATCGTGGTTCAATCGTCATTCACGTCTCACATCTAATAACTTCATTAGGTGAAAGACGTGAACCCATACTATAAGAATTACACGAATTTACTGCAAATTCTGAACCAATTTTTAAAATTCCTTCAATAGTTTTAACAGCTACACTGTCCCTCAGTATAAACATATGCGTACGATCGGAGAAATATTATATTGTTTTCTAAAGTTTACGCGAGCACTACACATTGAAATGAAACAACTTTAACGCTTTTTTTGTAATAAACGCGAGTAGATCCGTAAAAATAGTTTCATATCAAGGAGAAATATTAAAAATCTTAAAAATGCAGTTTTACAGGCACTTTCATGACGTTGGCAAGATATAAGAGATAAGATTGAATTTTCTGGAAACCCCTCTGGAGGACGTAATAGTGTAATTCAAACCAAAGTGTTATTATTTTTGTGAAAAACAAGACGCGTGTATGTAATTGATAGTAATACTAGCTGACCCGGCGGACTTCGTACCGCTTTGACAGTTTCCATGACAACAAACCAAATAAATCATTTTGTATTGAAAAAAAATCCAAAAAAAAAAAAAATAGATTACGACAACCGATTGTCAGACCTACCGAATATACATATAAAATTTCATAAAAATTTATCGAGCCGTTTCGGAGGAGTACCTATGGCAACTAACATGTGACACGAGAATTTTATATACACTCGAGAGCAATGAATCCGGGTCACTTAAAGAAACCTATAAATTTCGGAAACTAACCCCCATATTTATAAACGAGTAAAAGGTCACACTGAAGCAAAGTAATTGCTTAATTAAAATTTTATATTCTTTAGTAAACCGATAAAGTTATAAACGTCAAAAGACTAGAATTCTTAGCCAAGCACCAATATCACCAATATCTTTATAGTGCTACAAGGATCTTATGGCACGTGGATGACAGTGACATGAGGGCGTGGGTGTGAAATTAGGGTTACCAGCTAGCAAAAATATCCTTAGTTTATGGGAATTGTTTAAACCTGGATCCATATTCCGTAATTAAATTTTAATTTAGGAAATGTTTTAATGATAGGATTCATTACATGAAAATAAAGTTAAAACAATGTAAATCAAATTAAACAAATAGTAGACTGTACAATAAGAGCATAAAACGAGCCATTTTACCCGAGACGTGCATATAGCCACGTCGAGGGTAAAATGAGTTTTATACTCGAGTTTTACACTCTGCTTTTCACTTCGATTGCAAGGAAATAAAACAAGGATTAAAGCAAGTACAAGAAAATTTAATAAATTTGGTTAATGTAATTAAATGACGAATAATTAGCTTCCCGCCACACAATTTTTATTTTTTTTTTCATTTTCAACTACGTGACGTTCGACTATGGTCTGAGCCGCAATGCCAAGTTATTATAAATATTTGCGTTTTTTTTTTACGTAAATGCATGCCCGTATTAATCGTAAACTTGAATTTAGATAGTAATACATATGTCGTAATTAAATTAAGATATAACCTAAATCTAATAAAAATATATCAATTAAATGAAGGTGTATTGTGTATGTGGCTGTAAGGCCAAATTGCCTTAGTCTTAGAAGAAGCAATTACTTTATGCACAAGAGCATAAAAACTCATTTTATGCAGCCTTCTCTCGACATAAAGAACAACTTTACGACCATGAGAAGTGAAAAAACAATTTCAACAATGTTCTGCATGAACTTTGTCGAGAGGTTGCATACTATCAAATTCTTCATCTTCATTGTCTTCATCATCGTCACAGCTATCTTCACTCTCAGTGCATAATTGTATGGTGAAAGGTTCGTCCAAATATACATCTCTTTTTGATACTCTTCTTCTAGTTTCTTGACGTGGGCGCAATGATTGCGCCATTCATCGACAGGAATGGTATCGAAAGCATTCTGTACCATTTCTGGCATTTGATTGGATGACTTTCCAATATTTACCTCAGATACTTTTCGTTTCATGGAAGCCCAGACCATTACTATGGGATTTAGATCGCAATGATACGGTGGTAAGCGCGATATCTAAAAAAAAGAAGCAAAATTAAATAGGTACTTACCCATACATAAAATATTGTTAAATGAAAATATTTTTCATAAGCCTACAAAGTGTGAATTAGTATTCTTGGTAAGTAATAACGGGGAGATTTACAAGGTATGCTATGTTATCACTTACCTTTTACAGCTGTGACGCGCTCATTTACTCTTTCAAATGGAATAATCGGGGCGCTAGATTGTTTTTCTTTCATGAAAAAATCCTTTACTCTTAGCACCACCTCTCTAACACCACTTTTTATCACTTTTGACATATTTTGTGATATTGTTGTTTAATTAAAACCGCGAAATATCCACAACAAACATCGACTTCAGTTATCTGTCAAAAGTGACGTTTTACATGATGGCGGCGTTAGTTCCGATTTCGGCCGCGTGCCAAAAGATCCTTGTAGCACTATACTCAAGCAATCTACTCTACTTTCTGGAGACCTGAAATTCAGGTTTATCCTATCCTAGGCTCCAGTCCTCCCAAATATTATATGTTTTTCCTATTCCAATTTTCTCTTTTACCTATAAGAAACATTTACTTCGCTGTTTTACAAAACATGTAATATTCTGGTGGAAAATAAAGAAATTTAATTTTTTATTTTATTTATTAATCTAGTTAGATTTCTCAAAGAATTCATAGTGACAAGCTTGTGACAAGCTAGTTTTGAGGTTATATTCCGTGTAAAAGTGTGTGTTTTGTCTAAAATAATATAAAATTTATGATTTTAATAATAATTAGAATGTTTTTATTTAATTCATTAAGAAAACTTATATTCTAATATAAACTTTACTTAAAATGAAATTAGATCTTAGTGACATTTCTAAGAACAAGGTAATTGCTAAGTAATTACTGGCTTGTCTATAAATACGGGTTTAAGAATGCTAGCTTAATGAAATAAATTGTATTTAATAGACAATTAAATACCCCTTAATTGAAAGTAATAACACTTCTTGGAGTTACAGATTTCCAGCGCTTAAGCGGTCGTGTTGTGTTGATATTGATGTTTAATTATTTTTGGGATTTATTCTTTTATTCATATTTTTTATGTAGCCTCATGTTTATGTGTAGGTACTGTATGTTATAGTTAATATTGTATTCAGCTGTCACTGTGTAAATTTTTTAAATTCATGTCTGGAGCTGCGCCTCCCTCTCTTACTGGTTCCATAGAATATCAGCGCCTTGGCACGACAATGTCATGGCATAAGCTGAGTGGTGACCATTTCGGTTGCATAATTATAAATTTAAAATGTCCATTATGTCAAGTTGTCATAGATGCTCCGTATAAATATTTTTCATTTCATTTCATTTCATTTCTTAGTTATTGTAAAATGTCATTAAAAATCAAATTTGAAAAAGGGAGACTTTTGAAGATGGAAGTACGAAATTACTGCTAATCTGTCATTTAAGTGGGTATATAAACCATGTTGATGGTGTTCAATATTTATTATTCTGGCTGTAATCATGTCGCTTACACCTGAAGAATGCACCAGAAATTCTCACAATGCTGGAAACCGGCTGGAGTCAGCGTGATACAGCCAGGACTGTCGGTGTGTCGCTGTCAATAGTACAAAGAGTTCTCTGACGTTACGAGAAAACTGGCTTATTGGTAGTTTACTACGCAGACCAGGAACAGACAGAGCCAGGTGTATCACAGCACGAGAAGATCGATACTTGGTGAACACCAAGTTCCGTAATTGCTTTCTCACAGGAACTGAACTTACAAATCAGTTTCGACGCCTCGGAGGAAGTAACCCAAGCACATGAACGACTTGCTGAAGCTAACTTGAAACCACTTAGACCTGCAAAAGGCTCTAAACTGGAGCGTGGGCATCGTATTTCAAGACTAAGATACTTATACCCAGAACCACTTAAATTGGTCTATTAAAGATTGGTCAAAAGTTATGTTCTACGACCAATCAAAATTTATGCTCTACAAGCACGATGGAAGACACAGAGTGTATAGAAGACCAGGGGAAAGATTCAAGCAAGCATGCATCGAAGAAAAAGTAGCCTACGGTGGTGGGTCTGTCCTTGTGTGAGCCGAATTTTTTTCTGAGAGTCGCACAGAAGTGGAGTTCATAGAAAACGGCTCTTTAACTAGCGTAAGGTATGTGGAAGAAATCCTTAATGAACACGTTGGTCCATTTATGGTCAATTTGGGTGAGGATGCTATTTTTATGCATAACAATGCCTGAACTCATACAGGTTGGATTGTGAATGACTATACCTTCAAGAAATGAACATTACTTGTATGGAGTGGCTAGCACGCAGCCCGGATATCAACCCGATTGAGCATGCTTGGGCCGAGCTAGGGAGATGCGTAAAACAACGAAAACCTCTCCCAATCACGCTTTGTAAGCTCAAAATTGTTCTCACAGAGGAATGGGAGAATATTCCCCAAAATTGTATAAGGAACTTGGTGTAAAGCTTGCCAAACCACGTAAACGCAGTGATGGAAGCACGAGGAGGCAATACGAAGTATTAAAATTCAAGAAAATCGTAATGTTGTTCGAAAATGACATGTTTCCTATTTTTGTTTTAAGGCGAGATCAGCAGTTTTTTTCTTTATGTAATTTTTTTGTAAATAAAATGTAGTCACTCATAAATTTTATTACTTTCATTTAAGGAGTACTTAATTGTCTATTAAACACAATTTATTTAATTAAGCTAGCATTCTTAGTTTCCGAGATTTATAGGTTTCTTTAAGTAACCCGGATTAATTGCTCTCAAGTGTATATGTATAAGATACGCCACTATACATATACACGCGTCTCATTCTTCCCTGACGTAGGCCTCAGGTCGCGAAACTGCGCGCGCCTCACGGATTGGTTGACATCACATTGTGTAACTGCGTCGTAACTTGTGCCTTACTTCACAACCGCCAAGAAGTTTGTGTCGCACTTTGCACTATACGCTTGTGTACGGGGACGAAGTCGCGGACGGTTCCTTGTTTTTCATAACAGTTAAAGAGGCAGTTATAAACCCAAACAGGGCAGATTTCGTGGGAAGATAATTTACCCAAATTACTTTTTTACAGCCTAGGTACTTCGTGTTAACGTTAGTTGCGTTTTGTTATTTGCGTTTGCTGTATACTCGTATTTCGTTTTTGCTGTAAACTGTATTGCGTCTAGTAAACATTTTTTTATTCATTCGTCCAGTCGTTGAATAACAACCTGTGAATCACTTGAGGACGGACAGTTCATTATTGTAAGGTGAAATAGAATTTATAACTTTATGAAGAGCGATATCAATCGCTAAGTAAGTAGACGACTACACGAATGTTTAATAACTCTTTTATCAAATGTTTTTATATAATTTTTAACGCAAATTTTGTTTAGTTTGTTTTGTTAATGACGGTAGTTGTTGACATTGAATGGGCGCCTTTGGCTTTCAAAGTAAAAAGTAAATAGTGTTGAATAATTTCGGCGGGCTGGTTAGAACCACGGTAGCTCAATTGGAAGAGCACCTGATCCGGTATGTCAGAAGGGTGCGGGTTCAAATCCTGCTCGTGGAATTTTTTTCAACATTTGTGTTTTTGTAACTCTTTTATCAATGGAATATAGTTAGGTCTTCCAGAGGGGTCTTTATAAAGCTTCTTCAATTCGTCGTTGTCAGAGGATCAGTTTTCCTCGTCCTTCCAGCTTTTCATTCTTTGATGTAAGATTACCTTGAAAGATGTCGTCGTATTACCCTAATCCTCAACTCTGAGGTTCTGGCTATCTTATACCTCGCTGCCGGAACACAGCAATGCTACAAACATGATGATGTTATGGCGACATGTTTAGATAAGGTAGTGATACCTAGCCCGGCCGACAAACAAGCCCTACCACCAATTAAAACGAGTACACAAAAAAGTACTCCCCGCTAGTAATCGAACCCAAGACCTCTGAGTCTAAGACCGTTGGTCTTAACCACTAGACCACAGAGGCGGTCAAAAACTGTTTGCGAACCACAGGAACACACTACAACGCTCAGTTAACCTGTGAGCCTATTTTATTTACCTAGGAAGCTTATTGTCTAACTTCAGCTTCTATCACGTCATGATACCTTGCCATTTAGCATAGACAATTCCAAATAAATATCGCCGTCGCGATCGCAACTTGAGAATTATTTTGAAGTTCTTGAATAACTTTCAAATGTAAAATTGAAAGGTATTACGACAGGTATTAGAGTTAACAAATAATCCCCCAGGTTAACGTATTACGCGTATCCGATCCAGAAGAGGCATGACGGTTATGTGGGACTCACCCTTTCCTTTCCCATTTCCACCAGGAGAAGCCCGATGTAGGTCTAGGGTGAGACAGAGGGGGATACCCACTAACAGCTGGAGGTCATGAAATCCGAACAGCAGAAGGCTAGAGTGGCGATCATGGGATCCGGCCACTAGGTAACTGACCAAGCGAGGGCCCACCCTGAGTTACGCGCTTATACACGGACGCTTCTCGCGCATGGCAAAGACAGCGTACCGTATTGTACGCAGACAATACAACTTCTACTCCTCACACTATTTCTATTACTATGACTTCGTATATTAAAATACTAATTGGACAGATTCGTCGGGACTTCACAACTACGTCAGGGCAGAACCTTACACCGGACAACACAGACATCACAACAGCGAATTAGGGCGGATTCATGTCTCGCCTTCATAGCCACTTATCCTCTAAAAAGGACAAGCGGCTATCACAAAATTCCCTAAAAAAGGGTAACCACATAAATTACTTTTACTTCTATAATTACGGCCTACATGCGTTCATACAAACTAGCTTAGGTGTGTATAACAAAACTCATTTGAAATTGTATGCTCGTCTTTCTGAATACCTTTTCACTGACCCCAGAGAGGAGGGTGCGACTAAAAGAAAGGCACCCAGTAACCCTACGGCTAAACCACTACTTGTAATATTGTAATATATAAGTCCTCGTTGATGAAAAAAAATGTACCTAGCTTTTATAGAATAGCCACAATAACGTTATTTATCTTAACTAATATTATAAAGTGATTAAGTAAACTGGGACGTACAAATCGCCCCGCTCTAATCGTAACGACTTATGACTCAGAGTCGGTTATACGCGAGTTATTTTGCCCATTGTGCCCGAAGGTGAGTGCCTGACTGACCGACGCTACGGTATATGAATTTGTTACTTCCAGCTTTAAGAAACAAGACAATAAATACATTTATTGAAAAAAAAAGAAAATTGCTGCAAGCGTTACCAGGCTGCGGAGACTGGCTACTAGACGTTGTGTATGCTTGTGTACTAGCTCATTTTCGTCATCGCCAACCATTTGTGAGCCAGCTCATTTGTCCCTGCTGGGGTCCCTATCTACTAACCCTGATAGGTAGGGTATGGCAGTTGGAACTACGGGTCCGGCTGTCTTTTCAAGGGCCTGAGCCCCCTGTTGGTTATGCCTTCGGAAGCGTCTCTGGCAGGTCTCGGACATGGGTTGGACTCATGGTGGCTATGTGGTTATTTGTAGAAGTGAGAATGTTCGTCGTCTCGGTGGGGCCCGTAGCGAAAGGATTTGCGGGGCACGTGAGTTGCCCATAGTTGGTTGTTCTGCTCGGTGGTTTTCATTGAGTAGGCTTCCAACATCTCCAGCACTAGTCTGGAGAACTAGTAGAGGCGCCCGCTAGATGCAATCCTCCTGGCGAGGTACCTAGATGGGTACTGAGAAGGCTTACAACTCCGCCACCAAAGAGGACATTTAGTAGTCGACTTTAGAGTTGACTCGGGTCGTCAACTCTAAAGTCGACTACCGACTACTACAGTGGAAAATGCGAGTTGTACTCTTTTTTTTTTTTTTTTTTGAGAGAGACTGCTGGTTGCCGAGGGGCATTTCCAGCTTCACCGGGCTTGTTTTAGGGGCGGCGAGGTACGTAAAGGGTACCTCAAGCCGTGTTGAAACGAAACACCTACAGAGGATTTCTAGAGGGGTACGGCATCGCACACTTAAAAGTGCGCGTCCCCGTGCCCTTCCAGAGTCTCCGAAGGGTTCGGATCGGATCGGATTGTACTCTTAGTGCAACGAGAAATGAGCGAGCTTACATCTCCGGTAACATATCTGGATATTAGGTAGTGGACTATACGTGTCCACGGGACAACTCGCTTGAGACACTAGTCTTAAGAGTTCCGGATGAAGAATGCGCTTCGGCGCGTCCTGATCTGGCGTTATGACCTGACGCAGATGGTCCCCTGTGCTTGCGCAAGGATGTCTGACCCCTAACATTATAACCTAACGGTTGGTGGGGGGTGTCAGTATAAACTTTAAAAGTCGTGTGTAGCGGGGTTGTCCCTACTGGGGCACTAGCCTATCCTATGGATGGATAGGGAGAACGGGTAAACCATCACGTGGGCACAGTGCGGATTGGTGGTTGTTAACGACTGGCTGCCGGGACCAATGGCTTTACTTCCGAAGCAAGGAGGAGCTCAAGATGATAAAGTTGTGTTCACCTATCCTATGACCGGCCATTGCGAAAGTTGCTTAAACTTAGCAATCGCAGATCGGGTGCGTTAACCATTGCGCCATCGAGTACCAACTCAGTCGAATAATAAAAAAAGAATTTTATCATTCTAACCTTTTTTAAAGAAAATAAATATTAGACAACATCACATACATTGTTCTGATCCTAAGGTAAGTAGCTAAAGCACTCGTTTTTATGGAAATCAGAAACAACGACGGTACCACAACCACCCAGACCCGACACAATATCGAAACGTTCGTTTTCGACTTTGACCCGACCGGGAATCGAACCCGGGACCTCAGAGTTACCGCTGCTCAAAGTCCGGCGTGCAAGCCACTCGGCTACGGAGGTCCTCAACTCGTCGTTTTTGGCACGCCACACGCGGTTGTAACTACCACTTAGCTGAAAGTAATCGTTATAACGGCCAATATGAGACTTCTCAGTATAGCAATATTGCGTTTATTTGGGCAAAACGTCGTCGTCGCTTTGTTCGCAATTTCACTTATTGAAGTTACGTAAAGAATCGTTACGAACATTATTATTACAAATAACATATTATATTCATAATGAACATATTTTTCCTTTATTTGATGGCTTCGTGCGATTAGCACATTTAGCCAGTGTCAAAGTACTTAATTTTTCTGACAAGTTATACATGTAAATAAACAATATTTCCTTCCTGTAGTAGGATGATAATGAATGACAAAATAAATGAAAAATGAGAAATGATACCCCCCAATCTAGTAGTAGAAGAGTATCTCAGTAAAGATGTGGTTCTTTAAAGTTTCTAAGACCATTCGCGGACTTTTTGAAATAATTTAAAAGTGACGTTGCACTGTTTTGTTTCATTTGCCAAACACTCATGCACCCTCACTAACACTTAACAGTTCTATCCACCATTATTTCACATAAATATTCGACATACACAAATTTTAGAAAATAAATCAAAACCGCAGACGTGACTCTTCACCGAGTTTAATAAATAATTATAATAAAAAATAAAAATCTTTTATTTTCAGACCATTGTGATCCATAGATTATTAGTCTATTAGTAACAGTATAACTTAAAGACTATGTTAGTATACACAAAATGATTAAACGTAATTAATTAATTAAAAGTAGTTGACGCCCCAATTGGTAGGCTCATCGAACCCTTGCCACATGTAGCTCGGTGAACCTGCCAACCAAGACTGAATCCAGTCGTTCCCCCACCATCCTCATGACTCTGTTCGAGCTCCGCCGCACCCTGTTCACCAGCGAAGCAACCTTTTTACGCATTAACGCGTAAAAGTCATTTACACTGGCATCGGCAAACATACCCGACGCACTACAGTAGCGTGGGAGCCGGAACAGAGCCCTGAAGATGTTATTGTATTGAATGCGTAGGGCATTGTAGGATTTCTGAATAAAGTTGGCCCACAGGCTACTCGTGTAAAATGTTTGACAATAGGCTTTAAAGATCGTAATTTTGACCTCTGCTGTACATCGAGCAAACCTATGCGCCACCATATTACCACGTACTGACAATGCCCTACGCTCCCTCTCAATATCCAAATCATCACACATATTTTCAGTGACCACATGACCTAAATACTTAAACTGTGTGACACGGTTCAAAGTCACTGCGTTCAGTGTGAGCGGTGGTATTGTGGACGGCCCTTTATTGTTAGATTTAAATAACATGAACTCACTTTTTTTCGCGTTGTACTTCAAACCGTGCGACACAGCATAACACTCACAGGCCTTCAACAGCGTTCTAAGCCCCCCGATTGAAGGACTCAGCAACACCATGTCATCTGCATAACTAAGATTATTTACACACACATCATCTACAAATTCAATCAATTGGTGTATCTCAGTTAAATTTGAATACGAATCATAATGATAGAATATTGGATTTGGCTATCACTAATTGCCCGGATTACTTTTCCTTGCTTCAGGCCGTGCCGATTAGTCGTCTTGATGTGCATCACCCTCCGTTTGAACTTGTATATGCCCGCCAGGAAGCTCCATTGCGTCCGAACGGTATTTTTGAAAGACTTTGTTTTCATAGAGCAAACTTTGAGGGATGCGTTGCGAAACTTAAAATGATAAACTGGGCTTACTACGCTAGTATTCTTGACTGTAATGATTTGGTACAATTTTTCTACAATCAGCTGCATTTCATAGTCAATGAACATACCCCAAAAACCAGAGTGCGCGGTTTTAACTGTCCAATTTGGTTTTCTACAGGGCTAAAGAAGGTCCTCAAACAAAAGTCCAAATATCGTAATAAATACAAACGTTTTAAAAATCCTAGAGATTGGGATGCCTATTCTATGCTGAGACAACGAGCAAAAATCTTGCTAGACGACTGTTTTAAGGCTTATGTTTCTAACATTGAAAAGGATTTAACACACAACATAAAGGCTTTTTGGCGTAATACAAAAAGCAAGAGACTCTCGAATACTATACCTAATCGTATGTACCTTCACGATCGAGTTGCTACGTCAGGCGATGAGATTGTCAATCTTTTCGCCGAGTTCTTCTCTTCCGTCTACGCGAGAAGCACACTTGCGTCGCACACCCCCGATTTTCCCTGTCATAATTTCACCGCGAATCAGCTGCAAATTCAGAGTGACTCCGTTGTTACTATGTTGAAAAACGTTGACATATCCAAAGGTGCAGGTCCAGATGGTATCCCGCCAATACTCATTCGTATGTGTGCTTCGGCACTGGTCGACCCACTGACTTTGATTTATAACAAATCGCTTAGCGAGGGTACTTTTCCTGCATTATGGAAAATAGCTAAAATTACACCTATTCATAAATCTGGTGATAAAAACAATATAAGCTAACTATCGCCCCATCAGTATTCTGAACTGGTTTGCTAAGATTTTTGAGTCACTCGTGTATCAGCATTTGTACAACCACGTCGGTCCACTACTTAGTCCGAAACAGCATGGTTTATCACTGGGAAGTCGACTGATTCCAATCTTTTAATTTACACTACATTTTTATGTAACTCGTTTGACGGAAGAAGACAAGTGGATGCCATTTATACGGATTTTGCCAAGGCATTCGATCGAGTGAGTCATTCAATTCTTTTGACTAAAGTGGAATATCTCGGTATACATGGAAATTTATTGCGCTGGCTTGCTTCTTACCTTCTCCATCGTTCCCAAATTGTTGCATTAAGTGGCTATGATTCCTTTCCGTTTGAATCGAGCTCAGGAGTTCCACAAGGATCAAACTTGGGGCCATTGTTGTTTCTTATGTTCATCAACGATCTCTTGAACAACATTCAAAGTGTATGTCTCGCTTACGCGGATGACATAAAAATTTTAATCGTGTAACAAATATGAGTGATTGCGAAGCATTACAAAAATCTTTAGACGTCATTAATCGCTGGTGTAATGCTAATCATATGTCATTAAATATTGACCAATATTGTCAAGTGATCTCTTTCACCAAAAACAAAAACCAGTTGAATTATAATTATAGCATAGGTGGTCGTAACCTTACTCGTGTTATGACCGTCCGCGATCTGGGAGTGTATTATGACTCGGTTCTCTCATTTAGACCCCATTATGATTACATTTGCAACAAAGCTAACCAAATGTTATTCTTTGTGCTACGTCATGCCAAGCCGTTTAAGAATGTAAATTCATGGATAATTTTGTACGGATCCCTGGTCAGAAGTATCTTGGAGTACTGTTCTTCAGTGTGGTCCCCTGTTTATCAAAACCATACTGATAGAATAGAGGCTATCCAACGTAGGTTTTTACGCACTTTGTGCACTATGTGTGGCTTGCGTCGAAGTATTTGTAACTACTCTGACCGGCTCAGCCACTTTAACATGACTAGCCTTGAGAAGCGAAGGTGGATGAACGACTTGCGTACACTTCATAAAATTGCCAATGGATTTTTGGATAGCGACCTATTGGAGATGCTGTTGTTCAGGGTGCCGACTCGGTCTGTGCGCATTCCGCGGTTATTCTATGTACCCCCCTCTAGAAATAATGTGTCTCAAAACAATCCTATGCATAGAATGTGTGAGTTTTTTAATGAAATCTGTTCGGATTGTGACCTTTTTGGCTGTGGTATCCCTGCCTTCAAGGGATCACTAATGGCAATGCTACGAACCAATTAAAACTTGTTTTAGTATTGTGTTCGCATATTTGTTTTAAGCTTAGCAATTTTATTTTATTTAACATTAATTCAACTTAATTTTATGTCACCAAACTTTCGTTTAACCTAATTTTAATTACTTTGTTATTTGGTAAGATAAAGGTAAATGCTGCGCACTTTTGTAATTGGGCATGGATATACCTTATTAACTGTACATAAATGTATTTTTGTATGTTTTCTATCTGTTGTCTGTAATTGTGCCTTAAATAAAAAATAAAATAAAATAAAAGCATCCGACATGTGTGTTGCTAAGCTCCACAATGAGATCATTGACATAAATGTTAAAAAGACGAGGGGATGTCAAACCTTCTTGTCTCACCCCACATTTCATATAATACTCATCAGAGTATGAATTTCCCCACCTCACAACATTTTTCTGATTTCTGTACCAATAGGAAAATATACCAATGACATTAGGAGACACACCAGCATTTTCTAACTTTGTCCACAGTCTGTTATAAGAAACCATATCAAAGGCCTTGGACAAATCCAGGAAACACGCATAAACAGGAGTTTTCCTTTTAACATAATAGTTGACTGTATGCTTCAAAGCTAATATGGCACTCTCTGTAGTGAGCCCTGCCCGAAAACCGAATTGCGTGTCCTGCAACGATGACATTACTCTGTCAAGCTGCTTATTCAGTAATCCATCCAAAACCTTTGCTACGATTGTGGCTAAAGAGATTGGTCTATAATTTAATTTATCTGATGTGTCTCCAGTAGGATTCTTAACAATTGGTATCACAATCGTCTTCATAAGGTCCTTAGGTAAATAAGAATGTCTCAAGCACAGAGTAAACAGCATACCCAATACTCTACAGAGATGAGGTCCAGCATGCTGCAATTAATTCATCATTAAACTTTGTATGGAAACCGCCACTTGGTGACAGTGGTGACAAACGAGGAGATAGATAGATATATAGATAAATATCATATCATATCATATCAAATAATTTACTTTGCACACTGTTACACAGAGAAGGTTTCAAAAAAAAGAAGCATGAAGATAAATGAAACATTTATTTCAAAGAGTTACGAATTCTTAATCGAATATCGGAGACTAGCACTAGGTTAGGTACTGTAGTGATCGGGACTACTTGGTTGGGCGAGCCTACTGGCAGCCGTCGCGTTCTGCATTTAATTCGAATCAAGATTAAGAAGACACGCATGGAAGAAAACAGAAGAAGATCGCGGTTCTTCTACCGCCGCGATAGGGCATTAAACGTATTAATTGTATTATTTGAAAAGAATAAAATATAAAAGTGATTTGTCTTTGACTACGGCTCCTCAGGCTCTACAGTACCCAAGAGGTGGTGCTTGAATGCTAAATGATGTATATGATGAATAAAACGCACGTAGTGCTCCTGATGAATAAAACGCACGTAGTGTTCCTGATGAATAAAACGCACGTAGTGCTCCTGATGAATAAAACGCACGTAGTGCTCCTGATGAATAAAACGCACGTAGTGCTCCTGATGAATAAAACGCACGTAGTGCTCCTGATGAATGAAACGCACGTAGTGCTCCAGTGCATCAGTGCTCGACACGTCACCCAGAGTTAACATCAGTTTTTGTTGCCAAAAAATAATATTGAATTTCATTGAATTACTAGTTGACTGCTAGAAAACAGGTGCATTTTCAATTGTTGCTAAGTCAAAAATCAGTTGCTGATCTCTAATTCTAATAAAGTCGGTCACTGGTTTCTGTCAAACGCTGGTGCTACTTTTTTTTTGAGAGAGATTGCTGATTGCCTTAAACGGCATTTTCAGCGTCACCGAGCTTTTTTGGGGGCGGCGAGGTACGTAAAGGGTACCTCAAGCCGGGTTGAAACGAATCACCTTCAGAGGTTTTCTAGAGGGAACAGCATCGCACACTTAAAAGTGCGCGTCCCCGTGCCCTACTAGATTCTCCGAAGGGTTCGGATCGGATCGGAGCTGGTGCTGGTAAAAATGAAAAGCTCCAAAGTGTATCCGATCTAGATCTCGTATGCAGTGTTACTTAGACATAATTATTAACTT
Source organism: Eudonia lacustrata (assembly GCA_947562085.1). NCBI lineage: Eukaryota > Metazoa > Arthropoda > Insecta > Lepidoptera > Crambidae > Eudonia > Eudonia lacustrata. The sequence continues at coordinate 18,755,079 of OX387340.1, read as the reverse complement.
TAACTTGTAATGTAGTTTTTAATTAAATATTTATAGAAATATACTATAGCGTGACGTCACATCAAGATAAACAAGTCACAGGCCTAGTGGTTTAGTAACCTCTGTTTATGCGCGCCTGACGCGATGACTTCGCTTAAATAAATATTTAATTTACAATGTGCTGACAAATTAAAGTTAATGAATTTGTCTTAGTAACAACACATATAAGATCTAGATTGGATACACGTTGTATAGGCACACTGACCCGAATTGTTAGTACGAGTAGACGGTGGAAATTCTTAGCGTAGATATTTTCAACACTTGTTCTGCTTTAAAATATCCCAGTTATCTGTCCTATTAATTGTCAGTTCATTTTAATAATGACCTATCGGGAGTTCGTTAAACTGTAATGCAGCTTCACATATTAATGATACCGCCGCTCGCTGTTGCGTCCGCTAATTGCAATGTAATTATGGAACGAGCTCGCAACTTTAAAAATGCAGCGAGTCAGCATTCAGGGCAACCAACTGTTAAATCGCTATAAAGGACAATCTTATTCACAGAGAACAGTTGTACAGACAGCAGCAATTTAGTCGAAGAACACTATGAAAGATTAAGTTAAAAGTTTCTTAAACTTTTTGCAGTCACGAACCACTTTCACAATTTCAACAACTCCGTGGACCCTGTCAAGATTATTTAAGAAAAGGAAAACTCTTTTATTGGTAGTGAGAAAGATGCTGTTTGTGATGACGATGATGCGTCATCGCCACTGCAAGCACAGAGTACATATACCCCCCCCCCCTGCGAGTCGGCTAAGACAGCCGAGAAATGCTGAGTTTACTGTACAATTAAATAAATAAAAATAAAATAAACTTTCCTACACTCACACTAATTATTGGTCGGTCTTGCTATAGTAGGATTTGATTTTTTTTTTTAAGTACTAGCGCATTCGGGCAACGCGATGCGACGCACGCGGTGGGTCGGGCGACAGCTAGATCCTTTACAGCCTGGCAAAAACTAAACGCATATAATAGTCAAGCTCATCATTATTTCTCTTTTTTTAAGGACGCTTGTTTACGTCATGATTTCGCTCTTTGGTGAATAAAAGGAAAGGCTAATAGATGGAAGCTCACTTCACCCGGTAACCTCAACTTCTTTTTAGTGAAGGGCACGACTAAAATAAACTAGTGTTATGTTCGATCGCCAAATGAATACGCAGGCCTTAATTTTGCTTGTAGACGTCCTTGTACTCGTAGTCTGATGTGCACTCGGAGCTTAATATGACTTAATGTTAACAGTTAAACCAAGTTATAATAAAATCAGGCCACCGAGACACGATTGTGGGCGTTTCAAAATAGCAGAATCGAGGCTCTGGTAACATTCAATAACAACAATGTTAGGACCATTGTTGTGTCCGGCAGTTAAAGACAAGGAAGCCATTTCCTCAGTAGTAAAGGGTTCCGGGTAAAGTGCACTTTTATCTTCAGCCTTATCGTCACTTATCATCAAACGAGATGAATGCCAAGTGCTTTTCTATAGTGAAATAAAAAAAAAACAAATGAAAAAAAAATAGAGGATAGGCCATCATAGCACCGGCAGCGCCGCTAGGCCGAGCTCCACCGAGAGATCGTCACGTGTACAAGCGTCCTTACTTACAGTTATTCTTCCTCAAACATTTGCAGTTCGTTAAATAAGAGCTTTAATGAACGTCAGTCGAGAATCCTGGCGCCGAAGACTTCGTTAATGTCTGTACGGCCAAAACAATTAAGCACAGACTACGCTATTAAGAAATACAGCGAACCGAAACATTATTTTAGCAAACACCACCATTAACATGTTATTAAGAGTATTTACTTTAATTTGGCGGTAACTATTAAAATTTAAAGCTTGGAAAAAAAAACATAAAAAAATATTATGCGGAGCTCGCATTTATTTTAAATACTATATTTCTTTTAACACTTCAGTAGTTTAAAATTTCGGGGGATGTGCTACCTTCAGTGTTATCGTTAATTAGAAACTTTAATTTGAAAAAAAGACAATTTTATTTTTAATTTTATTTTACTTATTATTTTAAGACAAAATTGTTGTTCAGCAGGCATTATGTTTTTGTTTATTACAATAAAATAAATGCGACTTCTCTTTTTTATGATAACTATTAGTGTATATTATTCTGTGCTATTAGTGTAGATTGTAGTGGTACGAAAGGTATAGTAAATAATTATTATTTTTACGAATGCTCATTATGAAATGATCTCTTCACCTATTTAGTGCAAACGTAAATATAGCTGTAATAACCATGGGGTGGGACCTGGTGACCTGTACAACAGATATTCATTTACCCTTTTTAGGCACCAGTCACACCAACTAGGTTTTATTAATAGTGTTTGTAATAGTTTTTTATCTTTTGTATCTGTTTTTGATGAGAAATATATTAATATTCTATCCTATTCTATCATATAAAATACTAAGAATAAAAAAAAACTTTACCCACCAATTCGCAACACCGAATAAATAATATTTGAGTTAAGTGGCATATAGAGTCAGCGGTGGGAACGATTTAAACAGTAGACATTACCGTCAGATATTCATAGTGTGGGACCCTTATTCAATGCATCTTGTGTTGTTACGATGTTCTCGAATAACCTAGCTTTATTGGTTGCACACCTATGTGTTTTGAGACCCCTTGTAACACAGCTTTGGTATGGTAATAAAGTATATTTGTATTTGTACTATTTGTATTTGTATGTATATTTGTATTTTATTCTCGGAATAAATAAATAAAATACAAAACAAGATTTTATACGAAGCTTTTTTAACTAGTTTCTTGAAACTTATCAACAGAATCTTAGTCAGTTCAGACCGATATTGGAATACAATAGATATGGTACAGACGCCTGCTCATCAACCTATCTAAAACTGTCCAATTTCTTCAATAAATAAATGTTCAACCATATCCCATATACATATAGAAGCTTTACTGAAACAAAGCCCATTAACTTCACACTCTTTGTTTGTTGAGGAAAGAAAAAAGAAAAAAAAGATTAAAATCTTATTTTTTTCCTCTTGTGTGTTACTGTCTGCTTCTTCTTTTTGTATTTATGTGTACATTATTTATGTGTCCATATGTATGTATGTCGTTAATAAATATTTTTCTGTTTCTATTTTCTATTTTTATCACTACATAGTAAACAAAGTCGCTTCCCGCTGTCCCTATGTATGTATGTATGTATGCATGCTTAGATCTTTAAAACTACGCAACGGATTTTGATGCGGTTTTTTTAATAGATAGAGTGATTCAAGAGGAAGGTTTATATGTATAAATACATGCATAATATAGTTGAGATACACTGATAATTTTTTGCGCTTACATTGCAAACGCTGGCTGAACCCTACGAGATAGATCAAAATAATGTACTACAGTATTGTACACCTGTATTGTTCCCTGTGTGGTGCCGGGGATAAAGAATTGCACCACTCCATCTCTTCCCTTGTGTGTCGTAAAAGCCGACTAAGGGACCATTCCAGAGGATGGGCAGCAGCATCTCTCTGAGGTAACTCTCAACCTACTGCGATCGCCAACCCGCCTGCCAAGCGTGGCGATTACGGCAAATACCCCTCATATCATTGGGGGAGACCTTTGTCCAGCAGTGGACGTCTTTTGGCTGAGATGATGATGATGATGATGATTGTACACCTTATAAAGGTCTACAAAAAAGTCCGCGATGGTATATGTCTATCTCTTAGGGATAATTTTTTATCCTTTACTTTTTACGAGAAATAATGGCTTATTTACGAAGCGATTTTAAGCAATACAGCATTAATCCTTCTCCAATTAAGTACCTCAAATACATTGTGCATTTAATATAGATCAATATGGCCTTGTACAGCATGTAATTTAAATGAATATTTTCGAAGATATTACAGATTTAAAATGCAGGGACATAGTGGTTGCGTGTATCAGCATTGCACCCGTGCGAAGCCGGGGCAGGTCGCTGGTATAGTCTAAAGGCTATTGAGGAATTTTGATAGTTTATGGTAGCTAGTCTTATATGCAGGCGTGTGTACAGTTGCTCGAAACAGTAATTGACGAATTTAAACCCAGGTACGTATTTAGTGTAAACATAAAAACGTATTACATGATCCAATTGAGTAGAATCGGGGTCGAGTTGAGCCGGACTACGTGAGCCGAATGTGGCAAACAGAAGGGTTACCTGCTACGGACCGCTACGGGATTATTACGGTACCGAAATCCACTGTGAAGCTTCGGGGCCTTGTTAAAACTTACTGAGAATACGAAATATTTTCCTTTTTTTGTTAACAAATTGACTTTTCGTTACAATTGGAACAATTTTCAATGTAACTCGGGAAAGATTGTTAAGCTTTTCATTAGCAGTTAAACGTAACGTTTGCTGATAAATGTACGTCGCAAACAAATCAATTACTGCGAACATAAATAAATTACTATGGCCAAATCGTAGATGATAGCATAAGTTGGAGATGGCGCTGTAAGATTTTTTTTGAAAGAGTTTGCTCATCGCCACTGGTCTTTTCCAACTTTACCGGGCTTTTTTTGGGGGCGGCGATAAAGTTAAAGGGTTTCTCAAGCCGTGTGAAACGAAGCACCTTCAGAGATTTTCTAGAGGGAACGGCGGCGGCGTCCCCCGTGCCCTACTAGATAAAACTCCGAGGGGTTCAGATCGGATCGGGAAGCGGTAAAACCCGAGGGCGCCTCTAAAGGCTCGGACGTCGGCTCGGGTTGACCGGGTCGTGGGGGTGGGGAAAAGCGCCCAGGTTCATGTCTGTACCCGGTGTAGAGCGCGTGTGAACCATGTGTAGGGGCATTTAGAGGATCGGGCGGGGGCGCTGTAAGGGGCTTACTATGATCTTTTAAAGCAGTATTACTACAATGCTATTGCAGTTGTGAAACTGAGACGTGTGTATTTGTGGCCCTATACACGTCTTGATATCACAACCACAGCAATGCACTGCTACAATACTGTTTTAAGAGCTCAATGTTAGCCGCCATGGGGGTAACCACGTGCTCTTAAAGCAGTATTATTGCAGTTGTGAAAACGAGACGCGTGTAGCGATGAATATACCCGCGTCTCTTTTCCACAACTGCAATAATACTGCTATAGGAGCTCATAGCCAGCCGGCAGGTCTACAAGACAAAGTAATGTATACTAGGGCATGAAAAATAAAAAAAACCGGAAATCTAAAAAATCGAAATTGGAAAAAGGTAGCAAATATTAATTTATTTCTAAAAACCGGTTTTCACAGTAAAAACCACAGGTAAAAACCGTTCCACGTCCAAAATGTTAACAGCGGAAAGATTATTTATTATTTTATTATAAATTTTCTTAAAAAAAGGAATGAAAAAATCAATAAAATTGATTATCATTGAATAACTCCATTCAAGTCGTAAAACTCGAAAGATCGGTTTTAAAAATCCGAAATCAGAACAAAACCGGTTTTATTGTTTCTTTCGATTTTGCATGCCCTAATGTATACGTATGGATACACTTTCATTCGTCCGTTCATTATTAAAAGTAAAATGTAAAATAAAGCGGTCGCTTATGGCTCACTATGCTGGTATTACGAGAGGTCCCGCTGTACTAATGTGAAAACGCTTGCAAAGCAAACGAGTTCAGTTAACGGTGCCGTTCTTTTTGCGGTTCATGTAATTGGAGTCTGTGCACTACTTCATCTGTCTGAGGGATTGCTTCGGAGTAATTTTCTCGAGAGCAATGTTTGTTGCGAGGTGGCTGCGAGCCACAGCTTGCGTTCAGCGGTCACCACCGAACCTCATTTGTTACTTGCACTTCGTTGCTTAGGTTCTAACACCGCGTAAGTAAAAATTGGTAATTGAATAATGCATGTTATTGGATAAGACATCGAAACATGGTCCTTGTGAATAATCAAAAACGATGTTTTACAAAGTCACAGCGCAGTCGCAGTGTACAGTCAAGAGCCTTAACATGTAAACAATGTAACTCTTAATGCAATGGAATAAGAGTCAAAAGTGTATACATGTTAATGCTCGTGATTGTACACTCTGACGCTTCCGGTTCGTTCCGAACCCCTCAGAGAATCTAGTAGGGCACGGGGACACGCGCTAGTGTGTGATGCTATTGCCTCTAGAAAACCTCTGAAGATGATTCGTTTCTCACGGCTTGATGAACCCTTTAAGTTTCTCGCCGCCCCCAAAAAAGCCCGGTGAAGCTGAAAAAGCCATTTGAGGAAATCAGCAAACTCCCTCCAAAAAATAACTCTGACGCTATAAGGGTTATTTTTGTCTGCTGAAAAGTTGATCACTGTAAGTTGTCCGATCCGATCCGAACTCTTCGGAGAATCTAGTAGGGCACGGGGACGCGCATTTTTAAGTGTGCGATGCCGTTCCCTCTAGAAAACCTCTGAAGGTGATTCGTTTCAACACGGCTTGAGGTACCCTTAACGTACCTCGCCGCCCCCAAAAAAGCCCGGTGACGCTGAAAATGCCGTTTGAGGCAATCAGCAATCGCTCTCTCAAAAAAAAATGTAAGTTGCACGGTGTTAAAACTTAAGCGACGACTTATGTTCTGAAACATGTATTTGCTGTTAACCTTGTGCATATATTTTTTTCTATTTTTAAGGGTAAACAAAAACGCAAACCCTAAATATGCTACATTAGTCTATCCTATTAAGATAATTAATGAAATCCAGCGTTACTTTGCAGAATTCCATGCCATACCATGTCTTAAAAATTATAAATTTAGCGAATTTAGCGGAATTAACACTAGGTGCATTTTCTTATCCTATTAACGTAATAGAATTTAATAACTATAATCATTGATCAACAATAATTTCACAGAAGTTTTAACTTAAGTTATCATTTTAGTTTTAAAGACGACCTCCTTGATCGAGTGGTTTGTACACCAGTTTTCATGGTGTCGCCATCTCTGTGGTCCCGGGTTCGATCCCCGGTCGGGTCAATTTAGAAATTTTTGTTTTTCTACATTGTCTCGGGTCTGGGTGTTTTCTATGTATAATAAATATGTATTTATGTATTTTAAGTATGTTTATCCGTTTTCTGGCAACCATATAACGAGTTTCATAACGAAGCTTCTCTTGGGCTAGATAATTTGTGTGAGTGTAGGAAAGTTTATTTATTTTATTATTTTATTTAAAGTTATTATTATTAAATGTTAAATTGGATAGTTGACTGGTTAGTCAATAGTGAAACTCTTTAGCAACTGTCAAAACGTATTTTAAATAGACATTGTATGGAAATGGTGAACTATGACGTCACTTATATGCTCCGTCAATTCAAGGTGTTTATTAATAACTCTAAATTCCAGAAATTCATGCTTAGGTAAAAAAAAAGAAACGAGCCTTACAGTAGTCGAATGATGTGTAACATTTCACATAAAACTTCTTTAGCTCCATACCTTTAAAATGAATTTACAATTTTATTCACTTTAAACGTAGAATATTTAACGTTTTTTAAAAATATTTATTATTATTATTCTTTTTTTTATTTCGATAGCAAACTCGCAAACGAACTACTGACTGAGATATATATATTTCATGCACTGGCTTACTTCAAAAATTTGGAGACTGCTGAATGAAGCTTCAGTCACACTGTTACTGTTACTTTTTCTACGAAATCACTCCAACATATTGTATATATAGAAGGCAAGCGGATCATACTGTTATGGACCTACTTCCGTCACATTTCTAGATGTTACGATACTTCCGTCGCATTTCTAAGAAATCACTCCCACAAATTGTATATATATTATAGAAGGCGAGCGGAACGATGTTACACATCAAAATAGGTTATTGTTTTAAGGGTGCGCCGTCCATAAGTGACAAGTGTCATATGTTTTATTTGAAATGTCGTCGTCCATATTTATTTGATGCCGCGCAGCCATACTAATTTTGTATGGGGAATTTAAGGTGCTTAATAAAAAATAATTACTTAAATAACCACTTGATGAATCGAAAATGTAGTCTAGCAATATGTAGTTTATCCATTGATGATTGTTTAGACAAAATCAGAGGTACAATAATTAGATAAACTATAAGAAATCTACTAAACGCCACCACTCGTTTTCATGATTTTTGCCCAACTTTAAATGATATTGTAAAAAAACTATAGCGTGTTATGAATTTATGGTTCTGACAAATTGTAAACACGTTCCCTATGATACTAAATATATATTTTGTTCATTTAATACGATAGTATTTGCAATTATATCTACTTAACCGTAACTGCATTTTTGGCATTTTTGGTCGGCGCACCCTTAAAGAACTGTAAAGTTTATCTTGCTATATCCTAACCGGGTTCGTGTAAGGAACTAAATTTTATTTAAAACACCTATGTATGTAACTACCCTGTGTGGTGCCGGGGATAAAGAATTGCACCACCCCATCTCTTCCCGTGGGTGTCGTAAAAGCCGACTAAGGGACCATTCCAGAGGATGGGCAGCAGCATCTCTCTGAGGTTACCCTCAACCTACTGCGATCGCCAACCCGCCTGCCAAGCGTGGCGATTACGGCAAATACCCCTCATACCCTTGGGGGAGGCCTTTGTCCAGCAGTGGACGTCTTTTGGCTAAGATGATGATGATGTAACTACCTAGTAGGTACGTGAAAGTGCAATAAATATTTAATATGATTTACGTGACTTCATTAAATTGTATAATGTTCTGAAATAATGTATTATTGTCGACAGCCCTATTGTTTGCGACAATATAGTCGCATGTTATGATGTGTAACATTTGACATCTCACTTTAATAATAAGCAATTTTAACTTTATATTTTGAAAAAAATGGGTCAGGTATTATTTAAAATGATTTTTCATAACAAAGAATAATTGTTTTTAATGAAAATTGTATTTTATTTAATTGACACTAAGAGTGATGCAATACCGCGCGCTCATTCGTCAAATCAAATGGCTCGCGCTAACGGCTTCCCCGACTTCCTGTTACACACTTCCGTCCAATAGAAAGCGAGAGGAAAGATGTTACAGATCAAAAAAAATCCACTCGTACATTTTTTTAACACTTTTCCGAACAATGTTACCAGTTTAAAAAATAACAAGAACCTATTATGTTTAAACCAGCATTTTAGGATTACACTGTTGCTGAACGTGCAGGTATTAGCATGTTACGGACCGAAGTCTCGATATATTTGTTAATGTTTAGTTAGCAAGTAAAACGGCATACTTAGATGTAATACGATTAATATATTTGCGTAAATTAGGTTTTATATGTTATTGATAATAAATGATTATCCTTAGTGCTTTTTATTGGTAAAACCGTAAAGGTTTATGGGTTAAAAAAGGTCAGGTAAATGTGCCCAGGGGCCTAATGCCTCACTGAGTAAAGTTAATTAAAAAAGTTAATTAAGTTTTTAATGTAAGTAGAAATTATAAATATGTAGGGTATCTAGATTACGAGGGATACTGTAGGGTACATGTTGATGCATAAATAAAAGAGAGGTCCGAGTGAAAGGGACAGATGCATAAATTACGACGGTTCATGTGGGTAGTTGGTTAGGGTAAAATGTAAAACTACCCACATGGGCCGGTAGCCGTACCACAACGTCGCTAGTTCCCTCCCGACCTAATATGTGTATAAATCACGGCCGGTCAGAGCAGAATTTTGTAAGCACTCCGGACCCAGCTAGAAGAATAAAGAAGCAATAATCAAGAACCGAGTTTTAATACAGTCCACATCGTAACACAACGGCCGACATGGGTGCCAAGTGCGAGATTGATTCGCAATTCGATTACGTTTCGTTCACGAAAACGAGAATTTGTATGACAAAATATTAACTCCTCTCGTATGCCGCCAGGAGGCGCTGCTTCAATGCCATACCAATTTTCGTTATCGTAAACGTAATCGAATGAATACGGTTAGCATACAAAGCTCACACTAGGCACCCTGCAGTGGCTACAGCCAGTCACGAACAAGCATTTAATCGAGCTGTTATAGCGAACCTAATCAAGGCTAGAATCACTATCGTGGGCGAACTTCTAGTAATTTGCTCCAACAAGCGAGAAAAGTACACTATTTTATATAATAAGGATAAACACGACAACACCAACTAATTACAAAACATTCAGTCAAAACGACACGATTTAAAAAAAAATTAATAAACAATTGGGAAGGAGGAAAGTGACGTCATAGCTCGCTATCCACATCGTCAGCATTTCATCATTTTATTTTTTATTTTATTTAATTTATTTTGGTATTTGTAATCAGGCAACGCGGGCCCATAGACACAAACTGACATATAATAATATAAGTACAAACACTTTTTTTTGTATATAACATATATTATCTATATATATTTGTCTTTACAAAATACTATTCCGAACCAGCTTTTTTCGTTTGTGAGGTCTTTTATTAAGCTTGCAATGTATGTATGTAATTTGTTCGGGTGAAATCTTGCAGCTCAATTTTGAAGCAGATATCTTCAGCCGATTGAGCTAAAATTTTGTACACACGTTCAGTTTGGATGACAATGCATGGTTAACTATGTGACGTCGTTCTAAATCTAACATGGCGGCACATCCAAGATAGCGGATTAATTATTTTTAATGCATTTCTACAATATGGGTATCAAATGAAAGGGCTTGCTGAGAATAACTCGAAAAATAAAGTGACGTCGCTCTAAATTCAATATGGCGGACTAAGTTTTTAATGCTTGCCTACAATATGGGTGTCAAATGAAAGGAATCAGATGAACAGACTGAGAAACGTGTCCAGCGATAACTAAAAAGTAAAAAACCTTTTTAAAAACAAGCTTTTATTTAGATGCGATGAACTTTTACTTTAACACTTTTATTATCAACTTATAACGTCATTAACTACACAATATCATATACTATATCATATACTAGCAGCCGCTCGCGGTTTTACCCGCGTGGTTCCCGTTCCCGTGGGAATATCGGGATAAAAAGTATCCTATGTTTTAATCCAAATTATAAACTATCTGTATGCCGAATTTCATCCAAATCCATCTATCCGTTGCAGCGTGAAGAAGCAACAAATATACACACATACATACACATACTTTTGCATTTATAATATTAGTGTGATAAATTGTGTAGGTAAGTTGTGTAGGTGTAGTAAAAGTTTTAAAGTAAAAGTTTATTGTTTCTTTTTATCGCATTTAAATAAAAGCTTGTTTTTTCAAAAGATTTTTTACTTTGAATTTTATTGACTGACAAACACAAATTATCGTCATAGAATGCACGGGCATTCTACCTACAAAATAAAAATTTATAAATAAAAATAATAATATAAAAATTTTAATTATAATTTTTTTTATGATAAACTGACAAACACGAAAGTGCCGTCATAGTATACCAATACCATAAAATTTCTGTAAAAAAAAAAGTTTTGACAGCGACTAAAAAGTAACTTTATGTCCCCACTGCTGGGGCACGAGCCTTCGCACTGCGGATTGGTGGTTGTTAACGACTGCTAATGCAGCCGGTACCAACGGCTTTACGTGCCTTCCAAGCACGGAGGAGCTCGAGTTAATACATTTTTGGTCACCCATCCGATGACCGGCCTTTGCGAAATTTACTTAACCTCAGCACTCACAGACCGGGCGCGTTAACCACTGCGCCATCGAGCTCCTCCAATCTCCAATCGAGATTACGGCTCACTAATACCACTAATACTCAACATTACGCGCGAAAGACGAAAAGTACCTCAGAATTACACAGCGCGGTGTCGATAGTAAATAGCAGTAACGTTTAATCAAGGCCCCGCCGCACACTAATCAAGGACTAACGCTCTATTGGGGTCAATTCCAGTGAATTGCTTAAATGAATAGCACTGCGAGAAAAGTCAACATTAGAAATAACTGAACATTTCAACACCATACAAGTTACAACACACTAAACAATTAAAGCTTAGCTGTGTCGCTGCAATCAATAAATTAATGTGAAACTGTTGTTGCTGACTGTACTTACTGTTGTAGCAGTATATAAATACAATAAAGACTTCTTGGTGAGAAAGTGAAGAGCCATGTCTGCGGTTTTGTTTTGTTTCTAAAATGTGTTATGTCGAATATTAATGAGAAATAATGGTGGATTATTAACCGTTAAGTGTTCGTGAGTGTGCACGAGTGTTGGCAAATGAAACAAAACAGTACAACGTCACTTTTCAAATTCTCTCAAGAAGTCCGCGTGAGGACTTAGTAACGCCCCACATCTTTAATGAGACACTCGAGGGGTTGGGGGGTATATCATTTCTCACTTCCCATTTCTATTATCAATTTATCATTCATCATCAGCATATAGGAAGGAAATATTGTTTATACAGGTTGTAGATTTGCATTCCCGCCATAATTTTACAGCTGATCGTAATTGGTACACTTAATGACTAAAAAATACTTTTAACACGGAGAAAGTAATAAGGAACCGATTGATTAATAAAATGATCTCAGTGTAAATTAGAATAGCGACCGTCGACTGACGAGAATAGGGGTGCAGACCGTAGTAGGTACATAAGAGCGCAGCGGGCGGACATTAAGTCGATGAACTTACGTAAACTTGTAGGTACTATTATGTATTCTGTGGTAAAGTGGCTTACTCTTACGCATAAGTATACTTTGTTGCAATAAACTATTATTAGGTACTTACTGATCATGTTTAAGATACTCGCAGGTACTGCTCAAAGTGGGCACCTTCACGTTCTATGCACAAATGAGCACGGCGCCTTAAGTTTCTAGGTAACTTTTGCAGCACACTACGATTTGACCTTACACTCTCAAAAGCCATTAAAATATTTTGTTTTAACTGCACAACACTCGTGATTTCGTCTTTATAAACCATTCTTTTTATGTCTCCCCACAAATAAAAGTCACACGGAGTCAAGTCTGGCGACCTCGGAGGCCAGGGCACTGGCCCACCTCGACCAATCCACTGGGTTCCGAACACTTCGTCCAAATAATCGCGCACTTGGCGTCCATAATGCGGAGGCGCCCCGTCCTGGTGGTAAAAGAGATTCCGGTGAAGAGCTAGTGGCACGTCGTCAAGCATTACGTCAACTACGTGCTGCAAAAGTTGCAAATACGAGTTGCTGTTGAGATAACCCTCGATGAAATAGGGCCCGAGTAAATGTCCACCAACAATGCCAGCCCACACATTGATGCTAAACCTATGCTGGAACGAATCTTTTTTGGTCTTATGCGGGTTCTGTTCGCGGTGAGCCCACCAATGTTCATTGTGGACGTTGTAAACACCGATGCGCGTAAACATACACTCGTCCGTCCATAGAATGCTGGCTTCTCGGTGTTCTAGTACCCAGTGACAAAAAGTAACGCGGGCGGCATGATCTTGCTCGTTCAATTCTTGAACTCTTCTGAAGTGGAACGGGTGCTGTTGCTCCGACTTAAGAAGCCGCCAGACTGTTGTGTGGTGGACATTGAAGTGGCGGCCAGCATCACGAGTACTGGCACGTGGTTCCCTCTCGAAGTATTCGAGTATTTGCTCTTGCAAATCGACTGAGAGGCCCACACTGCTGCGACCCTGCGCATGTCGAGGAACGTTGAACTGGCCATGATCCCTCAGTCGTTGCGTGGCAGCAAGCATTACCTCGCGCGATGGAGTTGGTCTGTTTGGAAACATTTCCACAAACATGACCACGGCTCGACGTAGACTGTTCCCACTAATTGCGTATAATCGCACCATCTCCACAAGTTTTACGTTAGAATAATTTTCTGTCATTTTACTTTTTTTACACACACAAACAACACACCTAAGAACACGTTTCGCTCCAAATTCGCTAGGGCTAAGAAATGTGTCACTCGTTCGGGGTTGCGCGGCACACTGGCTTTGATGCGTGCGGCAAGCGCCCGCCGCCCGCCGCCCGCCGGCGCTCGCCGCGCCGACAAAGCTGCGGGCGCGCCGCGAAGCTCGAGCTTGTTGCTACCTATGCGTGGTCGGGTGAGCGGGCTTACGCGAACGAGCGTTTATTGTTTAGTGCTACGCAGACGTGCGATTCGTATTTACAGATTTTGAAAATATGATTATTATTTTTTCATATTTTTTTTATAATTTATTTGTAATAAGTATAAGCATTACGACGGCTGCTATGAATATGGCGTGAATGCAAATCAACAAGTTGTATATGTATTACTTGTAAGAAAAATTATTTCATTGGCTAAATGCTTGTGCAAAGCCATAAAAAGAAATACAATATAAAAATAAATGATCGTTATACTCGTATTCAGTTTACACAAAACGTGACGGCCGTTTATACAGTTTCTTACAAAGTTGATCACGTTGGTGTATTGTAAACATAATGTCAAAAGAAACCTATAACAGTTCGAATATGTTCAATAAACTAATTAAGTGTCAAGTGAATGTTACAGGTTTTGGTGGTAAAGAAATACATTTTTTTTTAATTAATAATAAAATCTTTTTTGAATAAACATACTTTGCAATGTAATGATTGAATACTTAATAAATATATGTAATAAAATAAATTACAATACCTATATACAGAAATAATAAAAAATATATATACTAGAACAATGAACCTATAACTAAAAACCTTAAAAAATATATATAATATTTAAATATATTCAAAAATAACATTTTGAAGATTTAATATAAAATGCAATGTTGACTTTAGCGATTTCTAGGAAAACAACATAAATCTCAAGTTTTTGTATACGTTGGTGCGTCCGTTCGGGCTAAAATTCGTCCACAAAAATGAAGAAACCTTCTTTTGTACTAATAAAAATAACGTTACTTGCGTTACATAAGCTACTTTTTGTGTCTGTCAAATACAGTGCGTTCCCGGCGGCACGCGATAGATACATGTGACACACCAAATGTTATCCAGGCAAAGTTATTTATGTCTCAAAGATATGAAAGGTTACATAAATGTTTGAATGCTAGTTCAAAATGGCCAAGTTTAAAGTTTCACGAATTCTGAACGTAACTTTTATCTGTTTGACTGCTTCCTCTGCTAGGACCAAGTCCAAAAAGTGTTCTCCCAACTTTGGTTACGTAATATTATTCAAATAATATCAAATTGTGGTGCGGAACATTCGCAAGATCTTTAAGAGATATTTAAATGGACATAATTGGAAAATTATCGCGTTACATTATCGTATTGATTTGTTTTTAATGAGCTTTTGATGGGGACGTCTGTAAATCGTGTTGGACATTAAAAACGTGACTTGTAATGTCAAAATTATATATTCTAAAGCGCACATCAAGGGCACGAGCATTCTTAATGGATGGCAAAAACAAAAACACTAAACAGAACGGGCCATAAACCACCACGTGGCCCCAGTGGAGGGACCGACAGCGTTACGTGCCTTCTGAAGCACAGAGTAGATCGAGATGATAAATTTTTAGTCACCTAGCCGTTGACCGGTCTTTGCGATAGAAGCTTAACTTCAGCAATGGCAGACCGAGCGCGTTAACCACTGCGCCACCGAGCTCCTCATAAAGTGTACGGTAAACATAAATTGTAAAGTAACAAGTACCTACTCTTCGCTATTTATTATTTACTAGTGGTCGCCCAGTGGTCGAAATTTTATTGCTGCATGGATTGTATCCTATATAAGCAATGAAAAATTTAAAAAGATAGAATGTGAGTTTGGGTTGGCATTGACAGATTACGGCCGCGCTCCTCTTCCATTTTTGAAAATTTTGAAAAGAGTATATATGCGTGTGTGTCAATACATGGCAGTGTGTGTAATGTTTGTTTTATTGATTTAATGTATTTTTTTATGCATAATTTAAAAAAAAATATTAACATTCTATACTCCTTCTAAATATAAACTAAAAGTGTGCGAAATTTCATACTCCTCCATCTGCGCAATTTTCGTAAAAAGGGGTACAAAATTTTTGCTTATAGATTATTATTTGGTTATTAAAATTTTTATACGCATTCGTTTTACTTAACTATTTTTTATTTTATCCCGGCAATGGCGACTTGCAACTCTTAGCAGGGATATGTGGTCACGATGAGACAGACGCAGTGTCAGCGAGCAGGGGTGGGCAAAGTAAATCCAAAAGTTAAGTTGGTCGATCGTTAATTTGCTACTCAAAAAGACTTTGTTTAAGAGAGAGGCTTAGATCCAGTTTCATCATACAATGTTAGTTAGTTAACACCCCTGTTATTAACACCATTTAACAGACTGTTAAGGTTATTGAGTGTCCCATCATGTTTTAACGAATGTCAAATATCCGTAATTCGATGTTAAACTTAATTGCTGCTACTTAGGCCCAGTTTTACAATACTCTGTTAGTTATTCTCTAAATGAGGCATTACTTAATCAATGATTAAATTTAACAGGGATGCTAACGGCACTGTTAAATTTTTATGTCCCATGGTAGGAATTTAACAGACCATTACGAAATCAACCATTAGGTGAATGACTCTCAAATCATTCACTCACATTCTAAACCAACCAAAACAAAATGTCATTGTATGTAATGTCATTGCTTCGAAAACGAGCACTATTTTCTCTAGTCGTATAATAGTTTTGTTATATGTAAGGCGACTGATTTAAATACCATGTATTTCGTAGAATTCATTAGAAATCGGGTTGCATTTCATTTTGCTGGTTGAATGAATGTCAAATATTTTATTGTTGAGTTTGAGTTGAGGTTATCTTGTGTTTCGCATTGTTGTTTTGATTTTTTTGATTCCAGCGCATCCAAAACAGATTTTTTCGATAGTCGAAATCTTGTGCGAAAATCAACATCGTCATATTCTTCGAAATAATGACGCCGTTCTTTGAAAGTTTTAGGACGTCGTACTATGTGTGTCGTGTACGCGATGCGAATCGGTGCAGGCAAACGCATCATATTCAAATAAATAATATTACGCGTATTGCTCGATTAGCGTCATGAGTGACAAACTCGGCAAATGAACTCCTGGCGTTTCTACAACAAAAGCTGGACGTCATGGACGAGGTGAGCGCAGTGCAAATTTGCAAGTCCAGCTTCAGTGAAGATGAGGTGGCGTCTGCAAAGAAGCTGCTCTACGAGCCTGTCGGCAAGAGCGACCAGATGGTGTCTCGGAGACGAGTCGGGACGCAGAAGAGCCTACAGGAGATCATAACACTGATCAAAGGAACCGATCCAGATGACATGCCGACGTTTGTGGCGAGAGGTTTCAAGCGAGAGGTTTCATGGTTCGAAACAAGAAGCGATGTCGTCAGCGAGCAAGCCAGAACCGTTGCGGTACCGCACCGACAGGGCCCAATCTCCTGCTGCGTGCTGCGACACCGACCACGGCCATGTACCTGTCCCGCCTGCATCACACCACCACATCGCAGGAGGTAGCAGAATTCATACGAATGAAGTCTAACTTTAACTTGAGGATTGGACCGCTGGAGTCGCGCCATAATACAAGCTTCAAAGCGTTTGTGGTGTGAGTCCCGACATCAAAGCTGGACATACAAGGGTGTAGTCTACAGGCGTTTCCATGGGAAGTTGCCTGTTGCTACCAAGTTGGTACAGATGCCAATCAAATAATACTAACATAGTTATTAAGTTTTTTTTTAATATACTAAGAATTTTTTTTTTAATGTAAGTATATTAGTCTGTAAGGTATTTATTATATGGGCCGCTCTGTATTTTTACCATCTGTTACATTGTTTGTTGTCTGAAATAAAGATTTATTATTGTTATTCTCTTTATTTTTCTTTTTTCTTAGCCTAGGTTTGTTATAATATTAATATAAATGTAAAATACAAAAGCATATATAAAACATAAAAATATTATAAAAAACCTAGCCTGGGGTGCCGCCGGCAACGGGGCAGGGCTCAAGCTGCCGTTGGTTAGGGCTGCAGAGACAGAAACTTTGGATTATCCGCGCCGTGTCCAAGAGTACCGCCTTCTCTATCTGACCCTTGATCCAACCATTGAGCGAGAGATTCTTAAGGTGTTGGTCGAGACTCTTCGCTACCAGACCGTTCGCAGACATGACTATCGGCACAATGATTGTCGAGTCATATCCCACATGGCGGTTACCTCGTGTGCCAAGTCAAGGTACTTGCTGGCCTTGTCCTTCTCGGCCTTTACAAGGTTCTCGTCATGTGGGATGGTGACGTTGACATGCACATACTCTTTATTTATTTTCTTTCTTAAAACTAGATTTTTACAATATTTTAATATAAAAACAATAAAACATTATAAAAACCTAATACTAGAGTACCGCCAGCAGCGGGGCAGGGCCCAAGCTACCGGTGCCGGTGGTCAGGGCTGCAGAGTGAGGAACCTCCTGACAATAAGGGCCGTGTCAAGGAGTACTGCCTTTGACCCTTGACCCA